>OX376163.1:14849314-16049314 GCA_947363495.1 Euzophera pinguis
TGCTGAAAATAAGAATTTGAGAAGAGTACTAATATCATTAAGGGTCGATTTAACCGACGTCGGATAAGTTTTATTCCAAGAATAATGACGCAATTTACTCTCGTTTAATGAAGTTTACTTTTCACCATACCGGTGTAAGAACTCTGTGTCTAGATAAAAATGTCTGCCATTACTATTTAATGCTGAAAATAAGAATTTGAGAAGAGTACTAATATCATTAAGGGTCGATTTAACCGACGTCGGATAAGTTTTATTCCAAGAATAATGACGCAATTTACTCTCGTTTAATGAAGTTTACTTTTCACCATACCGGTGTAAGAACTCTGTGTCTAGATAAAAATGTCTGCCATTCGTTTTTTTATGCTTAAATTGGTTACTCAGTTACTCCTGGGTAGAATCGATGCCATTTTCTATCTCGAGCTCCTGCGTGCTTCAGAAGGCACGTTTAACCGTTGGTCCCGGTTGTTCTCGATAGATGGCAGTCGTAAGGCAGCCTGAAAAATCTGAAATGTTGGCCACTAACACACCTTGGGTCATGTTCCTGTTGGTCTGATTTCCCCGTAAAGAGGGGCACTAAGACGGCAGTCGCTCCATTGTAATAACCAGTGCCGCCAAATCTAGGACCATGACTTACAGCGTACCCTAGGCTCCTAAGCGTAAGCTGATCAATCTCTACTTTCAGAGGTAGAACGCATGTACACAAACGTAACGGTACACCGGCCTGGCGACTCCAGAGACAAGTTCCCCTGGAGCGATGCTCTATGGTTCTTGTGGACGCCTGTCACCGTGTTCACTGTACAACTGCTGCCGGCCATAGACAGGGGAGACGACGATGATGCCGTTTTCGCCCAGAAATTGAGACAAGCCATCGCTGAATCACTTGGGGTGAGTATTTTCACCTTTAGTTAACCAAAGTAGAAAAATATTTCTCATAAAACTACTTGCTAAACAGCGAAAAAAATTCTTCATTTTGTTAAGTTACAAATATGGATGATGGAGAATATTCTATGCAAAGCCCGGTTTATTGGTATATAAAAGTAACCTTCGCCATGTTGCGGAAAAATATACGGACTACTTCATTTGTTTTACTGGCAACTAGGCATTCACTTAACATTCCATCATCTCAACGTCATGCGCCAAAAAGAGACAGGAGTGAACGTTGTGTATTTTGTGATTATTTTCTACGATTTATTTAACAAAATGGCAAAAATAATAATATATATAACTATAAAAGATGTTATCATATATGAATTTTAAGTCAAAATTGTTACTATAGTTTGACCACAACCGCTGTACTGCGCCAGAGCTATAAGACGGTGAAGTGTCAGATGCACATGAGATAAAATATCTAAAGATGGGTTTGAAAGTCTCAGTTCAATATTTTCTTAAAATTATACTTATCTAAAAATCATATTGAACAACATGATAACGGTAATTTAAAAAAAAAAACTAAAAATCCCGACTGCGTTTCTGTGTAATTTGGAGTTGAAAGTACCCAAAAAAAAATCCGCCATTTTGTTTTTTATTTTATTTTAATATAGCCAGTGTCACTCTCGCAGCAAATATGAATCTAACGACACCTCTCAAGCTAAAATCTATCGAGCCGTTCAGGCTGCAAGGCGTGCCAAACAATTATACATACTCTCGAAAAACATGACCCTCCTTCTGGCGCAGTCGGGTAAAAACGGGCTTGGATATAATTTTGTCGACGAGCCATTGACGATTGAAAGTTGAATCCACAATGCCCCTTCTAAAATTTGTACTATTGTATTCTAAAAAATAATTGTCCTTTTTTCAAAGGATAATTTTTGCGATTGACATTCTGAGAAAAGAATATTTCGAACCCATTGAAAAATGTAGATTTTTGGAAGTCGGTTAAAATACAATAATTAGGGGTTGATGTTGATTATTACCTCAGGAGGGGGATAAAAAAAAAATACCGCGTCTCACTAGTAGCCTTCAAAATCGATTATAGAAATATTTTATTTAAATTCGTTCTTATGTAATTTAAATAGTCTAAATGTTGACTTACATATGAATTCGTTCATTTAGTTATCAAGGGTTTTTTTTTTGGAAATTGACGTTTTGAAGAAAACTGCAGTGGAGTCTGTGGCGCCGCTTCTTTACTTGCGCTTTGGAACTGGTAGTAAACTTAATATAAGTAAATTGACGTCGATAAGTGATATTTATAATATATATTGAAAAAAAAGAAAATTGATTTCAATCAGTCTATATTTGGCTAAACAATAAGTTTAATCTATCAGGTGGAAACGAGCGAGTACCGCTGGGAACAGCTGAACTCTCGTCCGTCACGACGCTCTCCACCGCGAGAGTTACAGGCGTTGGCTGCTCAAGTCAAGGATGTGTTACCTAGCGTGCCGCTGCAAGACATTATGCGGGATTTGGGTAAGTGAAATAGCTTCGTTATTGAGAACAAGATAATGGTAATTTTAAAACTAAAAAATCCGGCTGTTTTTCTCTGTAATAAAAAAAAAAAATCCGCCATTTTTTTTGTTATTCCCAGTGTCACTCTTACAGTAAATACGAATCTCACGACACCTCTCAAGCTAAAATCCATCGAGCCGTTCAGGCTGCAGAGCGTGTCAAACAATTATACACACTCTCGAAAAACTGAACCCTCCGTATGTCACAGTCGGGTAAAAAGTAACCGATTCCAAAAGTAACAATTAGTTGTTCATTAAAGCATTTAAAGTTTTCTAATGAAGAAAGTTGGAGCGAGGTGGGAACACCTATCACCATCTCTTTTGTACGCTCGAAACCAAATGGCAGTGACGTCACTCCACCCCTAAGTGCGTCATCTTCTCGTTTATTTAGCTTATTTATTATTGAACAGATTGAAAAATACTCCTTTCGAATTCTGGTACTCAAATTTTGGTTATGAATAATAAAAAATAATTGAGTACAATGATGAAGATTTTAAATCAGATTTGACAAAATGGTTACAAAAACATTGCTTCTATTCTGTAAAAGAATACATTGACCATTGCAATTCACTTTAAAAATTATAATTTTTATGTTATATTTATGTAATAAAAATGTAATGTTATAAATAATTTTGCACGTCTACTAGCAGACAGAATACACTGGACGGAAAAATTTTGTAAACCTTTTTACACATGTATTCTAGCAAAATAAATGATTCTAAGTCTAAAAAATCTGGCGGCTGGCGCCATTGAAAAATTTGCTAGGTAAAATGAAGTTTTCTCACAAGTTTAAAAAGGGCACAGTGCAAGCATCGTGACAGAGCAATTAACGTCCCCCATTACTTTAAAAGGCTTCTACTTCGTCTCGCCGTTTTTAAAAAATTTTGTCGACCCCGAAGCGCAGCTGAAGCTACAACTTGTCTAACACCGATAAAGCCTTTGATCTCAGAAAACTTTGTTTCCAGTAAGATTCAAATCCAGAAACTCCTATTTACTAGGCGAACGTCCACGAAAAGTCTTAACCATACAATTTCTCCCCAGCAATGACCCGCAGCGTGGACGTGACGATCACAAACTTCCTCGAGGGCGTCACCCCCTACTCCCCCGAGCAGTCCCCCCCGGTCCCCCCGCCCGGCCCCAGCTCCCCCCCTCCCCCCAAATACGTGACCCCCCTTCCCACAGGAGTGTTCCCGAAAAGCGCCAAAGAGAGACAACTCAGCTTCCAGGAGAGAAAAGCTCAAATGATAGCGGAAGCCAGGAAAAAGTATATAGAAAAACACGGATTGAATCTTGCATGAAGAGTTGAAGGTAATTTTATGGACAATTTGACGTGTGTTACATTCGAATTTAGATGTTTCATACTCTCGTATTAAGAATAATTTGTTAAGGCCATGTGAAAATGTTTTGCCTCTCATTCTTTCACGCGAAATATCGAATAGGAGAGAAAGGGACGTAACATATTTTAGCTAACGTGCTTAACAAATTATTTTTAATAAGGGGGATAGTCAGTATCGTCATACTTATACGAGTGATTAAATACTTTTAACGTATTTTGTCATAGTTGGAGTGCGGATTGCAAAAGGTTGTCAATATATTTAATTCAGTTTTTTCCCTATTTTATTGATCTTTATCTGACACACAGATACATCGATTTGTATAGTAAAAAAAAGCATGCGAAAGTGTTTGCAATGCTCAAATGCTATCTATATAGATAGATTTAACAAATGTTTTCCATATTTGTGTTTCAAAAATATAGCTCCAAGTCGATGTCTGTATATAGAAGATTTTAAAACGAAAACTACAGCATAGTAAAAAAATAAAAATTAAGTCCCATACGCAAAAAGTGAAAACTGTAAGCTTCACTTGGTTGTTCATAATTATATCTGTGACAGAGAAGAGTATTTCTATCGTCAGTATAAAACAACAAATAAATTATCAATGTTCCCAAACAAAGTATGTATTTATAATCATACCAAAATGCTACATTTGAACCTCTGTATACCAAGAGACTGCTGTTTGAAGCTATAAAACACGGTGTGCGAATATGATTCACATTTCACCGATTAATAAATAATCTTTAATGAAAAATGCAACGAATAATTTTGAGGCTAAAATCTATCCGAATTTTTATTTCGAAAACTAATCTCTTACTTAATATCTTAACGAAATTCAAAATGTAACACACTGATAAAATTAAATAAGTACTAAAAGTACCTTCTTAGAATGTAATGATATATTTTTGTAGCATCTGGAATGTGTCAAAATGTATGATATCGTTATCGATACTTGTACTGTTAGTGAATTGAAAACGTACTTTGTATGTACAGTCACGAGCATTAACACGTATACAATATTGTATTAAATTTCAGACCTTGTTTCAGTGACAAAGAACTAATGTGTATACGTGTTATTGTATGCGACTGTAGCACTATAAGGGAGATAATACACTTATCGATACTTAGTCATGAAAAACTTTTATTTCAGAGTAGGTAACATGGTCAATCCTTTACATTGGTATCAGAATTTCTCGGATCCGCCTCTCGGCCTTTGACGTGGTTCCTTTAAGGACCACCAAATGGCGGCCGGGATCGACAGCTTAACGTGCCTTCCGAAGCATGGAATAATGAATGAATAAATAAACACTTTATTACCCCATTTACATACAATCTTTATTATCAGACACATTAAATGTAATGCTGTGAGCATTATCTGCTAGTGAACCTTGGGAAATTACAATTAGAATCGAATAAAAGAAATGTTTTAAATCGAATTAAAAACCTCAAAGTTCAACCTAATATTGTGGTTTTTGCCTTTGAAATAGTGACGACAGCCGGTTGAGGAAAAGCTTAATTTATTTCATGTATTTTGTTACGAGCTTGGGGTTTCTCTGGGGGTAACTCCCGAAGAGTAAGAGAGATAATTTTATCATTGTCATAATTTAGTTGTATTTAACATTCACTGACAGTTTTGACATTGCCCCTTATGATGTGGACATAAAGTTTATTTTCGATCGATTCGATTCCGCATTGGTAAATGTGATGTCTCCTTTATGATTTCAGGCAAATTTTAAAATGTAGAAATTTAAAATAGTAATACTTACTATATGTTTTTTATTTAGTTTGGATCGAATTAATAAAATTACTACTTGTAAATTGCCCCCTTATTTATAAAAATTAAGGAACATTCAATAAGACCAAGTTAACTAATTGATGTTCTGTCTCGTCAAAAATGAAAGTGACTAAACATAATTTAGTTAAAGTAGGTTTTATGAATATTAGGGGGTTAATATCTAATTTGTAAATTAGTACGAAAATCATGAAGGCAATATTTTTTCCGACGTAAGTTAATTATAAGCTTGTTAATTGTATCCAGAAAAGTGCGATTTTTAGCAACAGGCGAATTGACATTTGGGCAGATTCAATTCAGTTGATTGAATGATGATAATCGGTCACAATGAAACTGAAATATATTTTATTTCAATGTGCTTATTTGTTCTAAATGTTGTCAATATGTTACAGTTCTTTTGTAACAGATTGATTGAAAAATGGCAAACTTGAAGTATAAAATTTATCTAACATTAAGTAATTTAAACGTAT
This sequence comes from Euzophera pinguis, assembly GCA_947363495.1. Classification (NCBI taxonomy): domain Eukaryota; kingdom Metazoa; phylum Arthropoda; class Insecta; order Lepidoptera; family Pyralidae; genus Euzophera; species Euzophera pinguis. The sequence continues at coordinate 14,855,355 of OX376163.1, forward strand.
AGAAGTGGATATCCTGATTTGGGCGGATTATCCATAAAATTATTAAGTTAAAAAATACATGATTATTTTGTTTTTGATTAGACGATTTCATTAATTAAGTTCGACGACTTTCAAAGTCATTATTTTTAATGATTCCTCTGTCTCTACCATGATTCTCTTGACGCAGGCGCTAGCGACTAAGTTAAAATAATAAACGTACTTCTTTTGTCACTGGTCTTATTCAAATTGTCGCTTAGCGGTAAAACTGTACTCCCGCAGAATTCCTTCATAATGACGTCCAATAATTGACCAATCAGCGTGCGTTATGATCGAAACTTGACGATTTGATTGGCCGACACCCAGCATAAAAATCAGAGCTGATTTAGACGGATCTACAGTCTGTCAAATATAGATTGATTAAATGACAGCTGTCAAATCGCATAAATTTTCCTGTTAGTCACTGTCGCATTTCAAAATTATCAATACATATGTCCGGCTGTCTAATCAAGCTATATTTTAAGCAGTGTAGTTCTGACTATCTAGTAGCGAATTTGTCTATTTAGACGCGTTCATGGATATGATTGAAACTCGCACACAAATTTTGTGGATTGCCAGTATTGGGTCCGTCTGAATCAGCTTATAATCCATTTTCACTTGGAAGAAGTTTAGCTTTCGTATTGTTTATTCCATAGTTACTAGGATAATATCGAAGCAAGTGTGCATCTTATCGTTCATTTTCACGCAAGTTTCGCGTCAAGTAAGATTTCTTATTAAAATTTTATAACTTCCATTCGTGAAACTATAGAGTTCACTTATCGTTATGACCTTTGTAATTTGTGTTTATATCACATTTATATTGATATATTCTATTTTTAACAATTTTATTGTTTAGAAGTTGTTAATTCAAGTTTTGTGTTGTAATTATATGACTTTTCGTTATGTCCAATTTTAAAACAGTTAGATTTTTTTTTTGATAGACCTTAGTTTTGTTAGTTTACCGTTATTTTAACTACAGATATAAATTTAAAAGACAAATTATGTCTTTTTGTTTTGAAAGAAATTAATAATTATGCAACTTAGTCATTCGCAGAAACGGATTTCAGATTGAATGTCATATTAAGTCTTACATTTAAATTTAAATTTTATTTTTTTATTGAAATAGAAAAAGTGTTGCATAAAACTTAATGTGACATGGGAACTAGATTTGTTTTTGAAAAGTATGTCAGTGGATTTGATGTAATTTTATTTTCTAGTCTTTCTATGAAGAGGCTTACATGTTTTAAAATTAATAAAATCACTTTAGGAATGTTAATTATTTTTTTATTACCTGCAAACTAGTAGTCTCAATTTTATATTAAATATCGACAAAGGTAAAGACATTTTATAGTTTTGAACTAACAAAAAATCGACTTTATTAACTTCCCATATTCTGTATAATCGAAAAAGTTTCCTCCGTGTCCAAGTATTTTTTTATTGAAAGTTTAATGTACTGAATACACTGAAAAAAAAATGGCAAATATACACTGAGACACAAAGGAAAAAAACGTTGCAACTGCAGTTTAAAAATCAGGGCCAATTCACATGAAGCTGAAAATGCTCGTGCACTAAAAAGTGTTCGTTAAATATCAACCTTTTCAAACAAAGGTAAAATAGGTATGTAACTGTTTCAACAAACTTAAAATAATGTTAAATACTATTATCAGTTTCGAATGGGAACTGAACCTTGGTCTGAATAGTTGGTCTATCGGTAATATTAAGTTAATAAAAATTTAAAAATAGCACTAATGACATCAATACGTAGTGCTCTTATATTAAAGAAGATAATTAAGCACTAACTTAAAGCTACGTCGTATGTCGATGTTAAGTCGGATATTTTTTGATTTTACTGATAAATAATCTTAATGGGGGTTGTAAACAACACGTTGTTTGTGTCGCAATTGTGAAGGTTGTGGTTTCCATGGTTACGGTACATTGTTTTTAAATGTACCACAAGAGGATTATCAAACCAATTCATTGTTTTTGTAAAAAATATAAACTATTCTTCCAAATGATAAATTAATACTAAATTTCATATTTATTTTACTGAACATTAGCCGTATTGGACTACAAATATAAATTTGTGTAGAAAAATTAAGAAGGGCTATAAAGGACTTTTATCCATGGCCGTAAAACTCATTACTCAAAAAAAATCTATTAGAGTGTTCTCTGTCCAAGGACCTAGTATTTTAAACAGGACTGAGTACTTAGCCGAATTTGCATAGAGGCTAGGCCGAGCCAACCGAGATAGAAATAGTGGAGGAACTTGTCTTTTTTTAATAATACCAGTAGACAAAAAATATAAAGTTTGGTAGAAAATAGAAGTAACTATTAAAGACTGTAAGTATGAGTTACTTTCAATAAAACAAACAGTGTCATCAATAATACACTTCATAAAAATTTGTTCTGTTCATTTAAAATAATTTGGTAGTTTACAATTTTTTGCTAGTGTTGTTATTCTTTGACATGTCTTTGAAATATGTCATGGCGTCTTCTTGTTACAACATTTTTAAACTTGAAATTGTTCTGGTGATATTTTTTACGAATTCAAAACTAAAATAAGTTTAAAATGGTGAAAAATTGTTGCATAAAATACTGCAAAAGTAACTCCTATGCTGGTTGCGGTATATCCTTTCACAGGTGAGTCGAAAATAAAATGTTTTTATAGTTTATAAGTTTTATTTATTTAACTGTGTATGTATTTGTGTGTTTATTGATGTGTTTTAATAACGAAAACCCTATAATGGTTGTTTGTTTTTAGTTTGATTCCTGTATATTTCATAAAAAAGTTGTTGGTTTTTCAAATAAATAAAGTAATGAATGCTCTTATCACGTTCATACTTGTGCAAAATAGGGTGACCACGTTTTTTGGATCCTTCGGATAATATTCTTTATAGAATATTTTTTTATTTGCATATTTATTTATGTATATATTAGAAAACACTTTAAAATGCTATTGTGATTGTGGAAAAGACATGAATAAATTAATTTTCATCTCCACGTTTCCCCATTTTCTAAATAATTTGCATGAAACGGATCAATACACACGATCGTGATAAGTGATAATTAAATTTTGGTCATTGAAGTTAGTAGCCATAGCCAACAGTGTCAGATTTTTCAGGCTACTTAAACACGTAATGATGCGACTACCATATTGTGATAACAGCCCGGGGCCGGGACCAATAGCTTAACATTGATACGCCAAGTGGTGAACAACCACCTCCCGCTAACCTATCTAGCTAGCTCCTTATGTGCAGTATATACGAAATTATAAATAGTTTGTCCCAAATCAAAACATTATCAGGGTTGCCCAAATAAAAAGAGATAGATAGCCTATCTTTTTCTGCTCGGGTGTTAGTTCAAAGAGCTCAGTCCAGTTTAAAATACCAGGTCCATGGCTCTGTCTGTATCAGTGGCGATTTTTAAATCTACATAGTTATTTTTGTATTAAATTTACTACAAATGTCGATTTCATTTAGGATAGAATACCTTAATTTGACTCCGCCAGATATACTAATCCAGGCGAAAATCGAATGTTGTTAACTGACCAAGCAGGCTGACTATAGCTACTTAACTCAAATCTTTAAAGGAAGAAAATAAGGACGAAGCATTAAAACTGTGAAGTCAAGAACTACTTAAAAGTTTAAGTATTTGGAGATACCTAGCAATGCAATAACAAACACACAAACAGAATTTTGCTCTAATGGTGTTTCTAAATATGTAAAGTGTTCAAAGTGTACCAACAAAAGTTAATAAATGTAGAGAAATGTTTTGATATCACTTGAAATCTATTTATTGTGTAAATTATAAAAAGATAAATAATATGAGTATGTTTTTCCTCGCCAATGTGTTGAAAATCGTCGTATGACAACTCGTGAGCGAAATTTGTCATATACTCGGCTTCTATAGGCACGAGCCGAACCGCCTCGTAATTAATGACCAACTTCGCACCCTTGTCTCATGATCTACTATTTTTTAATGTTTCATTAGAAATTGCGCAAATAAACTTGACTAGGGGAAAAGTGGACACCCTTTCAGAAATTTAAACTATTAAGAAAAAAAATATATTTGATATTGCTTGTTGGCGAAGTGAATCGATCATTAAAGCAAGTTTAGTTTATATTATATTGATTGTAATTACAAAAGAATAGAGTAAAAGATAAAATAAAAAAAAATTGAAGGTTAAAGGAAGTTAAAGAGATTTGATAGTTAATTGTCAATAAATAAATAGATGTCAGGAACGCGTAGCCAACTGCCAAACAATTTCATTAAAAAAATTGTTTTAAAATTTCAACACTTTATTTTTATAAACCTTAACACTATTAACATTGTCTTAACAAAATTTTATATTGACAATATTTATTCAGTTTTCCGCAAATTAAATTTGTGAAATTTGTCAGAAAAATTATAAATCAGATTAATAATCCAGTAAGTGATTAATGGTATAAAAAATGTATAATTATTGTTTTAATTACCGCAGATAATATATATAAAAAAAAACGTGTTACATGGATGGATTATTGATTTTATCTTAGAATAAATTCACAAAACACAAAATCAATGTAGTTTTCGCCGGAATACAAAGTATTGTCGCAATTTGAATTTGGATATGGTTGCCCTATAATTAACTACAAAAAAGTAACCTGTCAATTTGACAGTACACGTTCAGTTGTCACTTTGACAGCTGTCAAAAATTAAACCATAAACTATATAAAATCGACTCGAAAGTCGACAATCTTTCTCCACTCATCATGATATCAATCAAATCGAAACAGGTCCACGAGATTAGCCCTGACCAATCGGTAGGTTGATTGAGAAATATTTATTTTTTTATTCATATTTTTTTTCACGGTTTTATTCCAGGCTTACAAGCCAAGCCTATGCGGCGTCCGTCTGGGCGTGTCCAACCCGGGCGTGGCCACTTCTTGCTTGTCGGGAACCATTTCGTCCTTCTTCCGCCTTTCTTCTGCCATTTTGAGTTCCGCCTGCCGCATCTCTTCTTCCATACGTTCGAGGTGGACGGCAGCTTCTTTGCGTTTGTCGCGGTTTGATCTGAAAACGTTGTTTTTGTTCGTTATTTCCTCCTGGATAACTACGAGCTCGATAGCCGAGCGCGACGCCTGTATCGGTAGCGACCCGTATTGGATTAGACGCTATTTTTTTTTGCGAAAGTTGGCGATACTATTCCATCGATAGGTACTACACACTACACTTATTCATTGATCTAAGCGTAACATTGTTCAGACTTTTAAAAGTATATAATGTACTGATATGTGTATGAGATGTTTGTTTGTATTATTTTAATAAAAAAAATCTATCTTAAGTTCCTCCTGGCTTGAAGGTCCGTTAAGCCGTCGGTCTTGGTTGTTATCGATAGATGGCAGTCGTAAGGCTGTGTCAGATGCCTTTAGGCAGCCTGAAAAAATCTGACAGTGTCGGCCACTAACACACCTCGGGTCATGTTCCTGTTGGTCTGGTTTCCCTGTAAAAAGGGATACGGAGGTCAGACAGTAGTCGCTTCGTTGTGAAGTGCCGCCACTTCTAGGACCGTGACTTACAGCGTATCCTAGGTTCCGAAGCGTAAGTTGAGGAAAAACACGACCTAGGAAAAATGCAATTCATTTATTTTGTGAGCAAAGGTTACAAAAAAGGTGTCACAGGATAAACATAAAACTTCATGTGCAAAGGCACAAAACACGCTTGGACGAAGAAGAAACTAACCTGCCAGTCTCCTTAACCGAGAAGAACATCGGCCCTAGCTCGGCCAACCACCTGCCATCCACGGCCGTCACACAGTGCATGTACTCCTTGCTGGTCATCATCAGCTCGTGGTACACCACGTAGTCTGGTGAGGAACCGAGACCAAACAAAGCTGATGTCGGGTGGAGGTGGCACGGCATGCCTGTGCGGCAGTTCACGTACTCGCCGATGCCTTTTAGACGGGCCGCTTGTTGGAAGTACGCTGGAAAGAGAATTCATAATTGAAAGAGTGATGTCACTTCATTATTAATGGTACAAACGTACAGAACGCACCTCACCCCACAAATTTAGGGTAAAAATCAAGAGCAAATCAATGCAAATGATGCAGCCGCTGCGACGACTAGTGATATGACAGACGGCGGCGATATAGAGCGTAGAAACCAGTAGTATGACAGATGGGGAAGAAATATAATAGACACACATCGACGAGATGGTCAGTTAAAATGGAGCCTTATTTTTGAAATGTGTGATTCATATCTCGGACAAAATTCATTAGATATTGAACTAAAATTACTCGACTTGCAGATTTTGCGCGAGTTACACTAATAAAAAGTTTGCAGGCAGCTTCAGCTAAAAAACATTAGGTGAAGAAGTACGCTGGAAAGAGATTGTTTCTTTAATTGAAAGCGCGTAGAACCTAAAGCTGATGGGGTAAAAAAGTAGGCACCCACCGGCCAGATGGGAAAAAGTTTGCAGGCAGCTTCCAACCGGACATTATGGAAATCATTAGGGGGGGTAATGTCTAGCAGAAAACTGACTGCGGCTGCAATAATTATAAGTTTTACATTATTTTGTCAAGTTATGGGCATGGTCATCATCAGCTTGTGGTTACACCACGTAGACTGTATAAGCCGTGTCAATAAAGAAAATTGATCACTCCCTCTCACTCGCACAATATTCGCAATTATAATGTGCGAGTGGGACGGAACGACTTCCATTACTACAATTGGATTCGTTTCCTTATTGACACTTCTTTTAATGTATTGTAAGTAATCGATGTTCAAACTTTGATCTTCTTTCTTATTAAAGTTAACTCTAACTGCAAAATGTCGCGCAACTGTTGCGCAACTCTCACTTACCAGAACAGATACATTTCCTAACAGTGGCCCATTTGGTCCCGCAGGGCACTAAAAGCAGTCGCTGTTGCTGCAACATGTCGCGCAACTGTTGCGCAACTCTCACTTATCAGCACAGATACATTTCCTAACAGTGGCCCAGTCGGTCCCGCAGGGCAATAAAAGAAGTCGCTGTTGCTGCAACAAGTCGGGCAATTGTTGCGCAACTCTCACTCACCAAATCAGGTGCAATTCCAAGTTTCACAGACGATTCCGCGGGTCACAACAACAACAATCAACAAGTTGCGCAACTGTTACTCAACTCTCACTCACCTGAACAGATGCACTTCCTGACAGTGTCCCAATCGGTCCCGCAGGAGACCAAAGGCAGACGCTGTTGCTGCAAAATGTCGCGCAACTGTTGCCGAACCTCGCGAACTTTTCTCATCGCCTTGCCGTGGACGAAATGTTCGGTACACCATTGGGTTGAGTATCTGTGGAATTAAGTTAGCATTTTTCAACCAATCAATAACTTTAGCCCATGGGTGTATAATGAATGATGTGTCAACATAGAAATCACAAGATCTCTCAGACCATAAACAGCCGACTATAAACATTTATGTTTGAGCGGATTAAAAAAATCTTTCTGTTTTCGGTTTCTTGTACTGATATTTTTGATAATCATCATTGTCTATCGATCATGTACACTTTGCTGTCAGAGTTGTACGGAACCGTCTCTCGGTCTCTGACGTGGTTCCTTTAACGACTACCAAATGGCAACCGGGACCAGCGGCTTAATGTGCCTTCCGAAGCACAGAATCATTTTTATTATCAGACGATAATAAAGATGATTCGACGACAAAAAATTCTAAACAAAGTATGCTTCCCGTTGGAATCGAACCCACCACCCCCGGGTCGAGGGCGAACGCCTTAACCACTGGACCACGGAGGCAGTTTTGATATGAATCATAAAAATAAATTGAGTACAATAGCCTAGCTTATTTATAGGAAGGGTTAAGACTTACTTGTTAGACTTCCACTGGTTATACAGATGCAGTAGCGTGAGATGGTCCGACTCCGGCACTTGGAACTTCTCTCTAACGGAATCCGCTTCCTCCTCGCGACCTTGAGGCCTGTAGAAGACCGATGGTACTGACAACATTGACACTGTAACAAGAAATGTTCATCATGAATAGGCTACTCGACTGTGTTTTAGCATTTAAAGTTTTCTAATGAAGAAAAGTGCGAGCGTGGTGGGGACGTCTTGCTATCTCTTTTGTGCGCACGGAACCAAGTAGCAGTGACGTCATTGTGGCCCTAAGTCTTTTCGTATTCCCCCTTCCACCGGATTTCAAAGGGGTATTCTTTATTCGATTTCTGGTACTGAAATTTATTACATGAATAATAAAAAATCATTCAGTAGAATACCCATTCCGCCAACAAATATTAAGGTTCTTGGATCTAAAGCTAATTAATACATTGAAATTAGAATCTTATCCTATGAAAATAAGTTGTAAATTCACTTACCAATGATAAGCACTTCAGCACTGCAGCCCATTTCAGCGGATACTATGAGCATGTGACACTGTGGCGGGTCGAGAGGAAACTCCGCCATTTGTCTTCCCAAAGGAGTCAGTGCTCCTGTTCCGTCTAAGGCACCCAATATCCATAGTTGGTACATTGAGTTCAGGATCGTGTCCTGTGAAAGAGGAATATACATTTAAAACTTCGATCTATTAGTTACACACACGATACCATACGAAAATAGAGCCGCGTATTACATTTTTAAAACCAAGTAAAACTTATTTGACGTGTATACGTCACCGTAAAATTGTAAATACCGTTACAGTAAAATCTATCTCGCGAGATTAAAATCTGCCGAAATATTGTTAACATTCTGCTTACAATTTTATGTTTCATTTTGCGTTAGATTCTAATCTATCAAAGTGAAACAGTCATATTCTAAAACGGAATGCATCTCGCGCGCTGATTGGTTGAGCGCCATGTGCCCGGCGCCGCCATGTTTGTTTTTTAATTCCTCGACTTGTAAACAAACAGTGTTTTGGTACTTTTATATTAATTTCGTATTGAAAATCACTAACAGCTTTATATTTCGTTACGTAAAATTATTGTGGAAGTTTTGTGGTGTTGTGTTGAAGCTGGGATTAACCAAAGAAGTGAAGTTTGGACGATAAACAAGCATTTGTGTCAGTCACCGAACATAGTCTAAAATATTATAAACATTTTCCGTGTTATAATATCTAATTACGCGCGTTATTTCTAATAGTATTTTCTAATAAATATAAAGCTGTAAGTGATTTGCAATACGAAAGCCATTTAAAAGTACCAAAACACTGTTTTTAGCAAAAAATATTTCGGCAGATTTTAATCTCGCAAGATAGATTTTAATGTAACGGTATTTACAATTTTACGGTGACATATATAAGTTTCTTGATCAGCTGACAAGATTTTGTATAGGAGATACGTGGGGCGCACTATAAGTTTCCGGAATGAATATGAAAAAATACTATTAAAGGTACAAAATTAATTTATTGTTTTTCAAAATAATCTCCCTTGGCGTCTATGCACTTTTTCATTCGATGAAACCAGTTTTGAAAACTTTTGTGCCACTCCTCTGTGGTGACCTCTGAAACGTGTTTTTCATACTCACAGACAGCCTCTTCTGGTGATGAAAATCGTTGACCGCGTAATTGGTTCTTAATTTTTGGGAACAGAAAAAAGTCACAAGGTGCCAGGTCGGGACCGTATGCAGGATGACACGACAGGAGTTCTACATTTTTCGCCTTCAAAAAGTCGTTTGTCTGTCTGGCCGTGTGAGAACTAGCATTGCCGTGGTGCAGGATGATACGGCGTTTACGGTTATTTTTACGGAGTTCGTCAATAACTTCCGGCAAACAAATGGTCGTGTACCAGTCACTATTCACTGTACGACGATTCTCTAAAGCAACAGTAGCCACGTGTCCAGTTTTATTAAAAAAAGAAGCAATCATCCGCTTAGATGCACTTTTCACGCGCGCCACTTTGGTTGGTTTCGGCTCATCTTGAAAGACCCATACGCTCGATTGCTGCTTTGTTTTGGGATCGTAGCAATAAATCCATGTTTCGTCACCTGTTACTATGTCCCACACCAAATTTGACGCACCTTCGTTGAATCTGGTAAGCATGGCACTGCACCAAGTGACGCGGTCCGTTTTTTGAGCCTCGGTCAAGTTGTGTGGGATCCACCGCGAGCACAGCTTTCTCACACCCAAATGTTTGTGTAGGATTAATTGTATTTGACTCATGCCTATTTCTAAGGATGCGCGAATTTCATGGTAGGTCACATGCCTGTCTGTTTCAATCATACGGCGCACAGCATTGATGTTTTTGTTGGTCACAGCGGTGGACGGCCGACCATCGCGAGATTCGTCACTGAGATTGATACGACCACGCTTGAATTCTGCAAACCAGCTATAAACAGTTGTCTTGCATGGTGCTTCATTGCCAAAAGCTGTTTCAAGCCGAGCGATGCTCTGTTGAGCTGTCAAATTACACTTAAAATCGTAGAAAATCATACTACGAAAATTTTCCCGAGTTAAATCCATGTTGATGCAGACACACAATTTTTTAAATGGCGCCACAAGGTAAAAACAAAAGACAGTCAGATGAAACAAACTGCATTCTACAGCCAAAGAGTTCTATTTTCAAATGTTGCAATAAATTTTTAAATATTGTTTATGTAAGTGGCCAGTTCCGGAAACTTACAGTGCGCCCTATGTATATGCTAAATGTGACTTATTTTTTTATTGAAAAATTTTCTAGTTACATGTAAAGTGCATATAGTGTACATATATACATTTGTATTCAATTTTAGACATTGTTTCAATGACATAAGAACCAATGTGTATACACATGTGAAGGCTCGTGACTGCACTTAACATATTGTAAAAATTGCCCAAGGTGACCGCTTGTCATCAAGACTGGTTCTTGATGTGCCAAAATAGAAGGATTCCTGAAAACGAAAAGAGATTCTCAATTCCAAGAATTTAGAGAAGTAGATGTCCGTAGAATGGGTGGCTAAGGTGACCGCTTGCCATCAAACCTATACCTGTTCCTAAATGAAGACATACCTGAGGCGGCGGGTCCATGAAGTGAAACGCGAGCAGATCCTCAACTCCCAAGGACTTCAGCAACAACACAGTGTTCGCTAAGTTAGTCCTCTGTATCTCCGGCACGGTAGAAGGCAGCAGTTCGTGTTGGTACTGCCGCTGCGTGTACAGACAGAATGCTTTCCCATCAAACCTGTTCCTAAATGAAGACATACCTGAGGCGGCGGGTCCATGAAGTGAAACGCGAGCAGATCCTCAACTCCCAAGGACTTCAGCAACAACACAGTGTTCGCTAAGTTAGTCCTCTGTATCTCCGGCACGGTAGAAGGCAGCAGTTCGTGTTGGTACTGCCGCTGCGTGTACAGACAGAATGCTTTCCCATCAAACCTGTTCCTAAATGAAGACATACCTGAGGCGGCGGGTCCATGAAGTGAAACGCGAGCAGATCCTCAACTCCCAAGGACTTCAGCAACAACACAGTGTTCGCTAAGTTAGTCCTCTGTATCTCCGGCACGGTAGAAGGCAGCAGTTCGTGTTGGTACTGCCGCTGCGTGTACAGACAGAATGCTTTCCCAGGCCCGGTTCGCCCCGCGCGCCCGGCTCGCTGGCGAGCGTTCGCTTGGCTCACTGGGTAGATCTGGAATCGTAGATGACTACCTAATGGGCTGTCCAGATACTCGCAACATTCTCGGCGAGGACCTTGTCGATAACAGTTTTCCAGAACAATTCTCGCGCTTGACAAAGATCTTTTTAAAAGCTATTTACATTTTTTCCCCCGAAATACTCATCTAAAAATTCTGAAAGTATTAGGGGCAAATCTCAAAATGATTTATTTTTTTATTTTCAGAATTATTATTCTCCAGTTGTCCATTGCATTAACCGTCTGCACCAGGCTCGTTAATGTTCTCGTCCGAGAAAGCTGAGAGTGTGGATTGCTTTCTTACGTTCTCGCGAGAAAACTCCAAGAAGCGAAAAGAGTACGAGAACGATGTCCACATTCACGGTTCTCGGACTTTTCTCATATTCCCGAGTATCTGGACCATGGAGCAAATACAAAGAGGAGACGGCGTAACGACTGGTGCTTCGTTACGGTCATCGGGGCAGTGACATCGACAAAGGAGGCGGGGCTTACGCCATTTTTCGATCAACTGTGAACGATGTGTAACTTTTTTAATTTACATTCCGTTTCAGCTGAGAATATTTTATAAAATATTTTAAACTATTTAATGTTAAACGTTTCATTGCTGTACTGCTATAAGATCACCACAAATGTAAGTAAATAATATATTTCGGAATTCATTTGATTGATCTTAGATCTTATTCCATCTCAAAATATCTGTAATTTAAAGAAATATAAATATATTTTTATGATGACGATTTGTTAGCGACATCTATTGGTAAGTAGAGAAGATCGTCAATAGAGCATCCGCACGTCTGCCTACCGCCCCGCGTAGCCTCTCTTCGTTATTGCTCCGTGGATAATACTTACACGGCGGCATAGTATTGTTAATAGTAGTAACGTACAGAACGGACACTCTCACCCTCCCACCCGAAGCAGATATCGAGAGCAAAATAATGCAAGGATGACATTTCGGCGCGCGGCTGCGACGGACAAAGTATCCAATTCGAATATTTATGAATTGAGAAAAGGAATTTGGTGTTATTATTTTCCTACCCTTTCCAGTCTTATTTCACAAACAGTGATTTAAATTTAGGATTAGCTATAATTTAGTAGATGAAAATACATAAGGTTTTATTTAATGTGGGTAGTACAATAATTCTAGATTCTAATTTGCTTATAGAATGATAACTAAATGGTTTCCATGATTAAATTTATATTAGCTTTTTCCATTCATCCTGACTACTTTTATATCTCTATATATATCCCCTAATCTATCACGTGCGTACGCAACCGAATCGTAGTAGTAATAATAGGTATCGCGCTCGGCGCTATTGTTTGAAGTGTCAGGGGTGTGATTGCAGTGTATTTGCTCTTTTTTTACTTAAAAATGGAAAAGAGGACAAAACCGTTGGTTCCTTTAACGATCTTAAAATGGCATCCGGGATCAACGGCTTCCGAAAACGTAATCATCATTATTATCAGGCAATCAGATGATTCAAGCCTGCATACGTCTTAACCACTGGATCACGGAGGTATTGAAAACCATTCATGTAACGCTACACAAAACATTCCCCATCTTGCCCTCATTTTCCCCCCCAATCAAAAAAAAGGTCCCAACAATTTTTTTTTATTAAATCAAGGAACATGTGTACCCAATTTCGTAAGGAACCGTTCAGAAATGCACCTCTAGACCGGAACATACGTAATTATAAAAAAAAAACATTATTTAAAAAGCAAGAAATTTGGTCGTACCTGCAAAGCGTCCATACCAATTCTTGGATTGTACACTTTCAATTTGCAATAGCCGGAGTCAATGACGTACATTATCCCGTCTACCGTCAAGGACGTTTCTGGAAATGAAAGAAGAAAAAAGTTCATAATTGATTCAGGCGTTGTTTTTTGTAACTCACATTTTACCTAATTTATACAGTTTAGGTGGGATTCCAAAACGGACCGCAGGCATCAAGCGACACTACTAGAATCTATGCACCACTATGAAATTAGTTCCAAACGCGACTACAATGCGGTCTACTGCCGCTGAACTGCAGTCATTGTCGCTTGTATTTCCGGTTCTTGTAACGCGGTTGCACAATGTATAAAAATGTATCTGAATCCTCTTTCGAAAACATCAACATTACACTGATGTAATAAGTCCGAAATAAACGATTCGAATTACACGTCTCAAATATCTGCGTTCGCGACACCACTGGTGCAGCGCGTTTGGAATCAATTTCATAGACATGCATAGAAAGTAGTAGTGTCGCTTGCGGTCGTAGTTTAAACATTGTCCTTATAAGGAAATAAAGAAGAAAGTCACAAAGAAATGAGGTGATACACTTTTAATTAAGTATAAAATATACGTACCGATTAGTAGCCACTATACACTTTCTCTGGCCAGGTGGCGCCCTCTGGAAGATCTTCGCTTGCAAATCCGCGAAAACTAAACGAAATTTAAGAGAAAGTATAAACAAACGTACCGGCGATATTAGTAGCCACTATACACTTCCTCTGGCCAGGTGGCGCCCTCTGGAAGATCTTCGCTTGTAAATCCGCTGGAAGTTGCGAGTAAATCGGCAGCACTGTTAATGGCGGAGCGCTGTCTAAGTCCGCCAGGCGTTCTGTCAGTGTCTAGAAAAAGAAAAGAAAAATATAGTCTACCTAAAACAAAACGTATATTTTTTGTTATTATTATTAAATTAGGCATTAGTATCATTATAGTGTCTTTTCTCTTTCACCATCTTCACAATGTCACGATCTAGCTCGCTCTCGCATTGTTCATTTTGTTTTGTTTTTTGCGATACTCCCTTTTGGAGTATTTGCGGGTTTCCTCCTTAAGGAACGGGAGACCTTGTCTAATTTTATTGTTTAATACGTTTTTTATATTATTTGTTAATTTCATTTTATTCAATTTGCTGAGAGACTGGTGATACGAAATTTCCTTGTATATTATATTATAACCACAAAAATAAATCCACAAAAAAAAAAAAAACAAATAGGTAATCTGATTCACATGATAAGTTTAAAAACGGACTCGGAAAGCACAAATTGCCATATTGAAAATCATGATCCCATTCTCCAGCCAAATCCGAAGAAAATTGCAAAGGTAATAAAAAAAAGTGAAATGTATTTTGAAAATCGAACCTCGCACGTGACCTCGATGTCCTCCTGCCCAGGCATGAAGATCAATATGTCACCGTCGTCTGGCTGCAAGTGTATTTGTAGAGCCTACAAAAAGAAAAAATTTAGTAAAGTAGGTAACTTAGTACAAGTAGGTACGAGTAATGCCTTGCTGGCACTGTTCTTCAAACTCATGAAAGAATTTCTCCTTAGAGGTACGTTTTCAAATTGTATTTTAACGAGATATACAGTGGATGATTTTTTTTAGGTTGATGTATTTTCTAAAGTAATCACTAACATCTCTGATTGCGGCTGTAAGTCATAGTTTTAGTGACAAATACATCAAGCAGTCTTCATAAAATAATATTGTAATTATTATTATTGTAATGCGCATTTTAATTTATTGCGGTTCCGTAACTAAGAAAGAACGGGGCCCTAATTATCCCTCGTTGCCTGTCTATGTAGTCAGAAAATTTTACTTTAAATAAATATGTACATAGGGCGCACTGTAAGTTTCCGGAACTGGCCACTTACATAAACAATATTTAAAAGTTTATTGCAACATTTGAAAATAGAACTCTTTGGCTGTAGAATGCAGTTTGTTTCATCTGACTGTCTTTTGTTTTTACCTTGTGGCGCCATTTAAAAAATTGCGTGTCTGCATCAACATGGATTTAACTCGGGAAAATTTTCGTAGTATGATTTTCTACGATTTTAAGTGTAATTTGACAGCTCAACAGAGCATCGCTCGGCTTGAAACAGCTTTTGGCAATGAAGCACCATGCAAGACAACTGTTTATAGCTGGTTTGCAGAATTCAAGCGTGGTCGTATCAATCTCAGTGACGAATCTCGCGATGGTCGGCCGTCCACCGCTGTGACCAACAAAAACATCAATGCTGTGCGCCGTATGATTGAAACAGACAGGCATGTGACCTACCATGAAATTCGCGCATCCTTAGAAATAGGCATGAGTCAAATACAATTAATCCTACACAAACATTTGGGTGTGAGAAAGCTGTGCTCGCGGTGGATCCCACACAACTTGACCGAGGCTCAAAAAACGGACCGCGTCACTTGGTGCAGTGCCATGCTTACCAGATTCAACGAAGGTGCGTCAAATTTGGTGTGGGACATAGTAACAGGTGACGAAACATGGATTTATTGCTACGATCCCAAAACAAATCAGCAATCGAGCGTATGGGTCTTTCAAGATGAGCCGAAACCAACCAAAGTGGCGCGCGTGAAAAGTGCATCTAAGCGGATGATTGCTTCTTCTTTTAATAAAACTGGACACGTGGCTACTGTTGCTTTAGAGAATCGTCGTACAGTAAATAGTGACTGGTACACGACCATTTGTTTGCCGGAAGTTATTGACGAACTCCGTAAAAATAACCGTAAACGCCGTATCATCCTGCACCACGACAATGCTAGTTCTCACACGGCCAGACAGACAAACGACTTTTTGAAGGCGAAAAATGTAGAACTCATGAGTCATCCTGCATACAGTCCCGACCTGGCACCTTGTGACTTTTTTCTGTTCCCAAAAATTAAGAACCAATTACGCGGTCAACGATTTTCATCACCAGAAGAGGCTGTCGAGGAGTATGAAAAACACGTTTCAGAGGTCACCACAGAGGAGTGGCACAAAAGTTTTCAAAACTGGTTTCATCGAATGAAAAAGTGCATAGACGCCAAGGGAGATTATTTTAAAAAACAATAAATTAATTTTGTACCTTTAATAGTATTTTTTCATATTCATTCCGGAAACTTATAGTGCGCCCCACGTATTGATTTTGTTTTAATTGATAAAATATCTGCTTATGAAGATATTGCAACTGAAAATAAAACCGGCAAGTCCGAGACGGACACGTGCACGAAGGTTTCCGTACTATTATCTTTAAAATCGCAAAAAAATCTATCTATTTGTATGGGGTTCTTAAACCTTTGTTTTATTTTTAATATATGACTAAACATTCTGTGAAAATTTCGTGAATCGTATCATCATCGTTAATTTTTTCAACGTACCCTACGTTAACCTACGGGATTATTTCAATCTTAAAATAGCACGATAGCACGAGATATCGTTTTACTGAACACATATTATTAAGACAAAATAACAAATCCTAAAATATTATACATTTATGATGAATCTGCGTCAAATATGACTCGTCGAAATGAGAATGAAGACGTAGAGACGTAGGATTACGTACTCTTTGACGTCAACGACATTACTGAGATTAGATAGCTGGGAGAATACCTGCTACTTATAAGCCGTTAGGATATACATAAGAGATATAAACGTTCATGTTTGTAAGGTTTTACAAGAGACTGATATTCATTATGAACGAAAGAACAATCAATCAAAAACAAATCTCACAAAGAGTAATCAGTATGTTGTTAATGAAGATATTTTGAGAATACCTAAAGCGTTTACATTGATCAAATTATTGGTGGATTTTTATGAGACTAACATACTAGTGTGAGAAAAAAATCGAAATCTATGAGTGTTAGACACAATAAATATATATTAAGTTAAGTTAAATGAAAAGACATAAAGGCTCCGATAATCTAAAAGTAAATTAATGATAACAGATCTAAATGCTGACGTCATTGCGCTAGAATCAAAGCATACATAACAATTAAATAGATTTTCGAATAGAGACCGAAATCTTAAGATAATAATGAAACATGATAAAGATAATGGCAAACAAAAACTAAGCCATAGTTAAGCGAGCTCATCACGTGATTTGCATACTTCAGATGATATGCCAAATCTAGGATCATGATTAAAACGTACATCTGAAGCGTAAAATGAGGACGCAACTATGAAATACACTTGGAGACAAAGATGATCATAGACTGTGGTGAAATGAAGTTGAGGTACCTACTGATATGTATCTTGTACACAGACGCGCGAAGTGGAGTTGTAAAACTAGGAAAGCGGACCCTAGGCTCCGACGCAAACAGCGCACGATGTAACCGAGATAACGCTAGGATGATATTGATGACACAATATATAAATGTAAAAGTAAGAAACATCCTAAGAATTTACGCTAAGCAAAAACAGGTACTTATACCGTATAAGTAAGAACTGTTTATCCATTTAGTGGATGTATCGAATTATGTAATTGTGGTTGTCTGACTTGATTTAGATGATTGTTTTAGCCAATGGATGCAGGATGTTGAAGAACTTAATTGAGTAGTGTGTGCGAATAAAGCATAAGATATTATGCCATGAAAATGTTTGAATGAGTGCTCCGACAGTTAACAACTTAGACCTACTCGTGTCTAAAAACTAGATTTTGAGTGAAAACGTCTTATTTAGTTTTAAATATTCGCATTGTTAATTAAATACACTATTTTGCCATTATAATCAAGAAAGGCAAAGTCCAACTTATTTTCAGCGTCTGAATACTCATTTTGTGTTTTTAAACTTTGGCCAGATACTTACTATTGTTAGGTTTTAGCATACAAAACAACTAGAAGTTCAATACACGGGGTAAAAGTAATTTGTTTTTTTTTTTTGGCATGACATAATATTACATAACGATCATTAAACCTTGAAGATTAACAATAACAATATCTGGCAGAGAATTTAGGTTGGCATTTATGCGCATTCTGGGCTCCCAAACTTGGATACGACCCGGTTAACGCTTAGATGAAGATAAACAATGATAAATCAATGCAAATACTAGTAAACTAAATATCTTACAAACTATAATCACACATATAACATGTTTTCATAACATCACAATGCAAACTGCGTCAGTAAAAGCCTCCACAGACTGATAAGGTCATAGAATGCGCCCTTGAGGTAACCCTGAGCTGGATTGGATTCGATAAAACAAGTTCGCACCTTTTCTAAAAGGATTGACATTTTTGTTAGTTTTTTCACTGTTTACTAGCATAACCTTTCAAATTGAGGCGCAATAGGCTTGGTTCTGTTTTGATATCTTTGTGATCAATAAGTAAAATCCTTGGGTAAGAACGACGTTTATTACAAAACAGAACATTAATTCGAATTTACTTATTCTCCCTACTTATGTTTTAAATGCGAAAGTTTTCAAACTGTAATCAGACCCGGCTGTAAGTCCGCTATTTACGTATTTTATAATGAAGTTTAATAAGTAAATAAGTAGAAAAAAGGCCTTTGATTTTGATGTAGTGTGTCTGACTGAAGTTTTGATGAGCGTAGTTACGTAACATTTTCGTATTAACATAAAGATGCACTGTTTATGATACATTTGTCTTAATTTTAAGATTTACACAGGTAATAATAAGCGGTTAAGATTTTTTTAATATCTATAATTTACTTGTTAATTGATTTCTATGCCATTTATTCTTTTATGAAAATGAAAAAGAAGTCTCATCGGCATTAAATAGGCCAATGACTTGTTCAAGTAAAACAGTGTAATTATATTTTTACGACTTTGTTTAATTGGCAAAGTGATAATTATCAGTTTTAATTAAATATAGTGTTGCCAGTAGTGCGGACATCGTCCTCGCAAGGATGTCAGTGATTTGATAAGACACATAAATTACTATATTTATCTTGTTTCCTGGCATATCAGACGTATATGATGATTTTAGTAAATTCTTCAAACTCAAAAACAATCTCCCTTTAAGAGAGAATTTTTAAATTTATCTAAGGAGTTGCTTATGTATATTTACACTAATGTGGATATATTTAAAAAATACTCGCTCTTATGAAGACTTTTTTATTTGAGTTTCAGTGCGGCTGTTAGTCCTAAAGATATCAACCAAATCATAAAGTATTTGACCTGCATGTGCAATGTGCATGTACTTTTTAAGTACTAGCTGTTTCCCGCAGCTCCGTCTGCGTCTAAAATTAGCCTATGTTTGACCCCAGATCTTCAAATATATTCACGCTAAATATCATCAAAATACGTTCAGCGGTCGGAAGTATAGATATGGATATTTGTATGCCTATCTCTATTTACCTAACGGGAGTTCACAATCAGTTTCCATTGCTTTTTTTTCAAATTTTAAGAATTGATATCTACATTTTCTGCAAATAAATAATTGATTGATTGATTACTTGTTGCGAAATATATAAGTTGATCGCGCCCCTTTTATTAATATAAGTATTTTATTAGAAGTTTAGAATGTTTAAAACACATTAGAATATTTATTTATGTTACGGTCATCCTAACATGTAACCAGTTTAATTATATAATGTGTTACATAAGCGGAAATTAGGTAGACTTTTGAGTATATGAATGCATTTTATTTAATTATAAAATCTTAACGATCCATTGAGTCATTACCTAATGGTTATACTAAAACCTAGCTTTACGAATGTCCAGTTGAACAGTTCGTCGAAGACTGAGCGAACTAGAGTAGAAAAATTGGGCAAGCGGACCCCGGACGAGATTTGAGAGATTAAGTCGAATGGGAGATTTTTCAAAAAGAAAATGGCGGGCGTATAAGGTTTTCTGTATAGCCGTTACATTTTTCCGTGAAATCTCGAATTCCATTTAAATCTAATGGCGCGAGAAACGACCTCCTAGGCTCCGAAGCCACCAGCTGAGGAGGTGATTGGGAAAGAGAGTCTCTTTATTGCTCCAAAAGATTCAAAAGAGAAGAAAAAGACGAGTACTCCTAACATATCATTATATTAGTATGTTATCCGAGGCAGACCCCAGACTTTACTCTTATAACTCTTTTACTAGTATACTCTTAGATCTGAAATTACTTGTAAATGCTACTACCAAAGTATTAAAACTACATTTCACTGAAACGTCTACGATTAGTGATGGGTTTTCAACACAGTATTCAACCAAAATGGTAGAATACCGAATAAACAACCGTTTTCTACCAGTATTAAACCAATTCTACGGTCGAAAACTTTTTCATACAAAATTCAAATTATGCGTTCAAAATTTTAATAATTTTTCAAAAAGAACCCTAATTTTCATAGGATAGTCTGGTACGGAATCCGGGACACACGAATCCAACTCCAAAATTAAATAGAAAATGTTGAAAAATGTATGGAAAGTTTTCTACCGTAGTTTATAAGTAAACAACCGTGGAAAACGGTTAAAAAATAGTTTTTAACCATTTTGGTTAAATACCGGAGTTTTCAATGGTTGAGAATTTACTCGCCGCCCATCACTATGTACGCTCTAATTAGGTGCCTAGGCAATCCAATAAAATTTTAATGGAAACTGCCGATACTAAAAGCCTCTCTTCTAATGGACTTTTCCAATCTGCTAATGGGTCCTTGTCGCACGTTCGAAGGCTATTCTACTAATAGCCGTGTTTACCAGTGTTTGTCTAGATCACGTCAAATTTCAAACACTTTGTTTTTGATAAGTCTCTCTCATCTCAGCGCCTTCCCGGTTGCGTCCTCGGGTGTTAGCCTCGGATCCTAAGGCCCACTTTCCTACTCTTCTTTCCTTTTCGTTTTTGATATCATCATCATATCGACTCTGTAAATCGTGTATATTGGAGTTTATAAATATATTTTTTCCATATCGATACATGGCCAATTGATCCTGCACACTCTGGTGTCAGAGCTTTTCGGAACCAGCTTTTGGTGTTATCATGATATTCTTTGTTTCAGCGCATTCAGAGTGAGGTGGAAGTTTCAGTGAGTCTAACAACCTTTGCGACTGCGGGGCTGCCCGGATTCCTGCACGGTTCAGGATCTTCGAACGGTCAACGCTGCCACGTATCGGTATAGCCATATATACATCGTAGACATTTCGACTCGAGAAGAAGAAGCGTATTCCTACTTCAGGTGGTATCTAAACTAGTAATGAATTTGACCCAAGACAATGTATCCTGGGTTATCTTATGCTTTTTAGCTTTCAATAGATTAATTTTAAACATCAAAATTGTCTAAGACTTAAGTAGCATACAGGTAGCCTATAGACGCCTGTCCCACTTTGTTATATGGGGTCGGCACAGTATGTTAGTTCATTCCACTTTCATCTCGCTCTAACCATTTCCTTCTTAACGCTCTTCCTAATCATGTTCTCCCTGATAAAATCCAGTATTCTCTTTAACGGTCATTCTCTCTACTGTAATGAATGAGGATAAATCCCATTTCGTCCCCGTCCAAACACCGCGGGATTGGAGTTTCCCTCCAAATCTCTAGTCAAATCAGCAGCAGTTTCTATTGGCATACGTGTAATCGTATAGTTAACTGGTCCATTACGAAACGCAAAATATCTGCGCGTTCTTGCACCACGGCCGGCGGTCGGGGTTCGACGACCTCGCGGCATGCAATACCGTCCACGGAACAATGCTACATTTTATTAACATTGCTGTGGAAGATGAAAAAATCATTACAAAGATGTACTCACTCCGCGGGCTCAGCCACTAGAAGCCGTCGAAACGAGAATGTCAGTGTTTATTTAAATGATGTAATTAAGGCAATCAGTGGAACATAGCCAGCCAGAAGCCACCAGTTGAGGGAGAAACCGAGAAACGCTAAGACACACACACACACACGCTCAAAAAAAATGCTCTCTGAATGAACGAATTTTTAAATATAGTAAATCAATACAAGCTTACTAAAGCAATATCCGTAGAACAGATTTAAATATTTGGAAGGTTTGGGAACATTATTATTGTATCCAAGATGGACCTATTGCCACCCCCATTTTTATGTAAAATAAAAGACATAACATCTCGAGGAAGGATTACACCGAAATGCGAAAACTCTTGACACTATCCAGGGTCGATTGACCATGTAACTAACTCGATATGAACGAAAGACCAGAACCACGCGCAAGCAACCCCGCGAGTCAAAGCTACGTAATGAAATTACACAAAATCAATCCCTATTGACAAAACAAAAAGCACTAAATTCGCGTAAACAACAGAACCAAAGACAAAATGCATTCAGTGATCCAGGTCACGACTAATTAAGTTATTCGCATATTAAAACACGGAACCAGCAATTACCAGTTAAAGTTAACAGCGCAAAGTCAATTGTTTGGAAAACAGCGACCAGTTAGTTACATAGTTAATTTTCAGTTTGCTTGGAAACAAAGTTTTTCTTTTGTTCCTTTGCAGAGGTAAAATTTTCAACTTGAGTACTTTTTTGTTTCAAACTTCCAACATTGTTTCCTATTTTGTCTCTTTTAAAACTGACTGGTTTCTTAATTGCCTGCAGGCAAAGTGTCAATACCATAATAAAACTTGAAGCAGCATGATATAAATGATTAATAATATTGACGAACTCTGTGGTGAAATGGTTATTATGCCTGCGTGCTACCATGGGGTCCCATTGCCTAAGAAAAAGAATTAGTTTCCCCATCTGACGTTAGGTGGCGCGTCAAAAAGAAAATATTTAAATTGCCTACTGATTTCGTGTATTTTTGGCGAAATAAGGAACTGAATTTTTAAAACACTATTTTTACGTACCCTATTTCTATTACAAATTGAGTAAGTGCCGTATTTAAAAGTTATAAATCTTAATTTATAACTTCTCATATTTCCGATAGATGGCGTACCTATGACTTTATACTCGTATGACCCCAAGGAGTATCCAAGAAAGTTGGCGCGTTTCAATCTGGTAGTCTTCTCTGTCTGTTACGCTTACATGGCCAAACCGCTGAACGGATTTTGATGAAATTTTAAATGAAGACCCGGAGTAAATTATAAGCTACTTTTCTACGGAAAGAGCATATATTCTGTAATATGTGGTGCTACTCATAATCATCCCGAGTTCTATTTCGAGATCAAGATGACAAAAGCCACTAGAACTTTACGGGTAAAAGAAAAAAATATATATTTAAATACCTGTTTAACAGCACCATCAACGTAGTCCTCACATACATTCTTCGCGAAGAAGGTTTCCACGGGAAAGGTCCGTCCAGGGATGGTGAAGGTGGGCACGTTGCCGAAGAATGTGGAAAATTTGGTGGAGTCCATCGTGGCTGACGTCACTATCAGCTTCAGGTCAGACCTTCGCGCCACCACCTGAGGGGAAGAAAAGAAATAAATGTACTAAAGTATCTAAGCGAGTGATGTGTCATTTTTAAGGTAAAATTTTCATTGTAAACTGACGGGATTATTTTCAATTTTCCGTAAATTTTAGTAGGACGGTGAAGATGTACACGCATCAGCAATATAAGCTGATAGTGTGTTCAAGAATATAAGTAAATAGATAAATAAATATTCCTATATTTTGGTAAAATTAGCCAAGTTTACTATAAAGGGCAAATGTTCTGGAAATTTCCGAGAACAGCACCTCAATGTGCGGTTGAGGTGTTTTAAACAATCTGACACTAATCTTGGTTTTGGTATAGAAAATTAACAGAAAAAATAGATGTTATAAAACGTTTAAAGATAAGTTAGTTGTGTTTTTTAACAAATATTATTTACTAGCTTTTTCTCGCAGCTCCGCCTGCGTCAAAAGTAGCCTGTTTGACCCCGGGTCTTTAACTATATTCATACCAAATTTCATAATAAATCCGTTCAGCGGTTTGGCCGTAAAATCGTAACAGACAGACAGACTTTCACTTAGTATGGATTAATCAAACACAAGAATAATTTAAAAACAAATCGAACAAAAAGTAGGTAGCGATACCATTTTTTTAGGATTCGAATAAAGTCCAGATCAATGTCGCCTAGTGTGGGGCCAACCGTTAATGTCTATTGATAATGCATTATAATGTAATGTGTAAAGGAAATTAATCATTCATTCATTCAATATAATTATAAAATAACATTCTCCTCAATTTAATAAAACATTTCAAACGATCAACACAATTACACGGTTCAGAAACTCCATCTTGTGCATTAAATAAAGCCAAGTTATTCGCGGACTCTTTTGTCCAACAATGGGTGGGCAAAAAAGTAAATTGGATAAAAATATGAAAGGTGAGGTAATTCCGAAGTAAACGCTAGTTTTTCTCGTTCTTTGTGTTCACAGCTTTTGTGCTAAGACCTTGCACGACATTTTATTTTCTTAATAGTTTTTACAAGCAGAATTAATTAAAAATGAAATAAAAAGAAACTATAATAAACTCCAGTAATTAAGAGAACTACTAAAAAAAAAAACAAAATATTACGGAGCCGATATGGAGGTGTTCAGTGACGCTTTCTGTTCTTAAATAATTCATAAACCCTTTTTTTAAGTACAAATAGTGACATAATACAAAAAAAAAATTACAGACAATTTTAAGTGAAGTAATTCAAAGTCATAATGAATTTGATATTAGTGTTCAGGGGGACTTTTTACGATTTACACAGAGCCACAGATTGTTAAAAACATTGTAGCCGAGTTTGATTTTTAATAACCATATCCGCATGGGGGTAAATCATACTTGTTTCTACTTTCTAATCGTACAATTCAAAAGAGAGAAACTTTATTAGCTTTTGTTTTTAATTACTTTCATAACATACTCGATTGAAACATCAATCGAAGTCAACTACCCTACAGATTCATTCTCTGGTATCATGTACGGTTTCGTATTACAGTTTAGTAAACAAAGTCGAATGAATTAAACACTTCCTTACAAACTGGTATAATCCCGTGCAGTGCAGGTTTAACTGGATATAAGAACAGTCATCACGAGTAATTTCTAGAATCGGTAATAATTGGACAAAATAATCTCGATGACTACTGGAGATCCTCATTTGAATATTCATCATCATTATCAATTCAGCCGCAGTCAGTCAGCTGCTGGACATAGGCCTCTCTTAAGAATTTTCAAAATGACCGACTGGAAGCGGCCTGCGTCCAGCGTTTCCTTACCAATGATTGAGATAATCAGATAGAGATGGGACTCCACATCAAATTTGGGCCACATGTTGAGGTTTGGTTTGTATTTGGTACATAATAAAGTTTAAACAATGGAGCTATAACAAAGAGATGCCGTTTGAAATGGCGCAGTGATGTGATCATTGGCGCCTCGATGACACAAAAGTGGGCGGAGCTTGTCATTGCTCGTGCTCCATGGTTGGAGCCACGGCCGAAACCAAGCACCCCGCACGTCTGCCTTCCGCCCCGTGTAGACTCACAAATACTTTCTTACAAAACGCTTATTACGGAATCTCCTTTTTGTAATTGCTCCATGGTTTAAACTGTAGACAGAGAGAAAAAGAGAATTGAGCTATCCTACAGATACATCTTTCAACAAAAATAACTGGCTATCGAATGAAAGAATGCAAAGAAGCAAGGTCTTGAAAGAAGCCCCAGTTCATCTAGAAACGCCACAATCCTGACACAGAACAGTTTATCTGCCGAGAAAGCGGAGCGCTGACGCAGCGGATTAATGGGCCTAATTCGCTGCAATTTCCAATAAGTGCCAATAACGGAATAAGATTTGTTGTCAGGAGAGTGGAGCATGAGAAAACGGCTTTAGAAAGATGTGTTATTGCCAAGAATGTCATTGTGGATCTGAGAAACGAGGAGATGTGGTTCAGAAAGCGTTTTGTGGTACAATTTTTTTGCATTAAAAACTAGCTGTTTCCCGCAGCTTCCCGTCTGCGTCGAAACATACGCTAAATGTTTGACCCCGGATCTTCAACAAAAATATATTCACATTTCATCAAAATCCGTTCAGCGGTTTGGCCGTGAAGGCGTACAGACTTTCGCACTTATAATATTCTATCGATTTTATGACACGTTTACTTACACGAATACTACTATAAAGTTAACTACTTAATTAATTCTATGTAGCAAAGAAGCAGGGCAACAAATACATGACCCATCTAATTACCGCATCCTTAGATTAATAATTTGTCTCCGAGGCGCTACGACTAGATACCGCGCTGTGAACAAAAATCAGTTTCCAGAATGCGGCAACTTATTAGGACAGTGTGTGTAAAACAATGTCCAAAGACTACCACTAGCGTCGATTATGGTGTTGCCAGCTACTTGACTGGTGCCCGATCAATGGGAAAATTATTAATTTCTGTGGTCTTTTTACGGATTTTAAAATGTAGCTCAGAAAATCCTTTAAAATAATAGTACCGGTACCTTAAGTGCTTGGTATTTCAATTGATAATCGATTAATAGATTATTTTTGATAAATTGTCAAAAATCTATACTACAGATTACATCGATACTATCGAAACATAATCGATACACAATCAATACACAAATGATACATAACGATCAATATAAAAAAATATATATAAAATTAAATAAAAATAATTTATTTAGGTCAAAAACCCATATAGTGTTAATAACAGTATCTTACAAACTATGTTAGTAAAATAATAACTACTTATAGGTACTATGTTAGTAAAGTAATGTAAACGATTACCTATGTCGATTAAATCGATATAATCGATTATATCAACCCATTTCAATCATCGATTAATTGCTTGGTATTGCAATTAATAATTGATTATATGCTATTTATTGTCAAAAATCGATTAAATTGATTATATTAATACTATCGTGACCCTAGATTATTTAAACATAAAACAAAATATGATAATCTAGTAGCAAGAGATGCAGCTAGTACCTACATTCAACGTTTTTACTTTTTCTCCCAGACCAGTATTGACAAAATTAGATGCCACAGACAGACAGACAAAATTGATGTCAAACTTATAACATCCCTCTTTTGGGGTCGGGAGTTAAAAAACAAAATATAGGTACCTACAAATAATAAAAATCGAAACCTCGGGAAATTTTGGATTTTTTTAACACACGGCAACATTGAGCACTGATTGGTACTTCGCGCCATATTTTAGGGTTTTATTATTTTCATGAGTAATTTATGTCCGTATTTCGAAATTATGCAATAGTACCAGTTATTATTATTCTTACATAGTTTGACTACGCAAACTGCCATTTTGCTTCTGCTTTTGCATTAAATTTTAAATTTATCTGGACGTCCAACTAACTCATCGGTTGTGGTGTGACTGACGTGGGTACGCCGCGAGTACGCCGAATTCGGCGTAGTTTTAGTTGCCGCATTTTTCTAGTACGTCGACGGTATCTAGTTGAGCGCGCAAGACCAATAATTTATCTATGACCGCATCTTTCAACGTAAAACACATTATATATCTTTGGCAGACCATAGTTACTTATCTCCTTATAACTGTGATTCCTGAAAGTTACCGTGACTGTGTGATGTTGACGCAAAGATATTAATAAGATTAAACTTAGTTACTGCCACATATCTGCTGATAAACATATATCTCCAGCAATACATCATCAATCAATATGCATGCATAATCCATACTAATTATAAATGCGAAAATCTGTCTGTCTGTTACGCTTTCACGGCCAAACCGCTGAACGGATTTTGATGAAATTGGTATGAATATAGTTGAAGACCCGGGGCCAAAAATAAGC
The DNA here is from genome assembly GCA_947363495.1 of Euzophera pinguis. Lineage (NCBI taxonomy): Eukaryota > Metazoa > Arthropoda > Insecta > Lepidoptera > Pyralidae > Euzophera > Euzophera pinguis. Next base: position 14,883,328 of record OX376163.1, read on the forward strand.
TACTTTTAGACGCAGGCGGAGCTGCGGGAAAAAGCTAGTTACATATACATCGTTATGTCGAAAAAGCAGATTCATATGGATTTAAAGGCGAGTTCCTGTTCAGATCCTTATCTAACTCCATTGTGTCCTATCTCGTAAGGACTGCGAGATATTTATTAGCTTTAAGTTAACCTTTGCTCCATATCAGTAATATTTCTGTGAGCGGCAATTTGGTGATCGCTAGAGGCCGAAAGGCGGTTCCGAAAAACTCAAAAACCAATTTGATATGAAATGAATGAATGTGGGGTGGAATAAAGATAATTGTATCGTGCTTAATTAATTAAAAATACGATATCGATAACAGCTTCTGTTTATTTTATTGTTATTACCTATGAAGTAACATACGTCCCAATCACATAATATTGGATTACTATGCTAATTTTGCTCCTTCATGCGTCAAATGATCATAATGTTATCACCAGAATTGGAATCAAACCCATTACTTTCGTCTAGAGTCTAGACTAGATTTCAGACGTCATAATATGTTAGGACGCCGTATGTGAGGAGCTCGTTAGTTGAGCGCGACCCGCGTATCCGTAGCGAATGCGCGTGTCAAGCGAAGGCGTGACGTGATCACTATGGGATTGGTCGCCATTTAGTGGCATTTTCTATCTTGAGCTCCTCCGTGCTTCGGAAGGCACGTTAAGCCGTTGGTCCCGGTTGTTATCGATAGATAGCAGTCGTGAGGCTGTGACAGAGGCCTCAGGGCAGCCTGAAAAATTCTGACAGTGTTAGCTACGAACACACCTCGGGTCATGTTCCTGTTGGTCCGGTTTCCCTGTAAAAAGGGTTAGGGAGGTCAGACGATAGTCGCTCCATTGTAATAACCAGTTTCGCCAAATCTAGGACCATGACTTATAGCGTACCCTAGGCTCCGAAGCGGAAGCTGATGACGCAACTAGGAATACACGTTAGGATGATGATGACTATGTTAGGACGCCATTAAGTAACAGTTAACTTTTACTTGAAAGGAGATTGAATTTTCGTGATACATGTAAATTTGTCTTCAATTTCTATAATGACGTGTTTAATTTTGAGTTGGTGCCAAATAATTATATCACGACGTAAAAATAAAGTCTGATTTTTGAACACTATTATAAATTCATTTGAAGTTAAATTACTGATCTAATTTGGTAAAATTTTCTGTAAGTTTGGATCATAGGAAGCGTTCTTACGCTAAAAGTTTTCTCTGTTAGTGTTTGACGCGTATAATAGACCATGCGAGCTTAACCGAGGTTATCGAAAATAGTAAAGTGTCGTTGGAAATTTTGTAAATTTACGGGACAATTCCCAACATAGATTAATAATTGGTCTCCGCGGCGCTGCGACTAGTTACCGCGCTGCGAAGAAAAATCAGTTTCCAGAATGCGGCAACTTCATAGGAAAGTGTGTGTAAAACAATGTGCAAAGACGCACACTAGCGTCGATTATGGTGTTGCCAGCTACTTGACTGGTGCCCGACCAATGGGAAAATTATTAATTGCTGTGGTCTTGTTACGGATTATAAAATGTAGCTCAGAAAATCCTTTAAAATGAAATTAAAATAAAACTGGCCAAGTGTGAGTCGGCTCGCGTGGAGAGGGTTCTGTACGATTTTTATTTTTCTCCATTTGGACCTCCTAAACAAATTTAAAATTATCTCATAGGTTTTCCTGTAATTTATACATTGAAATTCGGAGATAAGGTAGGGGAAATGGTTAATTTTTGTCTACCTTATTTTATAATTCTAATATAGAATCCTTAAATTGCAACAAAAACTTTCATTTGATTTATTATTATACAGTACAGTATGTTAAACGTTACTTTTAATTTTCTATTTAATTGATTACTGACCTCTTTTTATTTGTGACCCGGGTTTAAATACAAATAAATAAATAGACATACACATACATACATACATACATACATTCAAGGCCTTTTTACATACGGTAGTGTTGCCGGAAAATCGATTACACATCGAATAATAATCGATTCTTTGATAGTTGAAAATATAATCTAAGGTATCGATAGTGATGATCGATAATATATTTCTTTAAGTACAATATTTTTTTCTGTATGAGTTGAATATACGCTGTACATCCCGCCGCCGAGTTCCGGTATATCTGTATAGTACCGGTACCTGAAATGCCCAAGAAAATTAATGTACGCGGATACAACGAAAGATCTAGAATTACAAGCAAGACATTGACGGCTCCATAAATGTCGTGCGAAACCGTGCAACGGCGATAAAGTCTTTTTTTCATGGAAACCACGTCAAACACACATTGATGAATGACTACTTGCGTGCGTCCTACGCGGTATAGTAGTGACGTCACGACAGTCACGAGTTCGAATCGGACTTGCTAAAAATATTCTCTAGCCACATAATAAAACAAATGGGTTTGAGAATCCTGGTTAAGTTAAAAAAAAAATCAAAATATATTTTCTTTTCACAGCAATCAAAACAGTAACACCCATTCATGATTTCGAATTTGTCGAAACAAAATTAATGTTAAATTTTAAAGACTGTCATAAGACTGATCATAACAACAAGAAAGGAATTCTTTGACAGTTAACGACAAAATGTTACAAATATCTCGACACCCAATCTATATTTTATAGCACCATAGAGTGCAGAGTTCATTCAATGTTTGCCAAATATTCAGCAACGTCAAAGAAATTATCATTCCGTATATAAACGAATGAGATAGAATTACAATGGCCGACATTGGTACAAATCTCCGAACGACGCGAGCCAAGTTAAAAACACTACATTTCTGCGAGCCAAGCCCCCAATCACGTGGTCGAATTTTAAATTTAAACGGGATCTGTTCGAAATTCGAATAATAAAAACGTCTTGTGACCAGTTGGCGGGAGAAAATTTATTGCCGTATGAGCAATTAATGAACTGAATTAGGTGTACGAAATTTCTAGAATACATGTCAACGTTAACGATGAAAAAACATGTTTTCAAGAAATAGATAGACGATACACGTGTATTTATTTCTAATTATAGTTACATTATGAACAATACTTTTTTTGTTGAATGTTTAAACTCTTTTACTTGGCCTGAACAAAAATGCCTGAAGTGGTGACGCTGTTATGTCATGAATCATTCCTTTCAACCGTTTGAAATTTAATGACCCATTGAATTTAGTACATGGACACGTTGTGAATGAAAATCTGTTACTTAAATGAGTAACATTTGGCTCCATTCGCAAAATGACAACAGAGTCGAATATGGGGACAAATTCTTATAAATGGCCTAGAAATTGTCCGGAAAAACTGGTTTTAATGACTGGTTATTATAATCGACTGCAGTCTGACCTCCGTAATCCTTTTTACAGGTAAACCAGGAACGGCGTCGGCCTCCAGGGACCTACGAATCAGTTATTCTAGAATCCAAACGGAAGATACATTTTCGAAAAAGTGTGTAACATTTTGTGTTTAATTTTCCTTATCTATGGTGTACCCTTTTCCTCAAAACAAGAAAAAGCCTATTTTATGTCTCTATTTTCATTTACAAAATAACATATATACTACTGCTACTGACTATTTTACGTTACAAAGAAAACTTAGCAGACTTTAAAGTCACGTTGAGTATGGGAAACGTGAACTAAACGTGAGTGCTACCTGCCAAACGTTCATTACATTTGACAATACACTCTCAATTAGACCGGTCACATATGCAATCGATTTTCTTTTAAAGAAAGTGTTTGTTTGCAATAGTACAGTGTGGTGTGGGTTACACTGTACGATTACACAATATCACACTATATATATAATATATTAGTGACGTATTTTTTCTTTTGTCAATTGAGCGACGAATTATAATGTAAAGATATAACGCACCGAAGTTTAGGAGTGGGGGCTCGTGTCGTCACATATTGCGAAAAAGTGTAGCACACTGTGACGTCGCACGAAACTGTAACGGGCCATATCTTCACCATTCTTTGTTTAATTTTCAAAAGAAAAAATACGTCTCCAATATTTTGTGATTACCTGACGGACTATTCATTCGACATATATTTTTAAAATGTATGACATATATGTCGAATGAAAATCCTTCGACATCGATATCGTCTTCTATATTTTTTTATTATCTGGCGGACTAATTATATTTTTTTAGGAAACTAGCCTATTCAATTTTAGTGAAGTAAATGTAGTACAACTAAAACATTTTCATGTAAAACGTAGCCAAGACGAGACTTGCTCGCACTGTCAAAGTGTTATCAGATCTCATGTCGAGTTTTTAACTCTATATACTATAACTTCACTTAGTTCATTGACTGTTTCGTTACTATAATAACGTAATATAATGAACTATTAACATATTTTTACCTTGCAAAGTCAAAATAAATTACAAACAAAAACTATTTCACAGATGTGTTATTCGCATGCGCTTTAAGGTATTTGAAATTTAGTCCCGTCTCTTGGACTACGGGAAGCTTAAATATGGCGAATCACCATAAAGGACCGTTGACACTGACGCGAATTCCACTCGCCTGGCGGGACGCCCACAGAAATAGGAATCGGTAGAAGTACCGTAGCGTATGCCAAAGTGAACTGGCCAGCTAATGACACTTCTGTATGTTTTTATTTCTATGGGCGTCCCGCCAGTCGCGCGGGATTCGCGTCAGTTTGAACGGTATTTAATGGTGAAGTAAAGGACGATATAGGTTGGCAAAGTATTGGATAATTTTAATATAGTGCAGTCAATAGATATTTGACTCTACAAGAAGGTCTTTGAAATTACAAAAAAACGCCAGATTATGGCTATCAAACAATCAATCCGTCTGATTTGTACATAAAAAACAATGTTTTCGCACTCAATATTCACAAATTACCAAACTCTACATGAAATACAAATACACAACAAATACTGCATCCGGCATTCGGTCCCGACATTGATATTGATATTCAAACCCGCGGGGTATTTTTATACACCTCAAAATAAAAGTTGACTATCCATACAATCTATTCCCAGTCCACGTGATACACGGAGCCAAGAAACAACAATCGATTTATAAAAGCGACATAATGGTGCCGCGATAAAAATACTAAGCGTGTCTTTTGTTAGATGTTATTGATACTTTAGCATACTTATTGTTTGTGTGAACATTGTATTCCGAAACATTGTTTTTAAGCCACAATCGACATAAGGTAATGTATTTCCTTCATAATAATATTATATTGTACACGCTTCTACCCTTCTGGTAAGCATATCTTCTGCTGTCACTCTCTGGTTGACTGTAAAAGATCCCTAAGTGGGATAATTCCGCCATTGTACTTATTGTTTTTCCACGCTTGTGTATGTAAATTATTTGTTTTTTTTTGTATAATAAAGATATTACAAACAAACAAAAGGTTTTTCTGGAAATCTTAAGGAAGCCAGATTCCGTCGGTATGACAACCTGATGACGCGGAATGCTGACCATCCTGCAAAGAAGGTAATGGACATAACGGAGAGGCCGAAGGGAAGAGGGAGGCCCATCGCCACGTGGTATACCAGTATCTTTATACTAGGGACGTGTACAACACAGGACAGACAATCCTGGCGTCGAGTTACGAGGAGACCCGCCCCCAGAAAAACTGTGGCAGAAGAAAGAAGAATAATCGTCAGAAAGTTTACCGTGTACACGAATTTGGTAAATAAATATAGTTTTTCTGTCTCTCTAATTTTCAAGTCTTCCGTTTACATTTTTTTTTGTGTATAAGATCCCTAATAATAGCATCAACCACTACACTACTCGTAAATGTGTTTTTAAAAAAAAACAAGATATATATTGCAAGAATTGTTTAAAAAAATAAGAAAGTAGACGATTTTTTTATGGCATTTCCACAATTTCGTACATCAATATGCACTGAATATCTGAAAGTATGTTGTATCGCGTAGGCGTACGGATATAAATAGCCAACGAAAATCTTGCAATATTATTTTTGTATGCATATTGTTAAACACATTCGTGAAAGTTAGTTGGTTTTATTGGCAGTTGCTAAGTTTCTTGAACAAATTAGTATTAATCACGCTATTAATCACGCTAGTGTTAAAAATTACCTTTTTATTTGACGACTCTATCTATACAGATGCATTCATCTAATTAGTTATAGTATATGTGTATAGCACATAAAATATTTTTTAAAAAATACAGTGAAGCCACACAGAATAAATAGTAGAAGCGAGAGTGCCGAAAATAACAATAATGAATTTCTGACGCCAAAATGTTTTTCTTATTTTTCCTCTAAGGCTAATCCACGCTTGATCTAATATTGTGTTAATGATGGTTACGAAAATCAAGTAAAATAGTGTTTCAAAGATGATTACAAAAATATAAACATCTATGTTGAACAGTACTCGCGAAAGTCTGTCTGTCTGTTACCCTTTCACGGCCAAACCGATGAACGGATTTTGATGAAATTTGGTATGAATATAGTTGAAGACCCGGGGTCAAACATAGGCTAATTTTTGACGCAGGCGGAGCTGCGGGAAAAAGCTAGTTTCGTTATAAATGGGTTAAGTTCCTTTATTTATCTCTTTCTTAGACTTAGAGATGGGCAGCGGGCAGAAATTCCAGAGGAAAAAATGAAATGCAAGGAGAAGAAAAGGGTAACATAATGAATTCCCATATAATGAGAAAATGGGAAATTTTCCGAGAAGGCGCCCATCTCTACTTACACTACATGCCGAAACCATCGTTTGACAAAAATCTATTACGATTTTTGATAGAAGTAACGAACGGAAGAATCTCAAGGAAAAAACAGGATGAAATCGATTTGCTATTACAATCAATTTTAATCTAAAGTAAAAGTGGAAAACATACAACATTCCAGATACAGGCAAGCTGGTCTGTTAGCTTGGTTACACCATACACTTTTTGTGGGTAAGGATCAAACAAAAATGCTGGAAAGCCATTTCATAATTTAATCCATACTAATATTATCAATGCGAAAGTCTGTCTGTTACGCTTTCAAGGCCAAACCGCGGAACGGATTTTGATGAAATTTGGTATGAGTATAGTAGTATCAAACACAGGCTAATTTTTGACGCAGGCGGAGCTGCGGGGATAAGCTAGTATTTAATAATTAAATTTTTCGTAACTGCTTGCCTACTGCCAACTTAATGGAAAGTGGTTACCAAAGCTCATACTAGACTATATACAACATCAGAAAATGGACTCTGGGCTTCGAAGCAACCGGCTGAGGAAAATTCAGTATATAATTTTATTGTCATACAGAGAAATAGTATCATCATTAAAAAATTGATTCGTCATTGACGGACTAGGCCAACAATGTATTTTTTTTTTATGTGCACTAGGTACTTTTTCGCGTATTTCTATGTGAATTATTGCTAGTTGGCGCCAATAAAAACATTATAAAGTTGTTCCTCTCACGTTCAAGAAACCCACAATAAAAACTAAAAAGCATCGGCGACGTCTTGTTTTTTAAAACTACTTTCCGTTAAAACTCAGCCGTAAATTGCTCTATTTCGGATCTCGTCTTTAACTTATAAAGGAGAAGAAGTTATGGGAGTCTATCATATTTTCTTTTACATCAAAAATTAAAAATACTTTTAATAACGTTCATGTTGACTGCTTGTTTCCGTTCTCATTCTTCTCTGTCACATGAATGGTGTGCACTTATAGAATCCGAATAGCCATGACGCACAGAAACCCCTGACGTCAGCTATCTCTTGGCAGTCATCCATTGTTCTCATCATCAATCACCGAATTATGCAATGTGACAGTTTGTTGACCTCTGAACTGTTTACTATTGTCAAGATTATCAAAACAAGAATAACACGGAAATTACCGATTCGCATACAGTAAATAAAATCAAAAAATCTACAAATGACAGGGAAGAATGGAAGATACACCACCGGCAAAAGCCTAGCTCTCAAATTTATGATGATGACGATCAAAATGGATTACACTAACAACTTAAACTATAGACCATACCATAAACACAATTAATATTCTTAATTTGCGCCTACCTTCCTGTTTCATATCATGAAGTCATACCTGTTGGTTGCCTGGAAGAAATTGCTCTAGCAATAAGGCCGCCTTTGTATCATAGATAATAATAATATTTATGTACTTTCTACAATTTGGTGCAATAAAGAGTTATTTATTTATTTAAACACGCAAAGAAGAATTTTATGAAAAAATCCAGAGCCTTGTATCGTACATAAATTTAGTCTTTAACGACGGCGGTGAAAGGTAGAGAGTCCAGCAAGAGAAAAAACTCTGTTAGAGCCACACATGACAAAAACCATCGGCCATACTATCTACACAATATAAAAAAGATTAATAGCAAAATATTCACAATAAGCTAATACAAATTGTACATCCATGTAAAGAGCGACTCGATAATCTATTTCCTGTGCAAGAAGCAATAAACTTAACAGTTAACTTCTAACATCTCTCCCATGTAATAAGGAAAGCACTTGCAAATCACACAGCATAGGCCATTACTACGCCCATAAAGAAAGCCCAGATGAAATAGTAAATGGGCTACTTGAGCCCACTTACTACTTCCTTGCAGAGAGCAATAAATTTACATAACAGTATAACAGAGCCATTGATCGAGTTGCATTGAAAATGCGCGGCCGATTGACCATGTTTCACTTAAGGTTGAGCACGATAGATAACGCTAATTCCTTTTTACTCCACTTGTGAATTTTATTCACGGCAACCTGTGGGGAATCCGTTATATTCACAGCTACTCACTACACTTACAGTTTCCCAAGACGTATAGGAGTTAAATAAGTAAAATTAGTTGGTAATTGACAAAAAATAAATACATGCAGATATGAAACAATTTTTGAAACATTTTTGAAACAACAAACATTGAATATGTCGTCTTGAGTGAGCTGTGCAACGAGCTCATTGAAATTCGTACCTATAATATATAACGCTACAGCAAACTTTACCCTTTTTTCGTCCATTCATACAAAAAAACATCAAGGAACACTGATGCCTTTCGAAAGATCTGTAGAAATAAGACTTCTAGTCCAGTACAAACATATCCGTTATCACACACAAAGATACCGATAAAAGCAAAATTGGACTGTCTTGTAATGGAGACTTTCGCTCGCTTGGTCAATGCTTTTCAAAAAAAAGGTACAATAATGCAACAGTGAACGGATTAAATATTCAGGTACGAACACCCTACATTATTTCTCGATTTTATCAACAATAACGTTAATTTAGAACACCGGTAATATTAAAACAATCATAAGATAAACTAAATAACGCAAACACTTTTTGTGTCAAGGCCATGCATACATGACTCGTATAGAGTAGTGACTACAGCTGTGATGTCACTTTCAGTTGTAGATTATAAACATGAAATCAGATAGCGAATTTCGTTAATGGGTCAAGTTTGATCTTACCACATTTAGAAATACGCATTCGAAACGAGTTTCGAATGCGTATTTCTGAATTTAGAATTCGATTTTTCTACAAAAAATAATAAAAAAACGAGTACAAAGGAAGAGACTTTGTCCCGGTGAAAGAATTGAAAATCGGTTAAAAGGTTTTCGGAAAATTTTATTTACGTCAAAAAAAGAAACGTAAACCAATGTGATCGAAGCCATAAAGCCTCACGTGCGCGGTGGCGTGTGTTTAGATGCATCTTCTTAAAAGTACAGTGAATTGCATGTGAAAACCATACCACTTTACCGTTACATTTACACCTCGGGAGTATATTTTTCTATCTAGTCACACTACTTAAACAGTGTTTTTTCTACTTTCGTTTTATCGTAGTAGATGATGACCAGTGACTTGTTGTTGTAATTTTATGATTTAAAGAATTTTATAACTATTTTTCCATTTTAATGAATTACAAATATTACCTACATTAACTTATATATTACAATTGTGGTGAATATTTCTAAGCATTATTTTTTATATTATTTATTGTATGGGTTTGAAACAAATTGAATTGAAATTTACACAGTTTGTGCAACTTAGTACCACAGTTCAAGTTGCTTGCCAATGAAATCTCCAGTGCATGGTACCTACATCTATTATCATCCCTTATGTGCCCTGTCATCCGATCTGTACAATGGCCTACACGAGTCTACTGATTATGTTTTTTGGTAGCTCTGTTTAGTTCGTACAAATTTAGTAAGCGAGAATTAACATGATATGATGAGAAGCCCGATAGCCGAGGGCGGCGTATACATTCGTTACAATTTACAATAGGCTAGTTTCCAGGGTCAAAAGACTAATATTAAACTTAGTCTGTCTTTCAGGGAATGAAAATACTCGTATATTAGTGACGTATTTTTTCTTTTGTCAATTGAGCGATAAATTATAAAGATGTTACACATTAAAGTTTAGGATATATAGATATTGCGAAAAAGTATAGCACACTGTGACGTCACACGGAACTTTAACGCGCCATAGTTTTACTAATTATATTTTTTAGGAAACTAGCCTAAATTGCGCTTGTCAAGCGACGACGGCCATTAGTGAGTCGCATCTTCAATCTCAAGCTTTTCCGATGCACAGAGCATCGGTAAGCACTTTAATCCGATGGCCCCGCTGTTATCGCTTGATGTTAGATGCATCAAACCAGCCTCAAAAATCTCCCTACTTACACTTACATACACCCCTATGATTCTGACAGTGTTGGCCACTAACACACCTCGGGTCAACTGAGGTCAGGCGGCTTTCGCTCCATTGCAATAACCAGTGCTGCCAAATCGAGAACCATAACTTACAGCGTACCCTAGGATCCGAAGCGCAAGGTGAGGACGCAGCTAGGGAAATACGCTTGGACGAAGATATTGTAAAATACTCCTTACAGCGGTCACGTGGTGCAAGCCGTGTCGTGGTGGCGCCGGCGCCGCTCTCGTTCCATGTGCCTGCGTCTGACACCCGATATCTTTGAATCTGGGTAGAACTCCTTGATTCATACCTTGAGTAATACGAAGTACATTGGGGTCATAAAAATATATACTAAGGTGTAAGTGTAATAGTTATATAGTATTTTTGTTATGTGTCCTGTGTGTACTGTACATGAGGACAATAAATCAGGGCTCGTTCACACGTGTCCTGTGTTGGAAATCCAGTAGCGGTCAGGGACACGAAACTTACCCACTCACAAACAATTTCGAGTCAATGACCGCGTCTACATAGACAAGACGCCACTGGATGGTCAGCACTGGATCCGTCTTAACCAGTATTCCAATGATGACTGGCCATTAACAAAAAAAACATTTGAAATGAGAATACATTGTTCTAAGTTTAAAATATAGGCGTCAGTCATAACGCACTTTTCCGAATTCGTCGCCATTATTTTCTTTTCAATCCAATAAACTCTTCTTTTCTATGCAAGACAATCACTTATCAACATTAAATCTAAGAGCTGAAGGATAAAAGTCAAGTGGCAAGTAATTTCTTGATTGATTTGTCTCAGATTAGCTCATCAGATTGTTCTGAAGATCAATAAATTTTTAAAGGAGGCTTTTATCTGTCTACTTATCCAATCGAGAAAGCAACGTTTTACTTTGTTCAGTTAAGATGCTCTTTGACTTATTCCTATCGAAATGTTAAATTTAAATTACTTTGTTGCAGACCAGCAAGACGATAACCTAATAATAAGTCAAAGGCAAAAAATTGAGTGCCCAAGTCAGAGCCCTCTTGATTTATTGGTCTGATTGCTTTTGACAGAGGTCAATCTGAAGCGTATTTAGAGTGAACTGAATAAATGAACAAAAGTAATATTGGTGTCCGATTATTTTTGGCGAAAACAACAATTTCACTGTTGACCTATGGTGTTTTAAAATAATTTTTTAAACAGTCTTTGTGGTCAGTGATTAAGGCGTTCGCCTTCCGGAGGGCGGGGGTCGATTTCCATTGGAAGCATACTTTGTTTAGTTGTTTTCAGTTTGGTTAGGACATTGCAGGTTTGAATCATCTAAGGCAAGTTAAGCCGTTGGTCCCGGCTGTTATTTGTTGGTTGTTAAAGGAACCACGTCAGGCCTGAAAGGCGGTTCTGAAAAACTCTAACATTAGGGTGTACATGGTTATGGTTGGCGTTGCGCGCGCTGTTGGTGGCGCACAGTCGTCCCAATCTGTCCTCAACACGTTAAAGTAGTAGAGGGCGAAGGCAGGTACGGACGAGCGACAGCGTAGGCAGCTTAGGTTCAGGCGGCACAGCTCCAGGCGGCGTAGCTTCAGGCGGCTCGGCACAAGGCGGCTCAGCTTCAGGCGGCTTGGCTCGAGGCGGCGCAGCTTGAGGCGGCGTGGCTGCGGGCGGCGTAGCTTGATGCGGCGTGGCTTCGGGCTGCTTAGCTTCGCTCCGGCTGCCGAGGACGACGTCGATGAGTGGACTGTATGAGGGGGGGGGGGCAGCAGGTGAGCCTATCTTCTAATCCGCCGACAATCCGAGCAGAGGTCCGATCTCGACGACTCCGAGTAGCAGGGGTCCTATTCCTGAGATCCAGGGGTCCGATTCCGAGCACAGGGGTCCTAGCTTCCGATCCGACCGACGATATTCACTAACACTTCACTTGAGCACTGGAGCAGGGATCCGGGTCCGAAATTAAAGATCACTTGTATTCACTTCCTTTATTTCGTCTTCCTTAGTTTTCTTCCATTCCAAGTGTTCCGAGAGCCGAATTGATTCCAGTACTGCCGACTCAAAATCGCGTCGAACCTTATTACCTCGCGAGTAAAAATCTGCATAGCCAGTTCTATTTCGTAACTGCGCCATCTATCGGCAGTCGTGGAATCTTGTGTTCGGCTCTCGTTACGGTAACGCTTTTTGATTCTCGGAATGTGAGTTTACCATATTTACTTAAAAAAGACCTTGGTTCTCGTTATGGTAACGCTCTTCGAAAATCAAATAGTGCTACTTACAATTACAAAATTAATTCTTATAAAATACCTTAATGCTAAAAATAAGAAACCCTATGCTATATTTACACTTATTACCCTATTCTAATAATAATCCCTTCATTTATTTGACCTTAAAAATTACCTTATCTACCTTGATATACATAGCAACTTAACTATATACTATACTAATTAACTCTATACAAATCAAGGTGAGTAGTGTTTTCAGTCACGTCGCTAATAGTTCTCCCCCGCCGTGCATAGCGCTCCGTCTCAAGGTTGCGGCGTGGCTGCTGGCACCAGGATGACGACTCGCTGCGTTGACCGTCGTAGCGTTCCTCCCGGTGTCCGCACGTCCAGAATTCTGACCCTTCCGTCTGGGCCTGGATATACCTTTTGGACTTCTCCTCGCGGCCATGTGTTGCGGGGCAGCGAGGCGTCCATAATCAAGACGACGTCTCCGACTTGAGGATCCGTAGTCTGTCTGCCATCTATTTTCCTCGGCTTCAAAGTGGGCAGATACTCCTTTAGCCACCTCTGCCAGAAGTGGTCGGTCAGGCGTTGCGCGGTCCTCCAGTTTGCTCTGCCAATGAGGTTCCCATCTTCAAACTCGCCCGGCGACGTCGCTCCGCAGGATCTCCCGAGCAGGAAATGGTTTGGTGTCAGGCTTTCTTCATCGTTGGGGTCTATGCTTATGTGAGTGAGTGGACGGGAATTGACGACATGTTCCACTTCAACCAGTAGCGTGTGGAGTACTTCTTCTGGTGGTGATCGCGATTGTAGTACGACCATCAGTGCCGTCTTCACCGTACGGACCATTCTCTCCCAGGCGCCTCCCATACTCGGACTTCCAGCTGGTATAAATTTCCACCGGATTCCCTCTTGAGCTGCTGCTTCTTCCAGTTCTTTGTTGGCCCCGACGAAGTTTGTCCCATTGTCGCTGTAGATAACCTTCGGTGTTCCTCTTCTGGCCGCCATTCTTCGTAAGGCCATGATCATCGAGCTCGTACTAAGGGAACTTGATAGCTCGAGGTGAATAGCCCTTGTGGTTAGGCATGTGAAGAGAGCTCCCCAGCGTTTTTCAGTTCTTCTCCCAATGGTCACCTGCATCGGCCCAAAGTAAATAAATAAATAAATAACTCTTTATTGCACCAAATTGTAGAAAGTACATGAATATTATTATTATCTATGGTACAAAGGCGGCCTTATCGCTAGAGCAATTTCTTCCAGGCAACCAACAGGTAGGACTTCATGATATGAAACAGGAAGGTAGGCGCAAATTTACAATTGGGAAAAAGTGAAACATAAAAGCATAACGTACCTATGCAGCACATACAAAAAAAAATATACCTATGTAAATATATGTGGTGCACATATACGCATACATTACACAATGTAAATAAATATACATACTTATTTTAAGCGTATCAATAAATGTTAAAATTACAACTATGGCGGGTTATATACGAACAGCAGACGAAAAGATTTTCTCGGGAAGAGGTTTAGGTGATAGAAAGATAATGGTCTTTCACTTGTGTCTTGAAGCTGGAGAGTGTTTGGGCATGTCTAATAGATACCGGCAAGGAGTTCCACAGACGTACAGCTTGGACAGTAAACGACTTGGTGTAAAATTCGGAAGAATGTACGGGTGTATCCAATCGGAGATTATGTGCACTGCGAAGTCGATCATGGTGTTGATTGTGAAACACAAACCGTTCTTTCAGATATTGTGGATAAGTGGGAATAAAAAGAATAGAATAAAGCATGGAAAGGATATGCCAATCACGGCGACGTCGGATTGGGAGCCACTTGAGTTGATTGCGAAATTCAGAGACATGATCATATTTACGAAGACCGTAAATAAATCTGATACAAAGGTTTTGGAGACGCTCAAGTTTGCTCCTGAGTTAGGTCCAAATAACAGGTATCCGCGTAATCAAGAATGGGAAATAGCAGTGACTGTACAAGCGTAATTTTCGTTTGAAACGGCAAAAAATTTTTTAGTTGTTTTAGTGATCCTACAGCTGCAAACATTTTTCTACTGACTTCGGCAACTTGCGGAGTCCAAGTAAGGGAGTTGTCCATTAGGACACCAAGATTTTTCACGCAAGCACTAAAAGGGATCACCGTACCATCGAACGAGACTTTCGGGAGGTCTGTTACATTAATTTTGCAGATTAGTCGAGAGCTACCGATAATGCAAACTTGTGTTTTAAGGGGATTTATGATAAGGCCGTACGATCTGCTCCAAACCGATATTGCACTTAGATCATCATTAGTAGTGTGAACGGCTGTTGCAAAGTTTTCTGCATCAGCTTGCGTGTATATTTGTAAATCGTCCGCGTAAAGGTGGTAGGAACATTGAAGATTAAGGGTGATGGAATTGATGAAAAGAGCAAACAGCAATGGAGATAAGACGCCACCTTGCGCAACGCCAGCAGCGATATCACACCAGGAAGAGAATGAATCCTCAATATGTACCCGCTGCTGTCGTCCATACAGGTAAGAATGAAACCAGTCGATTGCCGTCGGAGATATGTTGAGAGAACGCATCACAGCCAGAAGTATATCGTAATCAACAGTGTTGAACGCGTTGCTAAAATCTAAAAGTGAAATAAGAGTGATCAACTGTTTATCCATGCCGGAGCGAATATCATCAGTGACCTTAATGAGAGCCGTAGTCGTGCCATGGCCCTGTCGAAATCCAGATTGTAATGGGTTAAGTAGGTTGTTCGAGGAAAGAAAGTTTTGAAGTTGCTGCTGAACAACACGTTCAAGGATTTTCGAGAGGAAAGGGAGAATAGGAATAGGACGGAAATCAGTAATTAATGTTGGGTTCGATTTTTTGGGAAGTGGTGTAATATTTGCATTCTTCCAAGCTGTGGGAAAAGTGCCAGAAGTTAGGGAGTTATTAATTATAGCAGTGATGACAGGAAGAATAATATCTAGGATTGGTAAAACCATAGCACGACTAATGCCGTCACTACCAATTGCGTTTGACGATATAGACAAAATTATCTTCTCAACATCACGATCAGCAATCTGACTAAAAGCAAAAGGACAAATATTTGGGGTTGGAATTCCGGAAAGAGAATTTAGGGTGTTATTTTTAATGTTGGTATCAACACAGACAGAAGAGGACAAAGACCTGTTAAGGTTATTAATATCGATGTTATTTGGACATTTGTTCTTATTTTTACCAACTCCCAAACTTCGTAGAAATTTCCAGACTTTAGCTGGGTCACTGTTCTGTACTGAGTTATGAATATGGCGTCGTTGAGCGTCCCTACACGCCCTGTTACACGCATTACGAGCATGTACAAACAAATCACGATATCGGTCCGGATCACTCCTATACTTCAACTTAGCTTTGTTTTTCTTAGCTTGAAGTGCTTTAATGTCATCGGTTAACCATGGGGCAGGGAAATATTTTAGCTTAACTGGTCTGAGAGGTGCGTGAGTATCGTAGAGTTGGAGTATCCAGGAGTTTAAGAGATCGACCTGCTCATTCACTGACTCCTTCCGAAGAAGTGTAGGCCAATCATAACTCCCAGCATCCCTTCGTAAACTATCTGTATTAATTGAACGAAAGTTACGCTGCATTACTACTTTGGGTTTGGGTTTTGGAGGACGAATTTTATAAGAAAGATAAATGAGATCATGATGAGAGAAAGCCTCCGCAGTACACTGTCCAAACTTTGTTGCCAGGTTTGAGGAAGAAACTACAATAAGGTCGAGTAATGAAGGAACCCGGTTAGGAACGAAGTGAGTCGCTTGAAGAGGAAGAATGTCTAAGTTGTAACTCCTTGTCAGATTCTTCAGAAGATGTGTTCGGGAGTCGTTTTTTATAAGACATGTGTTGAAATCGCCAAGTAATATGGTCTGATCATATGACGGTGTTAAAGTTTCAAGAATGTGATCTAAAGTAGGGAAATAGTTAATTTTGCTTGAGGGACAGTAGAATACACCAAGTAAAGTCCTCGTATGAGACAACATGAGTTCGAGAAAAAGATATTCTGGTTCGTTAGTAGGATTGGAAGAATTTGATTGAGAAACAATAGTGTACGAAATATGGGAACGGAGATAGATGGACACTCCGCCACCCACTGTACCAATACGATCATTACGTATTAATTGGAAACCCGGCAAAGCGTAGGAGGTAGAAGAAAGACACGGATTAAGCCAAGTTTCCGAAACAAGAATGGCGTGAATATTTTTTACATTAAACGATGATAACATGTCAGGGTAATGTGCTGGAATGCTTTGTGCATTTATGTGTATTACATGACAAAGTAGTCCACAGCTGAGCAGGTGAAGGGGTGCTGATGATGCTGCAGGCGTTCAACGGGGTGATCTCCCAACGGTGGCACTTGCGGTATGCTCTTATGCACTCTGCACCATTGACAGCGGTGTATGAGTGCCCTTGCTGTTGTCCGTAGGCCCAGGATCCAATATTTTTGCCTGACTTCATTTATCACCGTTTCTGTATTGCCATGATAAAATTTCTGGTGATAGTGTTCAATGATTAGGCGGCATATCCTGTTCTTGCCGTCTAACACCACTGGATTCTGCTCTTGGTTCTCAATCGTGATTTTCCTTGTTCGCGTTCTTAACTTCAAGATGCCTTGTTCGTCGACATACACGTCGATTTTCTTGAGTCGGCTTGAGTTTTCCATTGGCTTCCTATTACTCAATTTTTCTATTTCTCTCCGAAAACTTTCTTGCTGACTTTCCTTAATTAACTCTTCTCTGGCTTTATTGAAGTGTTCTTCTTCAATGATTTTGAAATTTCTCCCTGGTTTCATAGGAGGAAGCTTTACGAGTTGTTTCCTCTTTACTGCAGGTTTATTTTGTTTCCATGCCTTGTCTTTAGCTGCGTTGACGATTTCTTTGGACTTGTTCTTCTTAAGTAGATCGATGAACTGGAACACGCGCGCCGTACTTCTTAGGAGTCGCGTCCAGCTGGAGAAGCGTTCTGGATCTGGTATACGACGAGGAGTTGTGGAGACTGATGCTATTGTCTGAATATTCTTTTCCTCCCCCGTGTCGATGATCTTCCCTTCGAAGCGGTTGGCGGGCCACTGCTGCTCCTCTTCGTAAAGAAATGTAGGCCCCTTGAACCACCTCGCGTTCCTGTCAAATTCAGTTGGCGTCCCACGAGTTGCGTCGTCCGCTGGATTCTCTTTAGTAGGCACCCATCGCCAGTCTCGCGGGCTAGTTAACTCTTCAATCTCCGCAAGTCGATGAGCCACGAACGTCTTGAATTTTCGCGGATCTGCTTTCAGCCACTGAAGAACAGTGCTTGAGTCTGTCCAGAATATCTTCTTTGTGATTTCTAAGTCCGTTTCTTTCTCGATTGTAGCTGCCAGTCTGCTTCCTAGTAACGCAGCCTGGAGCTCCAGTCGCGGTATCGAGACTGGCTTCGTGGGAGTAACTTGCGCTTTCCCTGCGATCAACGTAACGCGGACACTTGGTTCTTCTGTTCTCCAAAAGACGACAGCAGCATAGGCCTCTTCACTCGCGTCGGTGAAAGTATGGAGTTGCCCTTTCCTCTGATATGGAGATAAACATCTGGGTATCCTCAATTTTTCGAGAACTGCAACTTCTTTGATGTACTTGAGCCACATTACTTCTTGCTCAGGTAAGATCGCGTCGTCCCAGTCGATCTTCGTTCGCCATATGTCCTGGATGAGTTTCTTCCCTTGGATTAAAACAGGTGCGGCGAAGCCCATCGGGTCGAACGTAGACATGACGGCGCTGGCTATTTGTCTCTTCGTTGGTATCTTTCCTCCAGTCAGAATTTCGCGAGGTGTGTTGCGAAATCCGACGCTGAATGCTAGTGCGTCTTCGCCAATTATCCATCGTAGTCCGAGTGTCTTCTCTTCTGAGGAGAGTTCTTTTATTCCCTCTTGCGGTTGATCTTGCAGGCTCTTCAACACTTCAGCTTCGTTACTACCCCATCCCCTTAAATGGAAACCCGCTTTTGCATGCACGTACTGCACCTCCTTTGATGTTCTTTTGGCTTCCTCGATAGTTTGAAAGCTCTGGAGGTAATCATCCATGTAGTGATTTCTCTTGATAGCTTTCACTGCAGCTGGACACTCTTCTTTAAAGTCTTCCGCATTCTTATTCATCACGAAGATAGCTGTTGAGGGTGATGACGTCGCTCCGAAAATTACAGACTTCATTCTGTATTCTTCTGGTTTTCCAGCCCGTTGACTTCCTCGCCACAGGAATCGTAGGCAGTCCCTGTCTTCTTCACGTATCTGGATGCGCAGGAACATTTCTTTGATGTCAGCAACAACAGCGACGGGCCCCTCTCTGAATCTTACGAGAACTCCAAAGAGAGATTGAAGAAGATCGGGCCCCGGCAGCAAGACATCGTTGAGACTTTTCCCTTCGAATTTTGCAGCTGCATCCAGTACTATTCTTGGCTTCTTTTTGACAGGATGTTCCACCACAAAATGCGGCAGGTAGAACGTTCTGCCGGGCGTCGATGTAGATGGAGCCTTTTCCGCATATTCATTCTTCACCCAGTTGTTAATTTGCTCTTCGTAGGCTATCTTCAATTCTTGACTTCTGTCCAACTTCCTTTCGATGTTGTTTAATCGTCGATGTGCTTGACCGTAATTTTTCGGCAATGTTTCTTGCTCGCTCTTCCATAGAAGTCCTGTTTCAAATTTCCCATCTGGCAATCTTCGTGTCGTTTTCTCCAAAACTTCCAATGCTCTCCTGTCAGAGTCGTTGCTAGGGCGGTTTGGTTTCACCCCAAGAGCCTCGATATCAAAGTATGCTCGTACCAAGGCTTCTGTCTTGTCCTCTGCTAGGCGGCTGTGGTTGACGAACTGGACAAGTGTGTTCGCTCCAGTGTCGCATCCATGAAGCACCCAACCCAAGCTAGTGAACGAAGCAACTGGTTCAGACTTCTTCCCTTTGACGATTCTTCTTGTTACGATGAGCTCCCAATTGTCTTGCCCAATTAGTAGTCTTGGCTCTTCTTTCTTGTAGACTAGCTGACTTCCTAAACTTTGGAGATGATCGCATCTTCTCAGGACTTCTTCATTTATTTCTTGCTTCGATAATTTCAAGCCATCGATTGTCCTTACTCTCATCGACTGCTTATACTTGCGATGAGCTCCCTTAATCCTTATTTCCACCTTTCGAGAATCCGTCTTCTTGAAGCCTCTTCCACCGACGGTTTCTATTGTTATAGACTCAGCTGTTCCTTCCGCACCAATCTTCTTGGCTATAGCAGAGTCTATGAGTGAAATGGTGGACCCTTCATCCAGCAAGGCCAGCACACGTGCTGTTCCCTTTGGCCCGTAGACGTCCACTGGAATCATCTTCAAGTATGCTCTTCCATCGCTTGTAGTGTGCACCGATGTGATGACTTCACCTGTGGGCTCTTCCTTATGTACCACGTTGCAGCTGGCTTCGTCCCTTTCTGGCTTCTTAATTGCTGGAGGTGTGTCTGAGTGGAGACTAACATGATGCCATCTCGAACATTTCTTGCATACCGGAGCCCTGCATCCTTGTCTTGAGTGCCGAAAACGAAGACACTTGAAGCATAGTCTGAATTTCTTCACTATTTCCCATTTCTTGTCCATATCTGCTTCTTTAAATCTTCTGCACTCGTAGATCCAATGCTCTGCTTGACATTCTGGACACTCTGTCTTCTTGCTTGGCTGCTGATTGTGTTCTTTCTCCTGAACTGTATGGACACTCTTCCTTATTGCGCTCTTCTTGGCATCCCACGATACTTCAGGAGGGGCGAAGTCACCACACATGTCAGCTTCTATGTCCAGAAAATCCCTTATTAATATGAGCTCCGGCTTCTCTTCATCTCGATGGCTGTGATGATACATAAACCATCTGTACTTGATGTTTGCTGGCATCTTGTCCACTAACGCCTTCATTGTTTCTGGCGAACTCAGGTACTGTTCCTTTCCAAGTGCACTGATTGTTGCCACAGAATTTCTGACGTGGCTAGCAAATGTGCACACATCATTCGGCGTCTCTTGCATCTTCGGCGTACTCTTTAATTTATCCTGCTCCGCTAAGGCTATGGCTCCTGGTCGTCCAAAGCGCGCTTCCAATCTCTTCATTACTTCTTGTGGTGTCTTGGCAGTGAATAGGAGACTCTTCACTGCTTCCCTTGCTCTCCCTTGAAGAGACCTTCTCAGACGCGCCAAATTCTGCACGTCGGTGAAGGCGTTCATGGTGTCTTCGAAGGATCGCTTGAACGCTAACCACTCTTCACTTGCACCGTTGAAGTTTGGAAGCTCTATCATATGTTTTGATAGGCTGTGCTCCGATGACTTCTCTGACATCTTCTTGATGACTTGAGCCAGTTCTTCGATGTCACTCTTCTTTTCCTTAGGTGGAGTAACCTTCACAGTGTTTGCATGATCCAACCATTGCTGCACATGCATCTGTGTCTGCTCTTCATGCACGAAGTCTTCTTCTTCCTCAGAATCCAGTTGTAGCAGCTCCAGTTCAGCTTGAGCCACCTTAGATCTGGCTTCTGCTACTTCTAGTTCCCTGCGGACGAGTTGCATCTTGGCTTCTAATGCAGCTCGTTTCGATGAACGCACCGACTGTGTTTCTATGTTCGGTCTTCTTGGGCGCGCTCCTGTGGGCCTCGCACTCGTTCCGGATTCCATCACATCAGGAACTGCAGGCTGTCCTTGGCGGCGCTTCTGGGATTCGGAGATGCGACTCAACAACTCGTCGTGTTGCTGAATCATAGCGCGCGTAGTTAGAGGCGTGAGCGGTTCGCCAATGGTACCGGAACGCGGCGCGATGTACCCACTATTGACGGGTGCGGGGGGTACTGGAGGCGCAACGGGCGCGGCGAGTTCTCCCTCCACAAACATGACTGACGCGGCACGATCCCCCATAGCGGTGCGGGAGGGAGACGACTCGGCGGCGCGGGATGGCGGCGGCGTTCTTCTTGTTATCGTCGATCGGGTCGAGATCCCTGTCCCGGTGGTTTCTGTGTCGGCTGGCGTGTTCATGCTCCAATCAGTCGAGGCGGACTTCCCAGCTGTGGCGGTTGTCGACCTGGTTGTAGGCATCCCTCTTCCTTGATCCGGCTCGAAGGACCAACTATGGTTGGCGTTGCGCGCGCTGTTGGTGGCGCACAGTCGTCCCAATCTGTCCTCAACACGTTAAAGTAGTAGAGGGCGAAGGCAGGTGCGGACGAGCGACAGCGTAGGCAGCTTAGGTTCAGGCGGCACAGCTCCAGGCGGCGTAGCTTCAGGCGGCTCGGCACAAGGCGGCTCAGCTTCAGGCGGCTTGGCTCGAGGCGGCGCAGCTTGAGGCGGCGTGGCTGCGGGCGGCGTAGCTTGATGCGGCGTGGCTTCGGGCTGCTTAGCTTCGCTCCGGCTGCCGAGGACGACGTCGATGAGTGGACTGTATGAGGGGGGGGGGGGGCAGCAGGATGAGCGAGGGGCCTATCTTCTAATCCGCCGACAATCCGAGCAGAGGTCCGATCTCGACGACTCCGAGTAGCAGGGGTCCTATTCCTGAGATCCAGGGGTCCGATTCCGAGCACAGGGGTCCTAGCTTCCGATCCGACCGACGATATTCACTAACACTTCACTTGAGCACTGGAGCAGGGATCCGGGTCCGAAATTAAAGATCACTTGTATTCACTTCCTTTATTTCGTCTTCCTTAGTTTTCTTCCATTCCAAGTGTTCCGAGAGCCGAATTGATTCCAGTACTGCCGACTCAAAATCGCGTCGAACCTTATTACCTCGCGAGTAAAAATCTGCATAGCCAGTTCTATTTCGTAACTGCGCCATCTATCGGCAGTCGTGGAATCTTGTGTTCGGCTCTCGTTACGGTAACGCTTTTTGATTCTCGGAATGTGAGTTTACCATATTTACTTAAAAAAGACCTTGGTTCTCGTTATGGTAACGCTCTTCGAAAATCAAATAGTGCTACTTACAATTACAAAATTAATTCTTATAAAATACCTTAATGCTAAAAATAAGAAACCCTATGCTATATTTACACTTATTACCCTATTCTAATAATAATCCCTTCATTTATTTGACCTTAAAAATTACCTTATCTACCTTGATATACATAGCAACTTAACTATAAACTATACTAATTAACTCTATACAAATCAAGGTGAGTAGTGTTTTCAGTCACGTCGCTAATACCCTATTTGTGTAAATCTATGTATGTTTATTTAGCTGAAGGGTTTTTTTCTGTAATATCACACGAAGCTTTCTTGCGCCGCTTTTCATTTTCTCTATTTTTCCTAATGGTTGACTGGGAGTTAATGCTTTTAACATTAAGTCCGCCAATTGTATCTTTAATAAATATTTAAACAATACAATCTTAAATTTATGACAAGATGTACAAAAGGCGCGTCAGGTGCCTCGCAAATGCAATGCAATCTCTTCCATATTAGCGCCTTTAAAGCTACATCATAAGCTGGTTGTTTCAGAGCCTTCCGCTATTCCTTTTTTTCTCCTCCATTTCGCCCGATATTTGGTTTAAATTATGTAAAAGCCTGTCTATAAAATGTACACTGATTCTTGAACTCGAATAAAGTACACATGACTTGCATAAAATGTCTTTTACACTTAATACATGACTTGCATAAAATGTCTTTTCACAATAGAACATTGGTATTTTCTGGCTTCCATTGAACATGCCATTTGGTCAAGTACTGAAACAAGGAAGTGTTTCTATTCGTAAACTTCCTAGATGCAAAATTTCCCAATTGCACTACACATATGCACGGAAGTTCTTTCACGTTCTATCTTTTTGGATAGATACGAATATAAGTACTTGATTATTCAGTGGATGGAAAGGTAATTAATTGTTCATACTATGGTATATTTTCTGAACTGCCTCTAAAGTTGAAAAACTACTCATCTGGTTTTCTCGTTTGCAAAATGCATGTAAGGTTCGGTAAAATAAAGGATACTTATGAGTTTTTATTTCCCCATTGGCACGAGCTATCATCAAGATAAAAAACAATTCGGTTTTTTTTTCTTCTTCTCGAGTCGAAATGGCTACAATGTCAATAATTCGGGTTAGTATGGCCAGTAGCGTATTTCTAGAGATTTCCTATAATGGTTGTCGGATCTCCTGTTTGTTCAGTTCTATATCGACACCCATAATCTCATTCATTTATATCGAGGTCATCATGGTCAATCTACCATTATTAGCGACGTGACTGAAAACACTACTCACCTTGATTTGTATAGAGTTAATTAGTATAGTATATAGTTAAGTTGCTATGTATATCAAGGTAGATAAGGTAATTTTTAAGGTCAAATAAATGAAGGGATTATTATTAGAATAGGGTAATAAGTGTAAATATAGCATAGGGTTTCTTATTTTTAGCATTAAGGTATTTTATAAGAATTAATTTTGTAATTGTAAGTAGCACTATTTGATTTTCGAAGAGCGTTACCATAACGAGAACCAAGGTCTTTTTTAAGTAAATATGGTAAACTCACATTCCGAGAATCAAAAAGCGTTACCGTAACGAGAGCCGAACACAAGATTCCACGACTGCCGATAGATGGCGCAGTTACGAAATAGAACTGGCTATGCAGATTTTTACTCGCGAGGTAATAAGGTTCGACGCGATTTTGAGTCGGCAGTACTGGAATCAATTCGGCTCTCGGAACACTTGGAATGGAAGAAAACTAAGGAAGACGAAATAAAGGAAGTGAATACAAGTGATCTTTAATTTCGGACCCGGATCCCTGCTCCAGTGCTCAAGTGAAGTGTTAGTGAATATCGTCGGTCGGATCGGAAGCTAGGACCCCTGTGCTCGGAATCGGACCCCTGGATCTCAGGAATAGGACCCCTGCTACTCGGAGTCGTCGAGATCGGACCTCTGCTCGGATTGTCGGCGGATTAGAAGATAGGCCCCTCGCTCATCCTGCTGCCCCCCCCCCCCCCTCATACAGTCCACTCATCGACGTCGTCCTCGGCAGCCGGAGCGAAGCTAAGCAGCCCGAAGCCACGCCGCATCAAGCTACGCCGCCCGCAGCCACGCCGCCTGAAGCTGAGCCGCCTTGTGCCGAGCCGCCTGAAGCTGAGCCGCCTTGTGCCGAGCCGCCTGAAGCTACGCCGCCTGGAGCTGTGCCGCCTGAACCTAAGCTGCCTACGCTGTCGCTCGTCCGCACCTGCCTTCGCCTTCTACTACTTTAACGTGTTGAGGACAGATTGGGACGACTGTGCGCCACCAACAGCGCGCGCAACGCCAACCATATAGGGAGTATAATATACATACATATATAAAGATTACAATGCAGAGAAATTGTGATTCTGGTATAAAAGAAAGTATATTATATTTAGATTTAAATATTTTATGAGCTGGGCTCTTGTCGTTGGATCACGCTAATAGTTGAGAGAAATCTTGTCACAACCTTTATTTTATTTTTGTATTTTCTATGATTCAATAGTTATTACTTACTAATATGAAAGAGAGATAGAGAGGCTTATAAATTTGTTTATTTTAGAAAGAAAAATCATCTTCCTTAATTGCATCTTCAGCGGACTCAGAACACGAGGTGTGGCATCTATGACCCCAATCGTGGTCATAGATGTACTTGGTAGTGTCATTACAAAGGTGGAGCTGCTGTCTAACAATAGTAGTTATATTATGGAAACCTGATCAATCCGATCAATAGGACTAATGATCCCGGATCATTAGTCCTATTGATCGGACACGGATCGGACAGTGTTGCCCTCCACAATACCCGTATTGTGGAGGGCAACACTGATCATATTGACTTAGGAGGCCAATGGCACTAAGTTGCTTAAAGGCATTCGTCACGTTATACTCGTTTTGGTTCATAATATTCCTTTCCAGAAATGTCCACTTACTTTTTTTAAAACTAGTATTGTCTATTGACGGATAACAATACGATAAACAATTTTTGCCATATGCGACAGAGCAGTTTGGTTTTAAGGGCCAATAACAATGTATATAAATCTTTAGAACTGATGTACACAAATTTACAATCTACCAGAACAGTTTTAATACAATTGAATACCTTCGAACAGTTTCTGTTATCAAGTAGTCGCGATAAAGGTGGTACCAGTTAAGATTGTGAGGTTAATAACACACTCAAGTACTCAGTACTTCACAATTTGCTAGCTAGAGTATATCTTTCAAAGTGAAAACAATGAATGACAATAAAATTCTACAGATTATAAAGGTCAATCAAATGACCGATCAAAATCTAAACCTGCAGATGTCATAAATACAAATACAAATATATTTATTTTTCATGTCATCTATTATGCATATGCACTCGTACTCGTATACACTCGTATTTGGATAGTGAGACGTTAAGGAAGACCAAGATGTATAACAGGTTTCTCTACAAAATCTTACAGACGCTCTAGGGACTAAGTCTACAAATTTCATGTAAAGACAATACTGTGCTCATGAAACATCTTGTCTAGTAGGAGTACCTATATTAGAAAACATTTGGATATTGAGCCATAGTCTCTTTAAAGTGATATGGTGAGGTGGGGGTTTCATACAGAATTCTTTTGACGCCTGGTGCTTGTGTGGACATCCTACGCAGACAATGAAGAAAAGTGTATAAGTTGCCCCTTTGCATCAGACATCGACCCGATAAAGAAAAAGACCAGCCGCAGTCATTGACATCTAAAATAGTTGTCATACTTTGCCTTCTAGCCTCATGGGATTCCATTTACCTGACACAATCTTAATGCTGGACACAATGATGTTATTCTTATAATTGGCATAGATAAAATAGACTATACTTCCGTGGCGCCGGTTAACGATGATCACATTTAATGTTTTGGATTGCACGTCACTTGTAGTATTCTTCGACTCCGATTATTCTCCAAGGTCCATCAAATTACATCGAAATCGTTAATTTTTAATACTGTTTCATTGTTACTAAACAAGTAACAAGCCTTAGACCCAGAGGTTGTGGGTTCTATTCCCACGGGAAGCAAAGTTAGTGTAGATGTTTCCAATTTGGTTAGGACATTGCAGTCTTGAATCACCTAATTGTCTCATTATAATGATGATTCCGTGCGTCAGAAGTCATGATAATTAAGCTGTTGGTGCCGGCTGCCATAAACTACGACAGAGGCCGAAAGGCGGTTCCGAAAAACTGCCACCAGGGTGTACAGGGTTAATAGATCATGCAGGTAAGGCACTCGATATGACTGAATGAATTATTACTACAATATTCGAAGATTGGCAGCGAACGGCAATTTAGAATTTCATTATGGGCGAATTGAGAAAATTTACTTGTAGGTTTTTGCAGTAAAAGAGACGGATGTGCGTCACAGGAACCTGGGATTGTTTGATTTGGCCAATGAGGGCGCGTGCTGTATGATATGACTACCCTCATTTTTGGGCAAGCTTAAGAGAATCACTATTATTTGTATCGATGAGTCAAAATTATTTTCAAACAAAAACAATGTTAGTCGCAATCAAATAAAACACAAAAAAAATCTTGTTATTGTACTGTTGTACCCGCGTTGATTGCATTTTTGTGAGATTTGTGTGAGATATTACTGCGCAGTTACGTAAAAATAAAATTCAAACAAAAGTTACTTATTTTGCATTGCATGTTTAAAAATAAAGTCTTCAGTTGTTTAATTAATCCTGAGGGCAGTACTTTTTAAAACTGTTTTAAGGCGAAAAAAATAATACTTTAATAAAGCTATACTTCTGATCATCCGAGCATGGTTTGTTATTGAATCTTAAATTTAGGCTTTAGAAATCACCGTAAAGGACTGTTGTCATGGGTTTAACACTTTCGCTGACTGTGAAGGAAATAACAATGCCCTCAGCGAGAATCTTCGCCGAGAAGTTCGCGAGTAATTGGACAGCCCATCAGAGCTTCAAATGCTTCGATTTATTCAAACATTTCGATTGGGTTTATGGGTGGGTATGATCAATCGTCACTGTACACCCTGGTACCATAGTTTTACGAAATCGCCTTTCGGACTCTGATGTGGTTCCTTTAACTACCACTAGATGGCAGTAGGAACCAAGGAGGCAGTTAATGATATCAATTGTAGTATTTACAGTCCAAACATCCGTTGCGTTGCGATATGAGGAATAAATGACTATAAATAGACTCTACAATAAAAATGCACTATTCAGTTCACTATAGATTAGGTTATTATGTGCGCGTGCGCATGTACTGAACAGTTTTAACTTTAATTAATTGATCGACATTAATGACGACAGAAGACAACAAAAACCGTAATTTGTATAAAAATTACATTTGTTAGTCAATAAAATTATTCTGCCACTTTTCATTACAATTTGCTTTCGTAACGTGGTGTGACAACAAAGTGCAACATTGCTGAGTTCAACGGCTAAACGTAAATACCATAGCAGGTAATCATCGTTATTCTCAGACGGGTGATTCAAGCCTGCAATGTTCTAGCCAAACAGAAAACTACTAAAGAAAGTAAGTTTCCCACAAGAATCGAACGCCATAATCAATGGACAACAACAATTTGTAAATATTATTCAACAACTGCGTCCAAAGCTTGCGAAATGTGATAAAGATATATTTAGAACGCGGTACCAACATACACACAAACAAATTACGACAGTAAATGTGTTTGTCAGATCTTCACGCGTTTAATAATGTCTGAAAAAAATGTCTGGGTTACATTTAAATTTAAATAATTAAAGGGCAAGTTAGACACTTGTATGTTTATTTTGCTTTTCATTCAGAAGGCATTTTTACTTTGCTAATATCTTCAAATCGCACCTAACGTCTATGTACGGTAATCCATACTAATATTATAAATGCGAAAGTCTGTCTGGCTGTCTGTTACGCTTTCACGGCCAAACCGATGAACGGATTTTGTTGAAATTTGGTATGAATATAGTTGAGGACCCGGGGTCAAACATAGGCTACTTTTTGACGCAAGCGGAGCTGTGGGAAACAGCTAGTACTATATAAACTAATATTACCGTGCCTATGTAATCATGGATCCCGAATTATGATTTGTGAATTGTTTATTTGTACATTGGTTAAGCTCCCCGAATCTATTGTACGTGGAGGTTAGTTTTCGTGGAGTTTACTTTGCTGGCGGTCAAAATCCATAGTCTGCAGACGATTTGACTCAAAATCATTCACCTTGTCATGAACCATTGAGCGCCATGCATTCCGGTTTTCCAAGAGACTTCTCCCATTTATCGCACGAGATTCCGACAGCGTTGAGGTGCGTTCATATAGGCTTTTTTATACATTCTTGTAGCAGAGTCGGAAGATAACAAAACATATGAACAGTACGGTCCAGTCCAGACATATGCACGCCCAGTGGTCCTATTTAAACAATATTATCATCATTAAAATAGCTCTTCCTTCCGGCGATAAAGGCTGGCGCGTGTGTAAACAATGACATGTAAAATTTTAAATAGATAATTGTCTTCATTAAACATATATCTGGCTAAGAAGATATATTGTTAAAGGACCGTTCACACTGACGCGAAACCCGCTCGCCTGGCGGGACGCCCACAGAAATAAGAATATATAGAAGTGTAATTAGCATACCAGTTAACTTTTTCGCTTTAAGTTAAGCTACGGCACTTTTACCGATTCTTATTTCTATAGGCGTCCCGGCGGTCGCGCGAGATTCGCGTCAATTTGAACGGTCCTTAAATGCATATTTACGTGCATTATATAATAACAAAGGGCGGTATTTCTGATAAACTAAAAATCCAGGAAAAAGGCAAGTTTGATCTAAAATAGGTTGCCTAAGATGTTTAAATTGTAAAATACGGCGCACTTTTCACTTCATTTGACACTTTTCTAAGAACTTATGGTATGGTTGGAATTTTAATCTAGTATGTTTATTATGTACCCAACTGTCTTACAAATAAAGTTTCTATTTCTTGAAACAAATATATCAATTGTAAATTTTAGCAAAATGATGATTTTGCCAATGCGGGACAGGCACTTGAGGAAATCAACCCATAAATGGACGCCCACCAAAAGAGTAGCATCTATACTTCATCTGCCAGAGTTATCAACTGTAATTGTGATGATGATGATGCTAATTTGAGATGTGTGAGTTATTCCACTGATTCCAACATCGATCTAGCACAAAACAAACGTTATATTGAGTCATTCGATGTCATACATTGAATAGTAGGTGACAAATGATTCGCAAAAATAACACCACTGTGTTTGTATGATCATCATCATCTCAGTCATCGATTCAAATTTGAGATTTTTCTGTGAGTTTAAACTAGCTGTTTCCCGCATCTCCGCCAAAGTCAAAAAGTAGCTTATGTTTGACCCCGGGTATTCAACTATATTCATAAAAATCAAAATCCGTTCAGCCATTTGGCCGTGATAGCGTAACAGACAGATAGATAGACTTTCGCACTTATTGACCGAGCGAGCGAAGCGTCTCAATTTCGACTGGCCGAAAATTCTTTTGTCCGTCTGTCTGTCTGTTCTAGCCTACAGGTCGCATTTCTTAACCGATTTCCATGAAATTTTGTGAGCAGGTTCGGTAATTAAATAGAAGTTATTTGTCGAGCAATCGAGGAAATATGGGGGTATGAAACTTAACAAGTCTAATATCTCAGCTATTTAAAAAAAAACATAAATCTCATTCGACTTTTTTATTATTCTTATTAAGACGCAACTTTTTTATCAAAACAACTTTTTTATACATTAAACTTGAACATGTTTATAGTCGGTAATTCGCCCAAAAGTTGTCGAGAAATCGATTTTCTGCATATTTCTTGTATTAGTGCCTTCAGTATGATGTCGTATTTTTTTTTTTTATTTAATAATTAATTATAAATCTGATGAGAAGACAAGTACGAAAATGTTGGGTAGTAACTGTGACGTCGGCGATACAGAGAAAAAATGATTTTTTATATAAACATACCATGTACGGTATCAAATAAAGGGCTTTATGAGTAGATTACACAGTAATAACAGATTTTATTTTTAAATCAGTATTAGTCCCTTAATTTAAGGGGCGGGACTATTGGTAAAGAACTGAATTTCAACATAGAGGTAGTCCACATACTCGTATTCATGGCGTATTATGGATTGATGGGCATGGGTATGGTTAATTCGTAATATTAGTATGGCTATGGATGTTAGTTCTGCTAGGTATTTTGTCAAAGAGATTTTTCCAAACAGCAAAGCTGGGTGTTTCATCCGTGATAATTAGAAAGTTAAAAAGGCGAAAATAAAACAAAACAAAATTATATTAGACGCGTATCACGAGCATTATAACATACAGAACTGTATTAAATTTTAAACCTTATTACATTGCTTTACATATATTTTACATTATTATATTTATTATAAGAACCAAATGGTTTTCTCACGTGAGTGTACCAAAACGGTCATATTACGTGAGAACCTTGACCGTCTTCCGACACAATAACCCAAGTTGTTCACAACATAACTCGCGAATTTCGCGAAATGTTGAACGTAAACAGTCGGTTTGTTCCCACTGATACCACGAATTCGCCCCATTGGGGGATTTGTGAGAAATGGTCGAGTTATCAAACCAAACCTGACGGAGCCTACTGCTATGCCACAGTCGCTAGAATCCTACTCAAGCTTGACTGCTTTTTCCTAGTTACTAAATTAAATGCTACAAATAATGTTTAAGCGATTTCACTATCATCACATCATAGTTAGGCTATCAAAACGCACAGGCACAGTCATATCGAAAGCTCCTACATATTAACTGGGATGACGGCAAGGTTCAAAAATTGAATAAGTAATGATATTTCATGATAAACATGTGTTTAAAGTCGTTATAAATATAAACATTTTGAATTTTTGCACAGGAGACTTTTAAATAACAATTTAAAAATCGATGGGAAAGTCCATTTTGAAAATATAAAATTACTTAAAAATTATATTATAATCGATGAACACATAAAAAGTAAAGAAACTTTCATTTTGGAACTATTTACATAAACGCTATATTTAAGGTAGTTGTCGAAAAAAATTTAGTCTCACCCTTGTAATTACCTAGGCGTGACGTCACCGCTAGGTATCCATTAGAATGAAGCGTTTGGCATCGTCCAAAATGCATGTGAGTTTAACTTAGTCATATGTCAGTTAGTTTAAGTTTTATGGACGTGTTTATTTCATCAATGTGCCTATTAGATTGAGGTCTTTCATTTAAACATGAAATCGAAAATTATTCGTCAAGCCTTTTGTCGATAAGTTAGTTGGTAACGCTCGTCTTACTGACTGTCTCGAAGATTTTTCAGTCAAATATAAAATAAGCTCTAAACAGCAGACCAAAGAAGACCAGACAAAAGGAACAAGTCAATCATAATTTTGTGATCGCTCCAGAGGGAAATTAAACGCCAACGCCTGACATTAGCAATTTTGGTGAAGAAGAACAAGCTAGTATACTACAAGAATTGAAAAGGAGGATAAAACGGGAACATCACAAAACAGTCCTGGTGTTACTCTCTGGCAAGCCGCCACGCGCCCGGCGACGCTTTAGCTAGTCGCTAAAATACTTAATTTAGACGTTGCCACTGTTTTCATTCGAGATGCCAAAGAAAGTGCATTAGTTCATGTGACAGCCCATTATGACGTGTCTCTGATGCCACTTAATCAGAATCAGGTTAAAAATAGTATGGGTATAATTTCAGTAGATGACAGTCAATAAGCTACGTCAATATAATTTAGTTTGTTGATGTGATAGAGACATTAATTACATATTTTAAGTGTGCAAAATGCAACGAAAACAAGGTGATTTCTACAAATAACAATAACGATTGAATTGGGTATTCTACTCAATTTGTTTATATCATTCATATAAAACATTTCACTACTAGAAACTGAAAATAGAAAGATTTTTTAAATGCGTTCCTAAATAAGCAAGTAAGCCTTAGAAATTCGGTGGAAGGGGAAACTGTCAAAAAACAAAAAAGAATGCACTGTGTGCAGTGACGTCACTGCTACTTGGTTTCGTGCGTACAAAAGAGATAGAAAGACGTCCCCAATATGCTTCCACTTTTCTTCTTAAAAACCTTTAAATTTTATTAACTGCCTTAATTAACAACCAATTCTTTTGTGGTTGCAGAATCGGTTACTTTTAGTGTACATATTGTTTCGTATGCAAATATTGCCAAGTATGAATACAGACAAGTAGCCTATTGATGACATTTGGAATTGAATTTGCTTGGCATATTAGGAATAATTTCAGATTCTCTTTTTCTTATTCTTCTTGTTACAAAGGCACAGGTGACAGGAGTGAAAAGAGTTTCAGCTAGTATCAATTGTAAACTAATTGAGATAAGATAAAATCGATGCTGTACAAATTTGTCAATTAAACACGAAAAAAGAATCAATACATCGAAACACTTGATCTATAAATAAAAAGAAACTTGCAATGATAAAATCAAGAGTCAAGTTAATTCTATTTAAGTGCGGCGCGCCATACAAGGCCGTGGGCGTACAGTTAAGGAGATACCGAGATACGTTGGCTGCATACACATCTATTAATGGACCGGTCTAAGCAACTGCATACAGCAAGCTGTGAAATAGTTGTAGCGAAGATTTAAGATTAAGATGAATTAAGTGATTGAAAAATAACTACAGTTGATAATGCGATAAGTTGGTCATCATAATATTAATGTATTTATATTACTTTGATAACTGATTTAGATTTCATAGAAAATTTGTATTGCTTATGCTTAAGAACTTTCTGAATATTGCTTAAGCATTATCTTTAAGAAAATAGATACATTAATAAATATTAAAATAAGTCATGGTATTTATTCCAAGAAATCTGAATGCAAAGCTTCTGCATAGATCATGAATAATGATAATAATGTAGGAGGCGACGGCGACGCTGACGCATCACTAAATGACTATAAATGTGCATCGTCTTCTATAAATAGGCGGTATGTACTATATGGAATGAAATTAATGTTGTAGACATAACCGCATATGTGAAGTTTATAAAAAAACAAAGTCTCATAACGGACATATGCCAAGTAATAAAACTTACAACGTAATTTAAATTTTTGGGTTCTTAACTATTTCTTTTAAAACTTATTTATTTACCTTAAACATTAAGAAACGAACTAATTTCGACCTCTTTGATCGCGCTTTGACCTTAAATGGCACAATGGGTGGACTAAATGCGAAAGCATTCTCTACCAGTAAACTTTTTGAAAAATCAGAAATAATTTATAGCGATAGTTTTTGTTGATGGAGTACCTTTCATTTTTTGATCTGTTCGAGAAGACAATACGTTCACTTTTTCGTTAATTTGTTTCATATGGCTTGTTGTACCTGCATTTTTTTTTTCTTTTTACCTTTCATTCATGATCGTCGTTTTTATTTTTACACATTGCTATTTTTATCCTTCACGTAGTCCACGGGTTTTATGTAATTAGATACGTTTTACTTCTATTCCACTAGTTACATCGTAATATTATTTCGTTTTGATATGACGATCGTTCAAAATATTTTTTTAATTATGATTTATAGGTTTTAGAAATCAAGTAAGTACCGATAACGACGCATAAAAGCTTTTAAGGCGATCATAATATAATCTTTAAACATGGAGCATATGTAATTAGAAAATTAAGTGTTCAAATTAATCGTTGACCCATTAGGTTTAAAATTTACAGTACTTAATAAAAGCTCAGACGGTCCACAGGTATTAAACGTTGATACGTGTCTATATATAACTTGGAAAGTAACTGCACGAGGTTTAAACCTGATTGGTCTAAGGTGAACGGAATTTATTGCGATCTCAGCTAGATATATGAGCTGTTAATTTGTATAGTTATCTGTACAGACATACTAGCTGTTTCTCAGGGTATTAAGCCTTGGTTAGCAAGGACTATACGCTGTAACCTTTTCCAAGAATCAGTATAACCGATGATGAAAGTATTTATCAAATTCAACTAGTAGAGCTAAATTTAAAGGCGCTTAAATAAACTCTTTTATCTTTATTATATTAGTATTAAAGTATTTACACGTAAAGCTGGGAAGTTTTTGTACATACGTCTGATAAATAATGATTTTTTACTAAGTACAAATTTTAACAAAGCTTAGTCTATTAGCAGGCATATTGGCCCTTAAGGATTACCTTGAGGCACACCCTTGAATGAAAAAAATACCTTAGTTGTTGTTTTGCCTAATGCATTGCGGGGAGATTGGTAGGTCTTACAGCAAGTCCTTAATATCAATGGATAAGAATGAGATTCAGATATCTTCCGTCAACTTAGAAAATCTGATATCAGTTTCGGTAACTAATTTGGAAATTAGCAGAAAACAGCTTAGTCACAATCATCCAGCGTTATCAACCAGGTCGTTTAGACTAGTCGGACCATCTGGTTGGAAGTCCCACGCTGGGCTTGCCGGTACATGTGCAACCTAATCGGGTATTACCAAACGCGGTTTGGATGCGTAGGAGTCGGTGACATGGAGAAAGTGGCTCGGTAGGGCCGAAAGGAAAGTTATCACATTAATACAATCTAGCGTTGGTACTTTGGATTTGTAGTAACATTTCAAGAAATTATTATTTCACTGTGAGAGTGTATTTTATGGATCTCAGTTTGTAATAAATATCTTCATAATTCATAGTCTGGTAACAATAGGCCACTGACTGTGTTCACATTTTGACAATTTTTTTATACGGAACAATACATACACTAAAAAGTAACCGATACCGAAAACAACAACAAATTGGTAATTAATTAAAATGAAGAAAAGTGGGAGCGTGGTGGGGACGTCTTGCTATCTCTTTTGTACGTACGAAATCAAGTGGCAGTGACGTCACTCCACCATTAAGTGCGTCCTTTTCTTGTTTCTTGACAGTTCCCCCTTCCACAGGATTTCAAGGGCTTATAACTTATTTTATATTGAACAGTTTTCGAATTCACGGACTCAACTTTTGATATGAAATATTAAAAAAAAAAAATCAAGTAGCCTAATGTATATTCATCTCTCTCTCTCTCTTTCTTTCCTTCTTTTTAATATCTTGCTGTATCCTGTCTTTTTATAGCTGCAACGAACTATTCGATCATCTACATGGTTACCATATGACCTTTCCTTCTCTGCTATGCATATTACGCAGCAAAAAGAGAATGATCATTGTATTTGGAGAAATATTAGACTCGTCGTTTACGAATTTTGGTAAGTAACATTTTTAACATATCATAAAATATAAGATTCACATAACAAAAGAAAAGTTAATGGTTCATTTGATTAAAAACTAACACAATTACAAATTAGATGATTGCATTATTGTTTTGTAAACTCAAATCTCAATGGACTGATGTCTGATAAAATAAAGTTTTTTTATTTATTATTATTTATGTATTATATTTCATTCGTCTCTTTGACTTTCAAGGTACAAATTCTATAATTAACTTGAAATCAAACATTACAAATATTAAATTATAGTTTGCACACTCGCAATATTTTCTTTTACCACTAGACTATCGTGGTAATTAAGTACTTTAGAAATGTATTCAAGTTCTTGGAATGTATTTATATCTTATGACACGTAATGCGGTTTTGCGAATAATTAATGGATTCAATTTAATAAAATGTCTCTTATTGCGCCGATATCCCATTACTATGTACAGTTAGCTGCCGAATTCTATATACATCCTACCGCATTTCGATATAAGGTAAAGTGTATATCAAACACTGCAACTGCGTGTACAATTACGAGCATGTATACACATCGGTTCATAAATCATTAAAAAAAGGTATAAAATTGAATAAAATTGTATAAATGTCAATGCTCGTGTACCACTTAAGACTTATTTTTAATTTAAGGCGTGGTTTATCTAAGTTCACTTGACCCCTGTTATTTATTGTACTAAACAGTATAAATAGTTTAACCGTCAGATAAGAAACGACACAACAGACTTTGTTCTGTCGGAAATTACCAAAGTTTATTAATGTCAAACAGATACAACAGGGACGGTTTTGGTAAGTATATCTTGAACTGCAAGTCATTTAAGCAACTTGTTTGAGTAATGTTACAAAAACTTATGCTATGCACTGTTGTGAGTACAATGTATTTTTAAGGGGAATTTTATTTTGTAGTTACAGTTTCATGGTTTTGTTTGGCTATTGGGAGACGACTCCCATTATATCATTAAGGTTGAGTCTGAAGTGGAGTGATAGAGGCGTTCGGAGATAGGTAACCTATATATTGTTTTCTTAACCCCACTTTCAATTTCTGGGGTTCAAGAGCTCAGAGGTATGAGTGCTTTTGTAAAGTAAAGCAACTCTGGGAATGTCCATGACTTGGATTTACTTGTATTGCCGCCAATTAGTTGTATGTTAACTTAAGGTACTCCGCACATCAGGCGGACACGTAGAGTCATTGATTCAGAGTGCAATCGCTAGATGGCACTCGATTGTTTAGTATGACCCTCTGTTTGGTAATATTAAGTTCTCTTACGTAAGTCTAGTTGATCGTGTTTCTGCTATTACCTAGTACTATTGCGACTTACCTGAAAATAAAGAAAGAAATGGTTAAATGAATGTCGAATAGGCTAATTATTGTTACATATAAATGTATGTTTAATTTATTTAAGCTTTATTTGAAAAAATATAAAATTTGCAGAAATTAAAGTCTTATTGATATGTGGCATTCTAGATCTACCGGTCAACCAAAGGATCACAGGCTTTATTGAGTTTACTTAAAAGTTTAACCAAACACATGTGATGTAGTCTTTTTTTTTTAAAAAAAACAGCAAAATGAGGCTTCAATTTTTGCTTATAAATAAATTCATTTTCGAAGTTAAAAATAACCGTTGGTTAAATATAGAAAGAGGAACGACTTCCTGGCGAAAGAATGGAGTAATCGAGGTTACTCCGAGGGGTCAATGCACTAAAAAACTCGATAAATATTTTATTTCCCGCGATTGTTTTACGCATATTGATGAAAGAAAAATACCGTATTTGTACAGCGATGGAATAATTAATTCTGAATGATTAAACAACAAATTCAAATACATCGAAAATTTTAATGTCGCTAATACGTCCACTCTTATGATTACGAATAAAATCTCTTTGCCTCAAGGGTGTTATTTCAATATTGAACTTTGGATCAATCTAAAGGTGTTTATTCGTGTTTAAGTAGGGTGTTTTATCGTCGGATTGATTCTGGAGTACAAAAAGAGCTGGCTTGACTTCGCAAAGCAGGATATGCGTGCTAATGGACTCTCTGTCAAGGACGCTGAAGATCGGGCGAAGTGGAGACGTATAAGCAGGAAAGCAGACCCTGGGCTCCGAAGGAAACAGCCGGGAAGGCGCTAGGACGATGATGATGATTCTGGAGTAGAACCACAGTACCAGTAGGTCGTACTAACATTCGCATACGAATTGCAGATTTCTAGTCTCACATGCCATACAATTTCGCAGCATTGAAATCTTTTGTACTTGGCGCCGTTTTAACAAACCATAAAAAATTCCAATTGATCACAGTACGAGTGCACTATGATACAATTTTAATAGCATGCATGTTTGCCAACTGCGTCGAAGTGAAGGACCGATAAGCTTGTATTACTACTACTGTTGTGAAAGGAGAAACGATTATGGAGTTTCAGGGAAAAATGTTGCGAACGTGAGTATTTGTTAGGTTGGCAACAGCCGGGGATTCCCTGGATATGTCCTAATTCATATAAGCCATATATACGTTCATAATATATATTGATGAACATCCATCGAATTAGTTCATAGATAGAGACATGCTGGGCGTAGGCTGCTCCCTAGAAACAATTTTGGAGATTCGCCATCAATGTAGATATATTTTTCTTATTGCGTGGTAAGGTCCTGGCAAACAAAAAAATGTTATGGACGAGAGAAACGCCTCGACAGAAATTAGGGGTTTACCCACAGTCCAATAAAAACGACTGGTCAGACTGTTTTGACGCATGAGAATGAAGAGCATGATCTTGAATCAAAAATTAAAAAAATAAAGGAAGGGGACGAAATAAGTGAAGTAATAGGAAATGATTTTTTAATTAAGAAAATATGTTTGTTTTGATATCATATTCACGCCGCATATATGTATACCCAATGCAAATACAACAGCACGTTCAGCAGTTTATATAGTTAAGCTATATCCGCCGAACAAAACTATTAATATCTGATGTAAACATGAGACGGTACACTGCCAATTGCCAATGAATGCAATTGTTACGTTTAGTAATTTACTGCTATACACTTTATTATATCAATAACAAACATGACATAATTTGAAATGAACACGGTATAATATATAGACATTTTTTAAGAAGATGTGAATGCACAGAGCTAAATAGCCACCTACTGAAGTTCTGAAATATTGTACTTAGCATACCACAATTAGAAGACCTATACGACTATGACAAGGTACAAAATATTTCCAAAATTGTTTTGTATTTAAATATAAATTTAAGAAATATCTAATCATGTTTCTTATTAATTATTTTCAGAACTATCGTCTAAAGCAAATTTTTGCGTACATACATTTTTCAAAGTCTCAACGATACTACGACTAAATAATATGAATCATGCAAAGTTTCCATTAACACATGTTTCCCAAATATAGTACAGAGATCTGTAGAGAAACCTCTCTAGAAGTATTTGGAAATTATGATAACGATGATAAAATAATTGTAATTATTGCAGTGATATATATACAGGAGCTAACGCGACAAAGTCAAGTGGGGAAAAGTGATAAAAGGTATTTGATTTATTAATTTTGTATTTTGTGTCTAAATGAGACAATGTTTGCACAACTTTCATTTTCAAACAACAATGTAAATTTTGAATGTATGACAAATAATAATATGTACTAAAGTTGTCACGTAAATATGCGCGCTAAAGGAAGTCCTCTATTCATACAAGCTATAATTATTCTGAATATTAAACGGCATAGCGCTTTGAACAACGTTACACGTTTTTTTAGTCAGTTACGAAAATTTTCAAACACTTTTTTAAACAATATTCATTTACTAGTTTTTAGCTCCAGCAGAGCAGGATATGTTGAAAAATGTGTGCATCAAAAAACTATGATAATTATATTATTCACAATCATCTTTATTGAGAGTCTTCTTTCAACCTACTGCTGCTCGCATACATTGCCTATCAATTTTGAATATTAGCAATGACCACACTTTTTCCCAGACAGACAGATTTGCACACTTATAATATTAGTATGGAAGTATGGATTATTATATTTCTGACCTCTCTTAAATCTACTTTATCTATGGCAAATGCATAATAATAAACAAGACGTAGTATTTTTACACACGGCTGTTGCCAATGCATTGTCATGTAATAAAATCCAATAATCAATTTGTTTACTATTCGTCTCTATTAAAGAGGTGAGTAAGTCTGCGTTAGTAGCTCGTGAAACAATATGACAAATTAAATTAAAAAAAAACACAATGAAACAAAAACAGTAGCAAGAAAACCGAAAGAAGAAAACCGAGAAGAGATGTAACAGAATCTGAAGAAGTAATAGATGAAAATGAATATACAGACAATGTCATATTAGCTTAAGAACGTACTAAAACAATGTCTTTGATAATATGAGAATGTACTCGATTTACTCAAATAAGTTGTCGTGGTCAGTGAAACGTTTTAGAATGAAATTACGTTGGTCAGTTTGTTGACATATGCTACTACGTAATCGGATTTTGCGGCGTTTCAGATTAGGGTAGAGAGAAGAAACGATACATATTTGATATTGTTTAGTCTGGTAATGATAAAGATTACGCAAAAGAAGCAAAAAACAAGGACTTACATACTCGCAGTATGTATTTAATTATTTACCTTCACAAATAAGCTTAAACTCTAAGCCTTAGAGCTTAAGTAATGCGTAGCTTAGTTATACCATTATGTGTAATTTGACTTGTCACCTTGGTGATAATACCCTTTGAGGACAAACCTACCCCTACCACAAAATCCCTACCATACATTCGCTTGATTGGTTAAATCAAATAACGCACCCTTCCATGGTATCTTGTTACATACTTCCGTTCCATTTCACGAAACCACTTCAATAGATTGCAATAAAGAACGAAGACTAACGTCATACACCAAAAAGCTTTTCATAGCAATTTCCAATCGCATTTTACTTCTCCGCGGTCCAGTTTGCATTAGACCCGGAGAATGTGGTTTCAATTCCCATGGGAAGCATATTTTGTTTAGTTGTTTTCGGTTTGGTCAGAACATTGCAGGCTTGAATCACCTGATTGTCTGATAATAATGATGATTCCGTGCTTCGGAAAGCTCCCGGCTGCCATTTGGAGATCGTTAAGGGAACCACGTAAGAGGCAGAAAGGCGGTTCTGAAAAACTCTGATACCAAGGTTTACAGGGTTGATTGACCATGTAACTCACTCGAAATGAATTAATCCCCTTTTAGGTAACGGAAGTGACCTAGCTTTCATGGTCTCAATAGACACCTGCCTAATTCATGCAATGCGAGACTACCTATTGTGTTAGCCAAATGTATAGACAGACATACATTCGTACATACTATGCACGAAACATACATGTGTGAACTGCAAATTCTTGGTCTCGATTTTGTAATGTGAACCGTGAGTAATTTTCATGAACAATAAGTGCTTTACTTTTTAATTAGTTAGAATTGTTTAGTCACACATACAGTAAAGTAGAGAATTATATGTGAATTGTCAAAAAAATGGCCAGGGTTAGTGAGAGGAAATTGGGATAAAATTTTGAACGATAGCACAAAATTATATTACTAACTAGTTGACGGCGAACTTCGTACCGCCTAACAGTAGATTCTTAAATTTTTTAGGTATAAAGGTTTAATTTATTTTCTCCGTAAGATCCATCCTCGTACTTCAAGGAATATTCTAAAAAAAGAATTAGCGAAATCGGTTCACCTGCTCTCGAGATTTGCGCTTAGCAACACATTGAGTGATTCATTTTTATATTATAGAAGATGTAACGACAGTTCAAATGATTAAAAACACTCACTGGTGACAATGTAGTTTTTGTTGATTAACTCTTGATGCAACGATTTTGAATATCATTACCATTTTAATGATATACACAGGTAGATATCATTTTATTCAATTCAGCAGAGGAATTTTTGCCGATGGCATTGCTGTTAGGAACTGCTACTGAATTGCTGCTATAAAGAACATATTTAGGGTCGATTTCACCAACATCGTTCCTATCCAAGAGTAACTAATCTAAGCATAAAAATAGATGACAGACATTTTTATGTTAGAGACAACTGGGAACACAAGTCGATTATCAGTATATTCTGCGTCATTAAGTCGATCGTCTACCGCCAACTAAACTAAGTGAAAACTAAACTCAGCGAACTAAACTAAACTAAAGTTGTCCGTCCACCAAAAACTAAGCTAAAACTAGGTTAGTGATTGTCAGTTTGTGAAGAAGAGACGAGCTATGACGATAGTTCAGAGGAGGATTACAATCGTCATAGGAAAAGAAGATTGATTATTTATTTATTAAAACTTTATTGTTCCACAAAGTACACATATACCTACTTATAACAATTGGCGGACTTAATGCTAAGAGCATTCTCTACCAGTCAACCATTGGGAGAAACGGAAAGATAGTTTGGCGCAAAAAAGTTAAGGGGGAAAAATGTATTACTTATAGAGCAAATTTTATCAAAAGCTTAAATTTATACACTACGTAAACATACATTAAACATACACAAATACTATTTCATTTTAAATATATACCTATATATATATATATATATATACATGTACCTACACAAATATTAATGATGAAGTCAAGTCACATTGAGAAGTTTTCATTAACTGAGCGAGTCCAAAATGTGCACACGTGCCCGCTTTTTAAATAAAAATTTGTTAGGACTTTCCTTAATATCAGCAGGCAAAGCATTCCAAAGTCGAGTAGATTGTAAAGTGAAGGAATTAGCCATAAAACTTATTATTACTATTATTGCTCATTTTATAAAGAAAAAACGCATCGCGTCGCGGTAGTCTTTAGCCTCTGGATTATACAATATAGGATATTACTTGACATATTCAATAAATACCTCCATGCTGCTAAATACGTGTTTCACTACCTGCGCACGATGTACAAACACGTTCAAAGTGTGAGCGTAGAAGAAGCGAGGGAAGTCTGTAAGGATCGTAGCAAATGGAAATCCGTAGTCGCTGCCTACCCCTACGGGAAAAAGGCGTGATGGCATGTATGTATGTATGTATGTAAAACTTCGTCCGACTTTGGTGAAATCGGCGCTTAGTGGTTCATTTGTGATCAGAAGCTAACTTTATTGGACGTTAATTATCAGTGACATAATGTAAATATTATTCTAGATTCCAGGAATATTCAATATTATATTTGTCTTCTCTCACATTCGGCTTAATTGTGTTTGTGCAATAATTAGGACGCGGAAAGTTACTTACTATCAGTGATTTTATCAATAATGTACTAGCTTTTGCTCGCATCTTCCTTTGTGTGTCATGGCAAGAGATGATCATCATAAATTTAAGAGCTGGGCTCTTGCCGGTGAAGTTCCTTCCATTCCTCTCGATCAATCAATCATTTATTTCATTGTGGATCATATGTTGTACAAGGTGGAAATAGTAAATATATCTCGATCATTAGCGAGATCTTTTTTAATACGACACGACGTTTACTTTCTAATTTATTTGCTTCATTCCTTGCTCTACCTAGACCCCTTCTTCTCTTTGTCTTTCTTAGATGATGTTTCTCATGAGGTCATCAGCAGTGGAAAATAAATTATCGCGCCAATTAGAGTGGAAACGAGGGAATGAAAAATGGTATCGATAATCAATATTTTTCCATTAATAATCTGGTGCTTGCGTGACTTCACTGCTCTTTACATAGGATATAGTACTATATTTATGTGACAAAGGTTAGCTATGGCGCGTGGGAAACCAAGACATTAATTATCTTATAAGACTGACAGTATCTCGAGTTTTCTGTGTTGTAATTGCTCTTTCATAGGCAGATATTCATTATCGATAATAGATAGCTATTATATTATGACCGCAGAATGATCTCGTGATGAGCGGTTATCTAAGACAGTACACTACTTAAAATAATTTTAAT
Source organism: Euzophera pinguis (assembly GCA_947363495.1). Taxonomy (NCBI): domain Eukaryota; kingdom Metazoa; phylum Arthropoda; class Insecta; order Lepidoptera; family Pyralidae; genus Euzophera; species Euzophera pinguis. The sequence continues at coordinate 14,927,279 of OX376163.1, forward strand.
TTATCGAATGCTTAGTTTTCCTAGCACTTACAATGGACAATATTTCAATTTTCAAATATTAAAATGTACTTAATATTAGAAAGTACAGTTGTTACAAAATCTTATTCCACTGTTTTCTGACTGTCTACTTGGTGTGTGTGTGTTGGTGTATGTATAGTCGTTCCGTCTGTGTAGTGCCTTCGAATTCATACGATCAAATTAGTTAGAAGCCTATAAACCATTTTTCATTATTTTTCTATTAAAATCTTTGGCGTTTAACCGACTTCTGGTCCACTAGACTCTACTGCCAGTTTTAAGCCAAACTCTTGCATCCATTTTGCAGCGGCCCTCCTTAACTTCAACCATTCCTTCTATCTCTTTATCATATGTAGCAATATCTTGTTAAGATACGTTTCTATCAAACACAATATTTACGTAGACATACGAAAAAACTACAGGTCAACTCACGGTTATCCAAATAATAGTATCTATCTCTTCCAAGTATCGATATCATACGTGAAATTCTAACCTTTAACAGCAACTAAATAAAGTCTTAATAAATCATGCTTATTTCGACGTAACACTACGTAAATATAGGAGATAACTGACGATACGTAGGCGTATAAACATCAACATATTATGTGTATCTTATTACATAATCGTACGTCATAGTACACTAGCATTTTTGTTAACAATCTTTGTTTTAAGTAGATTTTAGTTTTTTTAAGTAACAATGTCTCAATTGTATGTATATTTTGTTTGAATTCATTATCATTAGACTAAACAAATAAATTAACCTTTAGAACAAGACGTACCTACTATAGAATAGTACGCATTATTTGAACCAAAAATCTTAAAAGAGCATTATTTTTGTAAATATAACATCATTTCAACCAAAAATTTTAAAAGAGCATAAATTTGTTTTTATACAACTAAGTAGGCAAACAGGCGTACGGCCCATCTGATGGTAAGTGGTTACCGTAGCCTATGAACGCCGGCAACACCGGAGATGTCACGAGCGCGTTGCCTACCCTGAATTAGAAAAATTGTAAAGTTAAATAGGCCCGACTAACACCAATTTAGGTTCCTGAAGGACGAAGACCACGTAAGAGATAGAGGAATAACCTGGACGAATTTGACATTGTATTGGATGGCACCAAGCGGCTCTTGGTATGGATGTATGGAAAACGAATAAGAATACAAAACTTCGCTTATAACTTTATTTAAAACTATCCCGCCCGATTCACGATTCAGTATCGGCTCACAGTATCCAAAGGGTATTGCAATCTTCTGGTCCTAATTAGGTGGTGCCTGCCATCCATTATCTTGTATTGAAATTAGATTTTTTTTTAATTTCAAACGTCCTTGGAATCTGTTTTCTATTGCAAGGATTTGAAGATTATCTAAACGTTTACAGCGTGTTTACAGACTGCGGACTTTGTTGAGCGTCTTTTTTCATGTTCCATGGCACTTCTTCTCGTGTCGATCGATTTTCTTAACGTTGTGCCAAAACCACAACTTCGTTGTTAACCAACATTAGGTCGTCCCGTACAAAATAGTAGAGAACGGTTCTCGAATGACTATCACCAACTGGCAAGGACGGCGTTGAACATCCACCGAGCAGATGGTCAGACAACTTAAAAAGGTCGCAGGCAAACGCTGGATACAGGCCGCTTCCAATCGGTCTTATTGGAAATCATTAGGAGAGGCCTACGTCCAGCGGCTATTAATAATTCTGTGTCCAGCAGTGTACTGACTGCGGTCTGCGGCTGAAATGATGATGTACAAGATAGTGTCATTATTGAAATGAGGCTATGATACACTGACATAGTATAGTTTTGATATTCTTAAGACACGCAATTCTCACAGTTTAGAATGAAACCAGCACGCTTTCACGACGAATTGTTTTAATTCTGTATAATACAGATTCCTATGGCGATTATTATAAAAATCCACGGTCAATGTTTCACTCGATTCACGCAATGTCGAAATAAACGAGCCCAATTTTCATCATTAAAGAAATTTAATAACATGTTTATTTATTTATTTAAACTTTATTACAAAGAATGTAAATGGCGGACTTAAAGCCGTGGGCTTTTTCTATCAGTCAACGAAAAGGTGGTGTTGAGAGACAAAAGTAAGTGCTTTGTAAAAATAATATAATTTTATTTTAATTTTAATTTTCAAAATTAATCCCTCCAGGGGTTAAAAGAGAGAAATTTTGTAAATGCGTGTTTCATGATCTATATGATGCAGTTCAATTCAATTTATTCATTACATTTACATTGTATGCGACCTAGTTACCAAACAGCGACAGAAAAAGCTTATCTTGTAACTTGGTTAGGTAAGTTTAGTTACCAAAATGGACGACGGGGAATTTGGTTGTGATATTTGATGGTGATGTGCGGTAAAAACGGATTTTCCGGAATTTTGAGGTGAAATAATAATAAAAATTGTAGATTTGATGTCACGTGAAAATTATCATTAATTGATAAATTGATAATGTATTATCTATGCGATAACTTGTGACTGGGCGTTTTCTGTCCTATTAGGAATTTATGATGAAATGAAATCTAACTCAATTGAATTCCAAAGTGAAGTTGGTAAGCCCAATTATTTTGTTTATCAGTGATATTGCATACAATAATAATTTATGAGATTGTTTTTCATCATAATTTACAATCCGATCCTCATGGTAGATATAACAGTTCACAATATTTCGGCAGTTTTCAATCTCGCTAGTGATATAACTATGTATGTATAATTTCGCTTCCAATATCGGAAGAGCGACGCCATCGTCATACATACATTCTCGGGTAGCGCATCTTTGGCAACGGTAAATATTTGTAATATATTTTATCTCGCAAATATTTGAAGAAACACGTACAATTCCATTACTGTTGAGAAAGGTCGAGGTGAACCGAAATAGCGTATAATTATTTGATATTTGATAACTTTATACATATTTATTTATGTTGCATTCGTACGAAGACCATCTTTTAGACACTACTTATTCGTTTTAAAAAACTAATATTTTGATCAAACTCTTCTATATTTTTTGTCAGTCAAACACATTAAAACACTTACAACCTTATTCTACGTTCTGTCTGTTAACTTTTAAAGACCAGTTTAACTAAAATATGTTGAATCCTTTTCTCTCTTACTGATTTTACGTGAAAGAACGAGACAGAATATATTTTATGAATAGGGCAGCTAACAATATACGTTACTTAAGTCTACTAAAAGTAATTGTAGGTAGTACAATTCATATAGTAGTCTCTCCCTACCCCTACGGGAAAAAGGCGTGATGGTATGTATGTATGTATGTACAATTCATATACACTTTCAATCTGAATAACGATGCAACATTTTACTATTAATTAACAACTAAAAAAAAAGAATATAATGACATTCTTCTCTACAACATTAATTGTACATTTTTATGTCATATTTCGAATCGAATATGTGTTATCACGTTGTCCGTCACAAAAGAAAACCAAATTAATATTTATAGTACGGCAACGGCTACATATTCGATGAAATAATCGAAAAGTTACAGATATCGAAGACAGACAAACGCTCTATATTTATGAAGCTGCAGCCGTAGCATGGCTCGCGCGATAGATAAGAGTCGCGGCGCATAAACTTCTTAAACTCCACGCTATTTCTATCTATTATGCGAGCATGGGTTGACAGCGCGATATAGTATCTCCCCTAGATAGATTTTTAACGACGCGACATAAGGTCTTGACCATTAACCACGCTGATAATGGCCATTTATTAAAATTCTTAGTGAAGTGAGTACCTGAAAAAAGTAAGATAAAGCTTCGATAAATACGAGTTTTTGTTTTATTATCATAAATCATTTTTTGAATATCATATATCTGTAACTCTTCTTTACTTTGATAAGTACTGGATATCCTTTGACAGTACGGGGAGCCAAGTCTTCCTCCAGTTCCTCGCATAAATATTGCACCATTACCGGGCTGATTTTATAATTTTCTAAAAATTCTTCCCTAGGTAGACTCCAAATATGGGCAAGCTCCCTTACTTCCGTCCTTTGACGCTTCCTTGCCTCCTTTTCTTCCAAAAGGACAAAATATGTCTAATATAGCCTCTTGACATCTATAACAAAAACAAACATTTATAGAAAGGGCCAAAGATTACAAATTGCAAACTGTAATTAAATTTTAATAAATATGTATTCTTTACTTACTTTGAACTAATTGACAGTAAGTTTAAAGTAATTCTATTGATCATTTACATAAAACCGCTCAATTTAATAAGTAAAAACGATATTTTTAATAAACTTACCTTTTATCTGGGTCTCGAAAATCGCAGATAAATTTAAGCCACTAAACTGTCAAAAGTCGACAATTTATCTTCAAAACACGGCAGCCATCTTGTAGCCATGCTCGCACTTGAGACAAATTATCGCGGTCTTAGATAAAATGACAGGTCGATTGCAAAATTTAAACCAATGTTTAGAACCCATGCTCGCAACGTTAGATAACGCGGGAAGTGCGATAAAATCATAGGTTAAAACAGTTGTCGCGCTAACCATGCTGCCCGTGCTGGTTGCTTTAAAAAGAAAGTTTCTTGGTTTAATAATAAACGAAATCGTATATTGTACAATACTGCTTTTTTATTAACCTATATAAGCAAGAGCTTTTCTATTACATTATTTTAAAATTCAGTAACACACAATATCAGTTTTACAAATTAGCATCTTTAAGTCTAATATTGACAAATTTTATTAAGACTTATTTATTATACGTTACCTATTCTGATAACGATTTTTAATCATAATATGTACTATGTGAGATATATGTTAGATTATTGTATTGTTCAATAAACTTGTCTGGTATTCGACCTTGATAATTAATGTAAAGTGGGACACAATAAATGGAAGGCACTGATCTATTTTTGAAATGCAAGTTATATACTTAAATTAATCTTTATTTTCAGACATTAACTATGATTATGTACAGTGGGCTACATAAAATGTGTCTAAGGCACAGTCTGCGGTGTAAGTGCAAGGATAAAGTGGTATTATTTTTCAGTGGCCGGTTGCACAGCGAAAAAGTTACTTAGATGGCGAAGCGATCCAAATTGATCTTGGTCTCCAATAATAAGGATAGCCACTTTGATCTATCTACAGCGAAAAAAAATATATTATAAATATTATCATTAAATCATCATAACATCAAGTCATAAAAAAGTCTAAAAAAAATCCGTCCTAAATAAAAGTGGCTGGTAAACATTTTTTTAGAACAAACTATAAACAAAGTTATTTACAAGCTCTTGAAGGACGACAAAACGATAGCAATGAATAATTTATGTGGACTAGAAAAAATTGGAGCACCAAATCTATAGGCCATACATTTCGACTGGCTTCGGCAAATTGATGCTATATACGCCGTGAAATTTTAATCGTTTTGGACCCATCGTTCAGTGACTCCATTCATGCAACTGAACAACTTTCCCCAAGATACATGGGTCGAAATATGGAGTAAATTTTTGGACCTCCCATACAAAATGTCTCATCACGTGACCTTACTATGGGAAGTACAAATTTGTTATTCATGTTTCGAGCTATGTTCCTTGGGGAATTTGTTCGGATGGAGTCACTGGACGATGGGTCCAAAACGACTAAAATTTCACGGTGTAGTATGAAGGAAATAAGTTTTACAATCAGTAGTAGTATTTAATATAAAATACCTAGAGTTAAGTAAGAGAGGTCTATCAGAATCGTAGCACGTGGAAATTTTTAGTCTGTTTACTCAAGAACATACATGTTGTACGAGAATACTGTTCCCTCGTTTAACACTTTTCGTGATAATGCCTATTTGATGTTTATATGGTAAACTAACTAACTTGAGCAACTAAATTAGGGTACGGATTTAAAGTAACAATTTCAATATTGTGAACGCTCGGTAGCACTATTATTCTGAAATATTTCAATAAATAAATAATGTGTAATGATGATTTTAATATAAAATTTAACTAATCAAAAAATATATTTAAAAAATATTTGACATCTTCCTCTTGGCCTAAGCGTGTTTTCTATTAGCTTTCTTCGCTTACCGGAGCCTAGGGTACGCACAGTAGGGTTGGGTGAAAATATCTTGAGTAACTGTAAATAAATACAAAAGTTTGTTTAATAAACTCCTACCTAATGCGCAATACGTGATCACGATACGACAAGCGGGTCTTAGCACCCCTAATCCCTGACCTCATTTCTTCCCGTATATGACGGATGACGTAAGATTATCTGCGCAATTAACCTTTTCGGTTTTATTTATCGTACATATAAAATTTCTTTTTACCATGTGAAACTGTTTGTATTTAATTAAAAAATAAAAACTAAATAAACCTAAACTAATATATAATTAATGCTAAAAGCATTTTCTAACAGTCAACTTTTTGATGCTCTTAGATTTCAACTCACCAAAAATATATGAGAAACAAACCATGAAATCAAGTAATTGTAAGATGATAAGCCTCCTTCAAACGCTTGCTAACATAACATGTTATTCAGCTACTCACTAAGTCGAAAGAAAAAAGAAAAGAAAGAAGATAAATGTTAAGTTGGCGATCATGTATGTCTTCAGAGTGGGAAGAGAAAAAGAGGAAGACCCAAAAAAAGCTGTATCAAATTAAATGGCAACTTAGAACTGTAGAGAAGTAACTTACGAATATGATAAAGTAAAGCAGAAGATTAATCGTAAACTGAGTAATAAATTAGCTCAAACGCTCGGGGCTCTTCCTGATCCAAAAGAGCAAGAAATAGCACCGATCAGAAAAGATTGGAGAACTCTATGGAACCCTATCAAAAGGTCCTCTTCAGATCACTGAGCCACGTGTAAATATTTAATGTAATCAGTAATCGAATTGACGGGTCGTTAATGCGGATGGCTTCCACCGCAGCATGTACAGTTTAATAGTAATTATCATGTAATTATTTATTAGATTACATAATCCGTTCTGTCATATTTTATCTATGAGATACACGAGCATAATCTTAATGAGGATGATTTAATACCTACTGACTGTTGAGTATCTATGCGCAGATATAGCTACAAAAATTTCTTCCTTTCGCATTGTTCTCTTTTAAGTGCCCCTAGAGTATCACCATGATTTTTTAATAATTCCCCGAAAAAATATCGATGGTTCCATTCCCTAATCAGACCCTTCCTTTTGCCTTTGCATTTCAAAACCTCTGAATTTCTTACTGAACTTCTCAATTACTTGTTTTGACAATATTTATATTACCTAGATTTAAGTAGTGTAGTATTTTTTTTTGGACGTTGGTGTATATTAGGTAGGTACGGTGAGGTACCTGGCGCAGGCAGCGTTCGGTGTCCGAACAGTGGAGGCCCTGCGTCAGGTCTTGGAGAAGTGGATGTTGAGGCGGCGCAAGCCTCTCACCTTCCGCATGACGCAGGTGCTCACCGGGCACGGTTGCTTCGGTGAGTACCTGCACCGCGTGGCCCAGAGGGAGGCCGAGCCTCGCTGCCACGACTGTGGCGAGGCTCAGGACACCGCTCAACATGTCCTTGAGCGGTGTCCCAGGTGGAGCCGGCAGCGCCATGACCTGGCCGCCGCGCTTGGCGGGACGGACCTGTCGCTCCCGAGTGTCGCCAACGCGATGCTCGAGAGCGACAGCGCCTGGAATGCAATGGCCTCCTTCTGCGAGGTCGTCATGTCGCAGAGGGAGGCCGAGGAAAGGGACCGCGAGGACGATCCCCTCGCGGACCCGATCCGGCGGCGGAGAGGGGGGGTGCGTCGCAGGCGCTACTTGGCGCGCCTGGAAGCGCCCCCATAAGCGGTGGGACTGGAGCAGTCCCACCCGGTGGCAGAGGTCCTCCAGGTGTCGGAGGGCCTCTGAGAGTGGTGAGTCCGGTTTCTGGTGAGAAACCGGCCAGTCGCAGAGGCGTCTTGTGCTAGTCAGATCCGAGGCGCCTCCCTGCAATGCGGCCGACGGCACCCGCAGGGGTTTAGTGGGTAGTCTGGGCCGGCTTCGGCCCAGGAGTCCCACAGTCTGTGCGTAAAAGCATTACCCTGCGAAAACAAAAAAAAAAAAAAAAAGAAAAAAAGGTACGGTGAGGTGTTGACAGAGTCTACAGGACCTTCCCATGAATTAATTTTTTGAAGTATTTTAAGATACAACTGGTACCCAGGTATTATAAAGAGTATTATACGAGTACACATAACTGGTAAAATAAAGAATGTGTAAATTCTCGTGTAGACGGATTAGAATGACATTCCAAGACGTAACGATTAATCGTACTTACGGAGACAGAAAATAAATGAAATGCTTGTTAACCAAACGGTCTAACATTCAGTTGGAAGAAAACTTTTAATGTCTGTTCTAGCGGACTATTTTATGTCATTGTTCGTCACTTCTGTGAAAAGAGATAAGGGGAGATCCAATTTCAGGGGCGCCGTTGGGCGATAAACAACCCCTAACGTTCACATAATCTAGATTTGAAGCTTCACTGGCCCGAATAATAGGCTTTTCTTCACATTACACTTATTGCATTTTCAAGTGCAAGGTCACTTTTACTGCTACACTGTAATTGGATAATGTATACTGCGGCGTCAGTAAATAAAATTCGATTTTCCGATTCAGCAACTTAGTTTTTAGTCCGTGGGCATATTTAACATTCATGTTTACGCTAGTGTAACGATTTTGATAAAGAAATAAAAAAACTATTATAGTGCGTGACCTGAAACCAAACGAGGAAAAACAAACACACGTGACACAAGGCACGTAGACTCCCAAACTGGCGACTCATGCGAAATAACAAAACTGCTAACACTTATAGAAGGTTATTATATCATCCTGATAACGATTAAGCTGATATTCTTCTTCTTTAGAGTCATAATGACCTGACATGAGTCATTCTCCAGACAGTACTTGGCCACTTCTACCGCTCGGTTGTTTGCCTCTCTTAGGTTTTACTTTGGGCAAGATACAGGACAACAAGGGCACAACAGAAGAGGGGTCACTGACTTCACCACGCCGAAAAAACACAGGCAGCTGTGAGAAAACCCCACCTAGCACGGCTCTTTTGACATCTTCCGTAACTTCCAACACCATCCCGAAGTCTGACATTTACATAAACATTGACATGAATGATGACATTATCATTTCGGAGTTTCGGTAAACGCATTGATAAAGTACTGAAAGCTATTGATACTGATTGCATTGTCATGTGTCGCGTTGGGATTTGGTTTGTATCCTACTTTTGAATCCCTCTTTAATATTTTTGGCTTGTGATTCGGAAAGTAGGTTAAGCCATTAGTCCCGGCTGCTATCTTTTGGTGGTCAAAGGGTATGTTTCTTTAACAACCAACATCGAGACAAAACGGTGGTTCCGTAAAACTCCTAAACCAGGTTTGTTTAGGGTAGATTGATCATGTTACGCAGTCTATATCATCATTTCAGCCGCAGTCAGTCCACTTCTGGACATAGGCCTCTCCCAATGATTTCCAAAATGATCGGTTGGCAGCAGTCTGCATCCAGCGTTTGCCTGCGACCTTTTTCAGGTCATCTGAGCATCTGGTCGGTGGATGTCCAACGCTGCGCTTACCGATACGCGGTCGCCATTCGAGAACCTTTCTGCCCCATCGGCCATCGGTTCTCCGCGCTATGTGCCCCGCCCACTACCACTTCAAAGAACTAATCCGCTGGGCTATGTCGGTGACTTTTGTTCTCCTATGGATCTCTTCATTTCTGATTCGATCTCGTAGGGAAAAACCAAGCATCGCCCTCTCCATAGCTCTCTGGGCGACCTTGAGCTTTCTTATGAGCAGTCTATATGAATGAATGATTATTTTTAGCGTTAAGTCCCACAAAACAGTATAGTTTAACAACATTTAGATCCATTCTTCATGTTGGTAATATAATAATTATTTAAAACAATAAAGATAAGATAGAAACAGATAGAAATCTAGTTCTCAATAAGAACTACAAGCTACGTCTCGAAATAGAGCAATTATAAAGGAATTATCTCCAAGGTTTTATTTACGCCATTAGTACTGTGAATCATAACGTTATTGTACACAGGAAGTATAGACGCATAATAATTGTGATATAGACATACTTAGACAGGTGGCAGACAAGCAGATATGTCTTCAGGGTTATATTCATTACGGGATTGAAACTCGGGACTGACTACAAAGATTGGGATAGACAGCAAAAATAAACTATTTATTAATTGTCATCATCAGAGTAAAGATCGGAGAATAGGCGACTTAAAAAGGTATTGATTTACATTTGTATCAAAATTATTATTTTAACTAATCATTCGAAATTGAACTAAATTCGACACAGTTTTTGAGTGATTTGTAGATCTCAAAAATTGCATTTTCCGTCCTTTTGAACATCATCTCGTCATCTTCGTCTTCTTCTTGGTTTTACGTCATACTTCAGAAATTTCTCAAGAATTCTTCGAAAATTTACTACCTTCGTAAATTATACTGAACCTCTTATGCTGATCTTATATATTTAACTCTAATGCTTACCCGACGATTTTAAATTTCAAAAGCACTGCAATAGTAAACTTAAAAGCACGTATAGTCGGGGTTTTAGTTTTTTTAAATCACACTTGTTCTCAATATGGGGCTTTAACAAAACTTAAAATAATCATCTGGGTAGCTGAGCCAGTGGAGTAAGTAATTTAACTAATATTTGGCATAAGATACTTTTAGCCGCCGACGACGGCCTACCATTTTAAGCAAGCGTAAGCAAATCAATACGTACGCGACAAACGGAAATAGGCCAAAGAATATATTGGCGACTGAACGAGAGCATATACGTGCGTTCTGTCGGCGAAGATTTGTTAATTGAGGACGAGATAAAACACGCATTCGATTTAATGAATAGTGATATTTAGTGATCGAAGTTGTGACTAAAACGTGACAGATTTCGAAAAAGGGCTTGATATCTATATGGGGCGGAAACGGACTCGTCTAGTCTGCAGAATCCGCTTACTATTTTATAAAATAACATATTATACCATAGTAATAGGTTGCTAGCCCATTTTACATTTTTCGTATGCTCCGGGTTTTCGGACCTTTTCGGTTTAGATGTTCTTTGCATCAATTAGATTCAAACAAAATTTGATGTTTCCTTCCTTGTTCTCAAATACATAAATAAAATTTACAACGACTCGAACGTTGTTAACAATAAATTTTATTGACAAAAGATAATACTACAGATAAATGTCCTTGTATGTAATGAGTCATTATTAGGCCATTAAGACCCAGTTAAATCACAAATATTATAAATTTTCCTTGTTTCGGTATACACTGTAAATTTCTAATTATCGAATCGACGGTCAGTTCAAATCGAATGTCCTTAAAGGCCCACAATTAGGCCACATGTATGGCGTAAAGCTAACAGGGTAACATTATTTAAAAAAAATCACAAATGTGTGAATTTAATGTAAGATTTGGCATTTACCACTAGAGGTACACTATTATGAATTCTGTGCTTGCTCTAAGCATTAATAGTAGTGTTTTTGCTTGTTGACTACTGAAAGCAAGCGGTTACCGTCACCGTAGCCTACAATATAGATGTCGTCAAAGCAGAAGTAAGATTTTATAAGATTAGTAAGAAAGACCGTGCTCAGATCAGAAAAATAACTATAGAGACTACAAAGTTACTATCTACTATAGATAATTACAAACAAAAACAAAAACTATTATTTACTCACAACACAAAAGGTTACTTGGGTCCGACACCAATCCACCTGAGTAGCTCTCTACTAAGAATAAACATAATACAGCGAAACAACAAAAAAAGCGCTTTAAACACGATACAAATAAAGTTCAACATTAGATTGAAAGGGCTCGGCGAGACCCAAGCTACGTGACCGAATGCACGAATAAAACTTCGCAGTAAACTGAACTAGATGGAACGGTTTTTCACAAATAACACAATAACAATAACGTTGACTAATATTAATAACGTCAATTTAATTTCCGAAATTGTTTTGTGTTACACGTTTCTAAACGCAGCGTTGGACATCCACCGATCAGATGGTCAGATGACCTGAAAAATGTCGCAGGCAAACGCTGGATGCAGACTGCTGCCAACCGATCATTTTGGAAATCATTGGGAGAGGCCCATGTCCAACAGTGACTGACTGCGGCTGAAATGATGACGATGACACGTTTTATAGCATTCTCTAGTTATCATTGAGAAAATAACGTTTTGTTTCGATGCTCTTTGCTAGTAATTTACAGAGAAAATTTAATGTCAATAGTGTTAAATGAAGGAATACTTTTGTATGCGTGAGAAGCCGCAAGTAAAATTATTAGTTGATATACTCTCGCTGAAAATAAAGATAAAAATGTTATGGACTGAATAGTAAATACTTCTTATGTGGATGTTGTAATATTAAATACAGACACCTAAACTTGCGATAAAAGAAAGCAATCAATCTTTTTGTAAAAACATTATCACCACGTATTAAATTTGGCGCCGTGTCTCGATTGTGGTGGATTTATGAAGATAACCGAGGAAATTTTTTATCAATTTTGGCTATTTGTGATCTACTGGAGGATTTTTTTCGTAGAAAAATAACTTCTGATTGTTCTTACATTGAAATTTAAGTTTCAAATAAATTCGGATAATTACTAATTAAGTTTAATTATATTTAAATATTATCCGTTATTTGCCTTATGTAACTGTGCCGGTCTACATGGACCCCTTTTTCCTATCTTTCCTTCTATGATGTTCTTAATAAAGTCGTAGTGTAGTTTCAAATGTTCCAACATGAAAATACAATAAAATTAACAACTGGCTAGTGATAGGGATGACTAATGACGTTTAGCTGCGAGTAAATGTAACTTCAAAGTTCTTCGGAATTAGTCCTTGAGATGGAAGGACGTAACAGCTTGCCTTGAGCTAAACTGAGAACACTTCTCTAGAACAACTCCGGATAGTTTTAACACATTTAAGACTTTCGCAGCTGCGGATAGCAGACTAATGTCATTATTGAAGATTATTGGAAAGTCTTCGCATACTTAGGTAATATTAATTTGTTGAACGTCAAGCCTCGTGTGAGTTAAACATTAATCGACAGCAAAATGTTTTCAATTAAAGTTCCTCAAATGAGAAAACTGACAAAGATTCAGAATGCAGAAATAATCCACACATTACTAAGAACCTATGAACACAATAACTTTATAAGTAATATTTGCGACGAATACTACTAAAGAAAATGATTCAAGAATAAGTGCATACAGTGAATCACAAAAACATTGTTTGTTTCATTTCAATTGATTAGATAAGATTTTAATTATAAAATAGAACGCAACTGCAAGTAAAAGCGATAATATCAATGCGATTGATTTTAAAATAATCAGTTTGAAATCTTAGATAGCGAAAGTTTGATACAAGTATACATTCTGACATACCTATATAAAATTCTGAAGACATAACATTTTCAAAATGTCTTTAACCACAAGGTATTCTCCCAAAAAACTTCTTGTTACCTATAATAAACACTTTATATCAGTAGAATACAATTTTATAAGTGATGGATCTGTCTATATGCATGCAGACATTAAACTTTAATCAAATAGTTGATATTGCTATTTTTTCTCCCCAAGAAATAAGCTCTCGAATCTTCATTACCAAATCTTTCATCACCTCGTGAATAGACTGTTTCTAAAATGCGGGTAAACAACCGAGATAAGCAATCACTTTTCCAATGAGTGTTCCTGTCATATTAATCTTTTGTAAGCGATAAAATCTAGCCCAAATGATCTAAGTCTCAGTATTTTTCCTTTATTCTTTAAAACGTATTATCAGCATGCCTGATATTCTGAAGCCTTGAACCAACCGTCTTTTGATCGATTGTGAGACAAGGGGACTTCTATAATTTATCTGCTGCAACTTATTCTCTGTCTCTTATTGTTTAAGTTGCTTGAGGTTTGACGACTATATACTAAAATGTATGAACAAAGAAAATTATTTTTCTATTAAAGACAGTGTAAGATATTTACTTACTCCCCTGGTTCAGCGACCTGAAGTGGATCTTGGGATCCGAAACTAGAGAGCGCAAGAGAGTTCTATTCTGCGCTGTGGCTCACCAGTTGATATTAGGACAAATTAATTTTAAGACTGACAAGCAAATTAGCAGCAATAAAGAAAGTTTGAAGAACAGTTTTTGATTGAAAAATAATAAAGTCTGCAATAAAATAGGAGGAAAATACTGCACCTGAAGTTTATACTGAACGATATCAATAAAGATAATCTAGATTCTAGAAGAAAACTACTTTATTGCAGCGCGGCATTTGAGACATTTTAATCTTTTATCAGATCAGATGGATAGATAGAGAGGTAGGACATTTTGTAAGGAGTAGTCCGTTTGGGGAAGTACCCTACCCCACCCTACAGAAGACCGCAGCCAAATAACACTGTGATGCAGCGTTGTGTTCCTGCTGGTGAGTAGGGTCGCCAGGCTCCAGAGAACAGGTCGGCAACGCGCTCTTGACATCTCCAGTGTTGCAGGCGTTTATAGGCTTCGGTAACCACTTACCATCAGGTGGGCCGTACGCCTGTTTGCCTACTTAGTTGTATAAAAAAAACGATCAAAATCTTATGCAAGTTTTAAGATCTAGAGGCGTTGACGTCAATAATGAAACCGCAAATATTAGAAGCATCAAAGTATGCTAATGTTATTAGAACTTACTTGGGAAATCTCAAAACGAAGTCTGGGGGCTTACCATAATGTCTTATAGCAGTATTATTTTAATATTACTCTCGAAATTCGTACCATGACACGTAAAAAACAATATTACTATAAGCTTGCATTTCCTAGCAGTTTTGATGACGTCACAGTAAATTGTTCATTCAATTTCGTACCATGAGCAGTATTTGACAGTTAGCAATGTTGTTTTTACGTCAAATTTAGCGATCTTGAAAAAGTTGGTCGGATGTGATGGAAACAAAACTTTTTTCATGTTGAGTGTGATTCTTTCAATGATCTTGTGTTACAAATAAACTTTGTGCAAAAAACTATTAGTGTGCGACTGCTGTGTGTGTTAAATCTTTCATTATTATGTGTTAGATTTGTTTTGTGTTAGTTACGTGATGTTGTTTAAGTATACCTCGTCCGGCCATAAGTTCTGTTACAAATAAAAATGCATTTTTATGAAGTAATGTAATATTACTAAAACTTATATGTACATATTTATTAGCCTCAGCAAAAAATAAAAACAATATTCTGTTCAAAGTGGACACCTTTGGCTTTTAAAGGCCTTTTAATCTGTCTAGCCATGAATCTATGGATTCACGCACTGTTGCCATGGGAAATTTCGCCATTGCTTGCTCCAGAGATTTTCTAAGAGACTCAATGTCGCCGTGTCGTTTAGAGCAAGCCGTTAGACAGAAACCTAAAAATAAAAACATCTTAATTATTTTAGTAACTTAATATAAAAAAGTGGCAGTGGGCGGGGCACATAGCGCGGAGAACCGATGGCCGAAGGGCAGAAAGGGTCTCGAATGGCAACCACGTACCGGTAAGCGTAGCATTGGACATCCACCGACCAGATGGTCAGATGACCTGAAAAAGGTCGCAGGTAAACGCTGGATGCAGACTGCTGCCAACCGATCATTTTGGAAATCATTGGGAGAGGCCTATGTCCAGCAGTGGACTGACTGCGGCTGAAATGATGATGATGAATGTAAAAAAATAATAGACATTTTACTATTTTTTCCACAAGACATGATAGGCTAGGCTAGCGACAATGCCGGCTCCTCTGTTACTGCTAGACCCTCGTTCAACAAAGGAAGGAGAAGAGTACGAGAACGCTGTCCCCATTCACAGTTCTCTCTCGAGAAAAACCTGTGAATCTGGACCCCGCATTTAACTTACTTGGAATAAGCCAAAGCTATTATTTAAATATTTTTATCTAAACAAACTCAGTGCTAGACCTTTTAAGTGACTGCGCGTGAACTGTCAGTTGTCTTTATAAAACGTAAAAAAATGTTCCGAATCTCATTTGCGTGCACAGCTTCGTTTGTAATCAAAACCCAAATTTCATTTTTTATTTGTTGTAATTGAAATTTAATAATATAAATGTATTTTATATATTTTGAACACAAAATCAACTTTAAAAACACACATTTAAATTTAATATATTGAATTATTCAATATATTAAATTTAAAATTCAATATTTCGTAACGAGAGTCAATCGGAACACTGCGTAAAAGTGATGCAGCTATACGAAATATATAGCGGAGTCTCGCTCTCACAATCGCCAGGGAATAGACAAATCATTCGTTCTTTCACAACTCTAAGCAGGAATACAACAATCTTGTTTTAAAAGTTCATGGTACGATTTGGAACAATATTATTTTAAGCTTAAAACAAGACGGGCGAAAACCATGATGGTTTTGTTAAAGTTTATGGTAAGCCCCCTGGTCAGAAACATGTTCAGACATGTTAAATTAGTAACATTCCTCTGATAACAAATGCTTTTTATATTGATATGCGAAATAAATTAACGCTTACTCAATTTGATTTTTTGTGATCACGTGTTAACCTATTTTGTGGTTGCATTGCGGCCTACAGTGATCAAAGAATCAGTGCATAAACAAGATATTTTTGTATATTCAATTATCAACTTACATGTAATGTAACATCTTGTATATGCAATAAGTTCAAAAATCACAAGGACACTCATAACATTTGGCGATATTTGAATATTATGACAACAAGTAATTATTTTGAAGGTTCTAAAATGACAAAGTTTGCGACCTTCGATGTCCTATAGGTACGTTAAATATAAAACTAGTTACGCATTACAGTTTTTTGTTGAGTCAGTGAGGGGGCCGGTTACTTTTTTATGGTGTTATCAAGACATCAAGGTAAACCACTTATGTTGCTTGTTGATGTTATACTATGCGTATATTTGAACCGGTTTTGAATTCGTCTAAATATTTGAGTATTGAAATTGCATAAATTGAATTCCTGAGTGCTTACGAGCGCGCATGAGGAAATAGATTTTGCTACATACGTGATTTTTAGATTTCTAATAGATAAAATCCGAATTCTTAACATGTTTATTTGGGACAACCGAACCGACCTTGTCGACAGAGGTGAAAGAGATAAGTTAACTTCTACTAGTACTACGTTAGAACTGTAAGGATAGTCGAATAAAACTGCTAATAATCTCTTGAAAACTTGTATTTCTGTTTACTCATCTTTTTCTCATAACTTATTCACTTTTCAACTTTTATTATTTTGTTTTCGAATTTTCTGAACCAATCCAACCGGCTCCTCACTGACATCTGTGCACTGTCCCGTTCTACTTTTTTAATTTATTAGTGTTGCCTCAAAAATGGCACAATCATTGTTAAGATTATTTACAGATTCTTCTAAAAATATTAATAAAATCTATCAGATCTTACAGTACTATCATAGATTACATTATGCTATACTATTAATAATAATGTCTGTGCTATTACTTCCAACAGAGTTATGTTTGAAGTAGGAGTTTACTTGTCATCATATATTTAATCATAGTTTACTTGTAAAGTTTGTACCTCTATGTCTGTTGGCGAAATTAAAAATAAGAAGAATGAATGATATGACGATGCCTTTGAAAGTCAAATTGTCTAGTCTACAATTTAAATAAATACGTGGTCAAATCACCTAAACTATCCGTAAATAAAATTGGAAATTTGTAACATAGGATGTTAACCTTGTAACTAAATAATGTACTTAATTTTATACTGGTTTTTGGGCATTCAAAAGTTATCTAACATATATAATCAATACATATCTAAGAGTATGATAAAGTTACACTTTAAAACGTGACATAATACCAAACTGAACTAAATGCAAATTGATCAGAATGTGTAAGACGTGTCTACGTGTGAATTAGCTTGTATTAGGACGATATGATCATTAGCACCTTTTTTATTAGTTTAACGATTATATCATACAATATGTCCCGAATAGAGCTGAGAGAAATTTAAAAAGATTTAAGAATAAATTAGCAATACACACAATGGTAAAAACAGTTTTAACAAAACATACAATGTCTATGGAAACATGACCTTCATGGCGATTTTAGTAAAATATAGTAAGTAGCAGCTATGATTCTGATGGCTGATTTAATTGAAAGAAATGAAGAGAAGAAATCTCTCTTGCCAAAACCTTGTGAAAAACATTCTTGAGTAGCAGAACCACAGTGGCTCTGTGAATAGTTTAATCTTGCTAACAAAGGGACTCATTAATAATATGATCGTGATAGTTTCAATTGAAGAAGAATCTATTCTATATGGTCACATTTTAGAAATTTAAAGTTTTTAAGTTTACGACTTAACATAACCTTCTTACATACATTTACAATCGGATCTAAAATAGATCTACGTCTTTCAGCGTATCTTGTCTTGTGTGATGACATTCTTAATAATCAAAATCTTTGATGAGAGTATTTTTTGTTTAATTAATTAAAAAATAATATTTAATTATAACATAAATTGAGTTTTAAAAAAGAGGATAATCATTAAAAATTATAAGACGATGGTAAGCATGTCATAGATAGAAAATAGTATAAATATACCAATCTACTCGTTGTCAACAAGTAAATGTAATTGTTGTGTTTGGTTAAATTTACAACGTTTAAAGGAAACAATGCTAGTCATTCACCCTTCAAAATGAGGATTAATTTATGTAAATTTTTGCCAGAAAAATCTTTAACATCAAACTTTTGACTGGCAATATATACGTCAATAATTCAAAGTTCTTGTATTTTAATATTATGCCATTTTATTCTGTTCTTTCTTTTGCCATATTGGGCCCTCGAAATGTAAAATACAAACCATCTTTCATGTTAAAAAGATATTCCTAAATGACTAAATAGTAATCATTAATGATCCTAGCGTGTATTCCTAGTTGTGTCGTCAGCTTACGCTTCGGAGCCAATACGCTTTAATCATGGTCCCAGATTTGGCAGTACTGGTTATTACATTGGAGTGATTCAAGCCTGCAATGTCCTAACCAAACTGGAAACAACTAAACAAAGTTTGCTTCCCGTGGGAATCGAACCCGCGACCTCTGGGTTAAAGGCAGACGCCTTAACCACTGGACCACAGAGGCAGTCTAGTCTCTTAATATAGTCATATCATTATTATTAAGATATAATTAGCTGTAGCAGCTATTGTATGTATTAATTTAATGAGTGATCAAGTCTCAATTAATTATATTCTATTCAAGTGACT
Organism: Euzophera pinguis; assembly: GCA_947363495.1. Classification (NCBI taxonomy): domain Eukaryota; kingdom Metazoa; phylum Arthropoda; class Insecta; order Lepidoptera; family Pyralidae; genus Euzophera; species Euzophera pinguis. Next base: position 14,946,514 of record OX376163.1, read on the forward strand.
TTTGGATTAGCTTCATAACATGCCATTAATGGCGGCGACCAACCCTTTCCCTGGCCACGTTCTTTCAATCAAGTAAAGAATTTCTCTTATTTATGGAAGAAGCACGTCAAGAAGCTTCAACTAATATAAAAAAAAGCATAACTAGTAATTTACATGAATGGTAACGCATTGACCATAACCATATTTTATATTAGAGTGGGAAGTAAAGACGGACCTATGTAATCATGGCTTTGCGTCACATCTCGATCAAGGCCTTGAGGAAAAAATGCGTCATTCATAAAGAATGATATACAAAGTCCTATAACCACCGGCTAAAACTATGCAATGAAAGATTAGTTTCATGGTCGATAAACTACCAAGAAATTCGCACCCTTTTGTACCATTAGGTTACTTGCGTAAGATTGCAGTTTACTGAGTATATTTAATTCCATGTTCTCAAATTCCAAGATTCAACTTACTATTTTCAATAACTTAAGTGTTAAATAATGCTGTAAGAATTAAGTCTGCAATGTGCTTTACAATTTGTATTTTGTACATAGAATTATGAATTCTATCATTCATTTCGCGTCAATATCACGATTAAAAGTGCCAATTTAATATATCGCGAATTTAGTTATGATTGTAGAAAATTTTATTACAATTAGTTCTGTATTTTTACCACGAGTTTTTCAAACTATAAATTGGTAAAGTATATAGTTGTTAGAAAGTATTTTAATTATGTATATAAAGCACCCCTGGCAAGTAACTAGGAATCCTATAGAAAACTCTTATTACTGTCTCTAGCAATAGTAGAGTAAGCAAGCATAGAATCAAGAAAAGGAAAAAAAATATCTATTCTAAGAATAATCTATTTATTATCTTATCGTGGTGTCTATCCCCAGACTGCCACATCTTTTGTCTTGCCCAGAGATCTGATTTATTTACGAAGCCACGATTGCCCTGTAAGGGCGAAATTCTGGTCTTTATAAATTTTATTGGCCAGAGTTGACTGCTAAGAATAAAAAATAAGAATCGATAGTTCTTTCTGAGTTAAAACCAGTATTCTTTTTATCTTCATCCAAAGTAATGTAGAAATGAGCATGTAGATTAATTATCTTAGTTTAAAAGTCCATTCATCAGCCTCTTCCGAGACGTATATCACTCGGAAGTCATGTGGACGGCCTCGGTATACATTGCCTACACGATTGTATTTATAAAGCTTTGTACTTACTTGTTACTTAAATAATCGGAAGTCACGATTATAGTTTATAGAAAAAAAGTTTGCCCTCATCAATGCTCTTCTGTTGATAAAATTGTGATAGTTTTTCTTATCACGGCAACAGGTTTTATTCCTAAGTTATATAATTTATTTTAATGATTTCTTATGTTTTCGCGATTGTTATTCATTAAATTAAACTATTTTAAGACCCTTAGATACTGTGAGCCAATACTGCGTGAATCGGAATAGTTCCCAATAAAAATTTCAGGCGGTAGTTTGTAATCTTATGACATCAAAGACAAATGTTAACTTAGTCTGCCTGTGACCATGAACGCTGTAAAGTGTTTGAAACGTCAGGTGTAAATAAATAAGTAATAAACGCGATAAAAACCGTAAATAGTTTAATTTAATAATTCATTTTAAGTTTTAAGTTTTTATCGAAAGCTCTCGTCTGACTCTGTCATATCAGACCTTGCTTTGTTTTTTTATAAATAAAATACTGGACACTAACAACATTGTGAGATCTTGTTTCTTGAATAAACAATGTTTCATTCATTTATTCATCTTAACTTCCAAAACCAACGTATATTTTTTTTATCTAATTTTTTTACAACTTTTCGAATTTATTGGCTTCCTCCTCGAACAAACAACAAATAATACGGAATCGAGTTGTTTATTAATCTTTCATAATCAATATTGATACATACGAGAAGATATTTATAGAAACAACTATTTATAGTTGTTGAACTTTGTAATCTATGAAATAATGTCATAGGGTTACGAATGCTCTCGTAGTTTGGCCTTTAGAGTAGTAGAGTATTACTTAGTAGCCCACGAATTATATTTTTCCTTGATACTCGTATTCACATTAGAAATAATTCATTCATGTAGAAAATGCGAAATATCGAATTTTCGTGTTTGAAGCTACAATGTAGTAGTTTGTATAGTTAGGAGTCGTGGTCAATTTTTATTTTCAGAATTCTCGTATCTATCTTTGTAATGTAAATGTTAAGACTACTACGCGGGAAGAGCTATGATGATCATGATATGAACGTGTGTTTTGTTATTTAATATAAAATTTGCGTTTTTGAATAAATCTAATAATGAGAATACTTGCCGATGTAAAATATCGTGTGTAATATTTGCTACATTTTATGTCGATTTATTTCATAAAAAAATGTATCGTACTTTAGTTAAGTAAGATATTTTACGAAACCGAACGAATATTTTATATCGGAACTTATACATACGATATTTTACGTTGGCATTTGTCTTAAGATTTTATCGTATTTAATACTTCCTATAATTTGCTTCGCCACGTAATACAACTTAATATATTACACGTGTAAAAACCTCCTCAGATATAATAAATTTGTTTTTCTTTAAATCACCTATGACATCCAATGCAAATATTAATGCTGTTAACAATATATTGTTGTAATTTTGTTGGTCATTTTACTTAGCAATCGCCAAAAAAACAATCAGCAAACCTTTGAACAGCCGCACTGTAAAGTTGACAAAACGCACTTACGATACTTTACGTGGGATGTATTGATATATATTTAACTTCCGCTTAGGAGATAAATGAACAAAAGTAACAATCTAGAGAACGTTTGACGTCACTGTCAAACATTTGTCTTTCGGTACGGGATTTTGGTTCGCACATAAAATATTTAAAATTTGCGAAATTATTCAAATGTTTCAGTCCATTTGTTTAAGGATCTTGACCTTCTATTTATCACCCAAATTGATTGCCTACCAAACAGTATAAACCAATTCTCTTATGCTCTACCAAATTCGCAAGGAAATAGTAAACAAACTAAGCGCCTCATTATGAATCATTGCCACCTAGATTAACAGTTATCTCTAATTAAATTATACTGCGAGTTGTTAAATAAAAACGAGAAAAAAACGTACCAGGCGCCGGCATGTCGGTGCGGGCGTGGAGGGGGCAGGGGAAGGGGAACAATGGGGGAGGGGGGGGAGGGGGGGGGAGGGCTGACAGTTGAGTGAGGTCAAGCTCGGTGCAACGGAACGCAGGGCCGTGCGATAACGGTAACGTTACATTGTTATTTGATGAAATACCGAATATATTTGAAATGGAACGGTAGAGTTCGAAATGACGTGGATATTTGTAATAAGGAGTCAAAAGGTGTCAATGTGAATGAATGGAGAAATTAAAGAAAATTCAAGTAAAAGCAGGGTAGAACAAATTAGAGGTAATAGGAATCTATCGTATTCGATGCAAACGTCAGATCAGACATAATCAGCAATTGCAAAGTACTATTTTTTGTCGAGGTTGAGACGTAGAGATGGCGAAATTAAATTTTTATTTTTTGTCTCTTAAATCTATAGATCACATATTATTATAAAGCAGTGATTCCCAAAGTGGTCCAGGTGGACCCCCAGGGGTCCACGGGAGACTTGCTGGGGGTCTACGTAGGCGTGAACAAAAAATGGGGGTCCATAAGATGTTAATGGGGGTCCACGAAAATTTATCTGCTTTTGATAGTAAAGAGCAAAAATGTAAGCATAGTTTTTATAAGGGCCTACCTACATTGTTTTAAGTACCTATCTAAGCAGATAATATTTTAATAAGGCAAGCGACTGTTACTTGTCCAAACTTGTGTATTCGATATTACGTACAATTTCGTGTACAGACTTGCAAAGCGCTATCCGCCCGACAATGCTTAATGCTTGTTCAGACATGAACTTGATCAACACTATAAATACTTGATGCCAAAGGCAACCAAACGCATTCATTTGTTTCCGGAATTTCGAAAACAAGGCGGAATTTGGAAAAAAGTTGTGAGAAAATTTATATCTGTGTTTGCTAGTGCCGGAGAAAAGTAAGTAACCTACCTTTTTTTGTTATAGTACTTAAGTATTTTGTTTACGTGTACTAGTCGGTTGATCACAACGGCCTGTATAGATAGGTAACTTAGTAACTTACAGATATTTTAATTGTCCTCTTTCGATTTGAAGACAAACACAGCACGTTTTATTCAATTGTTTTTTCACGAGAGAAGCACTGCCTCTCTAAAAAGGCCGAATAAGCAATATTGCAGAGCAATTAATTTTGTAATTTTTCTTGCAAATAACTACTAATTTTATAAAACAGTAATTTCATAATCATGTTAAATTGATTTTGAAGTAACTATTTTATCAAAACTATTCCTTTTCGGAAAGAGCGAGCGGTGCGCGGGCGACGGGAAAAGGGCGGGGCTTGAACTTCGATGCCTGTTTGTCACGTTTTAACAATGAAGCCGCAGACAAAAAATACGCAAATACACGGAGCGCGTGAACTCATTGATTTAATAAAATGTTAGTTATCGTTTTTATGGACAATTTTGGGATTTCGACGTTTATTTTATCACAAATATGATCAGTATTCGATACTGAGTACACTAATTTTTATTTATACTATTAAAAATTAGTGGTAAATTATGTACTTTAAAATTGATACCGTTTTGTGAAAACGTTTGTATTTGTCTCAGCGGTTTATTAGTTGGTCCCTTTACAAGCCGTAATTCTATTTCCGCGTGCTGACAAAGGCTGCGGTGTGATACCTATATTCAGAAAAAAACTTGGTTACTAAAACATTTTTTTTACAGGTAAGGTAACTGACACGAAACATGGCTACAGCAAAGAAAAAATGTCGACAATATAGTGTCGATTATTTGAAATATGGTTTTGTTCCATCAGAGGCAGACAAACAATTGCCCATGTGCCTATTATGCAACAAAGTTTTGAGCAATGACTCTATGAAACCATCAAAGCTCGAAGATCATCTAAAAAGGTGTCATACTGATAAAATAGGTAAAGATTTAAAATATTTTCAAACATTGAAAGAAAAATATGGAAAGAGACCCACCATGCACAGTATGTTCGCTTCAACATCTCAAAGTAACGATGATGGCTTGCGGGCATCTTACAATATCTCATTACTTATAGCAAAATCTGGAAAACCGCACACTATCGGAGAACAATTAATTTTACCCGCTGTTGAAGAGGTTTTAAAAACTGTTTTGCACAAATCTCCATTTGACGTACTAAAAAGAATTCCATTAAGTAACAATACTGTACAAAGACGCATTGATGAAATGAGCTCTGATATCGAAAGCTTTTAATGCAATCATCTGCAAAAAACTCATTTTTCTATACAACTGGACGAGTCAACGTTACCCAGTAATGAAGCATTACTATTGGCATATGTCCGATTTATTGTTGAGGAAGAAATTCACGAAGAATTGCTATTTGCCAGAACTTTGGAGACTGACACTAAAGGCGAATCAATATTTAATGTCCTGAGTAATTTTTTTACGGAAAAATCGATCCCATTTACAAACATTATTTCAGTGGCAACAGACGGAGCTCCTGCAATGGTCGGGCGATATCGTGGGTTTATAAGTCATCTCAAAAGAATTATACCAGGACTTACAGCTATTCATTGCGTAATCCACCGACAACATCTTGTGGCAAAACATTTAAGTGACAGGTTGAACCAATCTCTTCATTTTGTAATAAAAGCTGTCAACAAAATCAGAAGCAATGCATTGAATACACGTTTATTTGCTCAATTGTGCGACGAAAATGATGAAGACTTCCAACGACTGCTCTTACATACTGAAGTACGCTGGTTGTCGAAAGGTGCATGCTTAACGAGATTTTACTCTGTTTTCGATTCCATATTAGAGTTCTTAGAAAGTAGAGATCCAGATTTAAAAGAAAACTTGATCAAATTCAAAGCAGACATTGCGTATTTGACAGATTTGTTTAAAAAATTTAATGATATTAACTTGCAGTTACAAGGGGACAGCCTGAATTTAATAAAAACAAAGGGGATAATTTCGGCTTTTCTTGGGAAATTGAAATTTATGAAGCAAAACATTAGTCGGCGCGAATTCTCTCAATTTCCAAACTTGTCGCAGGTAGAATGTATTGATGAGGATATCCATACCTACAGTCAACATTTAAGTGCCCTGCATGATGACTTCAAAACCAGGTTTGAAGATATACTGACGATGGATATACCACCATGGATAATAAATCCATTTGATGAAACGGAAGTGGCCAATGTTGTATAGAGGAGCTGCTCGAGCTAAGCACTAATGAGGAGCTGAAGGTGAAATTTAGAAAAGGCTACCCAACATTTTGGCTGCAAGCAGAAATACCCGAAAAATATCCTGGACTGTGGGAAATCGCAAGGAAATTTTTAATAGCTTTTCCCTCGTCATATCTTGTCGAAAGGAGTTTTAGTGCCGTTACAAACCTCTTAACAAAAAAAAAGGAGCAAATTAAACATCACAGAGCGGGGGGATTTGCGGTTATTGCTCACAAAAATAAAGCCAAACATTGATCGTTTGCTGACACTCCATCAGATACATCCTTCCCATTAATTAAAATTATGACCTGAACCTATATTACCTTAATATTTTTTTCTTGTAATTCTATTCTTTTAATAAATAAAGTGATATAAAATGTACCATTTTTCGTTTTTATTTTACATATCGAAATATAGGGACAGAACTCAGAAGTGACACAATTTTTATTTTTTGGCGACTTTAAGAATGTGGTAGAAATGTAGCAGCAGGGGGTCCACCGAAACCAGTAAAATTTTGAAAGTGGTCCACGAGAAAAATAAGTTTGGGAACTACTGTTATAAAGAATAGAGTCGTAGAATGTAAATCATAACCAACTATTAATGGTGATAAATATGACTCTTAAGTCCAAAATGACAGGATTGGGTACACGCATAACAACATACATAGTTAAGGTAATTTTGCTTTAATCCTTATAGGCCGCAGCATCTTAAGGCGTTAACGCTTTCAAGCGAACATACTGATTCATGTCGAACACCAAATGTCACACATTAAATAAAAAATAAAGAGTAATGCATATTGAGGATATTGGATTAGACCTTTGGGTTAAATACAATTAGAGATGGACGCCTTCCCGGAAAATTTCCCATTTCTTGGGACATACATATTTAAATGGGAATTAATTATTTTTTCCCTTTTCTTTTCGATGCATTTCATTTTTTCTCGTTGCTCATCTCTAAATACAATACAATAAACAACCATTTTTGTTTTATCTTTAATCAAATGTCCTTGCAAACCCCAAATTGAAAATATAAATCAACCTTGGACAATATCGAACATACACTAATTTCGTCCTTGCTACGTTTTGGCATTGTACTAGTAGCCACGTAAAAAGCGTCTAAAGAATTAAACGGTTACGCGATAACTCGTTATCGTGCATTCTCCATCACTAGTGAGGTCAACGAAGAACGGGCGTCCCGCGCCCGCCCATGCCCCCCTCCGGCCGTATATAAGCCAGCCACCACACGCGCGCCGCGTCTAACGTTACAACGCAGTCGTGTAGTTCTACGCTCCCGCGATAACAAAACCACGCGCACAAAATTGTGAAAGTGTTGCTTATAAAACGCGATTTCACGAGTGAGAGTACTTTGCCGCGCCGACGGCCATCAAATACCAAACAGTTAAGTGGGAGAGGATTATCTCGTGAATTTGAGAGAGGCGAGGGTTCAATGGAAGCGAGGTTCGTGACCTGCCGGAGTTTCCAGCAGATCAAGCCGCCCGAAAAGAGCCTCGCGCCGCCACCGACGGTGAAGGGGCTCTTGTCACGTTTCGGGAGCCAAGCCCAGGCACTATTCGCGCCGAAGAAACCCCGTTTCGGATCTTCAGTTGCTATTCATAAACTCCGCGAGACCAAGTGGTTTAAACATGAAGAACAGAACATATTGTGTGCTGTCCTCGAGTCAGGATTCGTGCTTGAAGTCAGGGCGGAGGATCCCCTGCCGCCAGACTCTACATTGTCTCCAGATTATCACATGTATGCCATTGCCATGTGGAAAAAGGGTAAAGGTAAGTTTAGTTTCAAAATATACCTGACAAACTTTACAAATTTAAAGTTATAGCGTCTTTATCGTGTAGTATTAAGGCCGACGCGACGTGCATTATGCTAGGGTGTTCGAGAAATACTAAAGTAAACTCGGCTTGGCACGATTGGTCACGGCCGCGCGTACAGCCGACGCCTGCTAAATAGAATTTGTACATAGTTCATTCTGTCATCCCCACGCCCCTTGTAATTACATCAACAGATGTGAATTGCAGGATTTCAAGGATGTTCTTACTGTAATCACGTTCTAAATAGGTTCATAAAATTTGACGCGATGATAACCATGAAAACTATTACTTTCACTTGATATATAATTAAGTAATGACTATTAAGTTTACGTATACACTTAACAAGTAATGATTTGTCAACAGAAAAAACAAAGAACCCGGAACAGATAGAAGTGTACACCGTACAACAGAAAGGTGTACGCAAACGAGTCGTCAAGACTACACTGGGAGCTTTTTGGAAAAAAGATTCTGTAATTCGCATCAACAACGTTGATGACAAACAGGAGACGCCCAATAATGAAAAGGACATCAGAGCCAAGGTAATTATGGGACAAGGTAAAAACGGGAAAATTAGAAAGTTTCCAATTCCTTAAAATCCCAATATTTTTTCACAATTTGGTAATTTAAATAACAAGTCCCCACAGCTTCGTTACATCATTAAAAAATATTAAGTCATCAATATTGATTAATCGCGTTAAGATGACATGTTGCAGATCATTTATCAATGCTTGAACACGTTTATCTGTTTACAATGGAATAGCCTTCAATGACGACAGAAGTGTCTAGTCACGAGATTTGTTTCCTAACATTTTGTAACTTCGCATCATTTGATGCAATTACACATTAGACGCCTTAACCCCATTCAATTTATAAACAATCCTTGTCTCCGTGCACATTTGTTTAAATTACAGTTACATCTATTAAAATTTGCTCAGTCTTTGTTGACGACCTCAATTCATAGTGTCTATAGACTAACAGATGCGCATCAGAATTAACTTGATTAGGTGTTCACAGTTCACTGACTATGTCTATTTCCAGATGATCCGATTTAACAATAGCATTACATTGAATCTTATCTTGTAACTTAGCTGTTTTAATGCATGAACGAATTCGAACCTTAAATGGTGTATCATTGTTGTCTATCGAACTTGGAAGTTCTTTCTTCAAATACTCTTCAAATGCGTAGGCTTGCGTCAGAATTGGAAACCTCTTATTTCAGATAGCGAAAGCCTCGTGGGGCTTTCGTTCCTTGGCCACTGTGGCGTCACAGTGAACAGTGGAACGGCTACTAAGGAGCTTCTACTGATTGCAGCTGGATATGGCATCAAAGTCAAGATTCGAGAGGAACTGGCATAATACACTGCATTTCGTTCACTGGTGTCGCTATGGAGAAACTCCCCAGGAAGCTCGTATGAGACAGGTAAATATTAATTTATAATTTTGTTATTTTTTCTTGTAACATTTTAAAAACCGACGATAGCTTCACGGTTGAGCTGTGTAAATTAATTTTAATGTATTACAATTTTGCAAAAAAATATATGAAGTACAACACGTTATTGTCATAAAAATATTATTTTACAAAATACTCTGCCAAGATGTTGAAATTCAAGCCAGTTTTGATTCTGTATATCTACGAGTATAATTTCAACAACAAAATTGGCAAATATATCAACCGTGTAGCTGTGTCGTTATACATAAAATGTTATTATTCAGTTGTGAATTTCTACATTTCAAGACATACTGCTTGATAATAACATCGACGTACAATATCATTTTGAAAAATCACTTCCTTGCTTTACCATAAAAATATCATTATTTGATTCCAAAACTGAATTTGGTAAATTTTAACATCAATCTCATTTTTTTTAATTGTTGATAAATAGATTCAAATGCATGTAACGTTTCAATGGATGACTATTGCAAAGCTGTCCTTACAATACGCTTTTTTGTTACGTACATTCTATCTCTTCTTTATGTGCGATCTGTAATGACAGTTTTCTAGTGTTGTACAATAAAAAAATGCTTTTGTGAATGTCAACGCATTGTGAAAATTTCAATGGGGCACGCGATACATTGAAAACTTGGTTTCGACGGAGGCAACGGCGATCATACATCAAGGGAGCAATGCATGAAGGGATCGACGAATAAAAAAAGAGAGATCGCAAAAAGTAGCAATTTTGTTACAGATCAGCTTAACGACGTCGAAAACACCTATGATTATCATCTTTTGATGGTAATCGTTGAGGCGCTTTGGACACTTACAGCTGGCATCAATAATACCGGTGAGGTTTTAAATTTTACTCATTGGTTTGAGATACCGGATTTCAATGTGCCCCTATTGTATGTGTATTATAAAATCAAATAACTATCTATACAAATCTAAAAAAATTCAGAGTTTGAGATGAGTTAGATTTTAGAGCGTGTAATAACCTCATGACATTAAAAAATAAGTAAAAAAAAAATTATACCAAAACCAATTGTGCTAATATTTTCTCGAGTAGCTAAATTTATCTTTATTCCAAAGCGATAAGGTTCTACAAAGGTTGAAGTGTTACGCTTGATTTGCCACAAGTATTAACACTATCTCCTAAGGAATGTTAATCGATAATTATCAAGAAACGCGATGATCAAAAGCAACGTTGAAACGGTTGACATGAGAATTTAAAATTATGATTGTCAGACGCGGAAAAAAGATTAACATATTGATTAATCCGTCGAATAAAATTTCTATTTTGATGAAAAAGTTCGCCTTTTATGGTACATTTCATTTATACTGTTTGTTTTTTTTCTCATGTATATTTTATGACACACGGCATCGATTTCGTAAAGCGGCTAATTACGCTATTATAAATCAAAAAATGAGAAAAAAATATCTGTAAAAATAAGTTCTAAAACATTATCAATCGTAATTTTAATTTTATTTACCGATTCGAGCGAATAAATTATAAATTCCCAATTGTCGTATGCATGTCATGCGGTTACACTTGTTGATACAAGTGTATAATGAAGTCATTCCGAAGTCATTATTAGAATTCTTTTAAAACAATTGATAATTGTACTATACGACTGAAAGGTAATGAAAACCGTACAATTATTCAATCGTACTGATATTATTCTGATTATTTTAAGCCATTACGAGTATGTTAAATTATGTCATATTATTCAATCCAATATATATTGATAGGTTTCATTTAACAATACGTTATTATAAATACCTCTGCCAGTAGTTTTGCACATTTCGACGTGTATATTCAATTCAGTATATAGGCTAGAACTTTTTTTAAAAGAAATGGTCTATTCTATTTAATAATATTTAAGAAAGAAAAAAAAAGACATATGGTAATTTGAGAGCTATGTCAACATAGAGTTGAAAAAACAACATTACTAAATGAATTAGTAAAGAGTAAAGACAATAATAGTGCAAGGACAAATACATGCTCTAATCAGTAAAAGTAAAATAAAACTATTCAAGTTACTGCGATATTTGTTTCATAATTGGATAAAACTAACAATAACCGGTTTTTAACAACAGATAATGCGCACTATCACGATTACATTGTAAAAAGTAATTTGTTGACTTTGACGTCGCAAATTCCGATCAAAATTTATTATTATAATATAAATATAACATAAGACCCTATTTTTTGTACAATATTAAAAATCTCCCTAATTGATCAAGATAAAAAATATAATAAAAACATGATATACTCTACTTTTTGAAAATAAAAAACAATTTTCACGATTTCATACTTAAAATAATTACTTGTATCTCGCGATGAAACTCAACTTCTTATATTTGATGTTACATGATAAATAAATTATAGATTTCATATCTACGCCTGCACATATTTATAATCAAATCGATATATGTTTCACAAATCAACTTTTAAATATTCGTTACGTTAATTGTTAGACAGTCACTTGCATTCAATCTTATCTAAGTATATGTTGTGTAGTATTAGCATATATTATGTATTTTGTAATGGTGATTGGTTATAGTATTATATGTTATAATCGTGTATATGACCATGTCCCCATTTTTTAGATAAGTAGTTCACATGCGTGTGGAATTTGTGTATGTTGATAATTTATGTCAAATTAGATATATAGAATTGAACATTTCTTAAAGAATTAGACATAGAAGAAAAGTCAAGTAAACGATATTATTAATAATTATAAATTTCAAGCCCTATATTCTCATGAAGAAGTAATATTCTAGTTAAAAATGTAAATAACACCAAAAATCGAATATTAGTATTACGAGTATTAATTTTAAATCGAATATTAGTATTACAATTATTAATTTTGAGCCCATACAATTAAGTATTATTTTCGCTAATAGTACAATTTCATTGTTTCAGATAAGCGAGTCGCTCAAGTGGGGCAACATTGGCATGAACATGGGCGTAATGCTCGTCAACCAGGGCCAGACTAATGGCAGGGAAAAGGCTAAGTCCGTCTGAGTAAAACTTGCCGGCAACGACGCCGGCCATTACACCTGCTACACTTGTTTCTGGCCACCAAGGCCCAAGAACATCGACAACGTCTAATTTGAATTTGGAATTGCGTTTTTGAAACGTTAACGATATTCCTTTTTTGAATTTCAAATCGATTCTCAGTTGTTTTTCTTTATTTGGTCTTATCTTTTTGTGACAGTATTCCCTTTGTCTCTCTTTGATTCGCTCCACTTATTGCATCGCTCTTCTATTTGAATTTGAAATTGCGAAATTTAATATCAAGACATTCCTGATAAGATAAAAGACGCCCCTAGGCTTGTACTTTAAAATCTTTGATATAAAACTCTAATCTATTGATATTACAGTGTTTATCATACTTTAATCTTAACATAGAGATAATGAGGAAATCTTTTTTATGGTCTGAGAGTGACAACCCTAGTCTTATGAGTATTTCTTTAATGATTTTCTGATTAAGAAGACTGTTCTGATTTTCTATGAAAAATATTAATGTGCAAATGAGAATAACGACTGCGGTAAACACAGATAATTTTCTAAGAAAATTGTTCTGTTTGAAATTTTTTAACATCACTATTGATTCGTGGTCAGTATTGAAACGTTGTTTAAAGTATTTTTTTTTAATTTATGAAGCATACTTATTGCGACCTAATGTTCTGTGACAATCAGATATTGACTGTTGTGAGAGTATTTTTTACTCTAAGTTAATATTCTATTTATAATGAAGCATTTTTTATAAATAAATGATTACTTGATTATTTTTGTGTTTATTTTTTAACCTACGAGTAAAACATTCGGCTGCGAAAAATGTCAAAAGAATTTGCTGTGAAAGAGGGAAAATTCTGTGATGAATTTAAGTTTCAGTCATTCGTTTATGAGTGGTATAAAATAATAGGACGCAAAGGGAACAAATGAATTAGTGAAAAAAGAAAAAAATCTAATGCCCTTCCACTGACATCTAAGTAGATAAAAATTAAACTGGTTCGTCGAGTCGTTGAGTGGTAACCTTTTCTATGCTAATCTACGAGTATACTCGTTTACTCGTAGTCAACAATTAAATGTCAAATTGTATTTTCAAAATTCTGGCAGCAAACGCCTGCAAACTCAGATGGGAAGCAAACTTTGATTAGTTGTTTCCAGTTTGGTTAGGACATTGCAGGCTTCAATCATACGATTAAATAATATTTATTATCAGAATAATAAAGAAGATACCGTGCGTCGGATGGCAATATTAATTAAACGGACAATCGAGCATCAGACGACAGTCGCTCCATTGTAACCAGCAGAGTTAAATCTAGGACCATGATTATAGCAAACCCAGATGCACGGCACCAGATGGCAGGCAAGCGCCAGATACGTAGATTGCTTATGACGTTATGTCCAACAGTGGACTGACTGCGGCTGAAACGATGATGATTGAAACAATTGACACAAATCTAATGACATACTTACCTATATGATAGATAGCCTATTAAGTTAAAATCAGTTTAGTCTATAGAGGTTGTCAAATAAATGTGCATACACCACCTTAAAAACACAATCCTTCTTCGAGTAAAAACTAAAGGACACGGAATCGAATTCCAATCGAGTGAATAATCGGATACGTCGGTATTTGTGACCGCAAATGACGTTCAACGTTATAAGGAGCGGAGGTGATAGCGGGTTTTTTGTAGATAAATAACTAATTTTTTTCCCCCATTCATTTATATGGAGTGGCTTATATGATGAAGAATAGGATTTTGTTTATTAAGATATGATTACAATCCGTATATACTAATCCCACACTACTAATATTACATAGGCAAATGTTTGTGAGTATGTTTGTAAGATTTTGCAGCTCAAACGGCTGGGCCAATCTTTGCGAATACGAATGTTGCTGAAACCTTGTAAGAGTTTCCTTAGATGGTTTCAGCTACATTCATATTTTTCAAGTAGATTTCATCCCGAAAAGATTTGGTCAAAAGTCTGATAGTCAATGGCGCTTTATAAGATAGGTGGCGCTACTGTGCATAAAACGCCTGTTTAATGGGTCAAATTTAGTAATCGCGGGCATCACCGCGGGGTGCAGCTAGTAACATTATAAGTGCGAAAGTCTGTCTGTCTATCTGTCTGTTACGCTTTCACGGCCAAACCGCTAAACGGATTTAGATTAATCAATCAATCAATCAATCAACTTTATTGCGTATTATGGGTGTACAATGATGTTATATATAGCAATTACAAGATCTTAGACCGCAAACAGCCGTACGGCATGCAACATGTTTGTCCTATTGGACAGCATTTTGAAACTTGTCGGTAAGGAACTCTTTTACACTGTAGTATGCTTTTTCAACCAACCATTTAAACAATTTTTCTTTGAAGCTATTTATATCCTCGATTTCAGTAATGTCTTGTGGTAATTTGTTGTACATTTTCGGAGCCATACAAAATACACTTTGTCGGAAAAAGGAGGTTCTGCATGAAGGATTAGACAATCTATTACGATGGCGAATTCCCACGCACTTTTAAATTTGGTATGAATATAGTTAAGGCCTGGGGTAAGGCCGGGCTGGTATAACGTTAAGTTTGTACAAAGTACGTATACAAAAGGCGGCCTTATCGCCTAAAATTGTAACCACTTACCTTTTCCGCAGAATTAACAATGTGCTCAGTAGTTGTCTTTGAAAGTTTCAGTCTAGCTTATTGAAGAACTTACCTGTGGAAGAAAATGCTATTGTTTAGTTACAACGCTTTTGCTATCTCATTCTGCGAGGCGCTTGTTACTATTTTCTATAAATGATATATCATTTTCAGTTCAGATTTTCAGTAACTGCCTCTGTGGTCCAGTGGTCAAGTCGATTCCAGTGGTCGGTCGGGTTCGATTCCCACTGAAGGCATACTTTGTTTAGTTGTTTGCAGTTTGGTTATGACATTGCAGGCTTGAATCACCTGATTGTCTGCTAAGCCGTTGGTCCGAACAACTCTGACACCAGGGTGTACATGGTCGATTGACAATGTAACATACACGATATGATGATGATGAGTTTATTTATTTGTATTTATTACGGTAATGTCTAATATTATTGCGGTAATAATATAAATACTAAAATATACAGATTTGGCTATCGAGATCAAGACTCAATGGCGGGCAGAAACCGTAAAAACAGTGCCTATAATAATATCGTCCACAGGGGTTATACCAAAATCATTACACACAAGCCTCAATATACTAGATATACACCCACTCACGTTTATTACAATGCAGAAGGCAGTAACTTTAAATACGCGCCGTATAGTGCGAAAATTTCTAAGTAATGAATCTTAAAAAAAAAATTGATTATGTTTGGCCACAAGCCAGCATATTCAATAAACTACCTCAAAACTATCTTTGAGAGAAAATCTTATGAAAACAATATAAATACTAATACTAATATTATAAATGCGAAAGTCTGTCTGTCTTTCTGTCTGTCTGTCTTTCTGTCTGTCTGTCTGTTACGCTTTCACAGCCGAACCGCTGAACGGATTTTGGTGAAATTTGGTATGCATATAGTTCAAGACTCGGGGTCAAACATAGGCTACTTTTTGACGCAGGCGGAGCTGCGGGAAACAGCCAGTGTCTAATATAGCGTAGGTTACAAAACAAAATTCATATACAATGTGGGTAGGAGAATAACTATACCATACAAAATTCCAAGTCATACGAAAGTAGTTGAAGATAGAGAAACATATTTAACACTACTCTATGACCAGATAGGATTATCTGGGCCTTATTTAGCTACCTCAAATTATCATAAGAGATTGCTTGTGCGAGGACGCTTTTTGTAATTATGCCAGTAAGTGCCTCTTATTATATGATGAAATAAATTAATGAAAAATGAATTAGGCTAACTACTGACCTCTCTCAGCAATCCAAACAGCATGTCAGTAGATAACGACCGCTCGTGCGCCTCGTCCATGATGACGGCGCAGTATTTATACAAATCTAGCTCATAATGATTTCTTATGTTTTCGCGATTGTTATTCATTAAATTAAACTATAAATAAGTAAACAAATAAATAATAATAAATAAATAAGTAATAAACGCGATAAAACCGTATTAAAATAGTTTAATTTAATAAATCTAGCTCACTTTTATAAGCCTTGCAAACTTCATAATACAATGTGGCTAGGACAGTAGCTATACCATACAATATTCTAAGTCATATGAAAGTAGTTAAATGACAGAAAAACCCACTTAACACTATTCCATGACCTAATAGGGATATCTGGTCTATATTAAGCTACCTCGAATTATCATCATAAGGCAGCCTAGAAAAGACTGCTTGCGCCATAAGGACATTTTTTGTGATTAGATAGTACTATGTGTTTTTATAGGCTGAAAAAAAGTGTCAAAACAACAAATGGCATTATTTTACCTCTCTTAACAATCCAAACAGCATGTCAGTATACAACGATCGCTAGTGCGGCTCGTCCATGATAACAGCGCAGTAATTATCTAGATTTCCTTTAAAGTCTTACCTGGCTATGACAATTGCTACACCGTACGATATTCCGAGTCATACGGAAGTAGTTGAATATAGAGAAGCCTACATAACACTAAACTATGACTCTATGTGGTCTTTAGCATAAGGTAGTCCGGAACAGATTGCTTGTGCGATAAGGACACTTTTTGTAATTATGTCTACACTATCTACACTAATATTATAAAGAGGAAATATTTGTATTTTTGTGTGTATTATTGTAATGAATAAATTCAAAAACTACTGTGCCAATTTCAAAAATTCTTTCACCATTGTAAATCTACATTCACCCTGAGTAACATAGGCTATATACCGCAGGCGGAGCTGCGGGAAACAGCTAGTCGATAATAATGTGTTTAAAACAAATAAGGCTAAACTAACTTCTCTCAGTAATCCAAACAGCATGTCAGTAGATAACGACCTCTCGTGCGCCTCGTCCATGATGACGGCGCAGTAAGTCTTACAAACGTCATAATAAACACAGAGTCTAGGAGAGTCATAACAATGTCAATTGACCATACGCACACTGACATTCTTACTCAGAAGATAATCCCATCTTACCTCTCTCAGCAATCCAAACAGCATGTCAGTAGATAACGACCGCTCGTGCGCCTCGTCCATGATGACGGCGCAGTAAGTCTTACAAACGTCATAATATACATCGAGTCTAGGAGAGTAACAACAATATCAATTGACCATACGCACACTGACATTCTTACATAGAAGATAATGCCATCTTACCTCTCTCAGCAATCCAAACAGCATGTCAGTAGATAACGACCGCTCGTGCGCCTCGTCCATGATGACGGCGCAGTAATTATCAAGGTCTGGTTCGCGGAGTCCCTCGCGCAGTAGTATACCGTCTGTCATGTACTTTATCACTGTGTTTGGGGACGTGCAGTCTTCGAAACGAATCGCGTAGCCTACTTCGTCACCTGGAAGACGGGAAGGTAGTTATTTTTTATAGTTTCAACAAATAAAATAAACATCCATCATAGACCGCATCTGCATTTAACATCAGGTGGGTTCGTGGTCAATAGCTGGATATTTTAACATACAACAAAAAAAACATTACATAAACATTCAATCATATCGGAAGGAGTACATTGTCAAACAACGGTGCACACTCAGGTATAAGAATGTTTCGGAACCGCCTTGGTTTCTTTGATGGCAGCTGGCTTAACCTATTTTCCGAAGCACAGAATCATCCTTCTAATCATACGAACAGATGATTCAAGATTCTAAGGCATCGGCGAGCCGGTGCGATGGCATTAGGACGGCCTTATTCTTATATAAAGATTATTTTAACCGGCGAATTCTGGTAAGTGTAGGGACTCCCATAAAGTAAAAACGTGTAAGCATACCAATGAGATGTTTCTCAATAATGGTTTCTTATGTTTTCGCGATTGTTATTCATTAAATTAAACTATTTTAATACGGTTTTATCGCGTTTATTACTTATTTATTTACACCTGACGTTTCAAACACTTTACAGCGTTCATGGTTGCAGGCAGACTAAGTTAACATTTGTCTTTGATGTCATAAAAATACAAAACTACCGCCTGAAATTTTTATTGGGAACTATTCCGATTCACGCAGTATTCGCTCTAAGGGTCTTGCAGTCTGCTTCCGAGTTTGCGATTTTATGAAGTTAATGACTGGGTCCCAAGCTGGCGGTACCTGCCATCCATCCTCTCTATTGGAATTAGGATGTTTTTTAATTTCAATAGCTTCTCAGTTCAACCAGATTTACGGTATCTGCCAGTAAAGTTGCAATTCGGGCAAACGCCCAAAACTCCAGCTTTTCTTAGTCCTAAGTGTGAAAACAGATACTCAAATGAGTGTTCATGTCATTAAATCAGTTAGTCGATATCTAATGAAATGAAATGAAATGAAATGAAATGAAATATTTATTTTGCTAAAACATGCTTAGTGAGTCACTCATTGTGTCAGTAGATACCTATTTAGAACAGTGTCCGTGTCATTGTATCAGTAGCTTACCTAATTTAGTGTTCATTTCGTCGGAAACGCGTTTGGCGACGGACATGGCGGCCACTCGGCGAGGCTGAGTACACCCGATCATGCCGAGCTTACTGTATCCTTCCTCGTGGAGATATTGGGTTAGTTGGGTTGTTTTGCCGCTGCCAGTTTCGCCTAGAATAAATTAAGATAGTTTAGGAGATAGGATATATAACAAAGTTCGAAAATCAAGAGCAAAGTGATATTAAGACAATGTTACGAAAGTAAAAATGCGATCCACGATTGGGCAGCTCTGCCAGCGGAAACTTCTCGTTAAATCGCAGCGTGTTTCCATAAGGGAATAATTGCGGTAACGATCTAGTACATTGCTTGTCTCGCTTTGGTAGGTATATTGTTGTCTCGTTCCCGCATTCCATCATCAGTTAGAGAAACTAAAAGGACGAGACCGAGAGTATCTCTGTCTCTCTCTTACTAAACGAGAGTGATTGAGATCTTTCTGGAAACTTATCGAACGCGTTTCCCGAGCTATATAAACAGCGAAAAGTGCCAGGTCAAGTTGAGTTGAGGTCAAGGTGAGTTGAGCTACGAGTGCGATCAAGAAGTCATAACAAGTGTTATGATATATGAAGTTATGATTCAGTTATTGGTGCGATAATTGAAATTAAGACCATCCTTGGCGAATAAACATCTTCATAGTGTCATCAGGTGTTTTTCTCCAAATTGCGAACTCCCGGGTCATAACATAGTTTTTTAAATTTTGAACAGATGTTTTTTTTTGTATTAATTTGAAAAACCGTAGTTATAATTACAAAATGTAATAGTACAATTTGTAACAAGGGACTATTACCAATTAAACATATAATAATAACAAGGAACCTCATATAATGATAACTTATATAATGATAACTTATATAATGATAACTCGCCAACAATGATGACCATGTTGTTTTCCCTAATGACCTGCATCAGTTCTTCCCTAACAGCGAAAGCTGGTAAGAAGCGACGTTGTTCCGCTATCGTCAACTTTTTAACTATAAATAGGCTTCTTGACTGTGTTCATATTTTAACAAGATTTTTATACGGAACAATACATACACTAAAATGTAACCGATTCCGAAAACAACAACAAAATTGGTAATTAATTAGAACACCTACTATAGTGATAAACGGCCTTCTAGCTAATCTACAAAATTTAATGACAAATAAATTAATTTAATGACAACACCTACTATAATGAGCACCTAGGCATATAAATGGTTAGTAAAGTAACTTACTTTAATGATAACTTACCTCATATAATGATTACTTACCAACAATGATGACCACGTTGTTCTCCCTGATGACCTGCATCAGTTCTTCCCTAACAGCGAAAGCTGGTAAGAAGCGACGTTGTTCCGCTATCGTCAATTTTTTAACGAAATCCGATTTCGATTCTGGTTCTTGGCCCTCTGAAAATGAGGTTTGAATTAAGGACAGGAAAAGCCGTTCGTTGGCTCTTGCTGAGCATTCCAATATTATTACCTAGGGATTGTAAGAAAAAAGAGGCAGAGGTACTCATCAAATAAGGATAAAATATGAAACTTTTTGGCGGAGCGAGTGAAACAAGCTAAAGTCTCCATTTCGAGACTGGCCAATTTTACTTATGTGGAAATGTTTGTTTTAAATAAGTTAAACACACGACACATTTAACTATAGTTATTTATGATTAATTTGATTTATATTTTGTCGAATATGTGTTTGTACGAATGGATTTCAATTATATTTAAAAGCACTGTGTGTTGTGAAACATTACCTTGGTCTAAATGTTCCGCGTACTTGTATGCTTCTCTCGTCGGGCCGTCCTCCAATTCTTCTTTCTCCTTTTGAATGCCCATGATGTTTCCTGTAAATTGAAAGGCAAATTTTAAAAACTAAATCTTATATTGCCGACTAATCACGACAATACCCCTCTATTCTGGACATTAGTGCCGTCAATACCAATAAAGCCTAATCACGAAAATAAAAACCCTGCATTGGCGTCGCTGCTAATTGTGTTTAGGTGGCAATATGTTGTATGTCATATCAACAACAAAATTGGCAATGTCATTTAATTAAATAGAAATCAATCCTTCGTTTTTATTCGTTTTATTAGTTAGTTGGTGTCTAGCGATTCTCATTCGATATAATATGTCATGCATTCAAAAGCCTGATCCCGACGGTATATGTTTTAGAACAAAAACAATTTTCAAAATCGGTTCAAAAATGACGGACTTATTCACTACACAGTCATGAAATGGAACTATGTTTTCTATTCACCTTCGGAATTTTCTTAAAATCGGACAAACGTTTCGAGAGATATAGCGGAACATACATAAATACAACAATTTTCACCAACCAATTTATTTATAAATTAGCTTGATTGTTTTGTGACTTGATCTCTCACTTGCTACTCCACATTTTCTGTTGTGTGGTTCTTTCTCTTTTTAGTTTTTCTTTTTTGTTTAACTATATAAGCAACATATTATGAAACGCTGTTATTAGTTATTAAGTATGTATCTTACTCCCAATAAACAGTATACAACTAGTTTGGGAAATAAGTAAAACTAATTCTACACTTAAGTTAAAGGTACTTCTTTGTTCTTCTGAACTGAACTTGTCGGACGAACAGGGTTCCCAAAATACAGGCCAGACCTAGTTTGGGTTCTGCGTTGACAGTTGGCAGGTGTTCTTATTTATATTTTTTTGTTCTACACTACTATTATTATGTAAACTTTAGAATAAGATATTTAAGTTGTTGTACCTTATCAATAAAAAACTTTTTTTTTTTTTTGCGTCAAATAAATTTACATCTTTTATATCACTATTCTCTCATAACTATTGGTTATTTTTGCCATTTCAATAAATAAATCGTAGGAAATAATCACTTATACACAATGTCCGCTCTTGTCTCTTTTTGGCAGATGACAGAATGTCACATATTGCCTTATTGCCAGTAAAATAAATCAGTTCCAATATTTTACCGCAACATGGCAAAAGTTGCTATTTTTAAAAAAAAAGTACATTTTAAAGTTTGCAAACTAAAATAATCATCATACCAATTTTTGTGCCTTCCAATTTCCAATGCTTTTTCTGAGCCTTTTTCCTTTCCTTCTGTTCTCTGAAGGCTTTCACTAAAGCGGAGCCTTTCCTGGCATTCACTGCCATGTCCGATGTCGGGTCTTTAACCTAAAAATTACAATAAAATAATTGAGAACCCCAACTTTTTGAGACCCGGAATGAAACTTTATGAGAATTCAACATGATGAGAATTCAACATTATGAGAATTCAACATAATGAGAATTCAACATAATGAGAATTCAACATAATGAGAATTCAACATTATGAGAATTCAACATTATGAGAATTCAACATTATGAGAATTCAACATTATGAGAATTCAACATTATGAGAATTCAACATTATGAGAATTCAACATTATGAGAATTCAACATTATGAGAATTCAACATTATGAGAATTCAACATTATGAAAATTCAACATTATGAGAATTCAACATTAGGTTTTAAAAGGATAAAATGTTGAGGCAACGGAGGCCTTTACAGCCGGCAGCTTTTTCGCTCAGCGTATTATTCTAGCTATACAAAGATGGAACGCAGCCAGTATCCTGGGCATGTTACCCCTGCGGCGCGTTGGAAGACTATTTTTATTTATGAATTTTATATTTTTTTACAATAAATTAAAAAATTACCTAAAAATTAATGCATGGTAAATGACCCTGTGCAGTGCACCCTGGTGTCGGAGCCTTTCAGCCTCTGACGTGGTTCCTTTAATGACCACCTAATGGCAGCCGGGACGACAACTTAAAGTGTCTTCCGAAGCCGAAATCATCGTTATTATCAGAAATTTAGGTGATTTTGAAACTTGCAATGTCCTAACTAAACTGGAAACAGCTAAACAAAGAATGGTTCCAGTGGGAATTGAACCCACTACCTCCGGGTCTAAGGCAAATGCCTTAACCACATGACCACTTAGTCAGTTAGTCATAAGAGAGAAGGGTGTCATACTGCAAAATTAATAAAACTAATGACTTACAGGTATAACCGGTTCTGGTTGTTTGGTGAAGACAATCCTTCCGTCCAAAAACGGAGGCACTATGTTGTGCACCAGAAGATGAACCCGGTCCACGCTTTCCTGAAAAACAAAATTATATATGACCTCGTGTCATATCTCTCTCTCCTATGGAATCACTTTTCAAGATGCGACTGTCTTCACTGCAGGCGCTTTAGCGAAAACCTTCAGACAGGAACTGAAAATCAGTTTCGTATCAAAGATTCGTAATAATCAGTTCAGAAAAATTGAAACTCTAATCCGGAACATATATTTTTCAAAACCAAAGCAAAATTGGCCAGTTTCTAAATAGAGACGCTTCGCTCGCTCGGCCAAATAAACAAATAATATTCTTACCTCATCCAAATCGTTGTTAACATTAATAGAATGCACGACTCCGCTCGTGAGCATTCTGTTTCGCTCCCACAGCTCGTTGTCCTTGTCTATCTGTTGCCTTTGTGCTGACACCTTCCTGTTTTGACGTTTTACTATCTGTTCCTCTTTCCGGGCTATGTATTCTGCGCTCGTGTCAGCGAAAGGATCTGACTCGTCCGCTTCACCTGAGAAGTATTATTAACAAATAAACACGTGTCGCATGGATTGTGTGTGAAAACCAATGATGGCGGACATGTTGGGACTAACGTTAGTGGGTGGGTGTAGGTCGGCAATTGTGGCGGATACACAAAATAATTTGGTAAGTGCTTATTATGAATTGGTTGTCAACAGTGTAATGACATTAGTTTTTTTAATTCTTATACTAGGACTTTTGGCGGGAAGCTGTGAAGAGCAGTATCGGCGCTGTATTTCATTTTCCAATTTTTTTTTCTTAAATTGTTTGTGCATAATTATAAAGGTGGATTATTATTAGCAAAGTGTTCGATAGCAAGCGTGAATGTTGGGAAGTGATACAGTGTATGACTTATGTGATTTTCATGCTTGTTGCCAAAAGCTCCTAGTAATCGCTAAGTCCAGTTTTTCTACCACTTCACTTAGCCGGAATTCTTCTGACTAGACTTGACTTTTAGACTTGACTAGGACTTGACGAAATTACACTGTAGACTGAAGAAGATAGAAAAATTAAAAAGAGCTATAAAGGACTTGTATCCATTGCCGTAAAACCCAGACCTAAAAAAACCCATTATACTACAAGTAAAGAAGGCAAAAGAATAAAACATTCGGGTGGGCACAGTATTTTTCCCACCAGATAACAAAATTAATTATATTTTATTAATTAATTGGCTGATTCAAAAAAAATCATATCAATCATATCTGTGTACTTACAAAAGAATATATAACCAACAAACCAACAAATATTTCCAAATCGTTGTTATGATAATAAATGATAATTTATTCATTTATTTTCTACTAGCGGTTTTCGCAGCTCCGCCTGCGTCATAAAGTAGCCTATGTATGACCCCGGGTCTTCAACTATATTCATACCAAATTTCAACAAAATCCGTTCAGCGGTTTGGCCGTGAAAGGGTAACAGAACAGACAGACCGACAGACAGACTTTCGCATTTATAATATTAATATGGATTACATAGCTTTCTTTTTTTAAATTAATTGTAAAAAATAATCCCTGAAAAATCGATCTTGACCGCTGTATGGGCCCATGCCTAAAAAGTTAACTAGTTTAGTATTATGAAATCTATGTGGGATTAAGCCATCAAACATAATAACCTTCTCCCATATTGTACCAGGCCCTGTCCAGTTTTTTCTCAGCTTCCTGCCACTCGGGATCATCAATATCCAGCCCACGCCTTGAACTTGCAAACCTAGAGACAAAAATAAATTCATTTATTTATAAAATTCATTAAATTCATTCATATATACTGGATTAAACCACAGTCAAACACACCTACAACTCAAGTGTTAGTTTTCGGAACCGCCTCTCGGTCTCTCACATGGTTCCTTAAACTTCCACCAGATGAATGAGAATGTCGATATCTATAGGTTTAACATGCCCGTCAGCAGCTGTTATCAGCCAGTAAAAAGGTTGGCTGCTATATAGTTACTGCTTTTAACATTAAGTCTGCGTATTGTGATATACAATTGTATATTTTGTACATAAAAGTTTAAATAAATACTTCCAAAGCATAGAATCATCACTATTATCAGACAATCAGGTGATTCAAACTCACAATGGTGTAACCAAACTGGAAACAACTAAACAAAGTACGCTTCTCTAGGTCTAAGGCAAACACCTTAATCACTGGTTCCATGACAGTTACAAACACAATATTACTTACTTATGAGGAGTAGCTCGAGGTGTATTATCATATGGTCTTCCCTTATAGTCTCTTAGAGGTTTTCCTCTCTCGCTTCGTTCAGATCGGTCTGAAGGTCCAGAACCCCTTGGTAGTGGGGTCGGGAAGTCCCAACTGGACTTCCGGATTTTGGGATCTTCATCATCATCATCCCAGGCTGTTTTGTCTGTCGGCTTCAGGGCTTTTAAGCTGAAAATGGAAATTTTGTAAGTGTAAATTTAAATTGATTAATACCAAGGAACTTCACGATTACATATGGCAACACAGTACAGTGTCCTAGTATAAATAAATTTGCCACCAGTAAATTGGCTATCTACTTTTTAGAATAGAAATGTATATTCTGAATAATAATACGTCAAATTGAAAACTTGTTCATAAAAATAAAACTTTTATGAATCCATCAGCATAAAGTCTTAAATTGAGATTGCAACATGGAAAAGTCCAAAAATAAGATGTCTAGAATTCTCTCTCCTGCATCCAGTAAAAATTAAAATATCCTAAGAAATATCACATATATTCAATCAATCAATCAATCAACTTTATTGTGTATTATGGGTGTACAATGATGTTATATATAGCAATTACAAGATCTTAGACCACAAACAGCCGAATGGCATCCAACATGTTTGTTCTATTGGACAGCATTTTGAAACTTGTCGGTAAGGAACTCTTTTAAACTGTAGTATGCTTTTTCAACCAACCATTTAAATAATTTTACAATATTGCTAATATAAAAAAACATACTTAGGTGTCTTAGGTTCATCTTTGAATCTCGGTCC
The DNA here is from genome assembly GCA_947363495.1 of Euzophera pinguis. Taxonomy (NCBI): domain Eukaryota; kingdom Metazoa; phylum Arthropoda; class Insecta; order Lepidoptera; family Pyralidae; genus Euzophera; species Euzophera pinguis. The sequence goes on from OX376163.1 coordinate 14,972,727, forward strand.
ATAGTAACTTCTTCTTGAACTATCACCTCTTCGTTCGCTGTCCCCTCTCCTTTCACTGTCCCGATCATATCTATCTCTATCCTTACTCCTCCTTTCATCTCGGTCATTTCTATCACGTCTATCCCTATCTCTTTCTCTCCTACGGTCATCATATCTCCTATCTCTGTCACGGTCCCTTCTATCGTAACGGTTACTGTGATAATCATCCCTTTCTTCTTTTGATCTTGACTTCTTTTCTTCTTCTGTAGAATTGTGCACTCCTTTAGCTTTTGTTTCTTTTTCTCTCCTGTAAAAATTTTAATGCCATTTTAGTCACTGTCAATGTAAATAAATCTTTAACAGATTAAAACATAAAGATAATTGCATTAACACAGTCGGCGCCTGTGTATACTTAAGTATACACCAAGGGGTGAGTTGTCACAGGCTAGTGTATATTTGAGTATACGCAGTACTATGCCAATTTCGTGGGCCAGTGTGTAGTTCAGAATACACCGTTCCTTACTTATTAGTATGGCGTTTGAAAGTGCTGGCCCTGGAGAATGTACCAGTGTTTTTGGGGTTTGATGTATAGAAATGAAAAAGTTATGTTTTTTTTTAACAAATGACTTTTGTTTTCTATACACAAAACTTAAAATCCTTAAATTAAACTATTTTAATACGGTTTTATCGCGTTTATTACTTATTTATTTACACCTGACGTTTCAAACACTTTACAGGGTTCATGGTCGCAGGCAGACTAAGTTAACATTTGTCTTTGATGTCATAAGATTACAAAAATTACGTCGCTCGTGCCTTCCTGTGTGAAACCACCAAAATTATATGGCCTTCCAAAAATACACAAAAAAGACCACCCATTAAGACCAATTGTAAGCCAAATAGATTCGCCAACTTATAAACTAGCACAACACCTGGTGAAGATATTAACACAACTTCGTGGTCATACTGATGCTAATGTCAAGGACTCTTATCACTTTATCAGCTTAATTAAAGATCTACGATTAACAGATGAAGACACAATGGTCAGTTTTGATGTACAGTCATTATTTACCAGCCTACCTTTGCATGACTGTATTGATATTGTCGAGAGAAGGCTTGAGGACCACCATCTACCTCAAGAGTATGCAGAGTTACTTGAGCATTGCTTAAGAAGCCGGCGGACCGCCCTTACAAATTCAATTCGAGGCGAGCGCCGTAGTTTTCCGGACATATCGCTATCTCAGTTGACGCGTGCGGGCAGAGAGCAAACCATTCGCACAGCCCGCTCGCCCCGCGCGGTAGCGTGTGCGTGTGTGCGTGTCCCAGTGCCAGTACCTTAACTGCCTAATTGTTTCATGATTATGTATTGAGGTTAGGGAATCTTCGGGACGTTTTAGCAGAGATTTGAAAAGAACACATCACAGTATGTATCTTTTGTGACTGATTCCCAGACCACCTTACAAGTACAATACCTACGTTTTTTAACGATATTGCATAGTAATTAAGCAATTTATTTAGTGATGCTGTATAGGTACTTACTTTCTTATACTTACGAGGTATACATTACCCGGGGAAAATTAGAAGGGTTCATTTAGGTACGTACTATTTTGGAAAACCCGGGAATCGAACCCGACGCGACGTTGTCATTCCGAAACAAATAAACCAGCGCAGCTATTGCACAACGGCCGGCGGCGGCCGACTAACTGATAAAGTCGGTAGGGTGACCATATCGAATAGACGCTTTGTGGATATGGTAACAATCAGTTTTAGTTATTTATTCGTCATTAAAATTTTACATAACAAAGAGAAGTCAATTAAAACAATATATAGGTGCCACATTATTTATTTTATAAAATTTAATCATATTTAATAAAAATTTAAATCACAATAAATCTTCAAATGAGTGAATTAATAAAAGTTTTATCATCTTTTTCTCTGATAGGCAGATTTCTAGGTAAACGGGGATCTATTAACTCAGGTAATATACACTTAAAATAAAATTCTTCTAATTTTAATACAATAGAATTCCAGAATTCATCGTCTTTCTCTATTCTTTCATGTGACAGTCCTTTGGGCGTCCATACAATAAAAATGCAGTATTTTCGGTTGGTTATTTGTAGTTGTCCTTGTATTTGGTAGTAAAAATTATGATTTCGCTTTAATTTTATTTTATTAATAGGATCGTTAGTGCAAAACGTAATTTTTTTTTTGTCTATTGCCTCAACTGGTGTAAAGTTCGCTGCACCTGCAGGACATTTTATTTCGACGATACCATCATCACCTATCAAACCATCTGGACTAGCCCCAAGAAAAGGATGTTTTTCGCAAATGAAAAATCCAGATGCTTCAATATGAAGCCCTAAAAGTATCTCAGTATCTTTTAATGCCATAGGTTCATTTTCATGGCCATACTTTGTTGCATAATTGCCTTTAAATGTACTATATAAAAGTTGCTTCACTACATTCTTACAAGACGTCGTTGGTTTTAATTTACAAACTTGACCAAAGAACGAAGCAGTCAACCTTATTTTTCTTTGTTTATGCCATTCTTCATTGGCTCCTTGTCCGATGGTCTTGATTGCAATTTCTTGCCTCTGGCATACACTTTGCTTTAATAATAATAACAATTCGTCTTTCTTTTTATTAAAAACTTCACTGTCAAGATCAGCCTCCTTTTCTAAATCCCCATAATGCTCATCTGCTAGTGCGACATTTCTTTTAATTCGCTTTGTGCTTCTAGCTGTTTCAGATTGTCTTTTATTTTTATTTGTAACACGTTTCAAATATTTTTTTGATATTTCAGTTTCCTTTGCAAGCGTTTTCACTAAACTACCAGTATTTTGTTTTGCCGCTGCTGCAAAACATCGTGTTTCATAGGAACCACGCAGACAATAGTTTACACGTTTCCCGCCAATAAATTTTGCAATAATGGAATTAAACTGCTCAGCAATGTTGTTTGTTTTATCCATTAGCAGACTTTCTGCATTTGTTACAATGACATTTAAAATACTGAAAATATCGTACCACAGGCCACATTTTTTCATTGCGGGGATAAAATTTTCCTCGGTCACTCGTTTGCAAAAATAAGGTTTACATTTGTCATGTTCACCGAATACATGGCACGGGCTATTTAACAAATCTTGCTTTAAATTATTAATTTTTTGCTCTACAGTCATGTCTGGTAGTTTAATTGTATAATCTATGGCGCCTTTTATGGCTTTCCGTAATCTTAAGATATTTGATTCGAGTGTTTTCCGCAATGTTACAGGAACTAAACCGAATTTATTCTCAGTCTTTTTTACTAAATTTCTTAATTTTGAGCAATAATTTCTCAGCAAATGATTGCTGCATTCAATTTTTTTTATGATAGTACTGTGACCGTATGGCAAAGATTCATTTAGTGCGCTAGTAACGCTACTATCACCATCACCAATCAACGTTTTATATCTTAATTGATGCATATTGATGCTACATTTGAAGCCCTCAACAATGCCGTCTGCTTCCATAGCCGTCGAGCTTTTACCCCAATTTTTGAAGCACTGGTGCTTTTTCGGGTCAATGTTTTTATTTTTAGCTACTGCACATACGCAACAATAAGCATTTCTGATGCCTAAAAATAAAACTTTTTTAGTTTCAAAGCCAATAATACATGCCACTCCGGATAAAGAATTATAATTTGTTCTATAAGATCGCTTGGCCCATGAACCATCTACTACAACAGTAATGTAAGGGATTCCATCAGGGTCGATATTACCTTTTGCAATGGCAATTTTTTTCTCTTCTACACCAGCTTGGTACATGCTTTCCAAAGCAAAATCTTTGATCATACTACCAAAAACATTATGCTCTTTTATAAAAAGCTTATCTGACATACACGGAATGTCAACATGTGCACAAAATTCATCTAACTGAGCAAATCCATTACCTGAAGTAACAATCCCCTGAACAACATGTTGATTTAATTCATGTTCAGGTCTATCGCTTTTTATAACTACTTTAACACCACACATTTTACAAATAAATTTAAAAGATGAATAAAATCCACGGCGAATTTCGCTCACAAATTTAAAATATTTAAAAGAACAGCTAAAAGGACTGTGATCTATTTCCGACAATTGTTCAAATAAATATGCGACATCAATCAATCTTCGTCCAGTCAACCTTTGAGCTACGATTTCTTCATTATTTTCTTTTTCACAAATCAAAGATATAGCACTTGAAGTGCTAGTTGGAGTCAAATTCCTATAAGAAAAAAATGGGTAAACTAACCGTCTTCGAATATATAATTAAACATAGAAATAAATATCGCTTACTCCAGTCGGGTCTATACTCCATTTGCTTAGGTTACTCACTTTTGTCCAAAATATATTGATAAATTAATTTATAGCCATTACAAGAAAACACAAAATGAAATAACAGATAGCATAATAAATTACTTTTGTTATTAACTATTACTTATTTTAGAGATTATTTTTTGATTAAAAACACATAAAGATTATTTACCTTTATTTAAGTATACCTAAACAAATGGAGTATAGTCTTCTTAATACAATACCTACCTACTAAATGATTCACTGATTGGTTCAATTCTTTCTGGCTGATTTGAATTTACAATAGTACCATCGAACAGTGCATGGATTTCAGCCGTGGTTATAATTTGATTGCCACCTTCTGCACGTGAAGAAGATCTGAATAAAATAGACAATTTTTATTTTCTTTCAGATATTTAAGTATCACTTTATTTATCAAGTGAAAATACGTCAGTTTATAATTTTATTAATTTTTTATTTCATAAATTACGCAGTTATGAAACATGTGCAAAAAAGAGAGATGTTACAATATAAATTATGAACTACATACCTACTAGACGACCGACTGATAGGTTGATTAGAGTCTAAGATAATATCCGATGGTGCATTACTTTCAGGCAAAGTTATAGACGTAATTCCTCCTGCTCCACACGGAGAAAATCTGGACAATAAGTGGTGATATCAATTTAACTCAAATATAAAAAATAAAGACAAATAATACAGACTATAACATTAATAATACAAATGAGATTTACGTACCTGTTAATTGACTGACAGATTGGCTCTAAGATCATCGGCTTATTTGACTCTATATCAATATCAGATGATTCTTTGATTTGGTTCATTGTTGCACCCAAAGAACTGTTTAAAAAAAACTGTGTTAATATCACCATCAGGTATATTTATTTATTTATTTAACCTTCATTGTACAAATTACAATTTGTAAAGCACAATAGGCGGGCTTAATGCTAAAAGCATTATCTAACAGTCAACCTTTGGGTATAGCAGAGAGCTTAACTTTTGGGTGTACAGAAAATACCACGGGAACGGCTTGTAAAATCTATATTTATACGAATAAACCTACACAACCATACATTTTATAATACAATAAACATACATAAACAATACATATACCTATATAAATAATATATATATATATATATATACATATAGTAAATTCATATAATATAATGTTACATAAAATACAGATCCAATGTACGTCATTAAACCAAGTATGGTTAATTACATTTAATCAGTTGCTTTGCTGAGCGAGAAAATGTCCGAAAGGAAATGAAGCTTTGAAACCATCGCGGCTAGAGGCACTCCTAATAGATTCGGGAAGCGCGTTCCAGAGTCTGACAGCCGTAACGGCGAAAGAGTTGGAGTAGAACCCAGTACGGTGAGGAGTGGCGAGAGTTAACTTATTTGAAGAACGCAGGGCTCTTTCGTGAGTTGAACTTAACAGTTGGAAGTCCTGCGTTGACGGATTGAAAGCCATTTAAGCTGGGAACGGTATTTCGAGACATGGTCGTATTTACGAAGGCAGAAAATGAATCTGATGCAATGTATATTACGTACAGTTTAAATTTGAGTGCGATTACTTACTTCAATGGACACCTATTTTCTTTATTTTTTTTCCAGTGTTTCTTTCTAGGAACTGATGACCACAAGCGACGTTTGCTCGATCGTCGCGGTTCTAAATATACAAAATATATTAAATAAAAAACATGTTTTTTTTAATTTTTTTATTTAGTCCCTGAGAGGGAGATTTGTATTTGTTTGTTGTTTATTTCATTGAGATGTGATCTTTCTTTTGCAAGTTTAAATTCTTAGAAAAACATAATGGTACATGTTGAATTAGTAATAGTTACAAACTGTTACACAGTTTGGCAGATTGCTAATACTGTTTAAGTCTGATTATATATTGAAATAAATTAAAAAAAAAAAAAAATTTGGAATGGTGCTTTATATATTTTCGATTGAAAATAAAAATCTAAAGTACCGATAATACCGGACAATTTCGGTTGTACTATAGATACAGAAAATCCCGGCTTCTAGAAACAATCCCGGTACTCTATATGCTAATGGTCACCCTACAGTGTCTGTTGCAGAATAAAATAAATATGAAAATAAGCGCACGACCACTGGCCAGGCCACACAGTTTGGTCGGCAGACACAACTGATTCTTCCGACGAATCTAGTAGGTTTCATAGTAGCCGCAACTCAACGGCAGATTCCGCGACCATGGTTGCGACCACGACCACGAGAATGGTCGTGGTGGCAGTTTAGTGCGCGAGGTGCCTAATAGTAATGTCATTTATCTATTCTGACATCACCTAGGAGTTATATGACGGCCTCTAAACTTGGGGTAGCATTTTTTCATTTGGCGCCAAGGTAGCTTTTAATCAGTAGGTACTTAAGTAATTTCTATTTTGATAGAATTTGTTCACAATGAAAACAAAGAAATTTCAGTAAAACGTTTCGTGGTTAAAATTCAGTTTCGTAACTTCGTAAACAACTCGTACACCAGGGTATACGTGGTCGATAGGCAATGTAACCTACACGAAATGATGATGAGTTTCGTAATCAGTTGTTGATCAACAGTAATCATAAAATGTATTAATTTGTAATCCATTAACACTAGGTATATTGGTGACCAGCATTGTTTTAATTTTTAGGTTAGGATTTTGTTAACATTGTTCTTAAAAATAAGATTTACTATTCACGTCTTATTTTAATGTTTTAAGTTATCAACAATCTAAAATTCAGTGGTAAGAGAAGAAATCAGGGCATTTACTATGTTGATCAAGATCGAAGGTCGAGTGAAATTCTTACTTCTTCAGATAAAAACATAAATAAATAAAATATGTACTTACTGTGTGATACATCCCATCTTTCGAAATCCATTATCGATAATTCGACCAGCAAAATATGCGTTTAAAGATAATGCAAGTGCAAAACAACAAGGCACTTTGACAAATGCACACACACACAACAGTCACAACACTCAATGAATGACATACTCCCCTCTCGCCCCGCGTCGTCTCGTGCGAGTAGAAACAGCTAGACATCTGTTCAAAATTAGTGGGAAATTCGGGTGCATTTGCGAATACCGAAAATGATGAAAGAAACTTGCTTATAATTTCATTTTCCTTAAAACATTACGTAACTAGACAATATAAGCTGTGGTTCTATTATAATTACATAATGATTATTTGAGTTTTTAATATAAAACAAAAAGGCGGAAAATGTGTCGTCAACGTCGAAAAATTTACGAAATGTAATCGTATATATTTTTGAGTAGGAAAATATTTTAGAAAAAATATTCAAACCAGAACATAGATAAATATTTTCTTAATCCGAATAATAACTTAAATATGTTCAAATATTCTCGAATTAAAAATTATTTTGGTATTACGTTTGTATGGGAAATTCGTTGTTCGCCGGCTTCTTAACATCAGGCTATCTCTTCTGGGAAAACAAATTCTACATGCAAATTGACGGTGTAGCTATGGGGTCTCCAGTCTCTCCCATTGTTGCCGACATTTTCATGGAAGACCTTGAGGAGAAGGCTTTTTCAAGCACCCTGGCTATGCCGAAGATGTTCAAACGGTACGTAGATGATACTTTTGTTGTACTCCCCAAAACTCAAGTCTCTGTTTTGTTAGATCACTTAAATTCCATTAATAGTAAAATTAAATTCACTATGGAACCTGAGATCAATAATTCATTAGCCTTTCTTGATGTTTTAATAACTAGAAATCTTGACAATAGTATCAGTCACACTGTGTACAGAAAGCCCACCCACACAGACAAATATCTCAACGGTAAATCTCACCATCATCAATGTCAGTTAGCTACCGTAGGCAAATCTTTGTTACAGAGAGCACACGGCATCTGTGACACCCACCATCTTAAGGAGGAGCTTCAACGAGTCAAGTCTGTCTTAAGAAGCAACAATCTCAGCCTCCCACACATATGTCACAGAAGTCGACCCAAGCCACACACAGTTGATCGTTTTCCTGCCATCTTACCATACATAAAGGGAGTCACGGACAAGATTGGTAACATACTTAGGCGAGCTTCAATCAAGACCTATTACAAGCCGCATAAGAAAATAAACCAATTTTTAAGACCTGTAAAATCCAATATCCCATTGCAAGATGCTGGAGTTTATAAAATTGACTGTGACTGTGGTTTATCATACATTGGGCAAACAAAGAGAAGCATTAATACTCGTATAAAAGAACATATTGCTGACATGAAAAATAGACGCTCAACCAAGTCTGCAGTCTGTGAACATGCTCTAGACAAACCCAACCACTATATGCGTTTTGATAATCCTCAAGTCCTTGCAAAGGAAAACAGATTCATTCCAAGGATGTTACGTGAAGCTATTGAAATTAAAAAACATCCTAATTTCAATAGAGAGGATGGATGGCAGGTACCGCCAGCTTGGGACCCAGTCATTAACTTAATAAAATCGCAAACTCGGAAGCAGACTGCAAGACCCTTAGATACTGTGAGCCAATACTGCGTGAATCGGAATAGTTCCCAATTAAAATTTCAGGCGGTAGTTTTGTAATCTTATGACATCAAAGACAAATGTTAACTTAGTCTGCCTGCGACCATGAACGCTGTAAAGTGTTTGAAACGTCAGGTGTAAATAAATAAGTAATAAACGCGATAAAACCGTATTAAAATAGTTTAATTTAATGAATAACAATCGCGAAAACATAAGAAAACTTAAAATCCTCTTTTAAAACATAATTATTTCAGTCTTAAATCAACTTATTGCCTATGCTGTCCCGCAAATAACTTCTTAAAAATTAGTGTGCCTTGTTGAAACATTTTCGCCAATAAAACCATTTACAAATATTGCATATGGTTATTACTTGGGCAGCGTGTTTTCGTATATTGAATCGTCTCATGAATAATCAATTTTTTCGTAAACACTAACGTCTCAAATCACTCAAACTATAACAATCAGAAAAAAAAAATAAGAAATATAGAAAAAAATACATTGAAAATGTAATTTTTCAGGAAAAAACTAGGTGTATACTGTAGTATACACCTGGCCTGCTGAATACAAATCCGTTGATTCTACATTCCCAGGCCGGTGTATAATAAAGTATACACCTTAAAAAGGGGGCAAAAATAAATAAATAAATATATATATATATATATATATATATATATATATATATATATATATATATATATATATATATTTATTAGTTATTATAAACGACTGACACAAGTAGAATCCAAATTTGCAATAAAAAAAAGTTAAATCCACACATTTTTACAGAGATGGCTTTGGCGCTTACTGTGTTAAAGTTATAAGTTCTATTACTGAATTTTGACTTTTTTCATTTCTAATGATACATTTAATGTATGTAAATGACCAACTTCAATAATATTGGCACATTTTAGCATCTGAACCAGATTTGGTTAATGACAATGAAATTTTTATTGTTATCTAGTTTGTAGCAAGTGAAGGGATAAACAGTATAACAGAGAAATAAGTAAAAATTAAATCTGAAATTAAATGTTTCTACTATTTATTTTTTGTGTTGCCCCATAGTGGGTTGTTTAATAATAAATAATAATAATAAATATCTTTATTCACGAAAACATGGTATGTATATTGGTGTTACAATTTTTACGTATTGGATCACATGTGCACTTTTAATGACATGCGAATAATTGTTTGTATGAGATAAACTGATTGACATGGTTTTTGAAGCAAGCTATGTGTGTACATAGCTTAATAATAAGACAATTAAGTTTCAATTTGACAAAACCTTTGGCATTTTAATCTAAGGTTTCATGGTAATTTTAGGAACTCTTATAAATGGCTTAGTAGTTGTTTTCTGCAGCTCCATCTGTGAAAAAGTTTGACCCCGGGTCTTCAACTAAAACTATCCAAACCAAATTTCAACAAAATCTTTTTGGGCATGAAAGTGTAACAGACAGACAGATAAACATACAAACTTTCGTACTTATAATATTAATAAGTAGGGATAATATAGAAGTATGGATTTGAATACAAAACAAAATTGGAGGTTGATCATACCTCTGTAACCTCTCCAGCATACGTTCCCGCGCTTGCTCCGATATACCACCAGTGTAAGTAGGAGTTTCTTCATTATGTTTCCTATATTTACGTCCTTTTATCGCGTTAGAATCACTATTATCATCAGCATGTTCGTCGTCGTTAGCGTCATCTTGGAACGATATTAGTCTGTTCTGCTTACGTTTAGCAGCTGCTAGTTTATCTAGCCCTAGCAAGGAGGGCTTGGCGAACTGAAATTCATCTGGTTTGTCCTTCTTTTTGATTATTAAACCACCGGGAGCATCGCCCGAAGTACCCTCCAAGCGATGTAAGCTTTCGTCATCTTCAGCCATGTTTCACAACAACACAAGATATCAACAAACACCTCCAAAGATTGAGTTACACTTGCAATTAATTAATTACGCGCATTTATGAATTAAATTTGATTAAAATTACGAAACAAATTACAAAACATTGCGCCAACTTGCGACAAAAACACAACTTTCATTCATCAGTGAATTATATTGACGTTTGTTTGTGTGACGTACCATGTGACGATGTGACTTTGACGTTGACGTAAATTTTTTTATTCTCTTATCGGTTCGACAAACAGGCATCTCTAAAATATTAGATGTTTTCCGCAGCTCCGCCTGCTTCAAAAAGTAGCTCATGTTTGACCCCGGGTTTTCAACTATATTCATACCAAATTTGATCAAAATCCGTTCAGTGGTTTGGTCGTGATCAAGCGTAACAGACAGACAGAAAGACAGACAGACTTTCGCATTAATACTAAGTATGGATTAGTATGGATGGATACAACCCACCTGGTGGGTTACCATGATCTCTTAATTCAATCAAAGTGTGAGCACCGTCGTAAGTAAGAATACGTAGAAGTACCTTAGGCAGGCCAGATAAGCTTCTCGAGTCTAAACTTAGTCTGGCGAGACTTAACTATGGCACACGTTATGGCACTTCTACTTAATCTTATTTCTGTGGTATTAACCGAATTTCGCCAGGGAGATTTTTTGAGCAGTCTTCGTGCAGTTTTTCAGCCACTTCACTAACTACCCTTCTGACTATAAATTAACCCGTCGAGCGTCTTAGTAACTAAAACGAAAGCGCTTAGGCAGTTGTCAAACGGGGCTGTGCGATTCGTGAAACGCGACTGCGATGCAACTTGAGTCGCGTACGATGTATGACTTGACTGTTGAATGAAAGAAAGATACTCTCGTGCGACTCGGGTAGTATACGGGTAGTATTACTAAAGTTTCATCGTGCGTGAACTGCCTCAGTCACCGGGTATGTTACTTTCAGAAGTAGGTACTATTCATGTACTATTCACACCCGTTTCACTCTCTTAATACGATGTTCATGTTCAAGCGTTAGCATTTGACTGTTTCGCTCATTCCTTTCGTTCATTCCTTTTCTTCTATCACGACCCCGTCCATCACATTCTCAGAAGGGTCACTTTCTGAGAATGGTGTTGCACAGATTGTTTATACCTACATGAAAAATCTTGTATGAAGTGCGCCTGATACTAGAAATAGTATCGCCTTTGTAGTCTGTACGACTCTCTCAAAATGAGTAAGTCACAGAAGCATTTTTCGAAAATAAAAGCCCTCATAGATTAATAATTGGTCTCCGCGGAGCGCGAGACCAATTATTAACCTAAGAGAAGCCCTATTTTTGAAATGGCATACAATATGTCGAATGCTAATCGTTCTATAACGAACAAAAATCCTTCGATATCGAACGAAAATCATTCGACTCGCCGATTTTGATGAGTCACGCTTTTAATATAGCACTTCTACTCGCCGATTTTGCGATATTTTGTAAAGTATTTACATTTACGACATCCTACCGTGCATTTGTAGAAAGGCAATTATTTCACCAAAATGAGTTTTAAAAATGTAACTCATCCGGTTCCCGCCATTGCACGTTTATGTTAGAGACAACAGCGTCAAGTCCATACAGCCAAATCTCACTTCTATTCCCTGCTGGTATTTTGAACTTTATTCTCACTGTTTTATGGGTTACACGTTCAAAATACAATATTAATAGTTTTCCAAGTTTGTTTAGCTGAGATTAAGGTCCATGAACGTTGAGGTCATAAATATTTCTGTTCAGTGTGAAATACAACCGTCGGGGATTTACGGTAACAAGGCTTTTTAGAAAGCGAGAATTTTTTCGAGAAAGCATTGTGTATACCTATTATTTCAACAAATGTAACAAAGATGTTTTTCATTTCGTAATGTAGGTATTATAGGTATATAACTGTAAAAAAAATGGTTTAAATTTTTTGAACATAAAATAAGGGTACAACAGAGAAAAGGAACAGGAAATTATTTGACTAAAACCAAAAAAAAAATACTACAAAATATAGAACCCCTTTGGCTGTCCCGGTATTGTAGTCAATAGGCTCCGTGGTCCAAAAATAGGTGCACGCCTATAAAGAACAGGAGCCCCCAGGACTTTTTAAAGCATGACTTACGCAAAATTGTTAATACATAAAAATCATTCGGCTTTCCGATTATCATTACATAGTATAAAACAAAGTCGCTTTCCTGTCTGTCTGTCCCTATGTATGCTTAAATCTTTAAAACTACGCATCGGATTTAGATGTTTTAATAGGAAGATTAGGAAGGTTCTCGCGCGCTCGACTAGATACCGTCGGCGTACTAGAAAAATGCGGAAACTAAAACTACGCCGAATTCGACGTACTCGCGGCATACCCGCGTCAGTCAAGCCGCAACCGATGAGCGAGTTGGACGTCTAGATAAATTTGAAATTTAATGTAAAAGCGGAAGCAAAATGGCAGTTTGCGTAGTCAAACTGTGTAAGAATAATACTAAAAGTAAATAAGAAAGATACTGGTATTACATACCATCAGCAAGTAATGTTTAATTTCGAAATATGGACATAAATTACTCATGAAAATAATAAAACCCTAAAATATGGCGCGAAGTACCGCTCAGTGCTCAATGTTGCCGTGTTTAAAAAAAATCCCAAATTCTGCAAGGTTTCGATTTTTATTATTTGAATATTTTGTTTTTTTAACTCCCGACCCCAAACGAGGGATGTTATAAGTTTGACTTCAATTTTATCTGTCTGTCTGTGCATCTTATTTCTTCAATGCTGGTCTGAAAGAAAAGTAAAAACGTGGAATGTACTAGCTGCTTCTCTTTTAGCGCAGACCATACAAGCCGGCTGAGGGAGTGGGCGAAAATTGAAGAAACCATACCTATCAGTAGGCGATGCGACTAGCAACCTATCACTATTTTGGTTCCATTTTTCACCTTTACCAACATTCTAAATGTGGCCTTTGGGTAGTTGGTACCCCGTCCCTACGGATAGTGTTGCCGGATAATCGATTAATGGATTTCGGTTTTAAAAAAAAATTATCATGGGTATCGATTATGTATCGATTATGTATCGATTATGCATCCATTATGTGTCGATTATGTAGCGATTATGTATCGATATTATCGATGTAATCTAATCTGTGGTATGGATTTTAGACAATTTATCAAAAATAGTCGATTAATAGATTGTCAATTGAAATACCAACCATTTAAGGTACCGGTACTATACAGATATACCGAAACTCTGCGGCAGGAGTATACAGCGGGAATTACACAAATCATCGTCATTCAACTCATAGGAAAAAATATTGTACTTACAGAAATATATTATCGATAGTATCAATATCGATACTATCGATACATGATCACTATCGATTCCTAAGATTATATTTTCAACTATCAAAGAATCGTTTATTATTCGATGTGTAATCGATTTTCCGGCAACACTACAATATAATATGTATGTGTGTGTATGTCTAAGTATTTATTTATTTGTATTTAAACCCGGGTCACAACTAAAAAGGGGTCAGTAACTAATTAGCTCAATAGAAAATTAAAAGTAACGTTTATCATACTGTACTACTACTATGCAAATTAATTACTGTGTAATAATAAATCAAATGAAAGTTCTTGTTGCAATTTTAGGATCCTTTATAAAAATTATTAAATAAAGTATATATGTATGTATGTAAAAACTTTATTGTACAGAAAGAACATTGTTACAAAAAAATAGAACACAATAACAGGCGGACTTATCCCTGATAGGGATCTCTTCCAGTCAAACCGCAAACCAAAGGAAAAAAATAGAGTACGTGAGCATCAAAGAGTGTACAGTACAATAGATACGATAAATATAAATGTAAAATAAACTAACTTAACCTAAACCTAAGTCAATTTAAGTTAATAAAAACCTGTATTAAAATAGGGCTCCATAAGGGAAAGCGTCATGGAAGCGGGAGCTGAGGACGCGTTACTAAGGAGGGTTGACGTTAGACAGTCGTAAAAACATGCCAAGATAATAATAGGAATGGAAGCAACGCGAAGGCATGCGTCATGGAAGCGGGAGCTGATGACGAAACTGAGAGAGCGTTCGAAAATTTTGTAGTAAATATTTAGGGTTTAATTTTACGTGCTTTTCCCGTGGATGTTTTAAAAGGGGATGTTCTGATACTGTCAGCTGGGTAGACAGATGTTAAGAGAGCATACACGGGACGAACAAGTGGAAAGCGACCAGTTGTCCCAGGTATCGCTGGAGAGACAAAGTCGTAAACGACTTGAAATTAAAAAAAAAAAAAACATTTGATTCCCCTTGAATTGAAAAAGAGATGGCTAGATTGTGTCAAAGAGAACATGAGTAGGAAGAGCGTTGAGAAAGAAATAGCTGGAGATAGAGGAAAGCGGAAGGAACGAACATACTGTGCCGACCCCACATAAAAAGTGGGACAAGGTAAAGCCGAAGAAGAAGAAGAATCACCATAGATTAATAATTGGTCTCCGCGGCGCTACGACTAGATACCGTCGGCATACTACAAAAATTCGCAACTAAAGCCATGCCGAATTCGGCATGGTTGCGGCATACCCGCGTCAGTCATGCTCATGCCGCGACCGATGAGTGAGTTGGATGTCTAGATAAATATAAAATTTCATGTAAAAGTAGACGCAAAATGTGCAGTTTGCGTAGACAAACTGTGTAAGAATAATACTTAAAGAAATAAGGAAGATACTGGTATTACATACCATCAATAAGTATTGTATAATTTTGAAATATGGACAAAAATTACTTATGAAAATAATATAACCCTAAAATATGGCGCGAAATACCGCTCGGTGCTCAATGTTGACGTGTATTAAAACATCCCAAATTCCCCGAGGTTTCGATTTTTATTATTTAGATATTTTGAGTAGGTGTAAATTGGGGTATCTGGATCACAGATCCAGATACCCCAATTTACCCTTGATTTTTAACTGTTCGTACGTTCATCGAATACATGCAGTTACACATGTTTTATACATCGATTACATTTACTCATTCATATCGAGTGGGTGGTGGTCAATCGCTCCAGTACACCCCCGACGTCAAAAGTTTTCGGAACCATCTTTCGATTTCTGACATGATTTACACCTTAACCACTGAACCACAAAAGCAGTATATTCACTCATATCAGTAGGTTATTTAAATTAGGCCAAATAACATATCGTTCAAAGATTTTATTATAGTTTATAGAATTAATCACCAGGTCAAACGACACCGTAGGAATGCAGACTGTAGGAATGTCCAACGTTGTCTTATATAGGTACTTAGCGCAATAACAGTGCAATAAACTATTCTTATTTACTTCATATTTTATGAGGAAAGTAAAAAAAAATGTAAAATTAATTGTAGCATTATTTTTTATTATTTAGGTGATTTACATATCTAATAACGTATTGAAACTTATTAATTACTTATTATACATACTTGTTACATGTTAACAACAAATTATTAGTGAAATTATTTATACATATTAATAATTATAATTATTTTATAGAGCAATAACTACTTAGGCATTTTTTTAATCTAAAGCTTTGGGTCGATATCATACTGAATTTTAGCTAAAATTTCTTTGGTACTGGAATATATGTCATCAAATAATATGTCTTTCACAACGTGTTGAACACACACATCAGCTTTACAACTACATATCGATTGCTCGGATTTTGGGAAATTCTCCGGATCGTAAACTTCTATTTTGATTATTTTTTTCGCATGAGTAGCAGGTTTCTTTATATATTTGAAAAATGTATCCTTTGATTTCCGTCTCTTACGAGCAAGACCTAGGGTATTTGATGATTTTTGGGCTGGTTTATTCATAGGCACAAAATTGAACAGTTCATCTGTATCCTGAAAAGAGAAAGTAGTATAATAACTGCTATTTTAAGTACCTATACAGACAGATGCGGTTAGAATATATCTTTGCGTAGTAATCGAGACTTACACTTACGGTCACCCTCCGAGTCGTTAATGACAAATCATTAAAATTCTTCAAACTGAAATAAGAAGTTATCCGTGTGAGGTACTAACAAACAATTACTGAGGCGTCGCCCATATAAATCTACATAAATGAGTGTAAGTTAATTCTGCCTTTATGGATTTTTTCAAGTTTAGTTTAAAGAGTTTGATTTAATTGTTATTAGCGACTCTGAGTGCGACCATTAATAATATCAACTTTGAAATGTTACATTAAATGGGTAGGTACTATCATCAAAAATATTATTATTATTTAATAAGTACTTACAGACATCACGTAGTAGTAGTAGTAGATATAGAAATTCAATAAATTTACACATTATGTTTGCATTTATATGGCATGTAAGTTTAATCTACAGAGTTCAAATTCGTATGTTTTTTACTTAGTGCCAAATGTTGATATCAGTGAAATTTAAACCATAACACATCTAAGATTTGCTTTCTTACATTTTATTAATTACTAGCTTATGCCTATGGCTTCGTCTACGCGTAATAGATTTTAAGTCAAACCATCAACAATACAAATCAAACATTCAATAGTGCTTGCATGAACGCATGAACGCGTGTACAAAGGTACATACTGACAAAAAGTACTGGCTGAAACCAACGGCTTAAGGCACTTTCCGAAACATGGAATCATCATATTATTATCAGAAAATCAGGTGATTCAAGCTTGCTATGTCCTAGCCAAAACAAAGTAATTTTCCCATGGGAATCGTGCCCATGACCTTTGGTCGAAGGCAAACGCCTTAACCACTAGACCACAGAGGTAGTTACCATTATTTAAAAATTAATATTAATAATCTCATTAACTTTTTTCGCTTGAATTGTCGAGTAAAAATATTAAAGTACCGAGTACTAAGCAGTTGTTGTCATAGAACAAATAATAGCAAGAGACAAAGCAGAGTCTATTACAAAGTCTTCTCGAACGTTTTTGTATGTATCCAGCCAGGGTGCTTGATTTCTGTAGTTATAATGTTTTATATTGTAGGAGGGTAGTATTACGATATCGTAGACAGAGCACAATATCTTATATAGCTGATCCAGCATTTTGACAACACATGCCTTTTCCATATTTGGGATACTGTGACGTGGATTTAGCACTATTTAAGAGTCTAGCTGCGGAAGTTCAAACGCAATACACTTCTTCAAGAGCAAGCGGTATCACCGACCACGACTTACCAGGATCTACTAGAAATTCAATAAATTTAAACTACAAACTTAGCAGATCTTCTATAAGATGTAAGTGATTTTGGTTTATTTGTATCTATATTTATTAACTTCGTGTACTTTTCAATAATACTAGTAACTATTTATTCCATTATGTAACTATTCAGTCACTCTTTTTTTAATAATGCTATTATTCAGTTTATTTCAACATTCAATCACTCTATTATTCACTGAGGTTGTTGTTCTGTTTATTCCACTATTCAATTACTTCACAATTCAATAATGCTATTATTCATTTTCTTTTATTATTCTTTTTTTTTTTTGCAAGTAATCACTTTGATTGATTGATTAATTTTACTATTTGATTATTTATCAATGAAATAAATTACAGTGACTAAGTATATGTATTAATAATTTACCCCTCTTTTTCAGGTCCAAGCAAATAGCAGACCAGCTTTTCCCATCGGACGATGAGTCGGCGGAAGAAAACAAAGTCCATGCAAAGCCCGAGAAAAGGAAGCGCAAGTCACACCAGAAGTCCAGCGAGAGTCAACCGTCAACCAGCAAAAAGCAGAAGCCGAGCAGCAGAGCGACAGCCCGCGATCTGTTCGGCAGCGATTCCGATGACGAGCACTTGGAGGCAACTGGTAAACAGCATCAGCCAATCTACTCGTATATTACGCGCAGATTAGCTAACGGATTTTCAAGACAGATGGACGAAGGGAAAAAAGGCAGTTATTACATAGAGTTAAAAATATATAACTGTGATGACATTGAACGAGTGTCACCCATAAATAGATGGCGACACTCAATTATAACTGTTAAAAATAAGTGTGAGGGGAACTATGAATCTTGGAAGCACTTAAACACGTATATTAAGAGTGTTAGAAAAGAGTTTAAGGATTGTCCGGCAATGTTCATAAGTTCATATCAATAAGTAAAATAATAATCGATAATTACTCTACAAATATATAAAACTGTTATTTGCATTCCAAAATGCTCATCTATCTTTATAATAAATATGTAACATGTAACCATTATAATCATAACCTACTATAACTATTATTGTTAATTGTCCATCGTTTATTCTTATTCAATAAATTGTCATATTTACTGCATACAAATGGTTTTTTCCTTTTCAGTGGAACCACCTCTTCATTCATCATCAAGATCTTATATACATTGTGATAAATGCAAAATTGATATACCAGAACACGAATACAGATATCATAAGAGAACTAATATTCATAAATCAAATTGTTTAATAAAGACAAAGTTTGCAAATGTTGATATTGTAGCCACGGCATTTAAAAAGAGAATAATTACTTATCGCTTAAATCCATCTCAAGAAAATGAGAGCCTTCTAATAGAGGTGTTCTTAGATGGTAAGCAAGACGATATTTTTAAAATTATTGAATTAACATTAATGAAACATGTCTGTATCAAAGTGAACTTCGAGTTGTTTGCTTACTTTGCACTCCCTGTATCAGATGAGCAGCAATTGAAGTCGTTTAATACAAAATATAGAACAGTATATCAAAATACTGACTTTTGTGAGTTATATTCAAATTTAAAAGAGATCTATAAAACAAAAATAACAGAATTTGAGCATTGTCAATCTGGATGGACATTTTTGTGTGTGAGTCACTTAGAAATTAACATTAATAAGTACTCACCTATGCGAGGAGGTTCCTACATCGACCTACCTATTAAAATTAAAAATACAAAGAGCTGTTTGAACATAAAAAATAATGATAATTACTGTTTTTTATGGAGCATAGCTGCAGCATTATTTCCAGCTAAAAATAATGTTTGTAGACCAAGCTCGTACCCGAATTTAAGTTCCATATTTAATATACAGGGAATGTCATTTCCGCCATCAGTCCAAGATATTAAGTTGTTTGAAAAAAATAATGTTGAAATTAGTGTAAATATTTACGGTTTAGACAAGCATTATACGGTTACTGGTCCTTTATATGTTACCAATGAAAAGAAAAATAAACACATTAACTTACTGTATTTTGAACAGAACCTCAAAGCTCATTACTGTTTGATAAAAGATCTCACGCGTCTTGTTCGACGTCAGGTTTCACGTCATAAAGGTCAAATTTATTTATGTGACACATGTTTACAATTTTTTGCAAGTGAAACAAAATACGCTTCACATACTTGTTCTAAGATTATAACTATATTACCAGAAAACAGTTTTTTGAAATTCAAACATTATGAGAGACAGCAAAAAGTTAACTTTGTTATCTATGCAGATTTTGAATGTCTGTTATTCGATTTTAAAGAACCTAATTCCGATAAAAACACCATAAGGAATAAATGTCACCAACCATCAAGTTTTGCTTATTATGTATGTTGTTCGCACGACAAAAGCTTGAATAAATTTGTTACATATAGAGGAAAAGATTGTGTGCAAGTATTTGTTAAAAAAATAATTAAGGACGCGCATTTCATTCATAAAATTTTGAATACAAAGAAGCCTATGAAAGCAATGACTAGAGAACAAATTAATGATTTTTATAATGCAACTATATGTCACATCTGTAAGCAATTATTATTTGATGATAAAGTGCATGATCATGATCACATTACATCTGAATATAGAGGCGCAGCTCATTCGCATTGTAATTTATTATTTAAAGTATGTCAATTCATTCCCGTAATATTTCATAATTTATCGGGTTATGACGCTCATATATTTATAACAGAACTATCTAAATACGATGGTGAAATAAAAATAATTCCCAAAACAAAAGAAAAGTATTTATCTATTACAAAAATGATTAAAGCGTGTAATGAGACAATGCCTTTACAAATTAAGTTTATAGACTCTTTTCAGTTTCTTAGTTCAAGCATTGAAACATTGGCTAAAAGTTTATCAGACAAAGATTTCATACATTTGTCATCCCATTATTCTAATAAGGATCAATTCGATTTAATAAGAAGGAAAGGTATTTATCCGTATGAATATATTAACTCGTGGGAGAAGTTTAATGAAACCGAACTTCCTTCAAAAGATAGTTTTTATAATAGCTTACTAATGAAAAATATAACAGAACAAGAATATAAACATGCTCATACAGTTTGGAAATCTTTTCATATTAGTTCCATTGGTGAATACACTGATTTATATTTAAAAAGTGATGTGCTTTTGTTATGTGATGTATTTGAAAATTTTAGAAAAATATCTATTATGAATTATAATCTTGACCCTGTTTATTATGTCACATCACCTAGTTTGAGTTGGGATGCGATGCTGCTTTACACTGGTGTTCAACTAGAACTGATTAGTGATTTAGAAATTTATCAAATGCTAGAAAAAGGCATACGTGGAGGGCTAGTACAATGTACTTACCGATTTGCAGAGGCCAATAACAAGTACTTACCTCAATTTGATGATACTAAACCTTCAACATATTTAACATATCTTGACTGTAACAATCTGTACGGTTATGCTATGACTAAGAAATTACCTATGTCAGATTTTAAATTTATGAAACATGATGATATTGAGAATTTTGATTTATTTGATATTTCTGACGATGCCAGCTACGGTTATATTTTAGAAGTCGATATGATGTATCCAGATCATTTACATAATTTACACAGTGACTTACCCTTCGCCCCAGAAAAGTTTATACCTATCGGAGGGAAGACACCTAAATTAATTGCTAATTTGTATGATAAATATAATTATATAATACACTATTCCCACTTAAAAGAATGTCTCAGAAACGGTCTTGTATTAAAAAAAATTGACAGAATACTTAAATTTAAGCAAGATAACTTTTTGAAAAAGTATATAGACTTAAATACTAAATTACGACAAGCAGCTGTGACACCATTTGAGAAAGATTTCTTCAAGCTTTTGAATAATTCTATATTCGGTAAAACCATTGAAAATAAACGTAAACAGGTGGATGTTAAATTAGTGACCAAATGGAATGATGATTGTAATAAGACAAATAAGTCAGTTGGTGCAGAGAAATTAATTACAAAACCAAATGTAAAAAGTATTTCGATTTTCGATGAAAATTTTATTGCAGTTCAACTGAGTCATGAAAAGCTTATTTTAGATAGACCAATATATGTCGGATTTGCTGTACTAGAATACTCAAAAGAGCATGTTTATAAATTCCATTATAATTTTATTAAGAATAAGTATGGTGATAAAGCCAAATTATGTTATACCGATACTGATAGCTTATTATATTTAATAGAGACAGATGATTTTTATAAAGATATGTACTTTAATATACAGGAATTCGATACTAGTAATTTTAATTTCGATAACCCATATAGTGTGCCTATGGTGAATGAAAAAGTCCCTGGCTTATTTAAGGATGAATTGGGAGGCGATGTAATAGAAGAATTTATCGGGCTAAGAGCAAAACTTTACTCTATTAAATCACTAAAAACTCAAATTAAAAAAGCTAAAGGAGTATCAAAACCAGTCACAAAAAGTTTAAGTACTAATGACTATAAGAAAGCATTATTTATGAATGTTGAATTAAAGCGTAAAATGAATATGATCAAATCAATTAAGCATGTATTATATTCACAAGAAATTAATAAAGTGATATTAAAAAGAGTTGACGACAAAGTGCAGGTTCAATCCAATCAAATAAATACGCTACCTTGGGGTCATTGCAATGGTATATTGTAAATTGATTGTAAACGATTTTTATCAAAATGTACACCTGTTTCGTTTATAAGTTGTTACCTGTTTTAAGATTTCTTGTAACGGTTAACATTTCTTTTAAAAATAAGTGTACAATAAGTGTGAATAAAGTTACTACGTGTGCTATATTTAAATAAAGTGTACTTTCTAAAATGTGTTTAATTATTTATGCACCCTTTACGTATATTATTTTAAATGAAAAAACCTTAAATTTTTATCAATAAAATGCAGTTCTATATAATTTTAAATTTATTATAATGAACTTATAATGTACTCTAAATATAAACTTACACAGATATTATGAAGTTGAACTTATCTCTTTTACTATTTTCTTAATTAAATGCATGGTTTCACTCATAACTTCATCATATTCGGTGCTCACTAAATATTGTACATTCACACTTGCACTATCAGGATCAGTTCCCATTTCCTCAGTATGGTGATCGTTGAAATCATGTATAATTATTCTTATTGCTTGACGAATATGTCCTGGCTGTTTGCGTACGATAAATGATGTATTTTTAAAAGATTTTGATTTGTTTCTTTTCTTCTTCAGTTTTAGCTCTTCGAACTTTTGACGTTGACTATCTTGGTGCACACTTGGTGCTACTTCAGTGCTCCAACTCTCTCTATCTTGAGTATAGAAGAAAGGATTTATAACTGGATCTTGGATGAAATTCTAAAAAGAAAGATATTTTTAAGTTATTATATAAAGGGAAAGCCTTTGCCTAGCAGTGGGACACAACACTTATACGCTAAGTATTAAAAATAAAAATTATTTAATTGATTGAATTATTTCAATTGATTATTCATTAATTGATAAAAACAGCTTAGATACTTACATTGTCTTGGAGGGTGATATGATCATCTAAAACAGGACTGTACGACGGTAAATGTGACATGATGCTGTAAAAGAAGATGCATTATAAAACATATTTTCATAAGTTAAGATAATTAAATAATAAATTTAAATATATGTAATGCACTTACCTTGACAAAGGTTCAAAAATGAATTTGATACGTCTTACTCGTAGAATAAACAGCCGCAAAATGAAGTGATTGCTTACTTTATTAATAAATACTGCAAAGATCAGATTATTTATTATTTGAAATATGAGAATAGATACATTCCTGTATTCAGCACAAGTGTCGACTTGTTTGTTGAACAAGTATATAGGTGTGTGTCAAATAGTTTTCGTATTAATAGGTAAGATGAAGTTGATTAAGCAACCCATATCGCTGAATGTTAATAATATAAAATTGAGTGACTATTCCACGCATCAGACATAGCGCTTTATTACCAAACACCATTCGCTGTATAATATGTGGGCCCTCAAACTGCGGCAAAACTAATGTGATGATTAGTTTACTACTGCATCAAAATGGTGTTAAATTTAAAAATCTTTATCTTTACTCTAAAACTACTTTTCAACCAAAATATCGGTTTTTGGCTGATGTTTTAAATAGACCACAGATTAAATTTTACGAATTTAGTGATAATAAAGATGTTATTGCTCCAAACGAAGCTTTAACGGATTCTGTATTTATTTTCGATGATGTTGCTTGTGAAAGTCAAGTAAATATCCGCAATTATTTTTGTATGGGTAGGCATAAACAAATTGACTGTTTCTATTTATCTCAATCTTACTCGAAAATTCCAAAACAATTGTTACGTGATAATGTTAATTTACTTATAATATTCAAGCAAGATGATGTAAATTTAAAACATATATATGAAGAACATGTTGGTTCCGATTTAAAATGGAAAGAATTCAAGAAAATTTGTCAAACTGTTTGGAGTAAATCCTATAACTTTCTACTTATAAATAAAGAATCGTCATTAAATAATGGAAGGTACAGGAAGAATTTTGATATATTTTTAAAATTTGACTGAATGGAGAACATTGTAGAAGTATTCAGTAAGCTACTAATTAGAGATTACTATCCTCAATTGTATAAATTATCAAGTTTCTTTTAAAATATTTCATTACGTGTAAAGTATTTGAATAAAACAGTTGGAAAACATGAATAAAAAAATGAATGAAGACATAAAAAAATAATTGATAGAATCTGTTACCAATATTAAGCATAAGATAAAGATGATTAAAAATGAAAATGATGCCACAGATTTCAAATTCAAAAAAGTTTTTAAACCTATCACAGATCCTTTAGATACGCTTATTAAAGTAAATGTTAATGAAAACTCCAATACTGCTAAGATTCATAAAAAATACAAGAGAAAAAGTTCTCAAGAACAGGAATCTGACGTTAGTGATGTCACATTGGAGGATTTGGATACTTCTGTTGGTTATACTGATTTTAAAAATTATGATCATGATGAATCTAATGATGGTTCAGATTACTATGACCCTGATAATGAAAAAACACCTTCAAAAAATAATAATTCGACAGCATCTATACAAAAAGAAGATATGATGGAAATATGTGATGACATCAATGTACCATTTGGAATACGTAGTGAAAATAAAATACTTAAAATAGGAAATACACAGGTCCGTATTATGTTAACAGGAAATAATTCAAATAAAAAATCTTACACAATCACTATTAACAATGAAAAATATGAATTAACACCCGGATTGCGAGAACTCTTACTACATAATAAACCTAAACTAGAGTTAGTGACTAGTGAAGACAAAAATGTATATAAAGAAATACTTGATACTACAAACGCTCACAAAAGGGATTTCAATCCCTATGGGCAAATAAAAGGCGATAAAGGATTAAAGTATTGCAATATTATTAAGCCTCTATACACACAGCAAAACTGTAATAAACAACCTGAAAAGAAGCAAAACCCTAAATTAGGCGGTCGCTTAAGTCATCTTCAAAAACACAATAAAAATGTGAGAGTTAACTTACCCCATCTAAAAGAATACAAAAAAAATACTGATTATATTTACTGGGATGATCCAAATGAGTTAATTGAAAGGTTGAAACTGTTAATTTCATCGAAAGTAGCTGGTAATAGCAATCATAACAATGAAATAATTTCTATAATTGAAGAGCTAAAAGAAGCTGGTATCATTAAAGAATAAAAACTAATGTAACATATTATTATCAGACAGTAATCAATAGACAATCACGCATGGTTGTTAAAAAATATAATATTGTTATTAACAATTATTTTTTTACATAATTAATTAATGTCTAAGTTTATTTTTCTTATTAAATTACATACTGAAACGTACCAAACATAATGAGTAAGGCTGATGTGGTAAATGAAATTCATAAAAATGCTAGAGTGAATTTCGCTAGAAGACATGTTATTCTTAAGGATATAGATGATTTATGGCAAGCAGACTTAATCGATATGCAATCGATATCTAAACTTAACGCAGGTTTTAAATATATATTAGTGGTCATCGATTGTTTCTCAAAATATGCATGGACAATTCCTCTTAAACAAAAAAATAAAGAAATTGTATCACAAGCGTTCCACGTTCTATTAAAAAAAGGAAGAACACCCAAAAATTTACAAACTGATTTAGGAACAGAATTTTATAATGACAAATTCAAAACTGTAACAATGAAATATAATATTAATCATTATTCAACATATTCTACCAAAAAAGCCTCAATTGTCGAGAGACTTATAAGAACAATCAAAAGTAAATTATATAAAGAATTTAGCTTAAAAGGAAAATATAAATGGAGTGATGGTACACTCGACAAAGTGATACACGAATATAATAATTCTTTTCATAGAACGATTAAAGAGATACCAGCCTTGGTTAACCATATTAATAAAGAAATTATATTAAAAAGATATAATAGTATATCCCTTACTAATATTCGTAAACTAAAATGTAAAAGATTTCAAGTAGGAGATTTCGTTAGAATTAGTAAATATAAAAGTTGTTTCGAAAAGGGGTTTACACCAAATTGGTCAACAGAAATATTTAAAATAATTAGAATAAATAATACATGTCCTACTACATATATTTTAGAAGATGGGAAGGGCAGACCTATTTTAGGAGCATTTTATTCTCAAGAAATTCAAAAAACTAATCATCCTGATGTATATTTAGTTGAAAAAGTTATAAAGAAAAAAGGAAATAAAGTATATGTCAAGTGGTTAGGTCTCCCCTCAAGTGAAAACAGCTGGATCGATAAAAAAAATGTGTGTTAATAAAACAAACAATAAAATATAAGACACAAGTGCTCAATTACTTTGATTCATTTCTAATTTGTTCTTTCTACGAGTAAGACTAGACGAGCTATATGTCACAATGACTGGAAACAATAGTATGCGCAAGATGAAAACTGATGATAGAAAAAAATATAATAATTTAAAGAAAAAGACAGGAGCTGGAATTAAGAAAACTTTCAAAAATATTGTTTCTCATACGAAACGACATATTAAAAACTTAAAACCAACCTGTAAGAAAATGCTTCTGGAATTAGCATATGCAGCAGCTCAAGAGCTAGCATCAGATTTACCCATTAAAGTACCGAGAGTTATACCTGTTCCCAAGACTGGAGGCTTTCTTCCTCTTGTACCTATATTTGCGGGATTGTCTGCAGCTGGTAATTTAGCTGGTGGTGTTGTTGGTATGAGACGGGCTATCAAAGTATTGAAAGCCGCTAGAAAACTAATGTCAAAAGTTAAAACAGACACTATGAATACAGAACCGATTTGTGTGGGAAGAGGATTACATCTCAAGCCCTACAAAGATGGATTAGGAATCTACGTATCAAAACAAAAAAACTAAGTACTCGGCTACCTAGAAGACCTTTAACTAACATTGACATTATGCGTCACTCGAAAACTATTCCTTATTTCCGTGGAGTATTTATGAGAGACGAATTACCAGAAGAGCCTTTAGAAATGGAGTGTGGGGTTATCAACCTAGATAGCTCCAAAAACTCTGGAACTCACTGGGTAGCCTATGGAAAAATTAATGACTATATTGAGTATTTTGACAGTTATGGAAATTTAAAACCACCAAAAGAATTCCTTGAATATGTAGGACGCAATATCCAGTATAACTATGATAATCTCCAAGGAAATAATTCATATAATTGCGGACATTTGTGTTTAAAGTTTCTCAAGTCATTTTGGACAGCTCATAATACTTTAAATGCTCATTTTCATGCTTAGTTTAATCAGTTTGTATCTACATCTCGTCATAACATTACCAACATTCTAACTTTAATTTTAAATAAAAAAATATTAAGTGAAATTACGTCATAAAATAATGATTGTATTTAATAAAACTCCCATCCTCAACAAAAAAAATTACACTTCATCTTCAAAAACGAAAGAAGTCAGACGACGAGGACGCTTGGCTAGTAAAAAAATCAGTAAAGAAAATAAAAAGTTTCTTCGCGCTCTTGGATTTAAAATTTGACAATGCTTCAAATCACTGATTTAACTCATTATGATAATTCAATTGAAAGTTATGAAATACATAGCTATAGCCCTTATAATACCAGTTTTAAAGATAATGATGAAATCAGAATACCGATTCACCAGCAAGACGTTTATGTGCTTCCATCAGCTAGCTCAATTTATGTTGAAGGCTCCGTTCATGTAAAAAATACTAAAGATGGAAAAGTGACTAAAAAGGATGTAAATTTCATAAATAATCCGCTAACATTTTTATTTCAAGACATTAGATATGAATTAAATGGGGTCGAAATAGATCGCATAAAAAATGCTGGTATAACAACTTCTATAAAATCTTATATATCAATGAATGAAGGTGAAAGTAAAGCGGCTGCGTTATGGGGTTGGAGTTTGAATGGAACAACAGAGTCAGATGGACATTTCAGTTTTATTCTCCCGTTGAATAAAATTCTTGGATTTGCTGAAGATTACAAAAAAATAATTATTAATAGTCGACATGAGCTCATATTAAATAGAAGCACGTCTTTTTCGAATTGTGTTATCATAAATGACAAAAATGACACAATCCATTTAGACATAGAAAAAGTGCAATGGCGTGTACCACACATTAAAGTTTCTGATCGTGAAAGATTATTATTACTTAAAACTTTAGAAAAAGATCGCTCTATACAATTAGCATTTCGAAATTGGGATTTGTATGAATACCCGTTATTGCCTAAAACCACCAAGCATTCATGGTCTGTTAAAACTGCCTCTAAATTAGAAAAACCGAGATTTGTTATATTCGGACTACAAACCGACAGAAAATTTAATTCAACTAGAAGCTCGGCAGTGTTTGATCATTGTAAAGTTACCAATTTAAAATTATTTTTGAACTCTCAATACTTTCCGTATGATTCACTTAATTTGAAATTTGATCAGGGCAAATATTGTATATTATATGAAATGTATGCAAACTTTCGTCAGTCTTATTATGACTCCAGCATAGACCCATTGCTTGATCTTAAAACATTCAAAGAAAAAGCTCCATTATTTGTCATTAACTGTTCGAGACAAAACGATAATTTGAAAACTGGACCAGTTGATGTGCGTCTAGAAATCGAGTGCTCTGAAGCTTTCCCTGATAACACATCTGCTTTTTGTCTTATTATTAATGATCGGCTATTTGAATATAAACCTTTGACTAACATAGTGCGGAAATTATCATGAATGTCATCATCGACTTGCAAGGTTTCAAAAAAGAAGACAACACATTTATACCAAAAGAAATAGCGATTCGATCTAAAAATCATGTTTTAGTATTGTTGATAAAGCCACCATATCCATTTTATCAACTTACCAAAAAAGAACGCACGCATGTGTCTTGGTTTGAAAAAAACAGAGGAATATTGTGGAATGAAGGGTTTGTGCCTTACTATAATTTTAATTTTTTGGTACACCACTACTTGAAAGACAAACGAATTTTTGTGAAAGGAATTGAAAAAGTATCATGGATAAAACAAATTACAGAAAATCATAATGTGTGGAATTTAGAGGATTTGGAATGCCCTAATTTGCAAACATTACATGAAATGTATTCTCAATCTGCTGATATTCAATGCTGTATATATCATACAAAATACTGTGCTTTCAAAAATGTATCTGTTATTTACAAATGGTGTATGGATAATAATAAAGGACTTTAGTAATTGAACAATCATTTTTTATTTTACGTAATAAAATACCTACCACCTCCTTAGTCAATCCTGTTTATTTTGTATACATAAATAAATATATAGTGTAAATGAATTAAGTGAGAATATACTCAGTTAAGTTCAGAAGAAACGTTAAAAATCGTTTTTTAGTTTATTTTACCATTCAGCTACCATTTTGATTAGTTATTGTATACCTACCAGTTTGGAAGTCAATAAGATGTTATGTTGCTAAATATAGTCTACAACATGTAGGTATTCAATGAATAAATCAATAAAAAAAAATCCTAAGGTAAATTGGGGTATCTGGATCTGTGATCCAGATACCCCAATTTACACCTACTATTTTGTTTTTTAACTCCCGACCCCAAAAGAGGGATGTTGTAATTTTGACTTTTTCTGACAATTTTTTCTGTCTTTAACATCTTATTTCTTTAATGCTGATCTGGGAGAAAAGTAAATACGTGGAATGTACTAGCTGCTCCTCTTTCCGCGCAGACCATATAAGCCGGCCGAGGAAGTGGGCGAAAATCGAAGAACCATACCTATCAGTAGGCGATGCGACTAGCAACCTATCACTATTTTGATTCCATTTCCACTTTACGCCCACCAACATTCTAAATATGGCCTTTAGGTAGTTGGTACCCCGTAGGGTATTGTTGCCGGATAATCGATTAATCGAATATGGGTTTTTTTTTTAATTATCTAGGATATCGAAAGTATTGATATAATAAATTTAATCGATTTTTGACAATTAATCGATTATTAACTGCAATTTCAAACAATTAGTCGATTATTCAAATGGGTTGCTATAAATTATATCGATTTAATCAACATAGGTAATCGTTTATATCAATGGTTATTAATCGATTATGTATCTGTAGTATCGATATAATCTAATCTGTAGTATTGATTTGTGAGAATTTATGAAAAATA
Source organism: Euzophera pinguis (assembly GCA_947363495.1). NCBI lineage: Eukaryota > Metazoa > Arthropoda > Insecta > Lepidoptera > Pyralidae > Euzophera > Euzophera pinguis. Next base: position 15,003,301 of record OX376163.1, read on the forward strand.
ATCGATTAATGGATTAACAACAATACCAACCATTTCAGGCACCGATACTATACAGATATACCGGAACTCGGCGGCGGGATGTACAGCGGGCATAACACAAATCATCGTCATTCAACTCATACAGAAAAAAATTACAGAAATATTTTATCGATAGTATCAATATCGATGCCTTAGATTATATTTTCAACTATCAAAGAATCGATTATTATTCGATGTGTAATGTATTTTCCGGTCACACTACTGTATGGGAAAAGGCCATGATAATATCTACTCGTATGCACAAGATGTTTACCGCAGCTCCGCCTGCGTCAAAAGGTAGCCTATGTTTGACTCCGGGTCTTGAACTATATTCGTACTAAATTTCATGAAAATCAATTCAGCGGTTTAGTTGTGAAAGAGTAACAAACATCCATCCATACTTACAAACTTTCGCGTTTATAATATTAATAGGATGTGTATGTCTATTTATTTATCTGTATTTAAACCCGGGTTACAACTAAAAAGAGGTCAGTAATCAATTATCTCCAAGCTAAATAGAAAATTAAAGTAACGTTTAACATACTGTACTGTGTAATAATAAATCAAAAGAAAGTTTTTTTGAAATTTTAGGATTCTATATTAGAATTATAAAATAAAGTAGACAAAAACTAACCATATCCCCTACCTTATCTCCGAAACTATCGATTCCAGAATTTCGATTCATAAATTACAGGAAAACCTATGAAATAATTTTAAATTTGTTTAGGAGGTCCAAATGGAGAAAAATAAAAAATTGTACAGAACCCTCTACATGCGAGCCGACTCACACTTGGCCAGTTTTATTTTAATTTCATTTTAAAGGTTTTTCTGTGCTACTTTTTACAATACGTAACAAGACCTCAGCAATTAATAATTTTCCCATTGGTCGGGCACCAGTCAAGTAGCTGGCAACACCCATAATCGACGTTAGTGTGCGTCTTTGCACATTGTTTTACACACACTTTCCTATTAAGTGGCCGCATTCTGGAAACTGATTTTTCTTCACAGCGCGGTATCTAGTCGAGCGCGCGAGACCAATTATTAATCTAAGAGAATCACATTTGATTCCTCTGAAAAATCGATCTTCACTGCTCTATGGGGCACATCGGTATCAAACATATAACCGTTTCGATAGTTCACTTTGACACTGACATTTACTTTAAAAAAAAAATTGATATGCCTACCGAATTTTATGGCTCTAAGGGCAGAGGCATATGCCCATAGAGCCATAAAGATAGAATATTTTGTTTCGATCTTCCTTGGAAATAAATACTTTCGGTGGCGAGATTCACCACCACATCATGACATGAATACATATGGTATTCATCGGTTAATACTTAACTCGGCCTTAGGGAGATCTATGTAGCCGGTTTTGAAAGTCGACTTGCCGATTCATAATCAGTCAGAGATTTAAAAAATAGAGCTCCCACAAAAAACATCGTAGCACTCGTAGCGTCATAGCCACAGGTCGTAGCATATAAGCCATGACTTGGCAGGCTACGATGCTACGACGCTAGTCTTCCATTAGCTACGAAACTACATTCCATAGTATGTTGCGTATTGTGTAGCTTATTAGTATATCTATTGCTACATTTTCCTACTATTATAGTTTTCATTGGTAGGTTGTCAAAAACCATTCGTAGCCAAAGCTACGAGCTACGTTGCTATACAAGCTACGACGCTACGCTGCTGCGACGCAAGTAGTATGACTGGCAGACAGAATACACCAACACTACATTATGAAACTCTCTCTCTTCTTAGCCATTTTTCTATGAATTCACAGTCTAAAAGCGACTACATTATTCAGCTTTGCTAGTTTAATAATGATCTTAAAAATTATCATGATAGCTTCCTTCTAGTGCAAGCCAACATAAAACAGAATTGGCGCGCCAAATGCATTCACATCAATTCCTGATAGTTTCAGTAACGACCGATTTAATGGCACCTTAATCAAAATAAAAAGAAGATGAAGAAATCGATGGTTGGATTCTCACTGAACGGAAAGCATATCTTGTTCAGGAGCCCTATTTTGGAATGAATGTCGAATGAAAATCGTGCTATATCGTTCTAAATCATTCGATAACAAACAGCAAAAAAATTGTGTCTGTTATATGGGAGTTGCATTTGAAGCACATAGGTATTGCCGCTTATCAATGATTCTTTTAATATGTTATACTTAAGCGTAATAACTTTCATATATTATTGGTACAAATTAATACTAATTTAAATTAACTAACTAAAATTAATAATAAACTATAAACTTAAATAACTAGGTATATACACTAAAAAAAGAAGTATTACATATATATATACAAAAAAAATAAGATACCAGACGGTATGTCCTTGATGCCTTGTTATATGGTTCGGCCTTTGGTGCGGGACGCTACATGCGTCGACCCCCTTGCGCCATCGCATGTTCCTGCTGCTGCTGCATCAGCCGAAGCCCTCAAATGGTGTAAATATAGTAATCTCATCGGAAAATACTTATTTGAGCCGTTTGGGGTGGAGACCCTGGGGCCATGGGGTCCGAGTGCTCGTTCTCTGTACAGAGAATTAGCGAAGCGCATAATCGTCGCCTCAAGTGACCGGAAGGCTGGACTATACTTGGCTCAAAGAATCAGCATTGCCATACAGCGTGGCAATGCTGCCAGCATTCTGGGCACGTTCCCGTTAGACATCGATGTGGATGAATTCTACGACGCCTAAATTACATATGCAATATGTTTTTATTATAATTCTGTTTTTTTTTTAATATTTTTGGTTATAGCAACAGAAATACATATTCTGTGAACATTTCAACTGTCTAACTATTACGGTTCATGAGATTCAGCCTAGCAACAGACGGACGGAGGGACAGCAGTCTTAGTAATAGGGTAGTTTTCTTTACCCTAAAAAAGGTAACAAAGCAGTCTCAAACTCCTCAATCATTTTCATTGATTAGTCCCATGAAAACCTGAGTCACGAAAATTAAAAAAAAACATATATACGTTCGTCTCAAAAAACACATCCGTAGCTCAAATTAGTGCCAGGCAATTAAACTAGTTGGAATAAACAAAATAACCAACTAAATTGCACATGCTATTGCTAAATTACATGTGTTAAATCTTTTCATTCGGCCCATCAACTAATATAGAACAGTGGGCGACTAACTCTGGCAGGAAACCGACGCGCACGCGAGTTTAAAAAAAAAACGGAAAATACGCGCGAAAATTGAGCCGAAAAATCGAACGTCAAACTAACTTTTTTATATTTATAAAGTGTTGTTTAGTAAATCCAGTTATACGGCTTATGTTATTTAAAAAAGTGAAGTGAGTGGATATTTGATAATTTTTAGTAAGTGATGAATTAATGATTTTGTTTTGTTATTAAGTGATTTTGTAATTATTTACAATGGCTGGAGATGCAGATAATGAAGCGAATAAAGATATAGAAGGTAATTTTAATATAGTAGATTAAATATCTATTTATGTAAAATTCATTATCACTCAATTCGTTCATGTAGTAAACACGATATCACAAAAATGTTTTTTAAAGTGAATTTTTGCATACATAGATATTTAGAGGTCAGCTTATTAGTTCAGGAGATTCTTTTACGACCTCTAGGCTCTACCTAATTTACAAAATCTCATACATGAATAATGTAGGAACAATATATCAACTTCAGTGTGCGGCATCAGATTGGGATGCAACCGGGAAAAACGTTGTGATGAAACGAATCGTATTTAACGGTCACCGAAGTAATACAATAAAAAGTCGAATATTGTTAGAATAATAATAGTGGCTTAATAAAATAATAGATAAATTATTCTATTTTAAAAAGTTGAAAAATACAAAATATTTTCTCTTTAAGACAACAAACAACGTTATATATTATCTACTAGCGTTATTCCTGTACGTTGTGGGAAGATTGGATATATTTAAATATCCAAGATTACTTTCTAGCGCAGAGTAACTATTGCTTTACTTCGTATGAAAATGTAGAGCGTGCGCTAGAAAATAGAACTATTATGTCGTTTAGATACAACACGTAGAACGTTAGAACAATAAGAACCTTTAAAATAAAAATTTCATACAATAACGGCTTTTTACCTTCATAAATTCTTCAATTAATAAAACTGTATTCCTTTACAAGCATATCATTGTGTAATCAATTTCTCCCAGTCAACCATAAAGCGAATCAAACAAGTATTAACAAGTTGTGACAATCATGGGTAAAGATGTGAAAATGTAAAAATATCTTTTTAGTTCGATCAAATGTATCAAACACAGATCTGGAGTAAAGTTAAGCTACTTGTTTTTTTTTTCAGTTTTAAATAAACATTACTAACACATCCAGCCCCAATCAGAGACGTTAATTCAACCTAAAAATACTCCCTTAGAATTGTTTAACCTATACTAAGCAGTTGCTTATGTAAATCTATTAAATACTAATGAGTTTAGACGTGATTAGATGTTTACCTCAACCGCGCTCTATAAATAAATTTACTCTAAGCCAGATTCACGCGAACTTCTTCTACGTAGCATAATATTATCTTTTAATATATTTAAGTGTATAATAATGTCTGACCCAAATTATAATGCATATCTCGTACTATTTACCAAGGTGGACGACGTATTTCTATTAAAAATTTAAACTTTATTTTAGTAACAAATTATGTTTTTTTAAAGATATTAGTTAGCCAGAACAGAATATTTTGTAATCTAAGCATATTGCTTATCAAGTATTAAAATTACAAGTCAAATTTCCTTTTTTCAATGATGTAATATCATCATCAAACACTGCTGGACCCTCTAAAGCTTTTTATAAATTACCGGTTGGAAGAGGCCTATCCAGTGCTTGCCTGCGGCTTTCTTCAGATTTACAATTAAACAATTTAAAAGTCTATTTTGAAAATATTAAATTACAAAAAACAATATAGTTATTATAATCGTATGTTCATCGGTTATAACCGATGAACATATAAAAAGTAAAGAAACTTTCATTTAGGAACTATTTACATGAACACAATATTTAAGGTAGTTGTCGAACAAAATTTAGTCTCACCGTTTGAAATTAGCTAGGCGTGACGTCACCGCTAGGTATCCATTAGCATGGAGCGTTTGGTATGGTCCAAAATGCACGTGAGCTTAACTTCGTATATCTCAGTTAGTTTAAGTTTTATCGACGTGTTTATTTTACCAATGTGCCTATTAAAGTGAGGTTTTTCATTTAAACATGAAATCGAAAATTATTCGTCATGCCTATTGTTAGCTTTTCTTTTATCGAGATTTTAATATAACTAGTAGCTGTTGTCAAAGATTTTATTCGAATCTAAAGGTAAATATGATTTTAGGTACTGCATATTAATTTTATTTTTCGATCAAAACAGGAGTCTGTAAGGATCGTAGCAAATGGAAATCCGTAGTCTCTGGCTACCCTTACGGGAAAAAGGCGTGGTGGTATGTATGTATGTATCAAAAGAGGACATCATAAATAACCATTTTAAATTAACAATATATCGCTAACACTTATGCTTCTCTATATGCATATCTAATAGCTAATTTTTGTATCGTAGTAAGTCATCATCATCATTATCCTAGCGTGTATTCCTAGTTGCGTCGTCAGTTTATGCTTCGGAGCCTAGGGTACGTTGTAAGTCATGGTCCTAGATTTGGCGGAACTGGTAATTACAATGGAGCGACTGCCGTCTGACCTCCGTAATCCTTCTTACAGGGAAACCAGACCAACAGGAACATGACCTGAGGTATATTAGTGGCCAACACTGCCAGAATTTTTCAGGCTGCCCTAAGGCATCTGACACAGCCTCACGATTGCTATTTATCGATAACAACTGGAACCAACGGCTTAACGTGCCCTTCAAGGCACGGAGCTCAAGATTGAATATGCCACTAAATAGGCGACCAATCCAATAGTGGTCGCGTCACGACGTCGCTTGACACGCGCATTCGCTACGGATACCCGGGTCGCGCTCCACTAATGAGCTCCTTATAAGTAGTAGCATCAGCGCTAAAATACCTGTATTACCACTGGTAGCGAAATGAATAACAGTAACTATTAAGTGACACTGGGAAATGAATCAGAAAATACTTTACTAAAATTTAAAATTCTCTTTTTATATAAAAATAAGATTTATCTACTAAAAAGGTTTAACCGTAAAGTTAGCAAACTGCCCTTGAGAAGCTTTGAATTTGAATTGTTAATTACAGCGGCTAATTAATGTAATTTTAATCATTATGCTAAAGAGAATCAATTTTCTGCCTAAAAAGTTGAGTAATGAAAGGCGAAAGTACTAACTCGCGTTCGAAAAAAGCATATAATTATTTTTATACTTAACAAAACGTATTTTTTGTATACTTATTCCAAACTGAAGTTAGCATATTTGTGGCCATGCCGTAACAATTTTGCGTGGAATATGAGAAAAAATAAAGAGCAGGAATAAGATTATTTTGCGGTAAAAATACTATATCATAATACGCTACAGCCCTGTGTGAGCCAGGGTCAAGTAAATTTCTCCAGACTGTTCGAATTTGAGCTAATAGTATAGCTTAATAGCAGCTAGATATTTTCCCGACATAATCCTGATTCTATGTGAAACCACAGGAGGCTTACCATGGTCTCTTAATTCCATGCAAATTCGAGTGAGTGAGCGAGATTGCGCCATAAACGAAATATATACGGAATATAATGTAACAGCTTGTACTTACTCGCATTTAGATGGATTAGGAGATGATAGTAAACAATCAGAGCTACCTACGTCCGAACCCGGTCGGCGTGAGACGGACTCTACCTTTGATTAAAATTAACTCTGTATGGCTTAATACCATAGATGTAATAACTACCTCACTCTATTTCAAGATAGCTTTTACTAATTCGATGTCACCGTAAACGCTAAAACAATTTATTTTACAAGTGTCTACACGATTATGTCACGGCAGCCCTTTTTGTTCTCCTACGCTTTGAGCCATTTGTAAATAAACCGACATCAAAGGAGCGATGACAAAATCCTTCCACCTGAAAGCGGGTTGATTCTATTACTAGAAAAAATAGAATATTAAAATATAACAAATAAACTTAAAATTAATATAATTAAGGTTCATTTTCGTCGTTTATGAAGCGGCAGTTAATAAGTGACGAGCAGTGTTTTTATCATAACTGGTAACACTGAATCATGCGAGATATTGTTTATTATTCGAAATAGTTACATCCGGATCATCACCATCGTTTCAGCCGCGGTCAGTTCACTGCTAGACAGCCTAATGATATCCAAAATGAGTGGTTATAAAGTAACCTGCATCAAGCGTTTGTTTGCGACTTTTTTCAGGTCATCTCACCGTGGCAACTATAGCGGGTTGCTTCGAAGCCTCAGGGACCTCTGGGTCCGCTTTCCTACTTTTTTAAGTCTCCTCTTTGCCCGAACTTCGACATCCATGGCAGTAAGTCCATAGCACACATATCCTGCACTACTGTTTATGCGTCCACTAAAATCTATAAAAAATATTTCGGAGCTTGTATGTGCATACCAAACTGTGCATTTCTAGACATACAAGCCCACACCCCGGTGACGTGCATAGACATTTACCTCAGGATAGGCACATTTAGGACTTGGGGGAGACCTTTGCCCAGCAGTGGGACAATATAGGTTAATAAAATAATAAAACAATGCACATTTAGAACTTGCATACGTTACATATACCAATCGTTAGTTTGTATCGTGTGGGTTATGTGGTCAATCGACCATGTACACCCTGGTGTCAGAGTTATTCGAAACCAATACCAATTGAATAATGTTTACCTAGTGCTTCATAGTGTAAAAAAAACATAATTTTTAGTAACGTGTCAAAATCAGGCGGCGTTTAGCAAAGGTTCGAAAATAACCTAAATCCTAAATCACCTAAAAGTTGAGGCTTGTTCAGAAACAGACACTCATTATTCGAAAATCTTGGAACTTACAGAAGTCTTGTTCTCTTTGTATATTGGTTAGACCACCTCAAGTATCCATAAAATAATAGAAATGGAAACATATTAATTTGAGGACACCCGAAGTGGCCTTTATGCGTTAAGTTTACGAACAATGAATGAAGGGTATCAAGGTATCAAGCCAGATAAACGCGTCATATTGTTTTATATTAAATTTTCTAGTTACTTTACCTTTCATTTGAGTTAAATTTAACCGGTTGATAGCGTCCATTTAATATTAATGACTTTTTTTCATCAAAAGTGAGATTTGCAAACGAGTTATTCTTTAGTTTTCGTAAACAAGCACTCGGCATACAACAATCACACGAAAACGTTTCCATTTTAAACTAAAAACAAGTAATAAACTATGTTAATAAAAGAGAAAAATAAAGTTTGTCCTTCATTCACTTTTACGTAAACAACAGAATGCAAAATGGTTGTCAAAATATTTCCCGAAACTATCACTCAATTTAGAATTTGAAAAATTATTATCCTGCCAAAACTTGTACACTCTCCTTCATCTACGAAATCTTTCAAAGTATATGATTTTTTAAATTTGCAGCAATAGACATGGTATTATCCAATAATAACACGCGAAGATCTAATCCATTTCTAACATTTTCGACACACATCCATATTTTCGCTTTCATATCTGTATGCGTGTAAATTGTTTACTAACACAACTAAACGCGCAAAAGGCTCGCCTATATGTGTTAAAGAAAATCACTATGTTGTGACAGAACATAGTGATTTTCTTAGTGTTTGTAAATTTTAAGAGTTTTTGAAAAAAGGCTGGCAACGCTTTCGTTTCGGTCGTTTAGGTCATTTACCTCGTAGCACGTGAATAAGTACGTACGGTATTATTTATAAGGAGCGAATGGAAATTTGGCGCGCGGCGTTGTTTTTGAATTATGGAATTATATTGTATGAAAAAATATGTTATTATTGGTGAAGTACAGGGTAGGCAGTGTCTTTTTGTCTATATAGTATGCACGCCACTGCCTCACCCAACACTAAAAATACTGAAATATAAATGAAAAAGGCGAAAAATTAAGTGCAAAAAGTACGTAAGTTATTTGGTAATCGTGAGGTATAAATTAATACGAATATATGTTGGGTATTATAGACGCCTATTCTATGAATAAACAATGTCATATCCGCTTTCAACAATCAAGTGTTAACTAATATATCAAAATAATACGTACTCGGGCGACTTGCCAAAATTATATTAAAACAATATACAAATATAGGTGTGTAACACAGTTGTGAAAAAATTACAGAAGCCAAAGTATCTATTAAATTGATGACATCAAAATCTTATTAAAATAAAATCGTTCATCTATAAAAACTGTAAAAAAATCCTGTCTGTTGTATGGGAGTCCCCTTAAATATATTTAAGTACTAGCTGACCCGGCAAACTTCGCAACGTGCGTAGCGCTAATTCTCTTCATCTGGCAATCCCTGACCACGCTTCTCGTTTTTATGCAAAGTCCTTCACGGTTAAGGCTATTCGTCTCTGGAATGCACTCCCGGTAGATATTCGTAAAGCACAAACCATCGCCTCCTTCAAAGATTTAGTTATGTCTCACTACCTTTTTAAGGTTCAATAAGCTAGTCTCTCTTTTTTTATGTCACTACTGTCCTACTCGTTTTATGTATTTTATTTATTTAAGTATTTTATTTAGGTTTATATATACAAAATATTTATGTAAGTATATATAGATAACATTTTGCTTTCTGCACCGCTCGCTCAAGTTTTTTTTATTGTCTGCTCCTTTCTACCATAAGGTTGGCTGGAAGAGATTGCATTAGCGATAAGTCCGCCTTTGTACTCATTGCTCTTAATGTTAATTGGTTACAATGATGTATCTTTTCTTAAATGTATGTAAATGGTGCAATAAAGTGTTCATTCATTCATTCATTCAAACTTCGTACCGCCTCCGAATATATTCACCTTTTAAACCTTTTCTGGACTTCCACAAATAATTCAAAACCAAAAATAGCCAAATCGGTCCAGCCGTTTTTGAGTTTTAGCGAGACTAACGAACAGCAATTGATTTTTATATATAAGATTTTATTTTGTGTTTTAGTATTTGTTGTTAGTGCGGAACAGATATGCATAATTTGGAAAAATTTCAACTATCGAACTATCGCGGCGTGGTTAATACAGATAGAGACAGACGGACAGCGTAGTCTAGCGTTGCCTTTGTAACTCATTTTCATGTTATATTTGTTTTTGTAAAATAAAATATTTTGATGCAAGAGAGGGATTTGTATAGTATTGCAATTTGTATAAATTACAATGCATTCCATACATGTAGAGCAAACAACTGTCGTTAGATACATTGTATCATTAAATGTAAATTTCGCGTTCAATTTGCTTTTAACAGCCGTAACGAGTCAAGATCATTGCTGCGACCCCTGATATTATCCAATTTGCCCCGGCATACAACTGTTTGAACTTTGATTAGCATTGTCCTGTCTCTTATCCATTGTTTACAAATATCTGTACAAATTATACTTATACTTACTCTTTTTAACTATGTATGTTCCACTGCTGGACAGAAGCCTCCACGCTAGCCTTCCATAGACCTCTAGACATATTCAGTCCCGTGCTAGTTTTTTTTTTTTTTATCAAAAACTGGTATTTTTTCTCAGTTTATTAGGGACCCAGGAGGTTAAAAAATGGTGTAAAACAAAATTTCAAAATTCGAAAATCAGAGTCCGTGTTATAAAACTTTAGCTGCACTGAATCCTGCACAAGAGGGTCTAAGTGAGGCTATCGAAAGAGTGGAGATGTCTGGTCAAAATCAATATAGGATCTTTATAGCCACTCAAACTCAAATTTAAGAATAAAGATCTATCGTCTTATATCTAATCCAGCTAGAGGTTTTCAAAAGCATGCTGATAGAAGGTTTTCAATAACTTTGTCACCCTGTGCAGAGTCATCAAACCCTGTTACATAAATTTACATCATCATCTTTCTGCATGCCCATAAGCCTTCCCTTGTCCACGACATCTCGCCAACCTTCTATGTCCTGAGCCATCGCAATCCTGTTGTTGCCAGCTATTTTCCTTACATTAGGTAAAAAAGCTTCTCTTCTAATAGCAGTATTAACCAATTCAAAACCAGAGCTACAAGAATAATCCCAAGTTCATATCGCATACCGGTGACATTTGGCTAGCGGCCAATGTCGCGACATAGTAATATACTGCCGGGTTCAACAGTTCTTTTGAAAGTTAATGGGGTGAATAGAACGAAAATTGTAACTGTTTAGTGTTATCCAGCCTTTATTTTTAAACGCCCTTGATTTTATACTTCTATCTGAATAAGTAATTATTTAGATTCAGAATATCGTATAATCGTGTTTTCCTAGTGACATCCCCAGGAGACCTATTTGTGAAACGTATGAATCATATTTCGAATGAAAATATTTCGACTCACCTATTATGCGTAAGATATACATTTCAATAATAGGGCTCCAAATAATTATTTAGAGTAGCCAGGCAGGATAGACAATAGCGGTACAACATAAATCTTTACTATATAACACAGAATTGATAATACGTACCTAAGAAAATAGAGTAAAGTTTATTGCTGGGATAAACATAATTCATGAGTTGACCCATTAAACTCTTACTCTGATCCTTCATCCATTTAGTAGATTTCCAGTAATAAATTGCTGAGACAATTGTCAATATGGAACATTGGTATGCAAGCTCGCATCATAAAACAATTTCACACTGGCATTCACAGCGTAATTGACAATTTATGAGCAACGATCGTAATAAACTGTATCGTGTTATGAGTTTGCCGGGAATGTAATATTTGTATAAAAATTTATCAAATAGCATGTGTTAATTGTATTTATAAAGTTTATGCCACTATATCAGTTCTTCAGCTAATCGGTTTGACTTTAGGACACTCCGATTGTGGAATGTTTATACCCTGCTTTTTTGTCTTACTGCATCAATTCTCTTTTTGTCTACAACAAAATATAGGTCCAAAGTAAGTTAGCCGCCATGTTTTTCGAAAATCTCGAATTCGACTTATGTCTACAGGCGCGAGAATCATACCCCAAGTCTCTCTTAATCTACAATGCGATTTAGTTACATAGATTCCACGGTCAGTTTTTTTATAATGTTGATCATCGTCGTAGCTCTAATAAAGTATATGGGATACATATTCGTATGAAGAGTTATCTTATTTGCAATATCTGTATTCAGAATTTGTTCCATTCGTTTCCATAATAATATACCAAATAAGCGCCATCTTGCATCTCGCCGCCATCGGGGTCAATTGCCACATATATTGCATATGCAGCGACGTTTATGAATAAGAAATTGCAACAAATTCCTCGGAGAGAGTATCTGGAGATGCAGTTTTAGTTCTAAGAATTTTATCAGCAAAACTGTAACATTTTTCTTCGCAAAATGGAATTTAATTCTAAGCATTTTACCTACGACTAGTAGTTCTGTGAACAGTAAGTAGACTTGGCAAATTACCTCCAAATACTAGATTCAATCATAAAACGCTGCTATGAATTTCCACTATTTACCCACCTTTTTTTAGTTTTTTTACAGCACTTGTGAGAACTCTATATACGATGCTATTATCAAGTATGATTGAAATCCGTTAAGTTATGTAAGTTTTGCCCTCAAGTTATTCCCTCAATAAAAAAAAGCTCTCGCCGAATTTTTTTAAATCAATTAAGGAATAAATGTGCCAAGTTTTGTAAGGAACTTTATAGAAATAAAGATACAGCAAATTTATCCTCTTTTTGCCCTCATTCTTGCCCCAGTCTAAGAAATTGAAATAAAACAAGGAACACAAGTGGCAAGTTTCTTATAGATCCGTTTAGAAATGCGACTTCTGGCTCGAAACATACAGTTTTTCGTACAGAAGCAAAATTGGCCAGTCTCGAAATGGAGACTTCGCTTACGCTTAGCCAATAACGATTAAGTTCAATATGGTAAGATAGAACAAAGTCTCAGGCAAAAGTTTACATAATGCATGAAAATTGCTCGCAATGAAATTTGTAACAGTTGGTATAACAATAAAGCCAATCTGATTTATGTTACGGTGTAGAGCTCTCGTCAAGATTAACGGCAACAGGTGGCTACCGTAAACGTTTGTACGGTCTGAAAATCCGATTCCTATATTGACTTTCAAAACTGTATGGAAAGTCGATTTATATTTCTCAGATTACACTTACTTAGTTTACTTTTATTGTAAAGTGTTTGAAACGTCAGGTATAAATAAATAAGTAATAAACGCGATAAAACCGTATTAAAATAGTTTAATTTAATGTATACACTTACTTTTTTATTGAAAGTGTTTTACACATATCTGCAGATTTCGTTTTTTAAAAATTTGGCTGGTGTGTACAATAAGTCATTTTATACTACACTTGCTCGGAAAGTACACTACACGGACTACAGAAAGTACGCCATTCTTCCCGCCAAAAAATGCGGGCGGAAAAGTTAAATTAAAGTACCTAATATTATTAAGTACCTTTCTACTTAATTCCATGTGTTTCTGATTTGAGAAATGAACACTCTTATTCATTTTTTCGTTATTTATAGCTATTCAAGCATTAATTGACATACACTTTCTTCATACATCATTACTAGTGTCTAGAGATGGGCCGAGTACTCGGTTGTTACTCGGTACTCGGCATACTCGGCACCCTTTTTAGTACTCGTACTCGGTCGAATAACTCGGTTCAGCTGCCGAGTGATGGTGCCGAGTATTTTAACCTTTTCAATAGCATATCTGATTTAAATGACACGTATTGATGGCGTCTCATAATTGCGTTCAAAGGTTTCATAAGTAATAAAAACAACTTGAGTAGTAGAAGCCAGTTCTTTGAAGCAGCTCCAAAAAGCAACATGGTCGTCTTGTCTTGAAATGTTCACATTCGCATTCAGTTCCGAACCGAGTTACTTGGCTCAGTACTCGGTTTTATGAAGGCAAAACCGAATAATACTCGGTATTCGGTTACTCGGTTAATGTAGTATTCAGCCCATCTCTACTAGTGACCAATTCCACTAACAAACATTTTCAAATATGGATTCCAGTGAAACATGTCTTATTTTCCTCGCATGTGTTTAAAGCACTATGTATTAATCGGTAGAAAGTGCGATTCCTAACTCGGCCATATTAAGCTTAAACTATGCCCTCGTTAGTAATCGGTCACTTTCTTCCTTCGGTGAACAATGTACTATTTGTACGATGATTTAAAAACAATAAACCAGCTCATTGTTTTGACCATATACCTATTTTACAGTTATTTTGGTTGTGCTCTATCGGTATCTGAAAATATCCTAAAATACCGGACTGGGCCTGGTATTTTGTACTCAATCTAAATATACCTTTTTACCAGATTAAATATTGCTAAGTTCAGGTTTAAAAAACCTCATTATACGTGGGGCGCACTATAAGTTTCCGGAATGAATATGAAAAAATACTATTAAAGGTACAAAATTAATTTATTGTTTTTCAAAATAATCTCCCTTGGCGTCTATGCACTTTTTCATTCGATGAAACCAGTTTTGAAAACTTTTGTGCCACTCCTCTGTGGTGACCTCTGAAACGTGTTTTTCATACTCCTCGACAGCCTCTTCTGGTGATGAAAATCGTTGACCGCGTAATTGGTTCTTAATTTTTGGGAACAGAAAAAAGTCACAAGGTGCCAGGTCGGGACTGTATGCAGGATGACTCATGAGTTCTACATTTTTCGCCTTCAAAAAGTCGTTTGTCTGTCTGGCCGTGTGAGAACTAGCATTGTCGTGGTGCAGGATGATACGGCGTTTACGGTTATTTTTACGGAGTTCGTCAATAACTTCCGGCAAACAAATGGTCGTGTACCAGTCACTATTCACTGTACGACGATTCTCTAAAGCAACAGTAGCCACGTGTCCAGTTTTATTAAAAAAAGAAGCAATCATTCGCTTAGATGCACTTTTCACGCGCGCCACTTTGGTTGGTTTCGGCTCATCTTGAAAGACCCATACGCTCGATTGCTGCTTTGTTTTGGGATCGTAGCAATAAATCCATGTTTCGTCACCTGTTACTATGTCCCACACCAAATTTGACGCACCTTCGTTGAATCTGGTAAGCATGGCACTGCACCAAGTGACGCGGTCCGTTTTTTGAGCCTCGGTCAAGTTGTGTGGGATCCACCGCGAGCACAGCTTTCTCACACCCAAATGTTTGTGTAGGATTAATTGTATTTGACTCATGCCTATTTCTAAGGATGCGCGAATTTCATGGTAGGTCACATGCCTGTCTGTTTCAATCATACGGCGCACAGCATTGATGTTTTTGTTGGTCACAGCGGTGGACGGCCGACCATCGCGAGATTCGTCACTGAGATTGATACGACCACGCTTGAATTCTGCAAACCAGCTATAAACAGTTGTCTTGCATGGTGCTTCATTGCCAAAAGCTGTTTCAAGCCGAGCGATGCTCTGTTGAGCTGTCAAATTACACTTAAAATCGTAGAAAATCATACTACGAAAATTTTCCCGAGTTAAATCCATGTTGATGCAGACACACAATTTTTTAAATGGCGCCACAAGGTAAAAACAAAAGACAGTCAGATGAAACAAACTGCATTCTACAGCCAAAGAGTTCTATTTTCAAATGTTGCAATAAATTTTTAAATATTGTTTATGTAAGTGGCCAGCTCTGGAAACTTACAGTGCGCCCTATGTATTTATAAGGCTCTTTATTACTGTGACGCAGAGACGAAATTCTAATATTTTAGGCCTCATTTTATATTATTCTTCCCGAGTCGAAATGGCTACGAGGTTATATTAGGCTAACCAAATTATATTATACTAACTGTTTCCCGCAGTTCCACCTGCGGTATATAGCCTATGTTACTCAGGGTGAATGTACCTTTCCAATGGTGAAGGAATTTTTGAAATCGGCACAGTAGTTTTTGAGTTTATTCATTATAAACATACACACAAAAATACAAATCTTTCCTCTTTATTTAAAACTTTCTTTAAAACTACACTAAAATATGTTTTAACCAGTGGTTCCTGAAACTAGCACGTTCAAACAAATAAACTCTTCACCTATATAATATTAGATACGAAGCAAAGTTGACTGCAGTGCTGGTCGCAGCGGTTTCTTTTTTACCTATTAAAGTGCGTTATTGCGATTAACGTAATTGAACTTATTTGTTCACTATATCATTAAAATGAAATACATTTTTTTTTGCTAACGCTATCCGTACATTTCCGCTTCTACGTGTAACATCAATTCCATTGCTTTCTAAGTCTAATGTCTGAAATAACCGCCCTCTCCGAGGTTTGGGTTTCGATGCGAGTGAATTTCACTGCTGCCCATCTTTTCCACTCGAATGGACACTTACTTCTATAGTTATCTTATCTCTCTTTTGACTTTTTCACACCCAAATGATACAATATAGCCGTCTACTTTTTTATTTATTAAATTGTTTCCAAGCTATTTTCTATCCATCAAATTGTCAAGAAAACAAAACTTAAGTATGCGATAAACTGATGTTTATTTTTAAACATAGTGTTTGAATTTGCATTTTCCATATTGGGCTTGTATAATAGTTAAAAGGAAAAAAAAACAAACTGTGACAGAACTATCCAATATATAGAAGGGAATATCTGGCCCACTCCTTATATCAATTTTTATGATTTCAAACGAAAATCAGCTGGCATTTTTTTATGTTTTCCTTTCATTTTAAAATAAAGTTAATAAATTAAACAAAATAAACATTAATGTATTTTTGTACTGAAATTATGCATACTTAGAAGTATAGTTAGGAGTATATTCCCGTGGGGTTTCAGTATGCGAAACCAAAAAAGCTAGTGACTAATAGTAGTGTCAGTAAAGTACTTCTTGATGCATCTCAAATTAAAGCGAAGCCGAAATTTACACCTCTTGGCAATTACCAATGTCGTAAATTAATAAATACTGATGTAAACGTATTAAATATAAATTGTAGAGTAAATTTTGTAGTCTAATAAATGTCTGAAAAATTATAACTATGTTCAAAGAGCCGTACTATGCAGCATTAAAACGGAGCGTACGGAACGTCACTACAATCGCGTCTGTACAATATTTCTTCACGTTGGTCCTGCTGTGAATGAATGACTGAACACTTTATTACCCCATTTACATCAGAAAAAATACAGCACTGAATCCAATCAACTATCTGATGTTGTCAAAAGTTTTAGTACACTTTTTTTTGGTGGGTTTTAAGATCTTTTAAAATTTCATCCAATAGCGAGTGAGATGTCGCCTTAAATCACGTATTGCGCTATCTCGCTTACTCACTCGCTAATGGACGGAATTAACCGATCTTAAATCTTCACTCAATAGTTTACTAGCTGTTTCCCTCAGTTCTGCCTGCGTCAAAGAGTAGCCTATGTTTAACCCCGGGTCTTCAACTATATTCATACCAAATTTCATCTAAATCCGTTCAGCGGTTTGACCGTGAAAGCGTAACAGGCAGACAGACAGACTTTCGCATTTATAATATTCAGTATGGAGGTAGCTCTGCCTCAAGCTTTTCGCCTATATTCTGGGTGATATTGAGTAGGAAGATTATAAACACAATTATTTACGCACTAACCACTAATTTCAGCTATTTTGTGGAAAACTCATAAAACGCCGGATGCACCAGACGGACAGATGACCGCATTCTAATATGATTTACGACAATTTTAATAACTGTGATATGCGTCACATATCTGACTGTCCGTTATTCAGCGATTATAAAAGGAACATCGCTAAAATCCGTAAATTAAGCAGCTATTGTAAGCTCAGCTTACGCCATCACTTTATAAAGTACCTCAAGATCTTCTTAAAATTTTGCGTACCTACGTAGATTTAGAAATATCATACAAAATCATAGAGTCCTTAGCGACTATATAAATGAAGTTTTAGTGGAGGATTTGCTTTCATGGTATAAACAACTTTTTCTCATCTTTAAACATCTTCCTAAGAGTAGATAGTTACGGTTAGTTGACTATCGAAACTCTTTTTAGAGAAAAACATCAACAAAATTACGGGATTCTTATCAGGGCGTGTCAGTGGCCAACAATGTCACATTTTTTTATTCCTTAAGACGGCCTGAAAATGTTAGGTAGCTGAATAATAAGTATGACTGGGTTCGATTCCAACCGGGAAGCATACTTTGTTTAGTTGTTTCCAGTTTTGTTAGGACATTGCAGGCTTGAATAATCTGATTGTCTTATAATAATGTATTTAATGATTTATTATGTTTTCGCGATTGTTATTCATTAAATTAAACTATTTTAATACGGTTTTATCGCGTTTATTACTTATTTATTTACACCTGACGTTTCAAACACTTAATAGCGTTCATGGTCGCAGGCAGACTAAGTTAACATTTGTCTTTGATGTCATAAGATTACAAACTACCGCCTGAAATTTTTATTGGGAACTATTCCGATTCACGGCTCACAGTATCTAAGGGTCTTGCAGTCTGCTTCCGAGTTTGCGATTTTATTAAGTTAATGACTGGGTCCCAAGCTGGCGGTACCTGCTATTCATCCTCTCTATTGAAATTAGGATGTTTTTTAATTTCAATAGCTTCACGTAACATCCTTGGAATGAATCTGTTTTCCTTTGCAAGGACTTAAGGATTATCAAAACGCATATAGTGGTTGGGTTTGTCTAGAGCATGTTCACAGACTGCAGACTTGGTTGAGCGTCTATTTTTCATGTCAGCAATATGTTCTTTTATACGAGTATTAATGCTTCTCTTTGTTTGCCCAATGTATGATAAACCACAGTCAAAGTCAATTTTATAATCTCCAGCATCTTGCTGGAGTTTATAAAATTGGCTTAATTGGCGGGACGCCCATAGAATTAAGAAACGGCAGAAATGCCGTAGCATATGAAAAAGTTAACTGGCCTGCTAATGACACTTCTATATATTCTTATTTCTGTGGGCGTCCCGCCACGCGAGCGGATTCGCGTCAGTGTAAACGGTCCTTAACTTAGTACTTATTTTTTTATAAATCTTTATTGTACCACAAGTTAAAAAAAAAACTTTTATAATTGGCGGACTTAATGCTAAAAGCATTCTCTCCCATTAGAATTATCTATAACAAACCTCGAACTCACTTTGGGGCTGACTCATTCTATGTGATTTGCCCCTATTAGTATTTTTTTTTATATGTATATAAGATGTATCAATATTTTGAATAAATTAAATAAACCAATGTGTTGTTCTGAAATTAAATTATCAAAGTTTTATTCAGTAATAAAAGTACAAAATACATCGACTAAATTCAATCACTATTATTTTGTATGTACTACATACCTGAAATTAAATTATCAAAGAAACAACATTTACGTTTATTATTTCCTATTCTCTATTTTAATAGTTTCTTTGAATAATATAAATTAAATGCAATTCTCACCATACTTTTTATTTTTACTTTGACAGGTTTTCTGTATGCTGTCAATCCAATTCAAATCTCTTTACCTCTGGTATTGACTAAAAAGTATTTAAAGAAAGGATTATATACTCTTTTCTTTACATCTCCCCCCATAGGGAAGAAAATTTTCAATAAAATTTTCATTACATTACTGCTATCTTCATCATCTTATGTGAGAACTGGAATAAGTTTAGTAATGTGGAAAAGGGTTGATTCTATTTTCTTGTGACCTATATCAATTCTATAAATAGAGTTGGAAATTTTTTCAATAATCTTATATGGTCCAATTTTCAGTTCATCTAGTTTCTTTCTATTTAACTTGTTTCCATTCTCTACATAAACCATATCTCCAACTTTGAAATCCCAATATTTACGATTTTTGTCATATAATTTCTTATTATAATCATGTGACTTCTTTGTATTTTCAAATGCGATTCTCTTGTCTCTTATCCAGTCATCACATGAGTTCTTTTCTTTCAATTCTTTGGGCAACATTGTTACATCCGTACCATATAAAAGATAAGCCGGTGCAAAACCAGTAACCGAGTGATTGGTTTCATTATATTTATCTATGCATTCGTGAGCAATGGTTGTCCAGGCTCTTTTGTTTTCACTTTCATTTATTCTGCATCTTATTTTATTTACTAAAGTTTGATTTACTCTCTCATTCAAACCGTTAGAGAATGGCGCATTTACAGCTGTAAAAATAATTGGTATCTGTTTCTCTTTCAAAAACTTCTTAAATGCATATGAATTTATACCGGGGTATTGGTCAGTTAGAATGACGCCAATGTTTTCAGTGTCTGTTATATTTCTAACAAGTTTTATAAAATCATCAGCAGTTTGTGTTTTTGATGTAAGAATAAATGCATATCTGGTAAAATGATCCACAAGTAAATGTAGATATTTCTTAGTTGATCTTGAACCTCCAAAACCCCCAATAGTATCCATTGAAATTATTTCAAAAGGTTTAGTGGCAGGACCTAAATGAGACATGTAACCAAATTTATCACATCCTCTTGATTTGTTTTTGATGCAAATATCACAATTTCTGCAAATCTCTTTTATGTTTTTCCACAAATTTTCAGCTGTATAAAATGGGCTTATCGTCTTTATCATTTGCCCAATCCCAATATGACACATATCCTTGTGCACTTTTTTCAAAAAATCCAAACTAAATTCTTCAGAAATAATGATTTTTTCGTTTCTACCTACTTTTTTAAAATATATTTTGTGTTTCTTAATCAAATTCTTTTTATTACAGCATAGAATTTTTTTGTTTTTATCTTGATCTAGTATAATTTCTTTCAATTTAATTAAATTTACCACCTTTAACTGTTCATCATTGTTTGTATTTGACTCCAATACTGGGTTTCTGCTAAGACAATCTGCTTCTAGATTTGTCTTTCCCGGAGAATATTTTATTTTAAAGTCATATTGTGATAAGTAATATGTCAAATCACCTAGTTCTTCATCAGTTCTTGATTTTAAATTCATATTTTCTAATGGTTTGTGATCTGAATATACTGTGAATGATTTTCCAATCAACCAATATTGCCAGTACGTTACTGCCTCTTTAATAGCTAAACATTCAAGGTATATAGCCTTCTTTTTCTTTTGTGCTTCATTAAGTTTTTTCGAAAAATATGCTACAGGTTTCTCTTTTCCATCGAGTTGTACTTGTTTTAAGACTGCTCCTACGCCTTCTATTGAGGCATCGGTATAAATATTTATTGGCAAATCTTGATCAAAAATTTCTAAAACAGGTTGAGAGCATAACAGATTTTTAATAATTCCAAACGATTTCTGGCATTCTTCGGTCCAAATGAATTTTTGGTTTTTTCTGAGTAGGTTATGTAATGGTTCTAAAACTATCGAGCATTTTGGAATATACTCACGATAAAAATTAATTTTTCCAAGAAACTGTCTAATATTCTTCTGAGATTTTGGAACAGGAAAATTCTTTATCGATGTTACATTATCCTTCAATGGTTTGACAGAATTATTTTGAATTACATGTCCTAAGTATTTGACTGAATTAGATGCAAATTTGCATTTTGTAAACTTCAACCTAAATCCTTCTTTTTTAATCGCTTCCAATAATCTTCTTAAATGATTAACATGCTCTTCAAAGTTCTTAGAAAAAATAAGAATATCATCTATATAGTTAACTGTAAAATCAGTCAGTCTATGTTTCCTCAATATATTACTTAATACCCTTTGGAAAATTGCCGGGGAAGTCTTTAAACCAAAAGGTAGACAAGTCCATTGGTAATGTCCGTCTTGTGTCACAAATCCTGTCTTTTTCCTGTCTTCTACACGTAATGGAATAGACCAAAACGCAGAATTAATATCCAAAGTAGAGTACAAATTGCAATTCCGAGTCTTCAGAACTAAATCTTCAATCAAAGGGAATGGTTGAGCTTGAGGTATTACAATTTTATTTAAATCTCTGAAGTCGATACATAACCTTGACTTCTTGTTATCTTCTTTTTTAAAAGGTAAAGTTACTGGTGCTGCAAATGGACTATAAGATTCTTCTATTAGCTCATTTTGAAGTAATTTTGCTATTTGTTGTTCTATCTCTTTCTTATCTTCCACTGTGCACCTATAAGGTCTTTTACAGCAATATCTGTCTACTAACAAGTCTATTCTAGCTTCATACCCGTTTACTGTCCCTATATCGTATTTGTCCTTTGCAAAAACTGATTTATATTCATCAATTAGTCCAATTATTCTCTCTTTTTCATATCCATCCAAATTATCTATTTGTATCTCAAAGTCACCTTCCTTGACATGTTCATTGAAATTTACCTCATAGTTTTTCAATGTGTAGTTCTCTTCATTTTTATTTTTCAAAGTATCATTCTTTTCGTTTACTGGAGTAATTCCTGTCTCATTACTTAGGCATATTTTCTGTTTAATTTCTAAATTTTCGGTTTGTGTTAATTTGAATTTTTTAATTATATCCAATCCGATCAAAAAATCATAACTAAAGTTTTCTTCGTCAATAATGAAAACATCGACTTGTTTTTCTAGTTCGAATATCCTTATTTTCAAATTTGTCAATCCGCTCGTCTTTTTAACACCATTAATCGTTATTAAATTTGCTTCGTTAATATTTCTCCCCCTTCTCTGAAGTTTTAATAATTTTGAATTTATCAAAGAAACGTTTGAACCTGAATCATAAATTCCATTTACTTGTAATTGATCATTTAATAAAAGTTTCACAGTGATTAATGGTGTTACTATTAGTTTTTTTGATCTGTTTCATTTAACTCTGCTTCTATAACCGAATTATTGACATGTCTTATTAAATTTTTTTTTTCCATATTATCATTTTCCTTTGGTTTGAACCAGCACAAAAATTCAGGGTGATAACGTTGGCCTTTGCTTAATTTTTCACATATTTTACATGGGACCTTGTCTTCATTTTTACCATAAGTCTTCTGGTTTTTATAATAATTTCTAGACAGAAAACTTTTTTTGTTTACCAAATGTTCATACTTGTTTACTTCATTAAATAAATCCATAGTATCTTTTAATGTTTCACGATCAATTCTATTCAATATGAACCCTGGTAAGCCTGTTGCGATAAGATCTACCAAAGTACTAGTATCAATTGTAGATCTCATTTCAAGCAAAAGTCTTTCTTTCTTTATTGCATAATCTAGCAAAGAGCCGTCTTTGTATTTGAATAACAGTGCATAAGTGACTGGGTTCCATCCCTTATTCGCAAATGTTCCACAGAATTTCTCTTTCCATGTGGCCCATTCAGAATTCAGTGTCAATTTTATTATCATAGAATTGTACCAATCAATGCAACTCCTATCCATAAATAATCTTAAAATTTCAATTTTTTTGTCATCTGTTGTCACTTTAAAGCGTAGACACTCTTTTTCAAAAATATCAATCCAGAGACTAGCATTAGAATTTTTTGATGTGAATTTCTCAATGACAAATTTTTCAGAAATTTGTTTCAAATTTTGAAATTTATTTTCATTTGTATTCTCAACCAACTTCTCGAATATTTTTTCTATAGTTCCTGTTTCACACTGCCGCCGTGTTTGTTCTTCCGTTAATTCTTCTAGATATTGATCGCCAAATTGTAAATTACCCTCTTCGTCAAAGTAAATTTTAGCTAATTCATCTGTCATTTTTATCCACACTCTTCTAATCTGATATCTTTTCTTTAGGCTACTCTTAATCTGGTTGTAAGTATTCGTCTTTATAATTTCTTTATGATACCCGGCCGCTTGAAGTTCTTCCGGTACAACATATGTTTTCTCATCCGGAGTAGATATGGAAGTAATAGTATAAATATTGGACTTACCATCACTTCCTGGCAGTAATGTGAATTCGAATCGAAGTTTCTCCATTTCAATAACAAACAAAATGTTGTTTTATAAGATGTATCAATATTTTGAATAAATTAAATAAACCAATGTGTTGCTCTGAAATTAAATTATCAAAGTTTTATTCAGTAATAAAAGTACAAAATACATCGACTAAATTCAATCACTATTATTTTGTATGTACTACATACCTGAAATTAAATTATCAAAGAAACAACATTTACGTTTATTATTTCCTATTCTCTATTTTAATAGTTTCTTTGAATAATATAAATTAAATGCAATTCTCACCATACTTTTTATTTTTACTTTGACAGGTTTTCTGTATGCTGTCAATCCAATTCAAATCTCTTTACCTCTGGTATTGACTAAAAAGTATTTAAAGAAAGGATTATATACTCTTTTCTTTACATGTATATTATTTATATTTTTTTTATATATAAAAAAATAAATATATAAAGGCACGCAAAGCTGTTGGTCTCAGCTGCTTTTTAAGTCAGAGGCTGAGGGGCGGTTCCGAATAACTACGATACCAGGTTGTACAGTCGATTGACCATGTAATCCACTCTAAATGAATGAATGAGACAGATATGCATTACAATAAATTCATAATGTTCTATTGTACGTTACTGTACTATGAATGTAATTAAATTGAAACTATCCTAGCTAGGTGGCGTCGTTTTAAATAAATATCAATTGCGTATTGAACAACAAACTCACTTTTATATAGTACATAACCTTTACTGCAATCAGTCTTTTCTCTTATACAATTAAGTAGACAAACAGGCCCACCTGATGGTAAGAGGCCTGCAATACCGGAGATGGCACGAGCGGGTGCCGACCATAAGGGGATTTTTTACGCCCTTTTTGAAGGCTGCCATGTTATAGTCACTAGGGAAAACCATGGCAGGGAGTTCATTCTATAATCGCAGTCTACGAGGGAGGAAGGTATGGGGATGAAATCCCTGACGATGGCGAGAGGTGCGATGGTATAAACTGGCTGTTGGCATCATGACAAACAACTCCTCCGAGCATAGCCTAGTCTACTCACAAAAAAATTAAATCAGATTAGGAAAGCGGAAGTTCGAAGATTAGTCCTTAATTAAAGCTATTAACTACTTCGTATACCAAATTAAGAACAACAATAGCCCATAAAGATATATATGTATATAACATATACTGATTATGATCTGTCACGTTTATATCATTGCACTACTAATCATGTTATGCCATCATCATCTTCAGAAATCTAGCATTGTGTCTCTATACTCAGCGGGAACAAGTGGTCTTTTGATATAGGTCTTGCCGTGGTATAGAACCGATAGCTTCTCCTATAATCATTTGCCTCCTGACTGCCGCTTTGGTCCAGTGGTTAAAAAAGGCATTCTCTTGAAGACCAACCACGGTTTAAATTGAACTCACAGGAAGCAGATTGTGTTCAGGAATTACAAAATTACAAAATATTGAAAATTACTCACGCAAAATCGGTTAATCGAATGAAAATCGTTCGACTCACCGAAAATGTCGCATGAAAATCATTATATTTCGAAAGACAATCATTCGACTTACCGTTTTTCCACGAGTCATTTTATTTCAAAAAATAGCACTACTGTATTTTAAAGTGTGGTAAGGACATTGCAGACTTGAATCACCTGATTGTCTGATGCTGCGAAAGCTGAATACAAATGGGAAACATGCAGGGGCAATAAGGCTTCCCTGCGGTGCGCTCAAACTCCAACGTAACGCAATGTGCTAATAATTTTCTTTTCATCATTAACTCAATTGATGAAGAAATTAAGTTAATACTAGCTGTTTCCCGCAGCTCCACCTGCGTCAAAAAGTAGCCTATGTTTGACCACGGGTATTATATTCATACCAAATTTCATCGTGTGAAAGCGATACAGACAGACATACAGATCGACAGACTTTCGCTTTTATAATATTCGTATGGATATAGATTAGTACAGAAATTTCGTATTTGTATATACTTTCACAACTGAGTGACGGACGTCAATAGTCATTGAGAAATTATTTATCTGTGGAATCTACCATCAGCGCAGAGGCACAAAAAAATTCAAAATTTAGACGTCGGGATGCACTGGTATGGTGATCTATTCTCATGCCAGAGTCTACACGTCTTAAGATGCAATCGAAAAAGTATTTTTTGTATTAGATTAATTTAGTTTATTTTTGGATTTTTTAAAATCAAAATACATTATTGTAAAACAGGTAAAAAGTTGTTTACGTAATAAAAAAGGATTGTAACACTGTGATCTGCCCAAAAAGTACGAACAATATTTTTTTTAAACGTGCATACTCATATTTATACTAAGAAAATTTACTCAATTTCATTTCTAAGTAGGTATTTATTTGTTACTTTTAGTCTTTATTGTTTTATAACATGAAAAAGCTGTTTATTACACTAAATTGTTACTGAATACACAGTTTCAACACCGGGATAGTGTTTAGATTACAATCATAAATACTGTAATAAAGAAGTAACGCTGAAAATAAATTGCATAAAATTCTTAGTAGATTTTATAAAACTCCATAAGGCTTCACACTTCTTAAATCAAACAATTTGTATGCTTTGTGTAAGGTTAATTTTAATAAGCTTACGTGTTCGGGCGCACTTACGATGTTACGAGAAAGCTTTAAGCTGCTAGTGGGTGGAACTTTGTTTAAGTTGCTAAGCACACACATCAACCGAAGTTTATAATAGCGCACTTACCGAATTTGATGTACGTAACAAATTACCTAATCTGATTTTAAAACCTAATATAAAATAAAAAATTACCTAAAAATAAAAATAAATAAATAATGTTCGTCCTTGCGGCATGGTGCCAAGAACTCTGACTGCATTCAATATCAAATTATTTTTTTACAATAAAGAAGGATCTTCGAAATGGTCTTTTGAATCTTGAATGTTTATCTATACCTACATTTATGTGTTTGTTATAAAATAATAAGATAAATATCTATGACTTACCGCCGACTAATTACGCAAATTCATAAAGACTCAAATAAAAAAAATTACTTAGATAGAGTATTTTTAAATCTATACTAAGGAGTGATGTCAAGAGACCAGATGGAGTGACTCTCGTACCCTGGAGGTTGGGGCGGCCAATCGTGTGGGATGCGACTTGCGTCGACACGCTGGCGCCGCCCGTCTCATCTCTTGGTCACGTGGTCCACGACTGGCGCGGCCGCGGCGACTGCGGAAAACCTCAAACGACCCAAATATGAAAACTCCGAGGCAATTACATATATGAGCCATTTGGGATGGAAAACTTACGCCCATGGGGATCCTCAGCTCACAAAATCTATGACGTTACGAGTATCGCCCGTAGATTGATTGAGGTTACTTGTGACCAGAGGGCTGGCTTATACTTCGCCCAAAAAATCAGCATTGCCATACAACGTGGCAATGATACCAGTCTTCTGAGCACCCTACCTCAGGGCAACGTTTTGTCGGGGCTGAACTTTTTATAAGAATTTTATTATTTAGTTTTAGTTAAGTAGTATGTAAATTAGCTTATGATTTTTATTTATATTATAATGTGTTAACCAATAAATGTAAACAATCTACACTATTAATTAATATTATAAAGAGGAAAGATTTGTATTTTTGTGTGTATGTTTGTAATGAATAAACTCAAAATTTATTGTGCCGATTTCAAAAATTCTTTCACCATTGTAAACCTACATTCACCCTGAGTAACATAGGCTATATACCGCAGGTGGAGCTGCGGGAAACAGCTAGTAAATAATATATTAATACCAATAAAAAAAAATACTAAGGTAAAGTAATTCTACATACACCGTGAAATTTTAGTCGTTTTGGGCACTTTATTAAATACTCATTAGTATACACCGTGAAATTTTTGTCGTTTTGAACCCATCGTCCAGTGACTCTATTCATGCAACCGAACAAATTTCCTTGATGGTAAGTGCAAAAAACTGCAAAAGTGTTAAATACTTAAAGCGTTTTGACACATTATGTTGCTTGCGATGTACGGAAATGCCTTATTCATTAGTACAAGTATAACACACGGTTAACAAGCCTCTTAAACACGACGCAAAGTATTTATAACTCTAAAATACTTGTGAAGGGTTGCCTTTGACCTCCAAGATTTAGGGAAGCACGCATGGCATGAATTCCTTTGGAGTTCATTGATGTTGATGTAATATTTAGAGGGCTTAACGTAGCGAATAAACTGTAAAGTATGATTTTTTTAAATGTATGGTGTTTTTGTTCTTCTTCTTATCGAGTCGACTCTGGCTGTGTGTGTGTCGTGTTTTTGTTATACCGAGTAGATAAATATACATGTATGTAAAACTTTATTTCATACTACTTCTAAACTCCAAACCATGACGCATCTCAAGTCCTCGTCGACTCGCAAAGAAGAAGATTTGCTTGCCTGGTGAAGACGGTCGCTGCCAGGCTGGACGTGGACAGTGCTCTCATGCAGCACTGGACTCGCGTCCACCTGGCAAAGGACACCAAGTCCTCACATAATTTTAATATAGATCTACTAACATAGTTTGTAAGATAATGTTACTAACACTATATGGGTTTTTGACCTGAAATTCCTAATTGCGTCCTCAGCTTAATCTTCGGAGCCTAGGGCGTACCCTAGTAAGTCATGGTCCTAGATTTGGCGGCACTGGTTATAACAATGCGATACTTAATCCTTTTTACATGGAACCAGATCAACAAGAACATGACCCGAGGTGTGTTAGTGGCCAATACTGTAAGATTTTTTCACGACTACCATCAAACGCAGATGCGATCCGAGCCATCTAACAACCAGGAACAACGACTTTACGTGCCTTCTGGCTCGAGATAGAAAAAAAAATTGGTTGTTAGACCATTAGCATTATCCACTACAATCGAGCCATCATCTTAGGGGCACGCCTCTTAGCCAAGACCTGGCAAATTTACTTATTACTTTATTTATTTACTTAAACATAAAACACATGTTACAGTTTTGTATCTATATACGATGCCATCACAATCTCTTACAAGATTTTAAGTGCATCGGATGTTGCCAATTTAAACATTTAACAAGTTAATATCACCCTAAACCATCGTCGTCTTTTTCCGTTTTCATCTCTTCTTTTATGTATGTTTATGTATATATGAATACTGCATGTAAATCTATGTATGTTTATTTAGCAGTAAGTGTTTTTTTTCTCTTATTGTATTTTTAAGATAATTCGCGCCGCACATAATCTTTTCTGTTTTTCCTAATGGTTGACTGGGAGAGAATGCTTTTAGCATTAAGTCCCCCATTGTAAAAAGTATTTTTTTTACTTGTAGTTACAATAAAGATTTATAAATAAATATATAAGTACAAATAATGTACATATATTATAAATGTACATATATTTCATAAGTACAAAATTAAAGCATCTATCAATCTATAACCATTAAGAGACTATTTGCTGACACCGCGTCGTCGCCCGGTGAATCCAAGTACCTACTTGGCTGCATCGAAAAGAAATAAAAGACGTATGTTAAAATCAAGACGAGAGAAGACGATGAGGAGTGCAATTTTTAAAAAGTGCGGCTCACGTGAATTCTGTGTGTCGAATGATTTTCATTAAACATTTTAGTCGTGCATATTAAAAATAGGGCACCAGTTCTTGAGAAAATGATGCGTCGAACTTGAAATCACAAGATATCACATCAAACGGCTGCTGATATCCGTCGCAGTCCAGATCCCTGTGGTATAATCAAAGAATCTATTTCCGTACCCAATCGGATTAGCACAAGGAGGTTAGATACATATAGACTTAACAATACCAATATACTTATATATACTTATTATTATATATTTTTTATACTAACATAGAGATAAGGATGAAAAAAAGGATATTAGGTAGAGCTAATTTAAAAAAATTCTAGCTGTTTCCCGCAGCTCCGCCTGCGTCAAAAAGTAGCCTATGTTTGAAACCGGGTCTTCAACCATATTCATACCAAATTTCATCAATCCGTTCAGCGTGAAAGCGTAACGGACACATACAGACTAACAGACAAACAGACTTTCGCAGTTATAATATAAGTATGGAAGTATAAATAGATATGTATTCTTTTCACTGCTAAACCTAAACTAATGAGATTTTTCTGATTTTTGTAAACATGTCAAATGCATGCAGAGCGACAACGAAATCTATAAAATATAGATGTTTGGTTTGGGAATTTCATATTTTATTCAATTCGATGATACCAAGAGAAGAACCTCAGGGACCTCCCTGAGGTTGATCGGAAGAAATTGCTTTAGCGATAAGTTTGTACATCATTACGGCAATTTATTTCCGTACCTTCCATTGATAAAGGAATGTTTGTGTGCGATTTTGATGCTCTTTATTTATTAATACATTTTTGTTCCGTAATAAAAATACTTATAAAATTGACGGATTAAGTCCGTTCCTAAGAGCATTCTCTACCAGTCAACCATTGAGAGAAACAGGTAAAGTTTTATATTTTTCAGTGCAATAAAGAGTGTTTGTATTGTAAGATGTTGTTAGAAGCACTAGATCCTTCCATCGTTGACAGTTCAGTGAACATCTATCAAGAGTTTCCTAATAAACAGTCATAAAACCGTCACTAACTTCTTATTCTTTTTGACAGTATTTATTTATGTATGTTATTTGTAAGTTTATTCTTATTATTTATTTATGTAAGTTTATTATATGCGTCTTAATATAGGCATGTACATTTAAACTTTCTGCACCGCTCACGCAATTGTTTTTCTACCGCAACTCATTTCTGCCCTATAAAACCGTCACTAACTTCTTATTCTTTTTGACAGTATTTATTTATGTATGTTATTTGTAAGTTTATTCTTATTATTTATTTATGTAAGTTTATTATATGCGTCTTAATATAGGCATGTACATTTAAACTTTCTGCACCGCTCACGCAATTGTTTTTCTACCGCAACTCATTTCTGCCCTATAAAACCGTCACTAACTTCTTATTCTTTTTGACAGTATTTATTTATGTATGTTATTTGTAAGTTTATTCTTATTATTTATTTATGTAAGTTTATTATATGCGTCTTAATATAGGCATGTACATTTAAACTTTCTGCACCGCTCACGCAATTGTTTTTCTACCGCAACTCATTTCTGCCCTAAGGTTGGCTGGAAGAAATTGCATTAGCGATAAGGCTGCCTTTGTACCCATTTAGTTGTATTGGTTTTAACTATGTGCTTCGTTTGTTTGTAAATGGTGCAATAAAGTTTTTATTCATTCATTCATTCATAAAATTTCAAAAAAAGTAAAACCTAGCACGTCGTTCGAGTATCTTCTAAACACGGGAAGATCTCCATTTTGTTACAAACTCCATATACACGTAAGGTGATTGACAAACCGTCCTTGAGCGGATCAAGAGTCAAGATCTGATTGATAAAGTGATATGAGTTTGGATACGCGCCAATTGGACATTGGCGAGTCCTGTTTGGTGCAAGATGGCATCTATATAAGTCATTTATCCAACTACTTCAACCCGGGGGTCGTGGGTTCGATTCCCACGGGAAGCATACTTTGTTTAGTTGTTTCTAGTTTGGTTAGGATATTGTAGGTTTAAATCACCTGATTGTCTGATATAAAGATGATTCTGTGCTTCGGAAGGCACGTTGATCCGTTGAAAGCCGGGCTGTCATTTGATGGTCATTAAAGGAACTACGTCAGAAGTCGAAGGCGGTTCCGCATAACTCTGACACCAGGGTGTACATAGTCGATTGATTTTGTAATCTAAACTGGCAATTGTGGCGTAATATTTTACAAAATTTTCCCACCTTCAATCGCCGCGCTACAGCACCGAAATTGCTTGTAGAATACTTTCGAGAAGGATTGAGTCAGGCATGTTAGACTATGAATACTCAAAATATTTTAAACCTTTTGTTTGAAGTGTTTCAATGCTGTACTGTAATGGGATTACAATAAACGTAAGTGAATAACATTTTTTTCGATTTTATTTGATTGATCTAGTGTTACACAAAATATGTGTTTGTTTTTAATGTTCAAAATATTGTAATATAATTTTTATGTTGATATCTTCGATTTGCTAGCGTCTTCTATTTTTAAGTAGAATTTTATTTCTGCCAGTATTTGGGATTAAGAAAACTATACAATAAATAATTGTGCTAAACCGTAAATTATTTCATACTCGTTACTTCCGTGCCCTAGATTAAAAGCAATATAGGGATGCAACCGAGGAAACGATAAAATATAAATGACTTTGAAAAAGATAAGAATTAACAGAAAAAGTTTTCCAAAACTTTATAATATTAAAAATATTACTTAACTACGATAATTTTTTAACAGACTTCCAAAATCCAAAATGGAGGAGGTTCTCAATTCTAGTAAATGTTTTTATCAAAAC
This sequence comes from Euzophera pinguis, assembly GCA_947363495.1. Classification (NCBI taxonomy): domain Eukaryota; kingdom Metazoa; phylum Arthropoda; class Insecta; order Lepidoptera; family Pyralidae; genus Euzophera; species Euzophera pinguis. The sequence goes on from OX376163.1 coordinate 15,035,487, forward strand.
ACTGCAAACTTGTTTGTATCACAAATTATGAATTTTACGCTCCAACTAAAACAGGTCAGTGCTCACCCCTTTTACCAATACGTAAGTTCCAAATGTATACCTAATTGTGATTTTTCTTTTCACTAGACCGAAAAGGAAATTGTTTTCGCGCATATCTAAATAATTCCACGAATAAAACAGAATATAAGCGATAGGGCTCCGTTTATTAATATTTTTTAGTAAGTATATAATTATGAGAAAGATTAAGTATTTATTATTTTTATTTAAAGGCTCTGATAAAAATATAGTACTATTTTATTAGACAGATTGAGTCGACGCTAAGAAGAAGGCTGATAAGGTCCTAATAATTTGTATTTTATTGATTCAGGCGTTACTTTGCGGAAGTTAAAGTTACAAGCACTTACCAAATAATTTTGCGTGCTTCCGCCACCAGTTAGCTAATAATTCGTGTAAGGTAAAAAATAATTTCGGATATTTTTTTAACAAGAAATTCACGTAGTCACGCTATAAATATTTTATTAAGTACTAAGACATCGGTAGATGAAACTCATAGTTTGAGTATGCTTGGATATTGGATAATAACATCCTAAAATAGATTGTTTAATGTTTATCGTTAGCTGAAGACCGGGGATATTGTAACTTGTAACATTATTAGTGTGACATGGATTTAGAAAAAAAAAGAAAATTCCACAGCAAAGTAATGGTGGACTAGAATGCTATTTCTCAAATCTTTTCGTCATTTTACTCATTAATTACTCGTTTAAGTAAAAATTATGACTAACCCGAAATCTGTGAATCAAGTGAAAATAGTTCGACTCACTGATTATGTCGAATGAAAATAATTTGACATTGAACTAAAACAAAGAATCAAAGAAGTGTTTTTTTTTAATAGTGATCTCATGAAAAATCGGCGTATTCGATATCGAAATTATTTCTGTTCGATATCAAACGATTTTTATTGAGTCATACATTTCAAAAATAGTACTCCTGGACTATTGTTGGCTTCACTTGCAGTGTACCAGTCTTTCTTTCTACATCTACAAAACTCTTTAAATTTTATTTTATGATTCGTTACTTCAGATGAATTAAAGAATTCCAAAATTTAACAGTAGTCGTAATCGGATTTTAAACAAAAAATGTAAACATCAAACGAGTAGGATGTCTTTCTAAATTTTAAAACTGCGTCTGTTTGTGTTTTGCGTCAATAATATTAAATAAAATTGTGGTGATATTTTTAGAATAAGGGAATTTTCCTTAAGTCATAATAGTAGATTATGATACAAGGGTGCGAATTTGGTCATTATTTAATGCCTATAGAAGCCGAGTATATGACCAATTTCGTTCACGAGTTATCATACGCCGATTTCGAAAACATTTGCGAGGAAAAACACACTTATACTTAACTTTTTATAATTAAAACAATTTATTTATTTGAATCCAAATCGTACAACATTACGGATAAACCAAAGCGTCGCACAACTTAAAAACTAGGGCACAATTTCATCCATCATTTTTACAAATTGACATTAACTTTCTCGCAAACAGCTCAAAACTGTCAACAAATACATCACATTCAGCGCCTTGTACTGATGACAGAAAAGCATTGAGTCCAGTAAGTCTACGAAGCACAGGAGACCGTGCTCGACAAACAGTGTATGATGAGGGGACAACAAGTAATTTGTGCCGCCTACCACGCAAGTACTTGTTTGGTACAAAAAGTCTACAAACACGCGACACTAGTTCTGGACAGTCCGAATCACGAAGACAACGACTAATGAAAATATGTGGCTGGCAATTGCGTCGTGCGCGTAACGAATTGTATCCTAGAGTGCCCAAAATAAATTGAGTTGGATACAAAAATGGATAATACCCGTAGATTTTTTTTATACAAAAATATCAAGAATGCTTTCTGAACCTTTTCTATAGACAGAGCACATACGAGTACGTGGCCTCCTGGGGATTCTAGACCTTGGAACTCGATTCCAACTTGCTTCGGATAAGAGCTGAGTATAACAGTTTTATTGCATAAAATTACTGAAATCCCTACAATTACGTATCACAAAACCAAGTTGCCTAGAATAACTAGATGCTAACTTTTGAATATGGCCAGTAATCAACGTATTATAACAAAAGTTAATGTGAATAAATGTTTAAATATCGCGAGTACTTTTATTTATTAAGTTAATCAAGGGTCTGTGCTTGGTCCTCTTCTGTTATTGCTCAACTTATCTTCCACAAGTCCTAAGATATGCGACATGCCTCATGTTTGCTGATGACGACAAAATAATCTTGGACATCAAGGAAATCTCTGATGCTACTGCTCACAGATGCTACTGAAGTACGACCGGACATTCTAATGCTGTTTATGCCATTGTCACAGGAGGCGAAACGTGGATTTATTGTTTTGAACCCGAAAAAAAACATCTTGTGAATGGGTGTTTGAAAATGAGAACAGGCCAACAAAAGTGAGGCAGGCGAGAAACGTTTTATTTATTTATTTATTTACTTTATTCATGTACACAATAAAATGTAAAGGATTATACATAAGAGGAAAATAAAGTACAAGGGAGCTGCTTATTTCTAAAGAAATTTCTTCCAGCAGACCCAAGAGAGGAAAAGACAAGAAAAGGGTAATTAGCGTGTACAAAAAAAAAAGGAAAAGTGAAGACTATACCTAATTACCTAGGTAAAACTATTATAAAATCCTTATAATATGTTTATATAAACATACATACACAAATACTATTACAAATAATACATACTTAATAAACTTACATATAAAATACATACATAAATACCTATTGTGCTAAGGACAGATAATACTCTTTAACTAGTTTCTTAAATATTGAGATAGTTTTCAAGTCTCGTATGTCAGCTGGCAAAGAATTCCACAATCTTACCGCTTGGACTGAAAAGGAGTGAGTGTAGAAATCGGAATGATGGATGGGAATATTGAGGAGGGTTCTAAGGTGGGAACGGCAAGGTGCATCAATCGGACGGGAGAAGGAGAAACGATCCTTTAGATAAGAAGGATAGGAGGGATTGTACAGGACGTTGAATAGGAGACAAAGGATTCTCATATTTCTGCGAAGTCGGATAGGGAGCCACTTGAGTTGGCTGCGGAAGTCGGAGACATGGTCGAATTTTTTTTAAACCATAGATAAATCTGATACATGAGTTTTGCAGACGTTCAAGTTTGTTCAGCAGCTCCTCTGTAGCGTCCAGATAACAGGCATCGGCGTAATCAAGAAGTGGCAATATAAGGGACTGGCATAAGTAAATTTTAGTTTCCAGAGGAAAGAAAGTCTGAAGGCATCTTAGATTGTGAAAGGTAAAGTGAACCCTACGACTAACTGCAGAAACGTGCGCATTCCAGTTTAGACCCGAGTCAATAACAACGCCCAAGTTCTTAGTGGTCTCAGCAAAATTGATAACGGTACCGTCCAGGAGAAGTGATGGAATAGCGCTTAGATCAAGTGAATTCCTCCAGTAACTACTACCTATGATCATTGCTTGGGATTTATTTGGATTTACTAGTAAACCGTATGACTCAGCCCATACAATCAACCTCTGTAGATCATCATTCATACAGTTAATGGCTGAATCTATTTCCGCTGGTAAAAACTGGCGATAGAGCTGCAAATCGTCTGCATAGAGATGGAAACTGGAAGATAGAATTTCAGTAACAGTATTAATGAAGATAGAAAAGAGGAGAGGTGAAAGTACGCCACCCTGAGGCACACCCGCCGTGAGCTCACACCAATCAGAGGTCATCTCCCCAAGGCGGACACACTGCGAGCGACCCCGAAGATACGACTCAAACCAAGAAAGAGTTGATGAAGTTACCTTTAGAGATCGGATAATTTCCAGCAGAACATCAAAATCGATAGAGTTAAAAGCACTACTGAAATCGAGAAGAACAAGTAAAGTAAGAGATCTATTTTCTATAGCCCAGCGGATGTCATCAGTAACATTAACTAGTGCAGTCACTGTGCTATGGCCTGCACGGAAGCCTGATTGGAATTCACTAATAATGTTGTTGCGCAAGAGAAAGGCAGATAGTTGACTGTGAACAATTAACTCAAGAACTTTTGAAAGAAAAGATAAAATAGAAATAGGCCTGAGCTGAGAAAGAGAAGTGGGATTAGAGACTTTAGGCAACGGAATAATATAAGCTGATTTCCAGGCCGAAGGAAATAATCCTGACGAAATGGAGAAGTTAAGAATATGAGTGAGAATAGGAAGAACTACAGGAAGTAGTAGAGTAATCATTTTTGCTGAAATTTGATCATTAACCATCTTGCACATAGCCCCGACCTAGCACCCTGTGATTTCTGTATTTTCCCCAAAATCAAAGATTTCATGAGATGTTTAACTTTTACCAACTCCGAAGGGGAAGTGATAGCGTTCAATCAGCACGTAGAAAATGTGCCTTCAGATCTGTAGTCCTCCTGTTTTAAAAAATGGTTCGATCGCATGTAAAAATGTTTAAAATGTAAAGGAGAATATTTTGAAAAGCAATAAACATAATATTCTGGTTATAACATGTTTTTTTTAGATTACGCAAAACTTTTAGTGTCACCTACGTATTATGCTAATCCAATAGTGGTAGCGTCACGTCGTCGCTTGACACGCGCATTCGCTACGGATACTCGGGTCGCGCTCGACTAACGAGCTCCTCAAAAAGCGTAATAAGTATACCACTATAAAGAATAAGTGTTATGGTACAGTCCATACATTTTTCACAAATTCAAAATTTCTCTGAAATTAAAAAAACGAATAAATCTCAGCTATTTTAATTCCGGGTCATTGAAAAGGCTATTTACACGCATGAAGGGGGGTCACGACACGGTCGACTCGGCCGAGCCGGCCGAGCGACAATACTGTACGATCCGGAATATTTGAATTTTATACATTATTTATTTTGGGATAAGTATTAATGTGTCACGGATAAATTGGAACGTAGGGAAAAAATTGAAAATTCTATTGCGTAGGTATTTATTTATTTAGTTTTTATTGTATCACATTAAACTAGGTCTGTTTTATGATTGCAAGTTTTTATAATGGCGAACAGCAATTTTTTAAATACCATTTGATAAACGAGACCGTGTGTCGATTGACATTACCATCACTCTATATTTATGAAATATGCTTGTTCGTACATAAGAACATAAAATTATTTAAAAAGGCTGGTGATGTAAGTAATAGACTACAACGAAACCCACATAGACTTATATTAGAGAATGTATCAACATCTAAAAAATGTTCTAACAGCCCACTTAATATGTGTATTCGTACCTATCTACAATTCTTTACCGGATAATATGATACATTTGAATACATATGAATTTTAAGAGAAACTGAGCGAATGGCTATGTAAAAACACATTTTATGACATTAATGAATTTCTTGACCATGATAAGTAATAATTTTTAATTTAATTTTAATTTTTTAATTTATTTCTTTGACATTGCATGTATTTCAAGGATTCAAGGACATTTTGAATTTTATGTTTAATTAATTCAATTATGCTTCATTTAATTTAATTATGAATTGCCTAATTATTCGCATGTCATTAAATGTGACAAAACATGTGATCCAATATGTGAAAATTGTAACACCAATATACATACCACGTTTTTCGTGAATAAAGATATTTATTATTTATTTATTATTATTATTATTGTTTGCCTGTCAGGATTATTTATTATATATTTATTAAAGGTTTTGAAAACCTGTTTTTATTCTAAACTGCTGAAACATTTAACATTTTGCAAAATTTAAGAAAATGAAATGTTTGGAAAACGTCATGGAAAAGTATGAGCATGACGAAGAGATTTTGTTTCGTATTGTACCTTTTGGTGCACAATACCGTCTCACGCTTAGCTATACAAAAAATTTTGAAATAATTTAACTCTATTACAAATTCATGTTTTAATACCACTATAAAATACCTTTATATCTCGACTACTGAACCTATTTTTATGTTTGTTACAATACTTAAAGTTTGTGCCTTATAAGTGGCATTAGCATTTATGATTATAAGAAACGGATACCGGGCATATATCAGAATCTTAAATATAATAATAGAGATGCGGACAATTGGTAGTAGAGATTGTATTCAAGAATTACTGCAACATACTTTTCAGGACAACATTTCAGATTACCTGCTATTCATCTCTAAGTTAACACGCAATAAACATGCCCGTCATATTTATAAACATTGTTTGTAAGAGAAATCTATACTAATATTGTATAATATTGTATAATATATTTATATATAATTATTGTCTTGTTTCATACATACATTTTAGAGCGTGTTTTCACAGTAGTTGGGTTTGTTTTTTAACTTATTTTTATTATCGTCTCTGTTACTCCCTCAAATCGTCTGGTAGAGAAAGTCTTCCTACTTATAATTATTTACAACACAAAACAATAAACTTATAAATAAATAAATTGACACGTCTGATATTTTCTTTTTAGTTTTTTATTCTTGCTAAAAATATATCACCACTTGCCAAATAATGCTCCTATTACGGTGACATTAATCACAGTGTCCTTTGTAATCTTTCTGTCTCATGCTCATCACCATCATCCTAGCGTGTATTCCTAGTTGCGTCGTCAGCTTACGCTTCGGAGCCTAGGGTACGCTGTAAGTCATGCTCCTAGATTTGGCGGAACTGGTTATTACAATGGAGCTCTCAATGGACAATCTTTCTGTCCCACGCTACACAAGGTCAATGCCCTAGGCACTTAGTTCCGCAATAAACTGACGTCTAAATTATTATATTGAGCTTGTGTGTGAGAATATAGGGGACAAGACCATTGCAGTTTGAAGAGCTCATAAAACATTATATTACCTATAAAAAAATGAGAAGACCCATGAGGTATAGAAACAGAAGGACCAGGGATTGCAGTGTCGATTGACTTTTTTAATACTCTCCGATTGAGCAACCAATATAATCAAAAGCTCGAAAGATATGCCAAAGATGAGAAAATCGATTTCGTTATCTTGAATTACAAACGTAACTCATTTTAATAATAAAAAAAAAAATCTATTTTTAATTAATAATTTTTCGGGAATGAAAACATTATGACATAAGTCTTTTTAACAATCAGTTGACAATCGAATTTAGAATAGCAAAAGAAAAAAAGAGACACTAAAATCTCACCATGTCCTAGTTACGCTCCATTTCTGTTCTCAAAATAATAGAACAGTCAATGTGCCTTCCATCTGCCACATATATAGAAACTTTTAAACTAAAACGAGAGGGGTAGCAATTTCCCCAAAACAGCTGTTTATTTTCCGACCAAGAAACAAGAAAATAAAATTGTCAGTACGCATCGGGCAGTTGTAGCGGGCGGTTGCTCGCTCGCTCCTTTCAAACTTCGCGTGTCGCGTAGCGCTATAAAGTTTTTAAAATCATTTCGATTTATTTCTGTGTCGTGTTCAAATGTCATTTTTATTTTGAGTTTTATGTATGAGTAGTGTGTGTTTATGAATATATAATAATGAGGATGGCTGAAACGGACGATGAAAATATTGAAGGTTGGTTTCCTTTGTATTATTTTATTTGACTAATTATTTATATTGAAACATGTGGGTCAATAGGCTACCTGACTGTGGATATGGTTAACGATGTTTTTTTATTATTTCATTATGTTACAATCAACAAAAACATATCATTAACCATACGTGCGAAGTGCTTAAGAAACATAAGTAGTCTAAAAGTTAATTATAGTTTGAGTTAAATGGAAACTATAGAAACTGTGAAAAAAATATCCGACCTCTAAGCAAAATCCTGTCAGCTGATCACTTGATGTAAGAGACGTCAAAAATACTTCTCGATTTTCGTTTATTTTTTGAAAGTGATTTCGTTTCACATACTCATCAAAATAAATAGTTTGGCTGGGGTTATAAAGTCATTCTGTATATTTACGTAACGATGAAAATAAGTTGGTCATAGATACTTTAGCATACACCACATGTGATAAGAGTATTCTATTTTTATTTTAATGGCTCCATTGTTTAGCCAAACGATGATTCTGCCAATGTCAAAGTTTGAGAAGCACACAGTGTATGATGTCAAAAAATTCTCGCTGAGACAGATGATCGGATTGAAGAGATCTAAAACAAAACAAACAATTGTTAGTTTATTATAGTGATTTACAGTCGTGTGTCCGCAGTGGCACTATGGTGATGAACGAATGAATGAATGAACACTTAGAAGAAAAAAAAAATAGATGTAAATAAATAAGTAATTAACGCGATGAAAACCGTATTAAAATAATTTAATTTAATAAATGAACACTTTATTGTACCATTTAAATGCATAAAAGATACAGCGCTTAATCCAATCAGCAATAAAAAGAAATAAGAGGAAATTAGTACAAAGGGACCCTTAATTAATCCCTATGTATAGAGGTGGTGACCAGTTTTCCCATACTCGGTAAGAATATTGGAAAAAGCAATATACCCCCGGGCTTTGTTTGGAATTGATTCTGTCGGATCAAAGTTCAAATTTATTAATTTATTAGAATTATTAACTTTTAAACTAACGCACTAGATATTTATAACTATTGTATAAACTATACAAGCGTGAGTGAATTGGTCGCCATTTAGTGATATTTTCTATCTTGAGCTCCTCCGTGCTTCGGAAGGCACGTTAAGCCGCTGGTCCCGGTTGTTGTCGATAGATAGCAGTCGTTAGGCTGTGTCAGATGCCTTTGGGCAGCCTGAAAAATTCTGACAGTGTTGGCCACTAACACACCTCTGGTCATGTTCCTGTTGGTCTGGTTTCGCTGTAAAAAGGGTCGGAGGAACGAAAGTCAGACGGCAGTCGCTCCATTGTAATTACCAGTTCCGCCAAATCTAGGACCATGACTTACAGCGTACCCTAGGCTCCGAAGCGTAAGCTGACGACGCAACTAGGAATACACGCTAGGATGATGATGATTGCATATTTAAAACATAAAATTAAATTAATATACGCACTTAAAATTTTATTATAACAAACAAACAGACAAAATGAAAGTCTCGTCGCACTCAGAGTCCTTTCACCTTTTAACGGAGAATTTTTAATTTGAGCTTTGTAGAATTTGCTTTTAGTCATTAAAGACTCTGAGTGTGGCGTTACAGCAATAACTGATCCGGCCTTTGGAGTCAATTATCTTGGTGTCAGAAGTTAATATGCATCTACGATTACTATTCCCGCTAGAATTGCCTAAGGATGGCGTTTCAAACCTTTCTTTATACTACTATTCAGTTTGACTTATTAAACAATAGCAAAGTTTTCAAATTAATACGGGAAACTCATTTTGTAAAATATTACAATACAAAACACTTTGTCAAATACAAGCAATCAAAAAAGGCGGCCTTATCGCAATAGCATTTTCTTCCAGGCAAACTTCAGGAAGATTGATGATGGATATTACAGATTGTGCGGGGTAGGCAAGGAGCATCGAATAAACGTTCCTATCTCAATGGGGGTAGGTAACAGTCTAACGATGTAATGAATGAAAAACAAGAAAAAATTTACCGCTACCGCAACTGCTGGTCAAACTGTTCGGTTGGTCCCGGCTGCCATATGGTGCTTGTTATAGGAACCAATATAGCTCAAAAGACGATTCCGAAAACTGACACCAGGGTGTACAAGGTCGATTGGCCATCTAACCCACTTGATATGAATGAACTGGTTTGAAAGGACTTTAGACTTTTTAAAGTTTTAAATAGCAACCACAAGTGTTAGAAGATTATTTCTATGCAAAATCTTGTCAGCTGATCTCAAAATTTCGGCTCTGAGTAAGTAAAGACAAGTGTGTATGTACACCGATTAGTGCAGTGATGAAAAGAATTCTGACAAAAAATGTGTCTTGGCGTTTATGAAATATCACCAACGTCCACAGCTGGACAAAGATCTCTGTAAAATATTTTTAATTTGACCAATTTCGAATGGTTCGCATCCGGCTAGCGTGTAATATTTATTTTATACTTAGGTATTTTGTTTTGGCAGTCAAACATACGGCCCACACGAGATATTCCGAAATCTATCTATACTATAATAAAAGAGTAGAATCGACGTGTCTGTATATATAATATTTTGGATAGAAAATAAAAGGAAACGAATAAAGATGAATAGTAGATTACAAAAAAATGTTTTATATAAATCTTGTATGTCTGTCTGTCCGTCTGTCTGTCTGAACACGCGAATCTCAGGAACTACTAGACAGATTTGAATTTAGTTTTCATAAATTGATTGGCATTAGCTCAGGGCAACATCTAATTTTTGTTTCATCAAAATCGGACATCAGGAAAGAAAGTTTTATTATCATTTAAATATATTTTTAATTTCCCCTGATAAAAATTTCATAGCAAAGTTATAAGCGGAATAAGGAGGTAAGCCGTCAAAGTCCTAGCATTTTTCTCCTAGTTGTGTGCTAGATCATGAAAAAGTTGACCCTGTAAGCCCTGGTGTTATTGATTCAAAATCCCTTTCCTTCAAGGTGCAATTGATGCCCGTTTCTCTTGGTTCATTCAATTCATATCCTACAATAATCTGATCATTCTGGTGTCAACGGGTCAATGTATGCTTTTGTATCACTGTTCCAGCGTTGCCCCACTGTCAATATTCTATAATCTATATCTACATCTATATACATACAATAAAACTGTAGAAAGGTCAACAAAGGTTCTGTGGCAACATAAGGCATTAATTTATCCCGAAAATTTTACCAGCTCTCGAAGAACAAACTTAAATTGACTCCTAAAATTTATGGCGCGCATACTATACGAGAGGTCAAACAACGCTGGCCCATTAAATTTGTGGAAACAAAAAAAAAAACGGGTTTTTTCCTTTACGACAGATTTCTTTTTTTGCTATGCTTTGTAATTGAATCGGTTATTTTAAAAAGGGTACTAGTTCACTTTCAAAAATTTTTCAGTAGACACAAAAAACTATATTAATTTTTTTTTTTATATTTCATCACTAGGATTCAATACGTCCATTTAATATATTCCTAGTTAAGTTGTTAATTTGTAACAAAAATGAGAGATGCAAGTCTTTAGTAATGTCACTATAAGTAATTTTGAAACCTAGGCTTATGCCCTTTTCAAAACTTACAAGGTTTTATAAATAAAATCAATAGGTTTTAATCATTATTAAAAGCATTTATTTAAAGAAAACAACAACAATCATTCAGCATCCTCTTCTATTTTTCTTGCCATCAGTGACAATTTCGTTATAAAAATCAATAACTTTAAATGGAATATGCTTCATAACCTTTTTCATTGTTTTTAATTTATTGGTACTTTACCCGTGTATGCTTTTTCTGTTGGTAGCAATACATTTTCTCGTCCAAAGGCCAGTTAAAGTCGTACTTAACCAATCCATCAACGTGTTCACTTGTTTTCAAAATACGTGGTATTGAAGAATCATAATAATTATTATTATTATGTTTATTTAATTTTTTCTCTATCAGTCTAAGACTAAGGTTTGAATTGATTACGCAAATTGTTTACGCTTGCGGCCAAGCGTAAACAATTTGACAAATATTAAAGATTCAAAAATTTAAAGATAGAAACTTACGAACAATGCGACATGAACAGTGTTTAAAATTGCAGCTTTCTGCATCAAAATGAAAGTAAGTGGGTGAATTTGTAACATTTTTAGACTGTCGTGTAAAGTTTTTGGTATAACGCCAGTTGAAGAAATAATTATGGGTACGATTTTAACAGTGTCAACGCGCCATTGTGACTTTAATTCTATCGCGAGGTCTGTGTATTTTGTTATCTTTTCCGTATTGTTATTATAATAAAATTCATGAAACAATGATACATTCATGTGCTTTTCATGTTTTTAGGAACTTTTTTCCCTAAGAAATCCTTTTGTAAAATCTCGCCACCAGTTTTTAAAATCTATTATCATCTCAGTGTTTACTTCATATATTATATAAAACGTCAACGTAACGTTTAGTTTGAAAAAGTCATAAGTCCGGGACATATGACTTTTTAAAATAAATGTCGAGTGACAAGACTTATTATCTCTTTAGAGAAAAGGCGGACAAGTGCCATTTTCGGCGAAAACATAGAGGGACCATAGACAAACATTTCTACATACTTAACTTAGTTTCGCCATAATTTGTGACTAGTGCCCTTTTCAAAATAACCGATTCAACAACCGAAACACAATGCAGAAACTGAAAAACGGATTACGTGGTCAATCTCTCAAATACCCTTCACAACTTGGATTTTTGGGAGACGCCTTTCGGCCTCTGACGTGTGTTTCTTATTACGACTTTTCATCCATCTTATCAAGTTGGTTTACATGGTCAATTGACCCTGCACATCCTGGTATCCGAATTTTTATCGGAGACGACTTTCGGCCTCTGACTTGTGTTCTTCATTATTACTTTTCAGTCATTCTTAGCGAGTTTGTTTACATGGTTAGTCGACACAACCTGGTGACAGATTTTTTTCGAAAACGCCTTTCGGCCTCTGACGTGGGTTCTTAATTATTACTTTTCAGTCATTCTTATTGAATAAGTTACATGTTCAATCAACCCTACACACCCTGGTGTCCGGATTTTTCCGAAAACACCTTTCGGCCTCTGACGTGGGTTTTTCATTCTTATCGAAAAAGTTACATGGTCAATCGATCCTGCGCACACTGGTGTCCGAATTTTATCTTTCGGCCTCTGACGTGGGATGACTCTTCAGTCATTCTTATCAAGTGGGTCAGGTTAATCGGCCTGTTGTCAGAGTTTTTTTGGAACGCCTTGAAATATACCTATTTTTGAGTAGTTATTACTCATGGAGCAATTACAAAGAGGAGATGCCGTTTGAAATGGCGCAGTGATGTGATCATTGGCGCCTCGCCGACACAAAAGTGGGCGGAGCTTGTCAGTGCTCGTACTCCATGATTGGAGCCACGGCCGAAACCAAGCACCCCGCACGTCTGCCTTCCGCCCCGTGTAGCCTCACAAATACTTTCTTACAAAACGCTTATTACTGCATCTCCTCTTTGTAATTACTCCATGGTATTACTGACATCATATATGGTAGTCGAAGGCCGGTGAGGCAAATGAATACTTCTCAAAATAGGTATTTGTATTTCAAGATTAGCATTCCTGTTAAGTACCAACTGGTGGTTGCCAATTAAACTATCACACCCGAATCATGATTTTATAGGTCTGGGGGAGATGGTAAGCCATCACCTCTAATAGCAGGGCAGAAACGAGTGAGTGAACGAGATGGCGCAATACAAGCTGTAAGGCGACATCTCGCTTGCTCACTCGTTTCTGCCCTGCTATTAGAGGTGATGGCTTACCATCTCCCCCAGACCTATAAAATCATGATTCGGGTGTGATAGTTTAATTGGCAACCACCAGTTGGTACTTAACAGGAATGCTAATCTTGAAATACAAATACCTATTTTGAGAAGTATTCATTTGCCTCACCGGCCTTCGACTACCATATATGATGTCAGTAATACCATGGAGTAATTACAAAGAGGAGATGCAGTAATAAGCGTTTTGTAAGAAAGTATTTGTGAGGCTACACGGGGCGGAAGGCAGACGTGCGGGGTGCTTGGTTTCGGCCGTGGCTCCAATCATGGAGTACGAGCACTGACAAGCTCCGCCCACTTTTGTGTCGGCGAGGCGCCAATGATCACATCACTGCGCCATTTCAAACGGCATCTCCTCTTTGTAATTGCTCCATGAGTAATAACTACTCAAAAATAGGTATATTTCAAGGCGTTCCAAAAAAACTCTGACAACAGGCCGATTAACCTGACCCACTTGATAAGAATGACTGAAGAGTCATCCCACGTCAGAGGCCGAAAGATAAAATTCGGACACCAGTGTGCGCAGGATCGATTGACCATGTAACTTTTTCGATAAGAATGAAAAACCCACGTCAGAGGCCGAAAGGTGTTTTCGGAAAAATCCGGACACCAGGGTGTGTAGGGTTGATTGAACATGTAACTTATTCAATAAGAATGACTGAAAAGTAATAATTAAGAACCCACGTCAGAGGCCGAAAGGCGTTTTCGAAAAAAATCTGTCACCAGGTTGTGTCGACTAACCATGTAAACAAACTCGCTAAGAATGACTGAAAAGTAATAATGAAGAACACAAGTCAGAGGCCGAAAGTCGTCTCCGATAAAAATTCGGATACCAGGATGTGCAGGGTCAATTGACCATGTAAACCAACTTGATAAGATGGATGAAAAGTCGTAATAAGAAACACACGTCAGAGGCCGAAAGGCGTCTCCCAAAAATCCAAGTTGTGAAGGGTATTTGAGAGATTGACCACGTAATCCGTTTTTCAGTTTCTGCATTGTGTTTCGGTTGTTGAATCGGTTATTTTGAAAAGGGCACTAGTCACAAATTATGGCGAAACTAAGTTAAGTATGTAGAAATGTTTGTCTATGGTCCCTCTATGTTTTCGCCGAAAATGGCACTTGTCCGCCTTTTCTCTAAAGAGATAATAAGTCTTGTCACTCGACATTTATTTTAAAAAGTCATATGTCCCGGACTTATGACTTTTTCAAACTAAACGTTACGTTGACGTTTTATATAATATATGAAGTAAACACTGAGATGATAATAGATTTTAAAAACTGGTGGCGAGATTTTACAAAAGGATTTCTTAGGGAAAAAAGTTCCTAAAAACATGAAAAGCACATGAATGTATCATTGTTTCATGAATTTTATTATAATAACAATACGGAAAAGATAACAAAATACACAGACCTCGCGATAGAATTAAAGTCACAATGGCGCGTTGACACTGTTAAAACCGTACCCATAATTATTTCTTCAACTGGCGTTATACCAAAAACTTTACACGGCAGTCTAAAAATGTTACAAATTCACCCACTTACTTTCATTTTGATGCAGAAAGCTGCAATTTTAAACACATGTCGCATTGTTCGTAAGTTTCTATCTTTAAATTTTTGAATCTTTAATATTTGTCAAATTGTTTACGCTTGGCCGCAAGCGTAAACAATTTGCGTAATCAATTCAAACCTTAGTCTTAGACTGATAGAGAAAAAATTAAATAAACATAATAATAATAATTATTATGATTCTTCAATACCACGTATTTTGAAAACAAGTGAACACGTTGATGGATTGGTTAAGTACGACTTTAACTGGCCTTTGGACGAGAAAATGTATTGCTACCAACAGAAAAAGCATACACGGGTAAAGTACCAATAAATTAAAAACAATGAAAAAGGTTATGAAGCATATTCCATTTAAATTTATTGATTTTTATAACGAAATTGTCACTGATGGCAAGAAAAATAGAAGAGGATGCTGAATGATTGTTGTTGTTTTCTTTAAATAAATGCTTTTAATAATGATTAAAACCTATTGATTTTATTTATAAAACCTTGTAAGTTTTGAAAAGGGCATAAGCCTAGGTTTCAAAATTACTTATAGTGACATTACTAAAGACTTGCATCTCTCATTTTTGTTACAAATTAACAACTTAACTAGGAATATATTAAATGGACGTATTGAATCCTAGTGATGAAATAGAAGAGTGAAAGAGAAGAAAGAAAAAGTAATATAGTTTTTTGTGTCTACTGAAAAATTTTTGAAAGTGAACTAGTACCCTTTTTAAAATAACCGATTCAATTACAAAGCATAGCAAAAAAAGAAATCTGTCGTAAAGGAAAAAACCCGTTTTTTTTTTGTTTCCACAAATTGAATGGGCCAGCGTTGTTTGACCTCTCGTATAGTAGTTGCCAATTAAACTATCACACCCGAATCATGATTTTATAGGTCTGGGGGAGATGGTAAGTCATCACCTCTAATAGCAGGGCAGAAACGAGTGAGCAAGCGAGATGTCGCCTTACAGCTTGTATTGCGCCATCTCGTTCACTCACTCGTTTCTGCCCTGCATTTAGAGTTGATGGTAAGGGCCCTGGAAAGAGTTATTGGGTGGATAATGTTCATATATTATATCATGTGTAAAGAAAGTAGGTATTCAATCGAACTGTACGTGGACGAAGTTGCGGGCACAGCTAGTAATTAATAAACCGACTACGATTTATCTAAATATAATAACTATTAAAATTCATTATCAAATCTGAAATGTTCCCGAGAATTGGTTATCTGCCAGAATAAAATCAAGGCTAATGACCGAAGAGTAACTATTTCGGCCTTGTAGGTCAATTATTGTGGAGACAAAATTGTTCGGATATCATGAGTGACACAATGACTGTTTTAGATGATACTTCTTCTTTGTCTAAGCGTGTTTTCCTTGTTGCATTCTCAGCTTACAGCTCGGAAAGTTATGGAATGTTTTGCCAGTTAAAATACGAAAGGCTAAAACAATTTCAACTTTCAAAAATCAAGTGAGAAAACATTATCTCTCTTCAATTGAAGCTGATCTAGCTCATCGTTCGTCACTTTTTTCTCTTCCTTTATTTATTATTGTATGTTGTATGTAGGTATATGATATGTATATATTCTTTAAAGGTATAGTAGGTATGTATTAATTGATTGTAGGTATATTTATTGACTGTTATGTAAGTATGATAGTTTAAGTATTTTATTACTGTACCGCCTTTTGTTTGTTTTCACTTTTTATCATATCTACCCTAAGGTTGGCTGGAAGAAAGTCCGCCTTTGTACTCAATTTTCTAAATGTATTTCTTTTAATTTTAATTTTGCGATTGGTACAATAAAGTGCATATCTATCTCGGAGCCTAGGGTACACTGTTTATCATGGTGCTAGATTTGACGGTACTGGTTATTACAATGGAGCGACTGCCGTCTGAACTGAACGGTTATGAAACCCAAACATTGAGCAACTAAATTAGACATGTATTATTTAGTCTGTATGAAATTAAAGGCATATAGGTATCGAGTTAGGAACGTATATTTTTAATTTTATTTTTGGTCTGCTCTTCTATTATCGTAAGGGCAAATATATATATACCTACTTAGATTTTAAAAAGCAATATCTTTTGGTCAAGTATTATGGTGGTAAGACCAAGGCACCCTTAAGAAGAAGAATTTGTAATATTTCGATTACGATAAGAGTAAGATCCATTAAATAACTTGAAAGAATATACCCAAAGGTTGACTGTTAGATTGTGCTTTTAGCATTAAGTCCGCCTATTGTGCTTTACAAATAGTAATTTGTACAATGAAGGTTAATTTTTTTTTTTTTATTTTTTTTTATTTGTTTACACTGTAAATCGCGATGCAAGGAGTCACGTGCAGTCTTGCAATGTTATTATTATGTAAATTGATGCAAGTTGTAATCGTAATGCCATGCGGTTCGCTAAGGTCAAGTTCATACCACGGGCTCTCTTGGGGATTTTCTTGAAAAACAATGCTTTATTCAAGAGTACACATGACGTATTAAATAACTTTCAAACAAAAACACTGCAAAATGACAGGATTAATCTTCTTGTTGAGTCAGAATGACTATTATTGTGTTTTAAGCTAACTCACTGCATATTTAAAACATAAAATTACAGTTACATCCTCAGCTTCACTGAGAAGCGTAGGGTACGTTGTAAGTCGTTCCTAGATTTGGCGGCACTGTTTACCTACTGACGTCTGATCTCCGTAACCTTTTTTACAGGGATCCAGACCATGTCATTAGGATAAATAATACTTTTTGCGCCGCACACATTTTCTGTTTCTCCTTATGGTTGACTAATAGAGAATGCATAAGCATTAATTCCGCAAAATTTGTCTACTTATGGTACAATAAGGTTTTAATAAACGAGTATCTTCTTTTTCTTCATCCTAGCGCTTTCCTGGTTGCTTTAGAGAAAGAAAGAAAGAAATAAAATATTTATTTTAGAAACACACAAAAAGAAAAAAGAAACAAAAGAAAAAAGCATTAGAAAAAAGGATGTATGTAGAGCCCTGGGCCCGCTTTCCTGTTTTTACGTTTACGTCTCCACTTCGCCCGGTATTCGGCATGCTTTACAGAGAGTCCATTTAGCACGCATATCCTGCTTTTACTACGTAAAGCCAATTATTAAATTAATAAATAAATATAATCGCCTAACATAAAAGCTACGAACTTTACTTTGTACGAAATAGAAATAGCATACGGTGATGTCTCGTCAAGTATCAAAGATAATATCGATAATGACAAATGACGAATCGTGTGAGGAATAGCATTATCGCCTCGTCAGTCCAGTATCAAATATCTATTTTATGACACATAGTGTATATCTCTGTTATCATACGATTTTCCTGGTCACTTAAGAAGTGACTAGGAAAATACACATATCAATATTTTTTTTATTCAATTAAATAGCCAATGCTTACGGTCCACCTGATGGTAAGTGGTCACCGTAGCCCATGGACGCCCGCAACACCAGGGCCATCACGTTATTAGTAGTAATTAGTATTTTTTATTCAATGTCAGTGTCATGTATAATCTTCAAAAATCGGTGAAGGCTGATCTTAATGTATTATTTGGTAAACATCAAGATTTCATTTATTAAAATCTTTTTCCTACAAGAATTTTAATATGCCTTTCGTTGACATATAAAATAAAATAAAAAACACACTTTCTCGGTCTGTTCCCATTGCCGTCATTCAAGAATCTCAATTTCTGAAAATAATTACGATCAAGGAGAAAATACTAACTCTACATGCACTAACTTCACAAATTCTATCAAAATAATCTGTAATAATTTTATTTATGAATTAAAAATAAAATAAATCAAAATAAATTTATATGTAATCATATTTTTTGACTAAAAATATATTATTATAATGTGTAACACGATGTCACCCACGATATTGGCATCACAGTCACAACATCATCGAGGTTATATTCCAATTTTCCAGGGAAATAGTTTCTGATATACGATGGCAAAGACAAACGACCTACGTTGATATTTTGGTAAACGATAAATTAGTTTGAAAATGATTCACTTCTTGTGGAAATGAATAATTGAATGTTATTTTTCAGGCCCTTTATAGGGTTCCGTGCACAAATGCTTTATGCTTTGTTTCTTTAATTCTATATGCTACGTTTCTATCCATATGCTACGCCTTTGTATTTTCGTCCGTCTGTCAGGGGCAATTTATTCGTAGGGCGTAATCAAGTAAACAGTAATTAATTGTTAGTTATGACTTGACTTAGTGTCCTAAGGCCCCCAGGTGGGGCAGAGGGCATTCAGTGTTTCCCCATTCCGATCGGTCTTGGGCCACGCGTATCGCTTTCGACCAGGTCATCCCGATGGTCTTGAGCTCCGCTGCAATCGTGCGCAGCTAAGTCTGCTTAGGACGGCCAACTTTCCGCTTGCCTTGAGGGGTCCATTCCATAGCTTGTCTCGGAATGTGTTTAGGTCCTCGCTTCAGTATGTGGCCAATCCATGACCATTTATGACGCCTGATCTGGGAATCTATTGGCATTTCCCGGCACCGCTCTCACAAGTGTTCATTGGAAATCTTTTCTGGCCAGAAAATGCGAAGTATTTTTCGAAGGCAGCGGTTCATAAGGACCTGGATCGGTCGTGTGATCTTATTTGTGACCTTCCACGTTTTGCATCCATACAGCAGGACGGATTTGACGTTGAGCTTTACTGTAAGGGTCAACTTTTTAGAACGCCAAATGAGTCGGAGTTGTGCAAAGGCAGCGCGAGCTTTGACAATCCTAGCAGCAGTGCCCTCTTCTGCTCCACCAGATTTCGATACCATACTGCCTAGGTACAGGAACTGCTCTACTTGCCATATCTGGTCTGTATCCAGCATCAGGTACAGTGCGCATCTCTTGCGTCTTTCTCGCGTTGATTTTTAGGCCAACGTTTGCTGCCTCTCGTTGTAGGTCGTCCACTTTGGCTTGCATGTCGACGTGCTTATGACTGAGCAAACACAGGTCATCAGCGTAGTCTAGGTCGCGTCGCTTGCCGTCGTTTACTTTGTGCAATATGCCATCCATTAAGATGAGAAACAGCATTGGCGAGAGGAGACAGCCCTGTCTGACTCCGGCCTTAACTGAAATATCCTGGGAGATTAGTCCTTCATGAGCCACTTTGCAGGAGTACTTCTCATACATAGCTTTCAGCAGGTCTGTTATCTTGGGCAGGACTCCAATTTCGTCAAGACGACACCAAATACTGGGTCATTGCAATGTGCCGAAGGCTTTTTCATAGTCTACAAACGTGAAATATATGTATATTATACGTAAATTTTCCCCCTTAACTTTTTTGCGCCAAACTATATTTCTGTTTCTCCCAATGGTTGACTGGTAGAGAATGCTCTTAGCATTAAGTCTGCCAATTGTTATAAATATATGTGTACTTTGTGGAACAATAAAGTATTAATAAATAAATAAATATCATGTTGCCATTCTGTTGCTTCTTCGAGTATGATCCGCAGTCAATTGATTTGGTCGGAATCTTTCGTGCGTGAATCAGACTCGCTCTTCAGAATTTTATCCATTCGAAATTATCATGTCAGATATTCTGTTTGTATCTGAAATTAAAAATAGTTATGTCGTCTTGAAATTATTGTGCAATATCACATAAGACTTTTAAAACATCAGCCTAAATTACACAGTTTATATATGAAACTAAACCACTTTCTTTAAAAAATTGGAAAAACCAAGGAATTTTTTAACCCACCTATACAAGTCCTATCTGCTTACATTTTGTACGGAATGTTGAAAAATTGAAAATTTTTAAGTCTAAACAAAAAAAATTGGCTGGTGCTGAAAAGTCTCTGTGTATGTACATAAGTGTAAAAAGAACTATTTTTTGTTTCATATTGGATACAATGTCTCATAATAATAGTTGTCATTGAGGTGACCTGAATTCCGCTCTTCCCGCTTATTGGCATTCCTGACACATTTCACACCTATTAATTGTTACCACCCGGAAAGTAGGTATATATATATATATACAAGGACATTTTGGAACTATTGGTCAAATTTTACAGTGTATTTAGTATATTGAATAGAATAGGGAAGATCATTACTGACCGACAAATGCTGCTTGTATTTGTCGGCTTTATTTAAGCTAAATTAGAGTAGAGTAGAACTTACAATCTTTCCACTCTGACAAAACTCCGTACTAATATATAATACAAAACATGAAATATATACTTTTTTTATCCCGGAATAAAGGAAATTTTACACTTACGAGTAGATTCTATAAGTAAATGATGGATTTTTCATTCGACCGCTTCTCAATATGCCTTCTAATATCGGTGGTAAACCCTGCAGAGTATTTATTTAGGATGGATTAATGATTGTAACGGGTTGTCACTTCTAACACCCGGATTCGGTCCGGATATCCGGATAATCCGGTATTACTGTCGTTTCGGGATTATGATTCAAAGGGTTTCAGGTAAGGTGGCTTAAGAAGAACAGTAAATATGATTGTTTGGATATTTGAAACATTGGCGTAAGAATATCATTATATATAATAATTTGTTTAATAATATGTCGATGAATAGAGCATTCATGTATATCTATCTGTATCCGGACTAGTCCTTTGAAAGGTTTGCGCGGGGATTTCGATTCGACGCGCAGAGGCCCTTTGGAGAAGTCATGTGGTGCTCCTGCCAAAACCCGTCCTCGGCTATATCAATAGATGACATTTCCATGAACAGGTCTCGGCAGGAGGAGAAACAATCTCTAATTATTAATGCACATTATTATGAAAGCGGTCGTTGCTGAAATTCTTCAACGTTCGGAGGTGTGAGAATTTAGACTTCCTTACCGAAGTATAATATCCTTTTACAACCACATAAACTGAAACTGCCCATTCTTGGATCTCGTGGCACCGAATAATATCACCAATATTATTTACTAGCTGTTTCCCGCAGCTCCACCTGCGTCAAAAAGTAGCCTATGTTGAACCCGGGTCTTCAACTATATTTACACCAAATTTCATCAAAATCTGTTCAGCGGTTCGACCGTGAAAGCGTAACAGGCAGACAGATATATAGACAGACTTTTGCACTTATATTATGGAAATGAATGATTTTTGAAATTATGAAACTCTATTGAATACCTCGTGCAAATAGTGTAGTAAATCAAAAAGAATGAACTCGTAAAACCAACATATAAAACGGAATGACCCAAAAGGTCCTAAAATATCCCACCTTCATTATTATTACTAAAGTTCAAACATTTTGGGGTGGAATGCGACCCCAAAAATGGCTAAAAATGTCCGTCTTTCCAATCAGTCGCACCCTTCGGCTGGAGGGATCAGTAACGAGGGAAATTTTGCGAAAATCTAAGGTATTTTGAATAGAATCTTTACTATAACTATTGTGAATATTGCTGTGTCACGGCCAAACCGCTGAACGGATTTTGACCAAATTTGGTATGAATATAGTTAAAGACCCTGGGTCAAACACAGGCTACTTTTTGACACAGGCGGAGCTGCGGGAAAAAGCTAGTAATGTATATATTTAAATCAAACACGAATAAATCTAACTCATAAAGTTATCTGGAAGCTTGTTCGACTTGAACAAAGTTAATTGTTCAGCTTCCGTTCAAGCATAGAAATTAAGCTTTCTTTTCCTGAGCTTTCCTACTTATTCAAAGTGTTTACCTGACTGTTTTGATAAAGTTCAGAATTTATTGTTTGTTAAAAGTTTTGAGAAAAATTATAACTATGTATTTGGGTTTTTTGTGATTAGATACTTTATGGTATAATAATATTTATATCTTTGCGTAGTAGTAGTTAATTAAACAGTTTTATTTCTAAACTAGCTTTTTCCCGCAGCTCCGCCTGCGTCAAAAAGTAGCCTATGTTTGACCCCGGGTCTTCAACTATATTCATACCAAATTTCATCAAAATCCGTTTAGTGGTTTGGCCGTAAAAGCGTAACAGACAGACAGACAGAAAGACAGGCAGACAGACTTTCGCATTTATAATATTAGTATGGATAGTATGGATGGATAGTATGGATTCTATCCTTTAATTTAGATTTTTCACAATCTATCCTACCTAGACCTAAACCAATGAATCACGATAATACGCCTGCGCAAAAAGTATATTTCATGTGTTTATTCCATAAACAGTTTCACCACTTAACACAATGCTTGGGGGTTGATTTTTGAAATAGCCTATGTTTTGACCCCGAGACTGCAACTATTTTTCTTTCTGTCTGTTTCATCTGAGCGTTTTCCCCAGTTGCGTCCATAGCTTACACGTACGTGCCTATAGGGTACGCTTTCAAATATTCTTCGTTCTCCCAAGGTGTTTTCCAGTTGCGATGTATCTCTCTTTAGTGTATGAACCTCTTTGGTTCAGAATATCTTAAAGATGACTGTTAACGAGAAGTCGGTTTTATTTTTTGTTATAGAAAGAAAAAAAAAATTTGCATTTATTATGTCGAAGGGAAATTCAATAATGTTAATTCTGTAAAAAGGAGAAGGCAGAATTTATGCAATTTAGCATAAAAATTTACCAAGAAAACCATTCGTTAAAATGACGAAAGTGATGAGTGGTTAAAATATATTTCTTACAAAAATGATATAACATCTTCGATATAGGAAAAAAGGAGATATAACATAATATTATTTCTATAAGAATTTTCCTCACTTTTTCTATTTCGTATTGATAAGTCTTGATACAAAATAAGCGGGACATAGAATAGAAACCTTATTCACGTTTGCATAAAAGTCAGTAGGTAGTTTATTCGTCACCCTCGTCACCACTTATGCACATACTGCAAGCTTAGTATTTAGAGTTATTCGTCTTCGATAACATTATGAACATTTACTAGATGAAAGATTGAAGAAAGTCATTATCCTTGGGGGAAGCCTATGTCAAGCAGTGAACTGACTGCGGCTGAAACGATGATGATCATAATCTATGCAATATTCAGGAAACAAAGAAAGGACATTATTTATTTCTGTGAAATACATCATCGATACATGAAATGCCAAGATATGAAGAAACCACGCGTGTATATTCTGGTTCCAAACACTATTTAGAGACTGCTTAAAAAATTATAAAATAATGCCAACAAAATTAAACGTTAGGCGAATTTATGCATATAATGAATAAATAATTGTAAAGACGACTCCAGCCTGGACCCCGTTGTAATTTTGTCTGCAGAGAAAAATTGATTATAACAGTGAGTAAATGTTATTTATCTGACGTATATGTTTTATACTGTTATCGTTAGAAGTCATTCAGTAAAATATTATGAAACATAACAAAATAATAAGCGATTTGGGCTTTTCTTTTAATCTAATTTGAGTTTTGTAAAATTTATTTAAGTGTTCTTTTTATTTTACATTTAAATTATATATACGGTGAGTTTAAATTAAATAAACATATAGAATAATTAATTAACAACGAAGTTCTTCTACACTTTCGTTATTTCGCGCCTGAGGCCATTTCGATTTGTCGATAGGAAATAGGGTGTCAATTTACTCCAGAGAATGCGCAAAGAGATTTTTTGAGTATTCGGTAACATTATTAACTTTGCGTTTTTTACTCGAAGAAGAAGGGTCTTGAGATTTTCACGGGTTGTCGAATTTGTTCGAAGGACGGCTTTCTGTGAAACCAAATGATCGGACTCATGCAGTTATTTTTTATATAATTCTTTGAATTGATGATAAAATCTGTTCAAATTGTATAACCACAAAAGATACATCTACAGTTAGAAGAACCATCTGTCGGCCAGTTAAGGCTCTCGAGTCGTAACGAGGCATACCACTCACACAGGAAACACCAAAATGAAAATCACAATTCTGTGATCATGACCATGTGATAACTACTTTTATTGAATTATTTTTAATTTTTTTTGGTCGTGTACTTGTACTTACGATCTTAGCAATCTTTCTTCCTACAGGTATAGTGAAGTGGTAATTCTTTAATTATTCAGTTATTTTTTTATTTATGTTAATTTTCACACTTGTTTTCTTCAGTTACTGTTACATCATTCAAATGTGTCTTAATACAGTACAGTACAGAATTATTAAAAGTACGACACTCTATATAACTTTAGTTGATACTGTTCAGGGATTTTTACATGCAAATACCTACATAAATCAATTTGAGAACCTATTCCTTTTTGGATTTTGGAAGTATGTTTGAAAATGTTTCAAAGCTTGACCTTTACTTCGTCAATAATAAAAGTATACCCATATTAAGTACTTTATAAATTCCCTTTGAATTTCTCCTACTTATTACTATATTTATCCGTTCTTTGTTCCTTTTATTTACATTCGGGTAATTTTTAGATGTATCTCATAAAAACCGGGTCTTATAATGAAATCCCTCAAATTCAGGGATACTGTATATAGGGATAGACGTATGTTTAAGTAAAACCTCTTTCTGTAATAAAATCTTTTTGCTTTTAAAATATTATGCTTTTATTACAGATGAGAATTTTAGTAATAGTGGGTAAAACAAATGTTTTATTCTTTGGAATTTTGACTTCAAAGAGAAAATTGTATGTGTTTGCAGTCTGATCAATTAAGTGGTTTGCATGTTTATCGTTTAAAATTTATTTAAAAAACTGCTTTGCGACTTGCGTAGCGATAAACTCCTAGATTCTTAAGTAGCCTATGTTTGACCCCGGGTCTTCAATTATATTCATACCAAATTTCATCAAAATCCGTTTTACGGTTTGGCCGTGAAAGTGTAACGGACAGACTTTCGCATTATAATATTAGTATGGAAGTATGGATATTACGGGGGTCAGTCACTCTTACGATTTTAGAAAATTCAACACACAAGATATTATCATCATCATAATTTTAGCCGTAGTCAGCGCACTGCAGAACATAGGCCTCTCCTAATGATTTCCAATATGAGCGGTTGGAAGCGGCCTGCGTCCAGCGTTTGCCTGAGTGGTTAGGTATATGCAAGGGTTTGCATAGAAATGTATGAAAGGAACTTTTTGTTCGATATCGAACAAAAATCCTTCGATTTCGAACGAAAACCATTCGATATCGCACAAAAATATCGATATTGCGTGAGTCACATTTTTCAAAAATACAGACCCTGGAGTGCCCCTTCGATTCTGCTTTATGTAAAGATGACAATGGAAGCGCACCGTTCACAAAAATTGAGAGTCATCGAAACGACGAGGAATTAAAATCTGAAATTTGAAGTCAAGTCGAAGTCTCAAGGGGTGTTTTTTTCCCTAATTTTCAACTAAAGTACAAAAAAGATCTTATTTGGGTAAAACGTTTGTTTTATAAACGACTTATGTAAATATTTTGTCTGGTCGTGTATCCCAATTAACATCATTCTTATTCTTGTAGTTAGGCCTTTCAGGTATGTCCATTGCCTTCTTAGCAGGGTGGGCAGCATTCCGTCTCATCAGGTGGCCAAGTGTTCTTAGTGACACTAGTAGCGTGCAAAAAGTGTAATTTAAATTAATTTTAATGTCTGTTAGTTGTGCGGGAGCCCTCCTTAAATATTTATTGTATTCTGTTATAGTGACAACAGAAATACTTAACCAACTGACGTAGGCCGTGTACTAGATTAATAACGTAATATACATAAAAAGATTTTTATTGGTAAAAACCCCGAAAATAAGTGAATGGTTCATAAAATATGCAAAATCGTTTCCATGATCCGCCATCGATCGTCCTAACGTCGACTCGCTAGTTCATTAGACTGATGTATTCGATACTTTTGTTGTATGTTGGTTCATTTTTATTTTTTCTTTATTCACGTACACAATTAAAATGCAAAGGATTTCTTGTAAGAAGTTATTATTAGGAATAAGTTGAAAGACACAATCAGGCAACCATTTTAAATAAATAAATAGTTAACCTTGCAGTGGTCGCGCATCTAAATGAGATGCTAGTGGTCGCGCGGACTACATATGTAGTCCAATTTCAAATCGAAATAACAAGAAAATCAAGTATAACTAATAGGAATTTCATAATATATAGATTTTAGATTAGAGATTTTCTGATGATAAGACATATTAGAGTAATAAACTAACTAAAATTAATAATAAACTATAAATTTAATTAACTAGTTATATACACTAAAAAACAAAAGTATTACAGATATATACATAAAAAAAAATGCCCATGTAATTTAGGCGTCGTAGAATTCATCCACATCGATGTCTACCGGGAAAGTGCCCAGAAGGCTGGCAGCATTGCCACGCTGTATGGCAATGCTGATTCTTTGAGCCAAGTATAGTCCAGCCTTCCGGTCACTTGAGGCGTCGATTATACGCTTTGCTAATAATAATAGTATAACTTATTTATTGTAATTATAATCAGTACAGTTTTCTTAACAAGAAAAAATAAACATAACTTAATTTTAGCTTCGTTATCGTAACCTTAGCGTTCTCGTCATCCACTTCATTCAATCACGCCTCAATCTGTGCAGCTTGTCGATCGTCCATTTTTAACCTAAAAATATAATGCAACAGCATTTTAAAACAAAATAAATAAATAATAAAACATAGTTAAAATTGTCACATTAAAAACCTTACGTCGCGCAGAGTACATATGTAGTCCAGGATCTTTGCGGAGCTCCTGTGTCACGACCGCACGCTACCGACGATTGCGCAGCTCTGAACGCGTAGCTCGATTGTTCATTTAAAAATACGTAGAGGCACAAGGAACAAAAGCTTATAGTTTTTGAGAAATTGTTGATTTTGTATACATGGATTACATATCCACGCGACCACTGCAGGGTTAAGGTAGTAGTATTGCTCGATATTGATAAAGACAACAGCTTCAAATATCCACAGAATATTTAGCTAAATATACAACTACTTCTCCTCTTAGCGCCTTCCCGGCTGTATCCTCGGCTGATTGCCTCGGAGCCCAGGGTCCGGAATCCTTGTTCATCTTGCGTATCATTTAGTCAATATAACTTTAAAACTAAATAATTTAATTAAAATATCCCACTGCTGCATAGCTAAAAATAATAATAAAATATATTTATTGGGGGTTTTTTTGTGGTTATTATAGATGGAACCTTTCGTGCTCGAGTCCGACTCACACTCGACCGGTTTTATTTATCTTTATATGCTACGACATTGTTACTCCTTCCACATTGCACAGTCACAGGCGCTTTTTGTCCGTGGTACAATCGATAAGCAATTAGGTAAATTGAAAGGGGTGTAAACGTGGAAATCGTCACTTGACGATTATTTACACGGCTGCACGCGACTCTTTCGGGAAGGTCAGGGTCGATCAAATTGTCTTTAAGTCTTTAATATCCATTTTGTACACGGTGACTTGAACTTACAACATAAGCCAAATTTTTTTCGCCGTGTGATGCAGTGTCTATATGAAATTAGACTGTTTTAGTAAAGCATTGAAATTCTATTTTAAATATTTTATATCATCGTCATCATTTCAGCCGCTTTCACTACTGGATAAAGGCCTCTTCTAATGATTTCCAAAATTACCGGTTCAAAGGTTAAGGCATATAGAAATAAGAATCGTAAGAAGTGCCGTAGCGTATGCCAAAGTTAACTGGCCAGCTAATGACACTTCTATATAAATGTTGCAAACTCCTTAGTTTGATTACTTATTTATTTTTCTATGCTGATTTGACTTTTGTAAAAACAATTGTGATTTTTGTCAGTGATATCAATATTATACAGAGAAACTACCAAATTCGACTGTTACCTTTCATTTCATCTACAAATTCCTCGTTTATTCTTAGTTTCCTTAATACAGTCCACCTGCACACACATATTTGCACATCCATTCACAACAATAAACTAATTTCTGTGTTTGATTCACGTCAGTTTGAATGGGCCTTAACGCGGCCTGGGTCGAGCGTTTTCTTGGGAACGTTTTCAGGTCGTCTGGTAAGTGGATGTCCAACGCTGCGCTTGCCGGTTCGTGGTCGCCATTCGAAAACCTTTCTGACACATCGGTTGTCAGCCCTCCGAGCGATTTGCTTCAGTGGCTTCACCCACTGCCACTTTTAAAAAATAATCCTCGGATTTATCAACGCAATCCTATCAAAAATAAATACATCCAACCTCTTTGTCCAGTATTGGGTAAAAATATGGCGCAGCCATTAGCGTTCATAACATAAAAAGATTAGTTGAGAATTTAGATCGGGATGAAATATCCCTGTGAGTCCTGTAAATTTTGTTGTTGTTCTTATAATTCATTTAACTTTTTTTTGTCCGCAGAGGAGGAAGGTACAGAGTTGGAGCTGGAAGCACTATACCGACGATACTGTGTGAGACTAAAGCACGCATTGTTCGTGTCGGCTCTGTGCGTCACTTTAGTCTGTGCGCTGTTCCTACTTTGCGCTGTTTGTATTCTTCACACACATGTAAGTATTTTAATATTTATCTAAATAAATAAATTAGACCTTAAAATAATAAATTAGACTGCTACTCTTTTGGAAATATTAATTACTTCAAACTACTAATTTACTAAGGTAGTAAATTAGATTCCAATACTCTTCTATCCATACTTCCATACTAATATTATAAATGCGAAAGTCTGTCTTACTGTCTGTCTGTCTGTTAAGCTTTCACCGTCAAACCGCTTAACGCATTTTAATGAAATTTGGTACGAATATAGTTGAAGACCCGGGGTTAGACATAGGCTACTTTTTGACGCAGGCGGAGCTGAGGGAAAAAGCTAGTAAATAATAATTCCTTAAGGACATTACTTAAAATGCAAAATAGACCCATAGTAGAGCCAGATTTTAAGAATTTCTTCAAAATTAACAACAACTCAGCGACAACTTATGGATATTTTATCTCATAATCTATTAAATTGATGGCCGGGTCATTGAGGCATCTTATTGAAGTCAGTCCCAAAATTTCTGAACCTCGTTTCAGTATATCCTAATTTTTTCAACTAATGATCAGTGTCATCCTATCTAGAAGCATACTATAGGCGTTGAGTTAATTTAAAGTTTTTTTTTTCACTTAACGATAAGTATTGAAGCATCCAAAAGCCCAACTAAGTATAAAAGTGAACAAACACGCAGATTTCCCAATAATGAATTCAGCAAGTTGGGGCAAGTTGACGAAACTGTACGGCAGTTGGTCAACGTGAAGATAACTAGACTTGGCGACTTGTTGTAACTTAGTTTGTTATCTGACAGATTTAGGAGGTCTGATTAAGGAAGGAAAAAGTTTTATACACGTTTTCCTACAAGTATTCTTGCAAAAAAAATTTAGTAGGCAATAATATGATAAGTAGTCAATATAGTCCATGGAGACCCGTACTAGGAGTGTCACGTGCGTGAATTTTTGGTAGTTTCAATTCTAGGCTAAACTATTATACTCTAATAATTATTGGTAGGTGTCTAAAACATAGCATGGGAATAACAGATGTAATTCGTCGCCAACCAATCGAAAGGAAACAACTAAGTAAGTGGTCTATTGTAAAATATCCGGAAACCACACAATCAAATATCTCATAAAGTTAACCCCCTTCATTGTAGTCTAAGTAAGTTCTCCATATAAATTAGGCTTAATTTACTACCATCCATGAATAAAGTGCGCACTACCGATCCCTTATCCGGTCCCTTGGCGCCGTTTTCTGTCAAGTCCATTTCAAAGTAAATGTAAAGTTTGGGTGGACTAAGATGTTTGGATCACGCAGGCACGACTAAGGAATACTGAATTTCACATTTTTAACTATGGAATGGAATGCGTCAAAATAAACAAAGTTGAATGTTGAATTATTATTTTCCTCTTATACATAAATATTTGTATTTTTATTCTGTGCATGAATAAAGTTAATAAATATTATATGAAAAATAGCGGCATGGATAAACACTAGGTTGTGAAGGGTGACAATGATATTGCAGTCTAATTCATTTAATGTTGTTTGTCACTTTGTTATGTGGTCGGCACAGTATGTCAGTTCTACTTTTTTCTATCTCTAGCCATTTCTAGCTCAACACGTCTTCCTCTATTCCTTGCTCTCACTTGAAAGGAAGTTAATTACCATACTGGCCATAGGTAGGCTCTATTATTTATACCTCAAGTTCTTTTTTTTATCATGGAATAGTTTGCCAAGTTAGTTAACCGTGTATGCCCTGGTGTCGGTCTTTAAAAATCTTATGGGATTGATGTTCGTTTCCCTTGATTTAATCTGCACTTAAGTGTGTGCTTTTAAACCATTCTGAAAATCCAATCATGGTTAAGCAGTTGTCTAAATGTAGTTACATACATACATACCATCACGCCTTTTTCCCGTAGGGGTAGGCAGAGACTACGGATTTCCTATTGCTACGATCCTTACAGATTTCCCTCGCTTCTTCTACACTCATCAGTCTCGTCATACATGCTCGTCGATTACGGGTACTCCTGACATCTCTCTTTAATTTTTTTTTTTTATATAGTTCATCAAAGTGAAGGGCATCGTCGGTCTGTTTCTGTATTTTTAAAGTTAAAATTCAATTAAAAATAATTGATTTGCTTAAAATAAGGCTTGACATGAGATTTTATTTGGTAGGAAGAGGAAGCAAATTTTAAATTTCATGTAGGAACATTAGATAGACTTTTTTGAGACTTCAATAACTAAATCATATATCACAGAATCATGTCAAATTCTGCCAAACAAAATATCAATCTTAAAGCTTCTCGGTATAGCGAATAAAGCTTTTTAGGGCGTTAGCACAAGCCGCCCTACACTGTCCTCTAAGCTGCAAAAAGCTCGTCTTTAAGAACTTTGTCAATTAACCGAGGCCCATAAAATAACTTTCAAAATTAATTTCAAATTACAGTTTTCATAGTTTTACGGGGAAAGTTTATTTCATTTTAAAACTTATTTTCATTTGTCATTCCCTGAGAGGTTTAGGGTGGCCATAGTTTATTTTTAATTAAATTCTCGCTCCTCCTAAAAGTTCCATTCTTTTTTACAAATTATAACTAAATCTTGTTTCTTTTTATGAAAGGAAAAATAAATAATCTTAAATGAAATTATGCAAATGTCTAGATGTAACCTATTCTCGGTATAACTCTTGAACTGGGTTTACGAAAAAGACATCTTTGTATCCTCCATGTCTATCTCTGTTCCAAATTTTATGGGTATATTATTTTCAGAAAATTCGGCATGTAATCAATTGAGACACACTTTTACATATTGAAATATTAATTTCGAAGCATAGTTGAAGCAGGATGATAATAATATTTAAATTTCTTGGAAACGATTACTGAATTTTCTACCATATTTTATTCAGCATCCGCTTTATTTAAACTTTGCTGGTTTGATCTGACCTAAATTGCAGTGCCCTGACAGGGTTCATGCCTTGAATTGGTACAACCTTTGTACTTATGTAAACGCATGAAAGCAATGCACGTTTTGTCTTTGACAGGATAATTGACGTACACGTATAACCTAGACTAAACAGGGTGTCACGAAATATCCAGGTCGGTGGGCCTCTTAATTAATGCGGTATCAAAGAAGATACAGGGTGTAACGCAATTTCATGGGTTGATAAACAGACAGATATCAACACTGTTGATGCTATAGTGTGTCGTAAATGTTTTATTCGGGCAGTCGCTGGATGCAGGGCGCTTCCAATCGGTCATTTTTGAGATCATTAGGCCTATGTCCAACAATGGACTGACTGTATCTGAATCGGTGATGATGATGAAATGTTTTATTACCTCTCTCACATCCATCTTAGTGTTTTTTCGGTTGTAGCCCTTGCTACGTAGTTTATTCATTCATATAGAATGGGTTTTATGGTCGATCGATCATGGTATAACCTGACCTCTCTGTCTTTGACGTGCTTCAACTACCACCAGATAAAAGCCGAGACCAACGGCATAACGTGTTCGATAATTAAAGCAGTGTTATTTTTTTACCTATACCATTTTTTTTGCCGAATTGATGATATTAAATAAGGATATGATAATAAGATTGACTGTTAGATAATGCTTTTAGCATTATTACCTATTGTGCTTTACAATTGCATTTGTACAATAAATTTAAAATCCATACTAATATTATAAATGCGAAAGTCTTTCTGTCTGTCTGTTACGCTTTCATGGCCAAACCGCTGAACGGATTTTGATGAAATTTGGTATGAATATAGTTGAAGACCCGGGGTCAAACATAGGCTAAAGGAAACAGCTAGTAAATAAATAAATTTTTTTTTGCAAACGTCGTTATAGCATAGTTTCAGAAATTCTCTACCAATTTATAATTGCATTTAAACACTTTTTCGACTTGGGTATTAGACTATTTACGAGTAGTTCCAAATACGTTTTTACTTTTGCGAATATTATTGAAGACTTAATTTGTGGTATCAGATTAGTATCTTATTATTATTTAGGATTGCGACCAATTATTACTAGTTAATAGAGAAGAGTTTATCTTCATTACGTAGACCTCTATACATCGTTATAGGCAAGACTGGTCACTCTCCGGAGGCCTAATCCCTAGTAATTGTATTACCTGCTCGAGACAGGTATCAGGGAAGCTAATACGATCCCGTGCATTACTGAGGCAATCGCATTTCCTAGTTCACCGGTCAACTGTATTGCATGTGTGATAGTACGG
This sequence comes from Euzophera pinguis, assembly GCA_947363495.1. Taxonomy (NCBI): domain Eukaryota; kingdom Metazoa; phylum Arthropoda; class Insecta; order Lepidoptera; family Pyralidae; genus Euzophera; species Euzophera pinguis. The sequence continues at coordinate 15,068,932 of OX376163.1, forward strand.
TTCATTTGTAAACGTCAAATCTAGGACTTACAGCGTACCCTAGGCTCCGAAGCGTAAGCTGTCGATGCAACTAGATGATGATGAGTACGGTTCATTTGCACTATAACACTTTCATGAAATTGACTTGCATTAGAGATTGAATTACGGGGCAAATGTGATTTGACCTTTAATTGTGTTACGTAAGCTTTGATTGTTTGACTGAGAAGTTCGATAGCAGAGTGCAACGCGCGTATCTGTAGCGAATGCAAGTATTAAGCGACGAAGAGAGTGACCAGTATTGGATAGGTATATATCGATAACAACAAAAACACAAAAATTCTTGTAAATAATATACAAAGTAGTACTAAAGGAGATTGCAATTTAGTCATTTAATACACATTCGTGAAGGGCAGAGTAAACATTGGAGCAAACTGCCATTTTGCGACTAACAATTAGTCAAGACCAGTGGCACACAAATAACATTCCAAAAATTACTTGATTACCTACACACGCATTATGTACAAATTTCCTTTGAATATTTCTTACTGCAATTATTCCATGTATAGTGCTGCGAGAGTAGTCCATAGTTATCTCCGGGCCCAAAGGACCCACGGGATCCAACATTTTTAGACTTTTTCTCGTACTTCGAAAGGCACGTTTAGCCATTGATTCAGAGGCCGAAAGACGTTAACGAAAAATTTACACCAGGTTGTACAGGGTCGATGGGCTACGTAACCCACTCGATATGAATGAATGAATATGGCTAAGTTCAGGCTTATCTTAAAATAAATTTGTTAAAGGCACACACTATAGGTATATACATTTATGTGCGATACGAATTACATTTTGCAGGGTCGCGCGTTAATCTGGCGGGACTCTGGGGTACAATATAAGTAATTAGATCGTTTAATTCAATGCAAGAATTAATTTGTTTGCGGCCAAGACGTTGTCAAGAGCCAAGATTACCTTTTTGGGTTGCTCACTGATTATCTCAAACGGCTCAACTGATTGTCTTGATTAAAGAAGAATATAATGTGTTGTTAGGAATCCTTTGTGAATAAAGGTCTGTTTTATGAGAAAAAGAGGCACTGTTATTCAGAATTATTTAACTGATCCCATCGCTAATGTCGTTAAGAAAGTTAATGGGGTTGAATCACGAAAATTATATGAAAATACAAGCGTTGTGCTTAGTAATGTTCTATGAGACACAATTCAATAGAAAGAAGATATTTTTTAAAATGCCTTTAAGTATTGTGCTAATTGAATAAAATACTTAGGTACGGCCTAAACCCCTAATACAATCTCTTCCATATGTTTTCTAGAACACTTTTGAAGTTTTTTCCCTTATAAGAAAAATGTTCGAATCTTCGAACTTTATTGCCATTACTTGATTCAAAGGTTGTTTCTCATCCTTTTTATCCCCAAAACGCATACTTAGTTTTCATACAGCTATATTAATCTAAATAGAAAGAAGCGTGGATAATGGACCATCCGGTTTACATACAAATCACTCTTTTAATCTTAAAATAAAATATGTTAGTCATGTTCTAGGAAAACGGGAAGAATGGGGAAAGTTCAAAGCGTTACGTGATTTATTAAGACGTCGGTGTGTGCGATGTATGACAAGATATTTTGAGTGCGCTCTTTGTATTTCGATATCAGCAAAAAATACGAAATAATTTTATTATCTTTGGCCAAGTAAATTTTCGAAGAATTTCCATTTTCTTTAATTTTTTTGATAATTTTCTGCTTATAAAAATCGTCGAGAAAAAAGAAAGAGAGAGCCGGATTCGAATATTCAATATTTCATGGAGCTTTTATAGCATTGAAAAATTTTCCACTGTTCGTCATCTTGGGCCCGGCTATAGACACTTTCATACTTACTTCTCGATTAGCTCTAATATTTGATGACTGATAAAAATGATGATTCTGTGTTTTGGAATAAATGACGACAGTGTCTCTCTCTCATTGTAATAATCAGTATCTCCATATCAAGGATCATGGATGCATTATGCCTTCCAAAGCATGAAATCATCTTTATTATCAGACAATTAAAAGATTCAAGCTTCAAGCAATGTCCTAACCAAATTCTAAACAACTAAACAAATAAGCATTCCGTGGGAATCGAACCCACAAATTCTGGGTCTAAGGTAAACGTCCTAACCACTCGACCACGGAGGAAGATTTCTTCTTAAAGAAAGAGAATGTGTATGTCTAAACTATATGTCTTTTTTTCAGGAGCTGACACTTCAAGTGTTATCTATCGCATCCCTAGCCGTCATCACCATCGTACTATCAATAGTGCTAGCTTTGGCACTCCTCCCTGCTGCTGCGGAATGGGAAGCCCTGGCACTAGCTGGGTCCATATTGGTGACCATCAGTATAGGAGCTGGTACGTTGATGGCGACCCATCATGCGCCGCTACCGCTCTTCGCGCTTATATTGGTAAGTGTATTTTTTTGAAAAAATATGTTACCTACGAGTAGATTTAGTGTCGCTCGTTTTACTCATAGTTGAGGGTAGCCCATAATCATTCATTTAAATAGAGTGGGTTACATGGTCAATCGACCTTGTACAACCTGATATCAGAGTTATTCGGAACCACCTTTCGGCCTTAGAACACTAAGTTTCGGCCTCTGAAGTGGCCTTAACGACCGCCAAATAGCAGTTGGGACCAACGGCTCAACGTGCCTTCCGAAGCACGAATTCACCATTATTATCCATAATCCAAATGGATGGACTGGTGTATGACTTCTTGTGCATTTTAAAATATATTATTTATATATTATTTTAATTTAATCAATTATAATAGGGTGTATTACAGTGTTTTACTTTCACATGAATTGAATAAGGCTATGCCAAAGAGTATCGAAGCCGAAATAAATGTAAATCTGGTAAGCATATCCTCTCCTGTCACTCGCTGGTTGACTGTAAGAGATCCCTAAGTGGGATAAGGCCGCCATTGTACTTATTGTTTTTCCATGCTTGTGTATGTAAATGATTTGTTTTTTTTTTTGTACAATGAAGATATTACAAACAAACAAACTTTCTTAGTGGGCTATGCCTATTTACAATTGATTGATGATTTCGGTTTAAGATGCTAAAATGCTAGAATAGACAACACGTCATCATTTATTTTGGCATCTCGATTTATTTATTTAAACTTTATTACAAAGAATGTAAATGGCGAGCTTAAAGTCGTGGGCTTTTTCTACCAGTCAACCAACAGGTGGTGTTGGTGGTGGTGGTTCTTTATCCAAATGTATTATAGATTACCATAGTTTAAATTTGTAAATAATCCCTAAGACTCTCCTGTCTACTTAGTACTTTGACATGGGTCTTTAGACTACTTACTTGCATTCTCACAAGAATCTGTATAAGTGCCAGGCCAGGAGTGGTATTTTTGAATAGTGTGCAAAATCGGCGAGTTGAATAATTTCGTTCGTTATGTTCGAAATGTCAAACATTTTAAAAATAGGACTTTTTTTTATATAAAACCTAGTAGGCAAACAGGCGTACGGCCCACCTTATGGTAAGTGGTTACCGTAGCCCATGAACGCCTGCAACACCGGAGATGTCACGAGCGCGTTGCCGACCTGTCCGCTATCAGCACAGCGACCCCTCTGGAGCTTGACGACCCTACTCACCAGCAGGAACACAACACTGCATCACAGTGTTATTTGGCTGCGGTCTTCTGTAGAAGTCGCGCTCGATCGACTTTTATTTCGTTTTCTTTGCGTTCGGTCGACAAATTTTGTAAAATTTCACTGTAATGTACACAAGTCCTGTTCAGAAGTGCAATTTTCGTAATATGGGACTCACGAACAATGATTGAAGAGAACAAGAATTCGAATGATTTTCGTTCGATATCGAATGGCTTTTGGCGAATTCGACATAGTCATACATTTCAATCTTACGGCTCTAGATTCCAGGGCCAGGTGGCCCTGGTTACAGGTGGTGGTGGTTACAGGTGGTGGTGGTTACAGGTGGTGGTGGTTACAGGTGTTATCCATTATCAAAGTGTAATCCCGCTTATATGACCAGTGATATCGGACATTTAATTTAACCAAAACTTGTCATATTAATATTTTTTAATTTGGTCTATTAAAACCCGGGGTCCAATGGATTCCGACCAGAGATAAAAAATACGCTCGTGATACTCCAGCAAGTGTTGTAAGATTTCAGAGGCTACGGTGGCACTTTCCATCACATGAGCTGTAAGCCCGTTTACTTAGTTAGAATTTTCTTTAAAAATAAACTTATAGATTTTACTTGAACCTTTTATAGGACATCCTGACTGAGTAGTTTACACCATGGAGCAATTACAAAGAGGAGATGCCGTTTGAAATGGCGCAGTGATGTGATCATTGGCGCCTCGCCGACACAAAAATGGGCGGAGCTTTTCATTGCTCGTGCTCCATTGTTGGAGCCACGGCCGAAACCAAGCACCCCACTCATAAATACTTTCTTACAAAACGCTTATTACGGCATCTCCTCTTTGTAATTGCTCCATGGTTTACACTATTATCGGGATAATGAAATAAGGATTAAATAAAGAAGAACATGATCTTTTCCTCTTATCGTGAGCTATGCAAAACATTTTGAGCTAGGTTTTTTTAAACCCTCAAATGTCATACGTTGATGTCTTTTTACCCCTCGTGTGTTTAAATATAAACCATCATACATTTTCACGGCTTAAGCGCCGTTTCTCGTAAACTTAAAAGCTCAGGCAGTGCAGATAAAGCTCTTCGATTTATGTCCAAAGCTTGATATTAAGTGCGCGCAGCGTGTGCCGAGAGCTTCACGCCGTAAATAAGTTTTACACAAAATTGCTTAGTTCTATCTAAGTGCAGTACAGAAAAGTAGCTAGTGGTTTTAACCAGCTCCCCTTTTTCCAGTAGTCTTACTGAGTATGAGTAGTTTGCCCAATTGACCTCAAATAAAAAACTTTCAGGCTAATCAAAATTTCAAGTATATGTAAACTACAGCAACGAATATTTCTTGTTTTAATATTGTTCGTACCAACTAACGTTAGGTATCATAGACGATGATGTCTTCCTCATCGTAGTCCGATGACAGCGACTTCAAGGCAAATTTTCATTTTTGCTACACCATAGCAAGTCGGCGTGACCACTATTGGATTGGTCGCCATTTAGTGGCATTTTCTATCTTGAGCTCCTCCGAGCTTCGGAAGGCACGTTAAGCCGTCCTGGTTTGTTATCGATAGATAGCAGTCGTGAGGCTGTGTCAGATGCCTTAGGGCAGTCTGAAAAATTCTGACGGTGTTGGCCACTAACACACCTCTGGTCATGTTCCTGTTGGTCTAGTTTCCTTGTAAAAAGGGTTAAGGAGGTCAGACGGCAGTCGCTCCATTGTAATAACCAGTTCCGCCAAATCTAGGACCATGACTTATAGCGTACCCTAGGCAGGTCATACTTTCCTAAATGACACGATATACTGATGTGGGCTAATTGTTAATGTATTATTTTAAACACATTGTGTGTCTGTCTTTATTTTTTCTATTTTTTCTGTAAGTTTGTCACACGTAACAACTATAAGACTTAGTTTTAGGTTATGTTAATAGATTAGATCTCAGTCTAGAGCTAGATTCTATACCATAGTGGCACAGATCAATCACAGACTATAAACTGAATTTTTTTGCCATAGATTATATATACGTAACAGTATTACAACAGGTGGATTACTATCATCTCTTGTTTCCGTCCGGGTGCGAGTGGGTGGGATTTGCAATATGGTGTGTAAGGCAATATCTTGTTCACTTGCTGGAATTTGAATCTCAGACCTGGATGGGGGTGTGAGATGGTAGTAAGACACCAGTCAAGGATTATGTTATTTAGGTTGAAATCTTTGTTCCGGGACTCCTCAGAAGGTGGTGGCTGAAAATCAGTGCTAGGCATGCCTGCATGTCTAGCGTATCACTAAGCCACCACCTATTGAGACGTCTGTCACGTACATTATAAACATGTAGCTTATGCTTAAGTCCTTTGCTGTACCTACGTGATAGCTTTCTCAATAACGATATATTCTATTCTATTCTATTCCTACACCTTCTACAATAGAATTCTATCAATAATTGATAATTTAAAACGATTATGAAGTTTCGTATTTGTTTCTTTTAGTGTACGACATTGTAATTTTATCAATTTCTGTTCTATCTTTATTTTGTTCTCCTAGTCTTAGAATATTATACTGCTTTAAAAGTGACGGAATATGTTAAGGGGATATAATATTTAAATTTTATTTTAAGGAGTCCTAGATTGGGCGGTATTGGTTATTACAATGGAGCGACTGATTCCCGTAACTCTTTTGACCAAAAACCTTTTGCTCTACCGTGACCTGGTGGATGTACTACTACTCATCTTAACGACTTCCCTGTTGCATCCTTGGCTGAAGGTACATAATAATGATAACGATGAATAAATTTAAACAATCTCAGTAGTGGTAAAGTGTTGGGCGAACTAAAATACAGTAAAATGAAATGAAATAGTTTATTTTCAATATATGATATATATATTGACGTCAATTTACTTAAATTAAGTTTACCTAAAGCGCAAGTGGAGAAGAAGCGGCGCCACAAACTATACCGAAGCATTTTCTTCAAAACGTCAATTTACAAATAAGAAAAAAACTTTCCTTAATTAACTAGTTAAATGAACGAATTCACATGTTTGTCAACATTTTGCAAAATATTTTTTTCTGATTTCAGATTATTCAAATTAAATAAAAACTGAATTAGAAACTGCAGACTTTCGACAAGAATAAGAATAATTTAATTTACACTGTTTAAGTTATGTATTTGTCTGAACAATCTGACAGTCTTGTACCTAGTATCTACATAACTTACGTATAAAACGTACATAGAAAATTAAGCCTCAAACCGAGTAATTAAATTAAAATTCTACCAACACCGCGTTTCCATATGAATAATGTGGTCATAAATTCTCAAATTACTAAGAAAGGCTTCCTTGGAGGCTTTATATCAAGTATATTTACTCGTCATATCATTTTGTCGTTAAATGTAATAAAGATTAATGAGTTTCGTTTTATTAAAATTGGAAAACTCACACCATAAATTTTATTAAGAACATGATGTTATCTACGTCCAAGCGTGTTTCTTAGTTGCGTCTTCGGATTACGTTTTAGATACTAGGGTACGCTATAAAGGTCAATTCAAACTGTCACTAATCCCGCGCGACTTGCGGGACCCTCACTAAAATAAGGATCGGTAGAAGTGCCGTAGCGTGTGCCAAAGTTAATTGGCCTGTTAATGACATGTATAATATTTTTATTTCTGTGGGCGTTCCGCAAGTCGCGCGGGATTCCAGTCAGTTTAAATAGAGCTTAGGTAAATCTTGTCAAACATTTGCCGGTACTGTTTTAAAACAATGGTTTGAACACAATATATCTATAATGTCTGCACACAGAGATACACTATGGCGCAAATAAAAAAGAGTGTTATGGGTATGGCACCCAAGATATATAATAAGCTACCAAAGTCTTATAAAATTCAAAGAGCTATTATTTTCTATTTTAGTTGACAAAAGTTACTATTCTGTAAATGACTTCTTGCATGATAATGCGATAAAAATGCAATGTCTTATAAAATTCAAAGAGCTATTATTTTCTATTTTAGTTGACAAAAGTTACTATTCTGTAAATGACTTCTTGCATAATAAATGAAAAGGCGGGCACGTGTGCACATTTTGGACTCGCTCAGTTAATGAAAACTTCTCAATGTGACTTGACTTCATCATTGTTATTTGTGTATATATGTATATATATATATATATAGGTATATATTTAAAATGAAATAGTATTTGTGTATGTTTTATGTATGTTTACGTAGTGTATAAACTTAAGCTTTTGATAAAATTTGCTCTATAAGTAATACATTTTTCCCCCTTAACTTTTTTGCGCCAAACTATCTTTCCGTTTCTCCCAATGGTTGACTGGTAGAGAATGCTCTTAGCATTAAGTCCGCCAATTGTTTAAGTATATGTGTACTTTGTGGAATAATAAAGTTTTAATAAATAAATAAATAAATTCAAATAATTTGACATTTTAATAAAGGTATATTTGTAAGCTGTGTCTATCAGCAAAATCATAGTGATTCAGAATTGCTGCTCCAATACTAACACCTTCATGTACTTATGTATGTATGTTTTCACAAATAATTGATTAGATTGATTGATTGATGGGGCGACTGCCGTCTGAACTTCGCAACCGAGACGCAAGACATAATTACAAAAAAATAAGAAATTCAATTTATCATTTCTGTGGATAAAAGAACCGCTTACCAAACAATTTTCTGAAATCCTAGTTAATTATTCTCATTTCTATTCATCGCAAATCTATTTAAAACATTCTAATTATGCCTCGTCACGGCGAATGATAAGGTATCAGCGGGATGAAGATGAATAGCCCTTCAGTTACAAAGCGAAACCTTAATGACATGAATATAGTGTTGCTTATCTGATAAACTCCTGACATGTAGTATGCTATACAAAATTCGAAGTAGGTTAAGCCCGGTTTACACTACGAACCTACTTTGTTTGTTTGTTTGCTTGTTCGAGTACTGTTTTGAGATCTATGAGTAAATCAAAACCGGCGAGTCAAATCATTTTCAATTTTGAATTATTTTGATTCGACTTACAGGTTTTTGTTGAGTCATATCTCTTTAAAATACCCTTTACACTTTAACCCCAGTGCGAGGTCCGCCCCGCCTTTCGACCTCTGACGTTCCTTAAACGACTAACAGATGGCTGCCGGGACCAACGGCTTAGTGCCTTCCTAAGCACGAAATCATTATTATCAGACAATCAGATGATTCAAGCCTGCAACGTCGTAATCAAACTGGAAACAACTAAACAAAGTATATGTTCCGTGCAAATCGAACCCACGACCTCAGGGTCTAAGGAAAACCCACGAAGGCAGTTACTATTTCAAGGTGGAAACTATGACTGTACTTAAACTAGGAGATATATATTTAGAGGTAGACATTTTCACAAAGGTCGTCTGCATAGGCTCATTCACAAGATATATATCTTGAATACCTTACAAGGGCTCTTTCCGTATGATAATGACCCTTAAGTTTGTTTCCTTCGTCCTTGTGTGTGATATATCGCTTGTGTCAACGGGCTACGCATAGATGATTTTTTATGTGAATAGTAACTAAATCTAATTAATTGTAACTAAATATACTAATGAAACTATAAACTTAAATAATCTATTACTAAAGAAAAGAGAGCGATGAGCGTAGAGCGTAGCGTAGTAGCGAGGGAGGTCTGTAAGGGTCGTAGCAAATGGAAATTCGTAGTCTTCTAACCTTACGGAAAACAAGCGTGCTGATATGGTACAAAATAAAACGAAAATTTAGGCGTCGCGTCGTTAAATTCCTCCGCATAGCTGTCGACCGAGAAAGTGCAAAGAAGGCTGGCAGATTGCTACGCTGTATTGTCAATTAACGCGCTTCTCACCTTCGACATGAAAAATGTATCTTCATACTTTGGATTCCCAACATACACTTTCATTTTTTTATTTATCTACAGAACTAAAATCTACTATACAGGTTTATAATAAAATTAATAGATATTTTTGTCCTGTTGTTACCTTACCAAAATTTTTCAAATCATCTGTCCATCTTTTTCATGGTCTTTCTTCATCATAGCGTGTATTCCTTGTCGCGTCATCAACTTACGCTTCGGAGCCCAGGGTACGCTTGAATCATGGTCCTAGATTTCGCAGTGCTTGTTATTATATTGGAGCGACTGCCGTCTGACCTCCGTAACCCTTTATAAATAGGGAAACCAATTCTATTGATAATGATGTTATTTAACTACCACTAAACAGTCGGAATTGCTCCTTGGGACCAACGGCACAAAATTATTAATAGTACTACCAACGGCTTAACGTGCCTTCCGAAAATTACCTAAGAGATTTTCTATTGCAAGTTTGTATAGATTTTTGACTTATGAACTTCCGTCTTTCCGATATAGCCTTCGTTCTCATAATGAAAATCTTGCTCATTAATAAGTACACGGCAATTTACCAGATTGAGTAGAAGCTTAACCCTCGCGTTATGAACTTGTGAGATTAACTGAAGTTTTAACATAAGGGAGTTTGTTTTGGGTTAAAACTTATTTTTGCGTATTTTTACCTTATCAACAGATTTCCAAAATTCAAAAAGGATAAGGTTCAAATTCGGGTAAAGGCTTGTTTTAACTTAAAAGGAAATTTATCCCTTGAAGCGACTATTTCAACGTGTATAAATTCATAGTCTTGCAACGAATTAATTTAGTAACTTAGATGCTTTCAAAAAAAGGCAATTAATTTCAGTATCTTATACTATTTTCATAGAGCTATTATAACAATCTGGTTTCCAATAGATAAGTGTTACAACGCTTTTAGTGTTAAAGCAATTTTATAGAATTCGTAGTAGAAATCTCCGATTATCTGAAATAGTAATGACAGAAAACTACTCTAACTAACGGTCGTGTAGAGCTACGCGCAACGTAAGGTTTCGTAGAGTTCTCAATAATAAAAAAATAAATTTTAAGCACACGTGCCCTTTAGCAGATATATGTATAAGGTACGCTGCTTTGGGTAACTTAGAAATGAATAAAACTAAAAATTAAGTGTGTGGCGGGCTCCCCAGGTCGGCTATCTCGGCATGAGTATATGGGGGCCACACGAAGTAGATGAGTAGGAATGTTGTGGTGCTATCTTCAGTAAAACTGCACAAATCCGATACTTCACAGAATTATTTTTATTTTAATACTGATTTCCACACATGAATCAATGCGTATCTGAAGTTAGGTATTTATTTAAAACTAGCTGTTTCCCGCAGCTCCACCTGCGGTATATAGCCTATGTTACTCAGAGTGAATGTAGCTTTCCAATGGTGAAAGAATTTTTGAAATCGGCACAGTAGTTTTTGAGTTTATTCATTACAAACATACACACAAAAATACAAATCTTTCCTCTTTATAATATTAGTGTAGATTAGTGTAGATGTAGATAGTGTAGATGTAGATGTAGACTATAGTATTAAACAAAGAGTATGAATGAATAAGGTAGAAATGCGATACCTACCAGTACATAAGTTTTGTATTAAAGATCTTGTACTCTTTTTAATTGGAATAGAAAATTTCTTAGAAAGTCAAGGAAAATATCTGCAAAAAGAGTTAAAAAATCTGGAAAGAGGCAAGTTGCGCCTGCCTGCGCATAATTAGGCATATTTGCATATCTCGTGCTGTCCGGTATAATGAAACAGGTGAGACGAGGAAATACAAGGTTAAGGGGAATTCCTTAGAAAGGGGTGAATTTTATAAGGTAAAGTTTGTTTTACACTGTTAGGGATGAGGTGTTTGTTACAAGTTATTTCTAAGCCAAGCTTTGGTATTATCTTAGTATGTATGTATGTATGGTAGTACCAAATAAACATTTATTCTTTCTTCCATCCAAATATAAGTATTCCTTCAATTATTTGATTGATTATATGAGGTGTGATCGATATAGGAGGACAATATACTAAACATAGAGAAAACTTAATACTTGTAAGGAAAATCTACTCTTATAGACAAATACCGTCGGCGTACTAGACAAATGCGGCAACTAAAACTACGCGAATTCGGCATATTTGCGGCATACCCGCGTCAGTCACGCCGCAACCGATAAAGTTAGACGTCGAGATAAATTTAAAATGTTAGTTTAAAAACAGAAGCAAAATGCCAGTTTGCGTATTCAAACTATGTGAGAATAATATACAAGAAATAACTCTTTCTCGTTTCGTCATTGCACATTGTCTTACACACACTACAATATAAAGTTGCCGCATTCTGGAAACTGATTTTTCTTCATAGCGCAGTATCTAGTCGAGCGCGCGAGACCAATTATTAATCCAAGCTTATAGATTTATAAAGATTAAAAAACATGGTTTTTGAAACAGATAGTAAGTAAATACGTAAGTAATAAGTAACTTATTGAACGGAAATAAATATGTATTGCAGTAAATAAATATTTTCATTTCATTAGAAAAAAGCCTAAAGTAAGTTCAACTAGTAATCAAATAGTCATCTAAACCAAAATTATGACCACCGTGTGATATAAAATACGCTAGCGTCACAAATACACTGTTAACAAAAAGGCGTTTTTTTTCTTTGTTTATGTAATTTTAATTAAGTTAGCTTCGTGGAAAAGTAGCTTAAGGCTTTAAGACAAATCCGGCTTAGGACGAAGACTTAAATCGCATAATCGGAGTTTCAGCCGAAAGCGACGAAACTTAGTTTGCAACATTTGAACTTTGAACTTGAACAATTCCAATAAAACAAGGGTCAAATGTTTGTAAGTTGAAGCGAAGGTATAGATTTTAGATAAGTAACAGGATTTGTATTTGAGATTGTCAGTTATTGTTGAACTTTGTGAAGTCATCTTATCGGATTTTGCAGAATCTGCAGTCTTGATCGCTTTAAAAGAATGGGGGAAGGGTTTAAGTGAGCTGACTTATCAGTTAGATATCATTGTTTTATCGTCAATGAGGTCAGTACCAAAGTTGGTCATTGTAATCAAGATCAAAGATTCAAATTTAAAGTTTAAGTAAGTAAAGTTATAAAGTAGCGAAGTAGGTACTCAATTCATCAAATCTCACCAGCCAGTACGAGTTTGTACTATTAACCATAGAAACGGCTGGTCCATGGTGCACAGAGGCTAAGCAATTTGTTAGTGAGATAGGGCGACGTTTAAAAAGTCGTGGATTTGACAATCGCTCCGCATGGTACCTTGTTCATAGCAATTCAAAGAGGAAATGCAGCAAGCGTTATGGGACCTTTGAGCCGGGTACTGTTCGGGTGGGATTTTTGATTAATTTTTATTATTTTTGCATTTTTTTTACAAAACTGTTGTAAACTAAGTTTGTTTTTGAAATAAATAGTGCATGAGTTAAGTTATTGCGGATTGTTGAATTGTGTTTAGTCATTGGGTTTACCTAAATTTGGGTCATGTAATTATGTTACGGGCAACTTGAGAAGTCTGGTCCCTATGAATAGTGATCGGCCTGTATACATAATGCCATTATTTAAAAAAATTTGCAACACGCCTTTATACTAGCTTCTCAATATTACACAACAACAAAATATTATTTTAAATAAAAAAAAAACATTTTGTTTAATTTTTGCTATGGGATTTTAGTAATATCATAATTCCACTTATTAGGTAGTTGTTGTTGTTTCTTAAGAAAGCTTGAGGTCTTAAACGAAATGAAATAGATATGCTAAGAGAACTAGGACATCTTGAAGAAGATAAGATTATTTCAAAAAATGTGGCAATCAATAAGTAAAATCCCCACAGATAGTTTTATACAAAACATTGTTAAAAATTGCAAGAAGTTTAGTTTCACCTACAAAATAAATAGGTAAAAAGAAATAGGTATATCTTTGTCTATTTTGTCATTTTTCCATAAAATACTATATTTTTTAGAAATGTACTATATTCTTGATAGCTTATTTTCAAAAATACTATATTTCGCCAAAAAAAAGTTGGCAACCCTATGAGCAACTGTCCCTGTAAGATTCAAAAGGTCTATGTGCACGATAATTTAGATGGTTGATAAATGTTTTTTGGACACGTTCTAACTGATTTATATAAATATTATATAGAGGAGACCATATTGAACTTGCGTATTCCAAAATGCTTCTCACGTACGCAGAGTATACTATCCTAATGGAATTTAATTGTTTAAAAGGTGTACAAATTCTCAACACGAAACCAATATTTTCAAATGCTTTACTTTTGATATAATCTATGTGGTCTGATAGTTTCATCTTATCATCAAAGTGTACTCCCAGGTCTTTTACAACTTTAGTCCTATCAATAGTTACTCCGTTTAGGTTATAATCAAAGATGACGGGTCTTGGTTTACGCGTAAAAGTTATGCATTGACATTTCTTAACATTAACTGATTATTTATTTTTGGTATAGTCCTGAAGACGGTCGAGATCATTTTGCATTAATTGACAATCAGAAGATGAAGTGATTTTACAATATTTTTTTTATTATCAGCGTACATAAGATAGTTTGAAGACTCAAAATGTTGTTAATTCTTCCTTCTGGGAAGAAGTAACTAGAGACATGTAAAAACGTACGTCTATATCTGATAAGCCACTCCTGACTTATTATGGACTAAAACAATCTCATATAGGTACATACAAACATACACGAATGATAAAAATATAACATTAATTTTTTGGTCGTGTAAAAAGTAAACAGAATTTAAACTTTAGGCCATCGGCAGACTTACTCAGGCTGTCAGTCATTTGCCTGGTTGACAACTCCTTCATCCCAGTCTTTTATTAGTACTTTCTTTTTATCGATTAATTAGATTATAACGACATGTGATAATAACATTATCTATTTATCAATCACTTTTGACGTCTTTTAAATTACGTTTTTGGATAAACAAATGAATTATTTGATTGGTACAAAATAAATTGAGACTTCACAAAAAGTTGGTACAAATAAAGATAAATATTAGTCTAAGAAATTAAACTCCCAAATTAATTACATTTTCTTTCTTGTCTGTCTAGTCGATAAATTGCAATGAACTTTATGTCTTTATGTCGACGTATTGGAAGATAGAGCCCACTTCGTGTGGTGTCCGACTGGATTGTAATTGAATTTGTTTGTTTTATTGCTTCGGCGGAGCTATGAAATTGATTGGATAAAAATAGAAATTCATTTATTTTATTTATTATGCAACGAAACGTAAAGGGTGGATTTTAAGGCTTTTTCTGTCGGTCAATTATATATTCATTCCACTTTCATGTTTATAAAACATTGATGAGTTTTGTCAGCAGTGAAATAACAATTTTAGCGATTTGTTGGTTACAACTTGATTTTCATCTAATTTTTCACAATCCTCAACTTAATAGATGCTTAAAATAAATTTTGACATTATTTTTATAACCAAACTTAGATATCATTCTAGCGTGTTTGCGTTTACGAGTGCCCGAACGCGTAGTCCTTCTCCGAGCTATGTGCCCCGTTAAATGGCACTTCAAAGAGCTATTTGCTAGTCTTTATCGCTAACCTTAGTTCTTATATGGATCTCTTCATTTCCGATTGGGTTTCGTATGCAAACACCGAGCATAGCTCTCTACATGACTCTTGAGGCGACTAGAACTTAATCATACTTACACTCTACTAATTATGATTGTTTGTCTATTATAATAATTTATATGTATCAAAGTATATAAGTAACTGAACAACACATTTCGGTTTTGATCAGAAATATTCTCCCTGCATGCGATGGATTCAGGAAGATAGAATGCAAGTGCTATTTTACAAAATGAACCATGCTACTTAATTCTAAGAAAAAATAATGATAAGTAGGTAGATACAAACAATCGCAAAAATATATGAGCAGGTAATTTTATGGCGTTGTATATACAAAAGTCTTCAATCTTACTTGTCTCGTCAGTTTAAAAATAAACTAGAAAAATAAACTCACTAGGTATAGCAGAAGAGCTTGGGAATGTGATTCTAAAACGAGTGCCCCTTTCGAAGGACGGCTACTCGGCACGTATGGTAATTTTCAATCGCACCTAGTAATTGGATTGGTTTTTTATTTCAATTTTATTCAAGAAACTAATTTTTAAATTTTTATTACTTATGTACTTCATTGGCGGACTTAAAGCCGTAGGTATTTTATTATAGGTAATGCCCAAATTACCTGTCGGTCATTGACTGAGCGCAAGCGAAGTCTCTATTTCGAGGCTGGCCAATTTTGTACGGAATATATTGTTTTCCGGGCTAGAATAATTGTTGTGTCAAAAATTATTCAGATATGGAATGTCATTCAGCTTTCTTATCTTTTTTCTAATTTTAATGTTAGTGGCCAGTGCTTCTGTTTTCAAACAGGCACACCCTGACCTTAGTTCACCTTTAGGAGGTTTTTCAATTGGCTTGGTAACCAATCGTACTGTCGCTCGTAACACCAGCCCACTTATGGTCGCAAAAATTTAAACTCACTAAATATAGTAAAAGAGCTTGGGAATGTAATTCTAAAACGAGTGGCCCTTTTGGATTTTACAACGCGGGAACAAATTGCTGTGTCAAAAAATATTCAAACATAGAATGTTATTCAGCTTTAACTTTTTTCTAATTTTAATGTGTTAGTGGCCAGTACCTCTGTTTTCAAACCGGCACAAACAATCCTGACCTTAGCTAGTACTATAATTCAGTGCCATAGCCTCCCTTTGGGGGTTTTTCAATTGGCTTGGCAACCAAACTTACAACCGCTCATAACACCACCACACTTGCTTCTCGCAAAAAGGTAAACTCACTAGATATCGTAGAGCTCGTTGAAAATTCAATTCTCAAACGAGTGGCCCTTTCGAAGGACGGCCGCTACTCGGCACGAATGGTAACTCTCAATCGCACCTAGTAATTGTTTCCTTTGATAATATTTATTGCTTGACTTGATAGTCGCCTTTGAATTTATTGTCCATTCTCATTTTATTGATTATCTCATTGTTATCACACTTCTTTTCCCTGGTAAGTTGACTTTGGAAAATAATTATGAGGATCAAAAGTACGCCACTGACAAATCAATTATCCATGTTTTTCCACAGTGTCTTTACTATCAGATTTTTTAATCAGTCAATCAATCAAACGCTAACGATTACGTAATTTTTTTTATCGAATTTATTAATTATCGAATACGGACCGCTTGCTAAATTTACCATACAAAATTGCTAACACAATCGCAAGCGTATGCGTTAAAAAATTCTCATTGCAGGAGCACTGGTGCTCATGTGTGCAGGTATTCCTCATATTAAAAACGTAACATAAAATAAAACATTTTTTTTTTATTAAATTATATACATACTTAACAAATTAGATCCCGGCTTAACATTATGAAGGCCATGTGTATGTATAGGTATCAACCTCCTTAAGGAGCCTCTTTAGAGGTCTAAAGAGGCACCCAAGCATTAATTGCATACAATAAAGAACCAGTTTACACTTCACAATTTCATAATCTTAGAACAAGGTGCCAATTATTTAACAATTATAACAAAGCGCTGAACAATAAAATGAAAATGAGTAGTCAGCGTCGTAACAACTGCACAATAAGAATAACAACGAAAGATTAATAGGTATGTAAGGAGTGCAAAGGCACTCATCAAATAATTATAAATAAAAACATGGCTGTCATATCACTCACATTTTCCTAGCGTTGTTCATGTTACTAGTATTCTGCTCGTTATGAATCCTTAAGACAAGTCAATAGCAACATTTTTTGGTCCATAATAATAATATGGTCCTTCCACACTGACGTTAGAATTTAAAAAAAAACATAGATATTGAATTAAATATTTATTGTAAAAAACAGATCACCTTTCTAGGATAACTATTTTTTTTTGTTTTCAATTTTTTGCTTAGACATTTCTTATAATTTTTCAATCAATTTATTTGTTTATTAAATGAATATTTGTCCTTATACAAACAAAACACATTATCTACAAACTAATAAAATACAAAAAATAAAAACAATCCGAAACAATAAACCAGACACTAAAATATAGTCGAAGAGCTCGCGTCGGAAATTCAATTGCTGAGCGAGTGGTCTTTTTCTCTCGTCGCGTCGCTCGGCAAATTGCTCAGTGATTGCCGCATGTGCATGTATCGTGGATACTTAAATAACACTCGAAGATTCTAATTGGATTTGTTTTTAAATTGGTTTGCTTAGGTGTGTTATAAATTTTGCCCAATTAACCGATTTTTTTTTACTAATGGGTTTTATGGCCATGGATACAAGTCCTTTATAGCCCTTCTTAATTTTTTTATCTTCTTCAGTCCTACAGTGTTGTTTCGTCAAGTCCTAGTCAAGTCTAAAAGTCTAGTCGGTAGTCAAGTCTAGTCAAAAGAATCAGGCTAAGTGAAGTGGTAGAAAAACTGCACTTAGCGATTACTAGGAGCAACAACATGAAGCAACAAGCATGAAAATTACATAAAACAAACACTGTACCACTTCCCAACACTCACGCTTGTTATCGAACATTTTGCGAATAATAATCCACCATTATTATGCACAAAGAATCAAAAAAACTCAAATTTTGTAAAATAAAATACAGCGCCGATACTGTTCTTCATAGCTTCCCGCCAAAAGTCCCAATTAATCGACGAGTTTGTATAACGACAATGAAGAGTGTAGAGTTGTTATCGATAGATAGAAGTCGTGAGGCTGTGTCGATGACTTTAGGCAGCCTCAAAATTCTGACAGTGTTGGCCACTAACACAACTTGTTTCATGTTCCTGTTGGTCTGGTTTCCCTATAAAAAGGGTTATGGAGGTCAAACGGCAGTCGCTCCATTGTAATGACCAAAGCCGCCAAATCTAGGATCATGACTTACAGCGTACCCTAGACAACGAGATATCTATTAGAGAAGAAACAGGAGATAGGAAGTATTTTTAGTTAGAGAAAAAACATATTGCACTATAGTTTATGGCCCCAATTCTTCTTCATAAAATATTCAATTGATTCAGGCGTTACTTTGCGGAAGGTAAAGTTACAAGCACTTAACAATTATTATGATGGCGGACATGTTGGGACTAACAGTAGTTGGTGGGTCGGTGCCGGCCGGCAATAGTTTGCATGAACTAACTGGTGGCGGAAGCACGCAAAATAATTTGGTAAGTGCTGGTTTGGTAAACTCAATTTCAATCGATGACGTCATTAAGTACATAATTCCTAAGACTTTTGGCAGTAAACTGAGAAAAGCAGATTCGGTGCTGTATTTATTTTTCATAATTTGTGTTTTGTTTTTAGTATTTGTGTATACTATAATTTTATATACTTTTTTAAATAATAATAGTATATTTTAATCAAAGAAAAAAAAACAATAATATACCCACCTCCCAGTCTACAAAGCCGTACAATCTATCTTTCTTAGTGACAAGATGACGTACAGCCGAATTCAGCAAATTCATTTCGAGACAAATTAATTGTATTGCATGTTCGTAGGCAATTTGCTTGGTCTGTAGATGTATGTGTATGAGTGTATTGTCTAAGTACATTTGACTGATGATTGCTTCGTTTTATGTATGTTTGGTTAAACAATGGAGATAATAATTACCAGTAGTGGTAATTTGGCTCCCTAATGTTTGACAAATAACGATAGAAAAACGACCATTTTAAAAATAACTATTGATAAACCGATAATCTGACAAACTTCACATTTTCTAAACATATTACTTTAAAAGTAAACAATTGACAAAACACAGATTTTACAAATGTATTCTTTATCAAATATTGCAAATGTTAAACTAACATTCTAAAAAATATTATTTGATCAAGACAACGTTTATAAAATTTGTGATTTTATAAAAAAAATGGTATATAAACTGTCACTTGATAAAAATGATCGGACTTTTGGCGGGATCTCGGAAATCGTCGCTGTATCTTCTTTTCCAAAATTTGCTTACTGTTATGGTCACTGTATTGCCACAACCTAACCTACTTTTTGTCACAAAGTCGTCATTTTTAGACTCGGTCATTTCCGTCTCAGATTCTTTTATGTACTTTGGTTAGACCAAAGAAAACAGATTCCTTAGATTTCTCACAGATATATAAAGCAATTGAGTTAATTATCAAACAATGCATTTTTCAAACGTTTTACAAACGTATAGCATATACGTTAGTTTTTAAATTGACATAGTTATAAAATTATTGTTTTTAAAAATAATGTTTTGGTGTATAATAGAATTTAAAATTTCGATTAGTTTGTCAAATGATTGATTTTAACAATGACTGGTTTGTCAAGGTATAACATTGTCAAACAAAAATTTATTTTGCATTTTTTGTCAAATGACTGTTTGTCATGCGTTTTTTACCTTATTTATTTTCATCAAAATTTTCGTCGAATCAATGATTTCAACTTTTGGGGATAAGTTGATGAGAGGGATGATTCGGTACATTTTCCTATAAATTCTCCAAAAAAAGGAAAAATATATATATTTTTTTTTAATAACTTTTAGGGGCACTTATTTTTAATATATGCTCATATGATATGACTGCTGCATTGTATCCTATCCAAGAGATTTTACGTCTGTAATAAAAAAAAAATCTTTAATCTGAGACTCAAGCTTCGAGAAAATTGCTTGACCCAAATAATTGTAATTTAAAATTTAGCAAAAAATTACCTTTGTGTCTGTTCCCTAAATCCTCAATTTGAGTTAGAGCGGAAACATGAAGTGGATTGAAATTACCCAAGACAGAGAGAAATGGCATAGGCTGAAGGAGGTTTACTCCCTCGTGGTCGAGAAAGACTAAAGAAAGAGAGAGAGCGCGAAAACAACATTACTAAGATAAAAGTAGAGAACAGGTGAAATTTCAAAAATGCTTGATTTTTTTTTTCAGCTCGTAGAAATAAGGTCCCTATTATCAGCCAAATAATTTAAAAAAATCACATATAATACTTAACATTAATTGATGATCCTAAAAATCTGATAGTTTTATCGGTTAATTAAGGAATCTTATTCCTATCACCAGAAATATAATCAAGCATTTTTGAAATTTTCATCAGTGACCGTAGGTAATAATGTACGAAGAACAAAGAAAATACAAACAAGGTTCTATGCAGCTGCACCAATTTCCACCTTTTCTGTGAAATGAAGTAGGTAAACACAAGGGAATTGTCTAAATATATTTTAGTGCACTTTCAAAGAAAATTATCATAGTAGTACTACTAAGAAAGTAACATATAAATAAAAAATAAAATCTTTTGTTTTCTTATGTTTTCGCGATTGTTATTCATTAAATTAAACTATTATATATATTAAAATCTTTTGTTTCAGACCAAAAGTTTGCATTCCAAGATTGAAAAAGCACGCTTTCTAAGGCCACTGTTTTTTACAGAAATTTATTTAACAAGACTAAGTTAAAAGGTTAACTAACCATGCACAACCTGGTTTCAGATTAGTTCCATACAAGTTTTGACAAAATATTCTGGCGGGTTTCTACACAAACTATTAGCGGGGATGTCTGTTCGCGAAATTGCTTGGTCGTCACTAGTAGTATTTCTATCTTGAGTTTTTTGAGTTATAAATTAGCTTCGACGTTATGAATGAATGAATAAATACTTTATTGTACTTTATAAAATGAAATCTGGTTTTCAGAAAGGAGTTTAGGAACTTTATTACGGAAAATTATGAATCATCAGATATGGTCCAGTGCCACAGAACCACTGGTTAAAGCGTTCGCCATTGACCCGGGGCTCGTGGTTTCGATTCCCACGAAAAGCATACTTTGTTTATTTGTTTCCAGTTTGGTTAGGATATTGCAGGCTTGAATTACCTGATTAAATAAAGATGATTCCGTGCTTCGGAAGGTACGTTAAGCCGTTGGTCCCGGCTGCCATTTGGTGGTCGTTAAAGAAACCAAGTCAGAGGCCGAGAAGCGGTTCCGCACAACTCTGACACCAGGGTGTATATAGTCGTATGACAAAGTAACTTACACGAAAATGATGATGATGATCAGATACATCACATCACATGGAAAAGTAACTCCATGGATTAAGACAACTTTCTTCACGTCCTTGGTTAGAGTTTATTTTCTATGTAGTCCAGGGGACAAATATACTACATCAAAGTGTTACATACGCTCATTAGGTGAATATTTTGACCTCAATACAGATCTAGTGATAAAGAACCCTGACATATTCTAGTCATGGCGAACTGCGCTCAGATCACGATTATATAATTAAAATGATACGATCCAAT
Source organism: Euzophera pinguis (assembly GCA_947363495.1). Lineage (NCBI taxonomy): Eukaryota > Metazoa > Arthropoda > Insecta > Lepidoptera > Pyralidae > Euzophera > Euzophera pinguis. Next base: position 15,090,706 of record OX376163.1, read on the forward strand.
TGATAAAACTATCGATACTAAAGGAGCTTTAAATAGGTACTAGATTTGAGTCACATAAATCTTGTCCAACATTGAAGTAATAAAAAAAAATCGCCCGTAAATCCTTCCGCAGGTTTATTCTATGAATGAACAATATCAATCGGACCTGTACACCCTGGTGTTAGAGTTTTAAGAAACCGACTTTCGACGTCTGACGATTTCCTTTAACGACCACCGAATAGCAGACTGGACCAAAGACTGAAGCACGGAATCGTCATTTCAGACAATCAGGTGATTCAAACCTGCAATGTTCTAACCAAACTGGAAACAATTAAGTAAACAAAGTATGCTTCCCGTGGGAATCGAACCCACAAACCTCCGAGTCTAAGGCAAACGCATTAACCACTGGATCTACAGGTGAAATATGATAATTTCAATTAAAAAATACAATTAAGAAGTCAGAGAAAACACAAACGATTGACAGCAATTGTAGGTAGCCGTAGCCGGGGCGCGAGCCGCCATCGCGCCAGTCATCCTACTGCTGAGCAAAGGTCTCCCTCACCTCTCTCCAAACATATATGTCCAAGGCCAACTCTAACCACCGCTGTTGGAAGAACTTCAGGTCTTCGCTCCAGCGCTTCCGTGACCTCGTTTTCTGCGACCATCTTCGGGCATCCAAGCAGTCGCAGCAATTGCCTATCTTTCAGGGTGTATGCAACAAACATGATCGCCCAATCTCACTTCAACCGTAAATAAAAAAACTATTTTTGTTCCCAGATGGTGCACACAATGATGCCAATAGCCCGGACGATAGCACTGGGCATGTCTGCTGCCCTGACCGTGGCATATGCTGGGTTGGCTTTAGGACTACGCCCCGATAGAGAAGAAGGGCAGTTTTACCAGCAGGTAAGTCTTTTCATGATATTATTATAGTTGCGAGAGTAGGCAAATCAGTCTAAATCCCACCAGGTGGAAAATTAGAACCGTAGCTAACTGCAACATCAGTAGTGTCACAAACGCATTGCCGACCCTGAAGGAAACATTTTTTGAATGCTACTAGGTTTTTTCTAAGTAAACAGTTACAATTGTGGGACTTTGGCGTACCTCGTGTCTTGGGCCTAAACGCTGATTTAGACGGATCCAGTAGCGTAATTGTTTGATAGTGTGGCATGTGGGTTCCCATTGTGTCTTTGAATGTAACAGACTAATGCGCTACTGGACCTGTCAAAATTAGCCTCAGGGCTCGTTTATCTGTCCATAAACGCTAATGGATTGCCAGCACTGGATCCGTCTTAACCAGCCCAAAACTCTCTGGCTGGCTATACTGGTTCATCTGAGCGTGTTATCAAGTTGTGTCCTCAAATTATGCTTCAGATCCCAGTCGCTTAGGCTCTGAAGCTAAGCCTGGGATGAACTTAAATTGAGATCTCTATTCACAGCCAAAATTCCCACCCACATAAAATCCTAAAAGTTAATATTACACGATGGGTAAATATTATGATATGATATCGAAGAAACCTTCCTGGCTTTTACCCTCCTCCTAGGAAGTGTTTATAAGTCGGCTTATAAGGATACCAGCTATTATCCCGTAGGTGCGTTCGTTCGTACAGGAATTGAGCAATTTTTCAGTATAAGACATGATTCTTTGTAATTTGTTCCTTTTTTATATCTAAATGAATAGAATTAAATTAAAATTTGGTTTTCGCTACCTATTAAGTCTCGGACTAAAAAGAGAAGTTTGACATGTAGAGTTAACGCTTCACAAAAATGTTTTTTATACGTCGTCTTGTGTATGTCTGTCTTCTGTTAAACGAATGTGCCGATTTTGATGAGATGTTTGAAAGTTCACTTGACAGCGATGGTTCTTGTTGAAGCTTTTATTTATTTATCTAAGTCTAAGATAGTAGGAACGTTTGAATCAGGAGATCTATTTTTGCAATTTACGATATATATGTCGAATGAAAATCCTTCGACATCGAACGAAAATCAGTCGATATCAAACAAAGAATTCGACTCCCCGATTTTTCATGAACCGCACTTTTTTCAAAAATAGGGCTCCAATAGACCTATTTTTGAATGTATGACTCATTATGTCAAATGATAACCATTTGATATCGAACGATAATCTTCGACTAGCTAGACGAACAATAGGAAGTCTTTTGAAACAAGTCAAGTTCAAGTCTTTCCAAAAATAAATAATATATTTAATGAATAATCTACACTTTTACATCTACACTAATATTATATAGAGAAAAGATTTGTTTGTAATGAATAAACTCAAAAACTTCTGTGCCGATTTCAAAAATTCTTTCACTATTGGAAAGCTACATTCACCCTGAGTAACATAGGCTATATACCGCAGGCGGAGCTGCGGGAAACAGCTAGTAAATAATAATAAAATAGCACCTTAGCTCATTTCTACTTCACTACAGGACTTGGGTAACAACTTTAGTATATAGGATTCAAATTAAAGTCAATAATTGTGTAATTTAGATTTTACTGATATGTCTACAGTAACAGATGCTACAGCATGTGGAAGTCTGAGGGACACTTGTTGAGAACTGCCCCTTTTTCATAGTAAAAACTTTGGATAATTTTTTTTTTTTGTTGGTTGTCATCGAAACATAATATCCAGCCATAATATAGTCAACAAAATACTAGTTTTCTACAATACTCGACTCCTCAGCATTTATATATTATTTAGTTTTAGAATATAATGTGACATTGGTCATAAAAAAAGGTCTGATTTAGTCTTAACATCAGTTTGATATTGAAATTCCTATATGACTATATTTCGTATCCAAATTTCCCGCACCCAGTAAAAATTACTTTTATGTAAATATATTATTATAGGAAAATTCCAAATTGCCAGAGGCTATGCGACAAATTGTCTCTGAAAGCATGAGAAAATTAAAATTATATTTCATTCGACTTAGTTACTCCAAGTCTCTATGTTTATTTTATATGAAATACTAGCTTTTTTCCGCAGCTCCGCCTGCGTCAAAAAGTAGCCTATGTTTGACCCCGGATCTTCAACTATATTCATACCAAATTTCATCAAAATCCGTTCAGCGATTTGGCCGTGAAAGCGTAACAGACAGGCAGACAGAAAGACAGACAGACAGACTTTCGCATTTATAATATTAGTATGGATAGTATGGATTTGTGTATGTTTATAATTTTCAACTATATCTGTTGCTGTACCCATCCTAACTTGACTGTTTCTCTTTCACCTCATAAGGGTTGATTGGAAGAGATTGCCTAGCAATAAGTCCGCCTTTGCTCATATTATGTTGAAGTCTTTGTAAATGTTATATTATTTGTTACTGTATGTGGGCAATAAAGATATTTTGTATTGTATTGTATTGTCTCCACTTTTGTGCATATTTTTGGAAATAATTACGTGAAAATTGTTCATTATTTACATAACTTCCGCACAACATTTCAATAAAATAACCATTTAACACTTTCGCAGACAGTAACGTCTCTCGACGTATATAACAATCGAACTGCTATTGTTATCTCCTGTCAGCGAAAGTGTTAAGAATATTGTGAGTTTCATGCCTACCTTGTTGATAGAGAGAAAGGTAATAATAATAATGACAGTCTCCGTTAATTTTTTGGAATCAGTTAACTCCCTTTTTTTTTTTTTTTGCGTGTGGAAAAGGCCTTCGCCTACCACCCAGCCAATGAACGGGAAGCTGGGTGGTTATGTGGGGTTATCAGTTAACTCCCTAGCGTAACAATCCTTTCTAAGACAAAGTCAGGAGTGCTATTTCTAAAAGTGTGACTCACCCCAAATCGGTGAGTCGAATAATTTTTGTTCGACATATATGTCATATATTTCAAAAATATGGCTCCAGATCCAATCTGTCGAAAATTAATGTGACTCCAAGAACCAATAATAAAATACCCAGGTAAAAATTTTACTAGTTACTGAAAAGAGATTTTTTTTTTGTAACCGGTTACAAAACTCAGATACGTAGGCTGCCGAAAGGGTTTTTCCTTCGATTGTTTCAATATAAGACCAATTGAATAGTTTACGAACGCCTGACATTCCGAGATAAGCAACGTGCTAATTGTCATTTTGCTATTCAACTTTGAAAGGCGCTTCCAGCCATTCTGACCCGACTACGTCTTTTGTTAATTTGCTAGGATTGCAATTGATGCTGTAGGTACTCAAAGCTGACGCCGTTCTTAAAACAAATAATGCAATTTAATTATTTTCACAACTCGTCAACTTTTCACAAGCCATAGTTTCTCTCGTTATTCTTTACAATTTTTTTTAAATACACCAGTGATAAATCATTAAAATGTCTAAATCTATCTTGAATCGTGTCTTTATATCAGCCATTTTTAAATTCTGGTTGAGTGTTTTTTTTTTAAATTATTACGTACAAGTAACCCCACGTTAAAAAAATAAATAAAATTAAAAACAAACAATATTCTACCTCCCATACAAAATCACGTAAGCCGATCGCTATATTTGTAAGGAAGGTAAAAAAAAAAATTGGAATATTTTTTTTACGTTCACACTATAAAAAGTCGCCCCTAGATACTCATGTTACACTAAAAATAGTAAGGTATTGTGTCTAATGCCATGCCAAAGGGTGTAACCATACATCTACGATTTTTCGCAAAATGTTCAACGATTTGCTTTACTCATTCTTGGAGCAAATTTCGTTACAGAATCGGCTTTAATTAAAATCAATCGCAAATTGTGAATGCCAGCAGAACCCTTATCAATAAATGTCAAAGTAATGCCACGCGCCGCATTATCAGCTGATGACCATAAATCCCTGTCTAAAAAAAAATATAAACTTTTTGTGATTTTTCTGGCATAAAAATCTCTATGTTACTATTTGGTAAATATTAGCTAGTATAGAAATAAAGTAAAAAACCTCCCGTTTTCTAAATGTTTTTATTAGCAGCGTGCAAGTGACATACTCGACGTGTCACATAGGATACAGTCACTATGCAACTGAATAATAGTATTCGCGAGATAATTTAAGTGTTGGATCAATAGAATCTTGTTTTTTATCTGACTTCCAAAATCTAAGGTTTTATAGGTAATTTTTCATTTTCTTGTTTTAAATAAAAGATCCAACAACCACCGCTTGATGAGGTTCTGGTTTATATGATTTCTATCTATCTAAATATGAAATGCTGCAAGTTTATTCGAAACCTTTGAATATGGTACATACTATCATGGACTGCTTTTAATTATTTGTAAATTTTGCAAAAGTTGATTAAAATGAATGTATGTTTTATTAGATATTTAGGCCCCACTGCTGGGCAAAAGACTACTCTCTCTATTTCCATACCGCTATATTTATTTACTTTCCACTATTTATTTATTTACTTTATTCATGTCCACAATAAAAATGCAAAGGATTATACATAAGAGGAAAAGACAATACAATGGAGCTGCTAATTTTTAAAGAAATTTCTTCCAGCAGACCCAAGAGAGGAAATGACAAGAAAAGGGTAACCTTACCTTTTTTAGCGTGTACAAAAAAGAAAGGAAAAGTGAAGAGTATACCTAATTACGTAGGTACAAATTTAATAAAATCATTGTAATATATACATACTCTTTGTCAAAACGTCTTAGTTTTTGGCTTTAATATAATAAAATCTATCAGACTTTAAGTGTAGGTAGGTTTTATTGAGATAAGTTCTTACTTTCTGAGCTCGTCAGAATAAACAATTTCCGGTTCATAATTGAGCGAGATTATTCTTTAATAAAAGGAAAAATATGGACCAGAATTGTTTTCATTTCCTTTTCATACTTCGTTGGGACTTTTTCATTTGGAATGTGCCATTTATGGTAATAAAATGAATTATGAATGTATTTTGAAGACTACCTGAGTCTGTAACGCCTAAATATGTTTTATTAAAATGTATGATAACAGTGAATTAACTGTAATACTGTAGTCATGGACACTTAAGCTAAAAATCGATCGATTCAACTTTCATACAAGAAACCCATACTTCTCAAATCGACTCTGAACTAAAAGTGTGGTCACAGAACGTATTTAAGTATACTCGTCAAACTCAAACGTTACAAAAAGGTCAATTGACCATGCACATACTGTATCAGACTTTTACGAAACTGTGCCTATTTCAGCCTCTACCTAAATCAATTCAACCGTAAGTATTAAAACTTGTAGGATCCATTTCAACCCCATGTTGAATCGTTTCTCGTTTGTGATCATGATGACAGTTAATATGCTGTGTTAGATTAGGACCAAAACAACTAAATAACATCATAGCCCATGAATAACCCTAAATACTGAATGCTTGTCAATAGCGCATACCTCCAAGAGCATTTTTTTTATGTTTTGTCATAAAGCGATTCGTCCATGGAGCAATTATAAAGAGAAGATACTGTTTGAAATGGCGCAGTGATTTGATCATTGAAACCTCGCCGACACAAAAGTGGGCGGAGCTTGTCATTGCTCGTGCTCCATGGTTGGAGCCACGGCCGAAACCAAGCACCCCGCACGTCTGCCTTCCGTCCCGTGTAGCCTCACAAATACTTTCTTACAAAACGCTTATTACAGCATCTCCTCTTTGTAATTGCTCCATGATTCAGTCACACTGTGTATAAGACCTGCCAAGGGTAGAGAGCCACTAAGTCATTTCGAAAATGTTTTGGTAAGGTTACCCAGGGGTATTATTCTCGCGTCTTTCGAATTAAGCATAATCGAATTCAAGATATCTCGAAACATGATTAATCGACTCTGTACTCCCTGGTGCTAGAATTTTTCGAAACCGCTTTTCGACCTCTGACTTTGTTCTTTTAACGACCACTAAATCAGTCAGTCGGGACCGGGCTTAAAACAGGGACACGATACGACAAATTTCGCATTATTTAAAAGCGCTAGATTTGTAGTGTTTTGAGCTGCAAATTTTACAGTCTTACAGCCATTTTGTGTTCCCCCAGTTGGTCTGCGAAATCCTCCTCCTCCTGTCTTCGAACGGCATCGGCCTATACTACCGAGTGCTGACAGAACGAGCCCACAGGAACACGTTCGCTGGCACCAGGACCTGTCTGGAGCAACGCGTGAAGTTGGAGTGCGAGAAGGAACAGCAAGAGAGACTGTTGCTGTCTGTTATACCTGCTTATATTGCTGCTGAGGTGAGTTATTTTTTGTAAAATAATCATAAATATAAATTTGACTCAATACGGACATAATTTATTTTCACCGCAATAGGCTAGTTTCTTAAAAATATACGAGTGTATAATTGACGGTCTAATTTTTTTACTCAAGTTTGATACTCAAAAATATGTATTTTTTCTTTTGAAAATTAAATAAAGAATGGTAAAGATATGGCGCGTTAAAGTTCCATGCCACGTCACAGTGTGCTACACTTATTCGCAATGTGTGGCGTCACGAGCCCCCACTCCTAAACTTTGATGCGTTGTATCTTTATAATTTATCGCTCAATTGACTAAAGAAAAAATACGTCACTAATATTTTTTGATTCCCGAAATAACGAACTAATTTTAATATTTGTCTGTTAACCTAGCCTATTGCCCTTGCAAGCAGACGCGAATACTGCTTTGGCTGTGCGGGTGTCGTAGTAGTCACGAAATGCGCTTTCGTGTGTGCGTTCTCAAAGAACTTCTTATTATACAACTCGAGTGCGGCACAGATGCGATGCGTCGAAATTTAGTATGAAAACAGTTGAACCCGGGGAACTACGGGAAACTACTGAATATTATATATTAACAACCTCTAGTATTTAGTTATAACACACATTCCAATCTGAACAGAAAAGGAAGGTATTCCCACAATAATTGCCTTCCTTTTCTGATATTTAGATAGCATTAACTGAAATACAAATATAATAGGGCGTGCTTTCTTTTAAGCGTTGGAATTAGTTTGTGTGTCTGTTTCCAATGTTTATTTATTTTTTGGTTAAGTAATAGGAGATAACGAAAAATACTTGCTACGCAACCTTATAATTTGCTGTTTTCTTGAAACCACTGGCGAAACTTTCCCAGTGTGATTAGTCGGTACGAGAAACTAAACTAATTTCAAAAAAGAAAAATAAGAGAAAACAGAAAAACATTTTTACAATTCTAGTAGTAAGTTTCTATACAAAGTCCTGTCAGTTGATCTACTTACTATGACTTAGATGTGTAACGACTTCCATGTAAGTAAATAAGGCATTTTTGAAATATATGACATATATTTTGCATTATATTGCTTGTATTTAACAATGTATCCTTGTTGTGCAATAAAGAGTTTTTGTATTGTATTTTGTCGATATCGAACAAAAAATATTCGACTAGTCAAATTTGCGGGAGTCACACTTTTAAAAATAGCACTCCAGGTAACTTCAACCCTCATTCCATTTGAATCCACCCCTAGGATCCACTAGTGGATTCCTCTCTGGTTAGCCTCTCATAATAGATGAATGTCCAGTATCATGTCGTATTTGTCATTGGAACCATACTGAAGGCTCGTATGAGGTATGGCATGATAAAATGGCTAGATGTTATTCGGGCTACCTTAGTGTTGTAATTTAGAAGTAATATTTAGTAAGTGGCTCGAGCCTAACATTACTTTCTTTCCTTATAATAGTCACGTTTATTGCGACCCGCGTATCCGTAGCGAATGCGCGTGTCAAGCGACGGCGTGACGCGACCACTATTGGATTGGTCGCCATTTAGTGGTGTTTTCTATCTTGAGCTCCTCCGTGCGGAGTAAGGCACGTTAAGCCGTTGGTCCCGGTTGTTGTCGATAGATAGCAGTCGTTAGGCTGTGTCAGATGCCTTGAGGTAGCCTAAAAATTCTAACAATGTTGGCCACTAACACTCCTCGGGTCATGTTCCTGTTGGTCTGGTTTCCCTGTATAAAGGGTTAGGGAGGTCAGACGGCAGTCGCTCTTTTGAAAGCAGCCGGCATCTAGTGCTTGCCTACGACCTGCTTCAGTATTTCAGTAGTAGTAGTACTTCTAGTAGGCGGCTGTCCAACGCAACAAGGTTCTTCAATATAGGACAGGCTTCGAAACGTATCGAAATGCTGGGATCTTATACAAAGAATTTATATAAAAAATAATAAGAAAAAGTCTGTTTTGAAATTGTCTCTGATATCCCCGTATGTTCACGAGAAAAAAAACTGTAGACGTGTAAAGCACACGTATGCTTCATCTATTTCTGATGATACCATTATAACTTGTTACTATGTAAGGCACTATCCGGCTCGAGGGACCAATCCAACGGGATTGACGAGCTAGTATAACCAACTATGGTATTCATGCTATAAGAGGGTTTGCATCTGTTTCGTTACTATTTTTATTTTCTAAGTATTTGCCCGCGACTTCGCACGCGTGCTGTAGCATCTGGTTCTTGTGTTTTATATGCAAGTTTTCAGGAAGATTCGTCGTTTGTTGAAAAGGCAAGAAAAATGAGGATAAACATCATCCCTATTTATAACATTAAATGATTTTATAATAAGTTTAATTACTTTCTGATCACCTTCCTCTACCGCTTGTCTTCGAGCAGTAGAGGAATGTGGTCATACTACAAACACTGAATGATTCATAGTCATAATACTAATATGTATTATTCGTTATATATCGTCATAATATTCGTTAATGATAATATGCTAGTTTCCTAAAAAAATATAATAAGTCTTTCAGTTAGTTTGTCAAAAAATATTGGAGACGTATTTTTTCTTTTAAAAATTAAACAAAGAATGGTAAAGATATGGCGCATTAAAGTTTTGTGTGACGTCACAGTGTGCTAAACTTTTTCGCAATATGTGACGTCTCGAGCCCGCACTCCTAAACTTTGAAGCGTTATATCTTTATAATTTATCGCTCCATTGACAAAAGAAAAAATATGTCATTAATATATTTTGTTTTCCTAAATGCCGGACTAATTTTAATATTCGTCTTTTGACCTTGGAAACTAGCCTGTATAAGTAAATTATTCAAACTCAGATAAAAAAAAATCCGTAAGAGGGAGAACTCTTTAGTTTATACTCTTAATAACTTTTAAGCAACTCTTTAGCATGGTTTTACATTTGCTTAAGTTGTGTGAGTGAGTGGGCCTTTTGGAGTTTACAAAGTTTTCCGAACGCACCGCAGTAACCTAGAGCCCCTACATTCACACACCACACTAGACTATTGGTATATACCTCATTACTTTTTACTTTAATTAAGTTTGTTTACTAATTTACTTTAGGTTTTTATGTAAATTGACGTTGTGAAGATAATGCTGTTATGTGGAGATATATGGCGCCGGCCGCTTCTTTTCCACTTGCGCTTTGGAAGTGATAGTAAACTTAATGTAAATTCACGTCATTAAGTGATATACCTATACACAAAAATAAACTATTTCATTTCACTTTACATAATACTAGCTGTTCCCCGCAGCTCCGCAACCCCGGGTCTTCAACTATATTCATACCAAATTTCATTAAAATCCATTCAGCGGTTTGGCCGTGAAAGCGTAATAGACAGACAGACGGACAGACAGACTTTCGCATTTATAATATTAGTATGGAAGTATGGATTATATTTTCAGAGCTTTCAGTATTTACGATGTAGGTTCGAATTATAATCATTACTATAGAACTTTTGTTGAGTATTTGAAACTCAAAGCACGTCTAAAAATATGAGTTTCATAAAGTTTCCTAAAACTTATTGAATTAATAAGGACGTCCTCTTGATTGAAACTCGACTTTGTCAAAATAACTCATGACAAGAATTTATTATTAACAAGTGATGTAAACAAGGATCTAGAAATATAAGACTTAACAGATTTCTCTTGAAAGGGCGACGCGACGAATGAAATTTAAGTACATCGAATAAAAATACAAATAAAAAAAAACTAGGATTTATTGATGTAATTCATGCTTTAAAATTAACTTAGACTAAGCTTAAGACTACATCAGTCACGTTTAGCCACGAGTTCATTAATTTACAAAATGGCTACAAATAATACATTTTCTTTACTTTTCACAATTCTTGGAAGAGAAAACTTTCAATCGTTTAAGAAATTCTCTTCTGGCGCTACAAATACAAATGTCTTTGGAAATTCAGCGTTAACAAAGATCACGTTTCCATTCTGTATATCACTAATTTATTAAGATTCTGGTAGTGCAGAATCCTTCCGTATATCGCCATTGGATTTTCCAATATTAACATGAATAGTGATAGCTTCATCACTATCTGATTTCATGACAATATCACTCCATTCCACTTCCGCTTTTTTACCGTACGTCTCATTTTCTATGAGGATAGCTGACTTAGTACTTAAAGCTTTACTTTGGAATTCTATTAGAGCACAGTATTCGCTCTTTTTGCTCTCACTTTTAACGTCAGCAATATAACCTAGCTTCCTCCTCATAACTTCTACTCTGACGTGATAATTGTAAATGCAAACTTTGATGATAAATGCACTCTTTTGATGGAGCAATATGATCTTGTACTTAGTTCTGCAGCAGGCAGTCTTCTTCAGTTTTGTTTGGAAGTTTTCTATTAAGATTTTGATTTTTTGTGAGTATACGGCTATTAGATTGTGGGTTGACTGAAGATGGTTAGATAATTCCTCGAAGGGCAGTGAGCAGCAATTGGCGATCATGGGGCACATCATGGTATCGTATTTGCAGGATTCCTCGTGTCTGGATCTGTTGGTAGCAATTAGCAGTTCTGTGCATCCCCGTCTGTGGACAAAAAATATTTATAATTAGTTATGTCGTATGTTATTTGAGTCAAATTACTAGCTTATGAAGAAATATAATTTTGTACTAAAAGAGAAACACTAGTCATTTAAAAATGCTGAAGGGTGCAAAACCTGTACAAAAGCTAGTTAAGTTTAAAGGTAATTTAAAATAATAAAACTCCACTAAGAAAATGTGCGCCGCTTTAATTTTTAAATTTGAGGATTATTTTTAATACTCTTAACTGAGCCTACTAATTGTGAAGGCAATTTGTGCCTTTTAATTTTCTTAGATGATGTTGTTAAAACATTGACTTTGAATTTATTTTCATTTATCTTTTATTATTTTTTAAGTCAAATTTATGCTGTTGATTATTATTTGCATTTGTTGCAGTGAAACAGATGTTGAAAGGAAGGCAAGGTTTTATAACATTAACGTGTATCGTAATAGATAGTGGATGCCTCGGGCTTATTGCAATTGGTATCTGACATAAAAGATCTACCTGCAAAATCTTAGAGCTACATGAATATAATACACACAAATTGAGCAAATCATTATCAATGCAACAAAACTTCAGGGTCGGCAACGCGCTCGTGAGATCTCCGGTGTTGCAGGCGTTCAAAGCCTACGGTCACCACTTACCATCAGGTGGGCCGTACGCCTGTTTGCCTATAAGTTGTATAAAAATAATAAAGTTTTTATGTACACATTATTATTTGTTTTAAAGTATACAACATACTCACACACGCTCAAAGTGTGTGATTATTTTTCTGTTTCTTTTTATTTTAATGTTCTATGTCGAAATCCATTACATACAAACTTAATAAGACCGTAGGATACTGAAGTTAAACACCCATAAACCACTTTTTGAAGACCTCTTAAACTTTTTTCACGACTTATTCGAGTAAGTGTATCACGGTTCATCTGTCGTTGGTTCCTTTTATAGGACAAACAAAAAAAGTAGCTGAATCAAGTGTTACGAGACATAAAATTGTTTTATGTGAAATTTACGACAATTGCCAGAGCTGAGATGAAACCAAGAGTAATTGTCTTTGAGTGATTTTTGTACGGATTTGTTCAAGCAAAATACTAAACATATTGAGAAATTTTAAATACCTAGATTTGGTTATGGTGATTGATTAAGTTAATTTAAGGTGTGCTTTGAAATATCTACTCTATTTTTACCATAATAATGGCGGATTCTACCAAAAAATGCATTCATGTGGATGCAGCAAGCGGTCATTAATATTTTTTCAGGATGTCCAGTAACATAGGCCTCTACAGAAATACCGACTGAAAGTGGTCGGCGACCTTTTTTAGGTCATCTGACCATCTGGTCAGTAGATTTCTAACGTTGCGCTTGCCAGTTCGAGGTCGCCATTCGAGAACCTTTCTGCCCCATCAGCATCGGTTCTTTATTCAGAGAACTAAACTGCTGGGCTATGTTGGTGACTTTTGTTCTTCTACGGATCTCGTCATTTCTAATTCGATCTCATAGGAAAACACCCATTCCATAGCTGTGTGGGCGACCTTGAGCTTTCTTATAAGGCCCACAGTCAGAAACCACGTTTCGGACCCATATCTCATCACTGACTTTTGTAAATTAAATTTTCATTATCCTCATATCTACCTGTAATTCCGACAAGGCAGCATCAGATCATTGACCAGCCTCTGCAACGCTAGGCACGGCGTGGCCGGCGCACGGAGCGACCCTCGGCACCAGGCGCATCTGGACATCTTTCTGGAACAGCGAGTGCACCAAACGCCTCCGCACCATGGGCATACGCAGGGACCACAGCACTGAAATAAAAACAATATTATTAGGCATTTCTACGCGTCTCATCGAGGCGAATGGTGATCCGAGAGCGGGTGTTTTCTTCGCTCAGCGGACAAGTCTCGCAGTCCAGAAGGGATATGCTGCTTTCTGGGCACACTGCCTTGGTGCGGCACGTTTGAGTGTGTAGGTAAGAAATTAATTTGTTTATTTCAATTATTTTTGTAAATCCATCCATCCATACTTCCATATCCATACTTAATATTATAAATGCGAAAGAAGTTCACGGCCAAACCACTGAACGGATTTTGATGAAATTTGGTACGAATATAGTTTAAGACCCGGCTCAAACATAGGCTACTTTTTGACGCAAGCGGAGCTGCGGGAGACATCTAGTATTATTTAAAATTTGTTGATATTCAGTTTTTATTAAAATTAGTATGCAAGGCGGCTTACGACTGACCTTGAGGGCCAGGGGTTTGGCGTGAGCCTAAGACAGAGAAATCGCGGGTTTGATTCGCACGGGGAAAAAATATTTTGTTAATTGTTTCCACATGAATGTACTGTTTCCATTGTAGTCGAGACATTTTAATTTCGTGCTTGACGCCGATTCCGTAAAACCATTAGGTATTGAAGATACAAGTAAATTTAGACATGTAGGATTGTAGGTAAGTATTAATTTAAGCGTAGCAAAAATCTAAAAATTGTCCGTTGGTACATTGCCGTTATGTAAGAAGTATTGTGTATTTATAGAATTATGAAGATTATATCTGATCTACGACATAAGAAGCACTCGATGACTTGTAGATTGTAGAGCATTCGCTTCTGCATTAAACGTGCACTGTATACTCGTATTGCTCACTATCTATCACGCAGTTATAAAATAATCTTTAATTAAATAATTCGTAATGTTTAATTATATATTTTATATAGGTTATAAATTATTAACACACCTAGTGAGGAAAATTTTCGAATTATGCGACCCAGAGCTTCAAATCGTTGCTAAGGTATACCACACTGTGCTCATTTTAATATTTTGCAGCAGAGCTGGATATAGCGGAGCTAGATTTGGAGTACATGCTAGTGATGGGGAAGTTTTTATCTGGTCAATAAAATTTTAAACAGCTATCGGATTTTAAGAATTATAAAATAACTAGCTTTATCCTGCAGTTCCGCGTGCGTCAAAAAGTAGCCTATGTTTGACCCCGGGTCTTGACACCTATATTCATACCAAATTTCATCAAAATCCGTTCAGCGGTTCGGTCGTGAAAGCGTTACAGACAGACAGACAGACTTTCGCATTTATAATATTAGTATAGATATGGTCATAAAACTGTTTTGAATTTTTATTAACCTATATTTCCGCACTGCTGGGCAAAGGTCTCCCCCATTTCCTTTCAAATCTCACAGTGGAGTGGAGTGGCGGAACAGGGGCTGTTCCGCTACGTCTAACCAACTTCGAATCTTCCCAAGTCGTCGCTCCAGCGCACCCACCTCTTTATTTTAGAAATAATTTAATTTTTTAAATAGTCGCCTTTACCTGTAGTGGTTCCAAGCATATACTGCATTCAGCGAATCTGGACAAGACTTCATCACAGTTGGGACATGAACACTGGGCTCCATGACTCTCATTGTGTGACTCTAAGCTGTCTTCTATAGGCATCGGTTCTTTGTCTGAAATGGAAAGATAATAATTATAAATTAATTATATTTGTTGGAGAGACGAAGTCTTGAGGGATTGGAAGCCCTTGATAAGGCCCACTGGTCGGAGGTTGTGCTAAACAAGGAATATTGGAGATCTCTTGTGCCGGAAGTAACATTATCTTTGGATCGCTTAGCTTATCCAGTAAGTTATATATATTAAATCAAGTGGCAGTGATGTCACTCTATCATTAAGTGCGTCCTTTTCTTGATTCTTGACAGTTTCCCCTTCCACAGGATTATATCTTACTAGCTGTTGCCCGCGGCTTCGCCCGCCAGATCAAAAGAGTTTTCCAATGAGGTCAGGAATGGAGTCAGTTAGATTATATATTGCAGGTCTTTCAGGATCTTCTTATTATTTTGCACTAATTACTGAAATAAATAAAAATTTCATGTGTCTCACTTTAAAAATTACGAAGTTTCATACATACTGGCAACCCCCATTTCACCCCTTGAGGATGAATTTTCCAAAAATCCTTTCTTAGGACGTCTCCTAGTCACAACTTATCTTCCTGCCAAATTTCATCTTCAATGGCTTAGTAGTTATCGAGAGATATCGTGATGATTGAGTGAGTGATTTTCGCTTTTTTATATATAGATTTAATATTGAACGAATTAAAAAAATATTTCTGTTTTTGAATTCGGGTACTAAAGTTTTGGATAAGAATAAAAAATATTGAGTAGAATAGCCTATTAGTTATTACAATGGAATGACTCCCGTTTGGCCTCCGTAACTTTTCTTACTAGGAAACCATACCAATAGGGCTACTATGTTCTTTATCGACGACCAGATGGCAGTCGAGACTGACGGCTTATAAATTTTCTTTTTATGAAACTGTTCTATGGCACATATCATGGAGCAATTACAAAGAGGAGATGCCGTAATAAGCGTTTTGTAAGAAAGTGTTTCTGAGGCTACACGGGGCGGAAGGCAGACGTGCGGGGTGCTTGGTTTCGGCCGTGGCTCCAACCATGGAGCACGAGCAATGACAAACTCCGCCTACTTTTGTGTCGGCGAGGCGCCAATGATCACATCACTGCGCCATTTCAAACGGCATCTCTTTGTAATTGCTCCATGGCACATATCCATAAATATTTCGAAAAAAAAAACAAAATATTTCACAAGGTCGTTTCATCATCATCATCGGCTTTTAAGAATCCACTTTTTAGAGCCATCGCGATCCAGTTGTTGCCAGCTATTTTCCTGATATCGACCCACCTAGCAGCTGCATGTCTAGTACTTCGCCTTCCGTTTCTAAGGTACCACTTAGTTACAGTCGATCTTTTACTCCCCTTAATTTTAAAAAATATCTTTCACTACTTTTTCCCTCTGATCTATTTATATCCGGCTTTGCTTAATATAAGATTTGTGTAAACACAATAATAAATGTTCGCTTTATACCTAGATTAATATGTCAACAATCTTCGAAATGACTTGTTTTGTTTTGTTATAAAGTTAAAGTCGGTGCAACTTTTCAAGGAAAACGTGTGGTTATTCAAAGTTCTTCGTTCAATATTTCTGCTTGGAAATTCAGGTTATTTCTTTCTTGAACGATTGACAGCATTCGTATTTCAGCAAAAATCATTTTACGAGAGAAAGTTTGAGGAAATTTTTTTTACTTGAAGATTAGTTTATTGGATGTATTTTATTAATTTAAATGTTGCCGGAAATATGTACTGCTTGGTAAGGCTTTCCATTGATTGAGAAGAGTTGTTGTATTGCAACTCTACAACACCAATTTTTCATATTAGCATAATATTTGTTTTTAACGGGTGCTACGTTTCGTTTAATTAGTTTGATAATTAAAAAAGGAGATGTCAGGAGTTCCGACGAGCGTGTATGACGAGAGCGATGAGCGTAGAAGAAGCGAGGGAAGTCTAAAAGGATCGTAGCAAATGTAAATCCGTAGTCTCTGCCTACCCCTACGGGAAAAAGGCGTGATGGTATGTATGTAAGTATATTATATACGTAGAAGTATATGTATTCAAAAACTACTAGTTGCCAGGAGCTCCGCTCTCGTTTACATGATAATTTGGGCAAATTGGTTCTAAGTTTTCTATCTTCTACCTATAAAGTACTTACCTGCCTTTATGATTCAAATATAAAACAAAAATAACCTAATAATATAATATAAAAGAACATTACCTATCATGATTTTTATTATATTTTTAAGAAAGACAAGGCTACTCAATATAATATTACTTCATTTGCATTACACTATGCAAATTGAAATAGCTATAAGTCCGCCTTTGTACTCAATTTTCTAAATGTATTTACTTTTAATTTTAATTTTGTGATTGCTGCAATAAAGTGTATATCTATCTATCTATGTATCAGAAAAAAAATAAAAAACATATTAAGACACATACAACAATAAATTTACTAATCCTAGATCGCTTGCGCACTTCAAACAATCAAATAGGGATTAGACCGTCCAGTAATCTTGTTTGCTGTTCTGATAACAAGATAATTGAGCAATGGACAAAATATAGAAAAAGCACCTACTTATTTTGATTATGTGTCTTTGAAATGACGTAACTTTAAGTTAAGAAAGAAGAGTTATATCCATCTATTATATATAAGTTGGTTATTTCACGGCAAAGATAAATAATAAATACTATAAATTAAATAAAGTGATAGAGTAACACATTTGAAGGGCTGAAATCATCCGCCTGAATATGAGACCAACCCTAACAAGATTAGAAAAACTCTTATTGACGAAATAAGTGACAGTAAAGTACCGCTATTGTGATATGCAAGTTACTTAACATTATGTCGTATTGGTATAGCATAAAAGTGAAAGGGGCTCAGACCAATCCCGCTAAACTTGGGTTACAATCGTGTATCATACGTCCATAGTAAGACTATTTATGCCCTATTAACTATTTAGGTGGGTTGCCAGTCGCAATAATTCTAAATTCGAACAAGTATTTAATAACTGGCCACCTTAGAGACGATAATTTAAAAAAACAGAAACATTTTCAAATACAGAACAGAATGGCGAAGATTGTGAACGTAGATTTCACAATGCAGACAGCCATTTGTTTAATAATAATATTAAACTATACATACCTGCGTAATTGATTGAAATCTCTGTTTAGCAATAGAATTATTAAGATGAAATCAAAAATTAATACGCTGGTGTGCGTGAATTATGAATGTCTAAGTATTTCTACGATTGAGTTTGAAAGTAGAGCAATTCCAAGTGTATGTTCACGTTCGACAACACATAAATATACATTACATACCTAACCTTTTGTTAGCTAAACATGTGTGTATGTCTGTAGATATTAAAGTATACAAAATAACAGTGTGAGATATAACTTTAACACTATGTTATTATATGAAATATTCAAGCAACAAGATTTACGTAAGAAATATTCATATTTAATGCGACTCTTAAGCATCTTAACTGTCAAGGTTGGACAGTTACATCACAAAGGAATGCATTATGCTTACAAATGTTTTATTATTAGCGACATATAGTCTTTAATATATATTTTAAAAGTATGTTTTTGTTTATTTACTATGTTTTTCATGGGAGCCTTCAAAAAGGACGTGAATAAATTCTTTTAGGTTCGGCAATGAGCTCGTAACATCCCTGATATTGCAGGCGTTCATTGGCTACGGCAACCACTTACCGTGGGTCGTATGCTTGTTAGCCTACTTAGTTGTAAAAAAAATGTTCGTTTGTAACTAAAACAAATGTAAGAAAAATATGAGTGCCAGGAGCTGGGAATGCTTATTGATCTCTGATGCCATATAGTGGTTAAAGGAACCACGCCAGAGGCTGAAAGGCGGGTTTAGGACATCAGGGTATCCACGGGTGGGCCCCTAAGAAAGGCCTTAATTTTTTACCTTAAAAGTAAACTATTTTTATAATCAACCTGTCAAAAAAATGTCGTGTCTGAGTGTGAGATCACCACACATAAATAATAGGAATAGTAGAGTGTACAGGGTCAATAGACCTTGTTGTGTATTTTTTTTTATACATTTAATTAGGCAAAAAGGCATACGGCCCACCTGATGGTAAGTGGTCACCGTAGCCTATAGACGCCCGCAACACCAGAGGCATCACGAGCGCACTGCCGACCCTTGAGAAATCTTTTAACGCCCTTTTTGAAAGACCCCATGTTGTAAATACAAATTATAAACCTAATAACCGATAAGTAAAAGGTTTCTTTATTACTCTCATCAAAAAAAAAATGGAGTCCATGTCCAAATCTAGCACAATCGTATAAAAAATGAAGGCAAAAACTGATAAGTATTAAAAATGAAGAAATGTTTTTTGTGGGTTACTATCAAAGTCTTGCAAATATCACGTCAACTTACAAAACCGATATTAAGAGCATTTTGAAACTGTAGCCAATAGCTTTCATCGATTTTTTTAAGTAGCTGTCGGGTTCTGTACAGTAAGTGTAAATAACCTTATTTTTTTTAAATTTTCTAGTCAAAGTAGTTTTTACATCTTTAGAAAAAGAAGAAATAATATTTGGTGTTTTACTTTCCATGCGTACAATATGGTATTTTTTTTTATCAATATTTTAATTTAATTTTAGTTTGTAGTTTAGTTTATGTTAAATTAAATAAATAATATTTACATTTGAAAAAAAGAAAAAAAAAATATAAATTTAGTTTATATTAAATAATTTGCAGCTAAATAAGCCTTATAAAAGATAAACGATGCATTATAAAATTATATAACGTTATATAATAATGTTATATAAGACAGCGCCATCTATGCCAAGGATACCGAAACCTACTATCATTTACTTAGTAACCTTGTGCTGAGCCAATGTCATGTTATACGTGATGTGTGAGCTCTTAGTCCATCCGATTATATTACGAAATACGAATATTGTAGCCTCATTTCCCAATTAATCTTGTGTTACAAACATTTTATATTTTTTTTAAATGGCGTTTCAAATCTTAGTAATTTGGATCTCCATATTCACATCACATGTAGCCAAGGATCTTCAACGAAAAATATATATTGACGTAAAAGTATTCTTATACTGTAAAATACGGCAAAATCTCCCGCTAACTAGAAAAGCCTTATATATCTGACAGCTCACTCATTCTATGGTGATTCTAATAGTCTAGTTTCCTTGTAAAAACGTGATTTCAAGACAGTTGCTCCATTGTGCTTTACAATTGTATTTGGACAATAAAGTTTAAATAAATAAATGATAAAAGCGTAACTGAATGGGAAAGAGAGAAACAAATCTGCTCATGGACTGGACATTATCATGCATGCAAAGATGCCCTCAAAAAGGGAGGTATATTAATTGACGATTGACGCTGCAGATAAAAAATTATACAGAGCCAATGGTATGAAAAAGAAGAAAAATTATCTTCAGGCAAAGTCTTTCTACATTTCTTTTTTTTTCTTTTCAGCCTTTCTCTACCAAAGAGACTCCACCATCTCTCTCTATCCTAAGCAGTGAGTCTCCTGCCCGCTATCTATCTCATTTGCGGTCTTTCCCTGGGACATTTTTGATTTCTACATCTACATCTAAAAAGTCATACATCATCGAATTTATTACGAAATCCGCTTAATAATGCACAATATTTGCAATGAAAATACCAGAACATAACGTCATTCACGTGAAATTTATTAGTCAGAGTCACGCAAACTGTCCAAGATAACGGAAATGGATCTTTGAGTGACGTGAGTCAGAGACGGTAACCGCTTTGCGTGATTACTTGATATTACTAGTAAATAAGAATGTCAAGAAATTTTTATTTGCGGAGTTATTTCTCTGTAGTATCCTAATTATAAGTAAAAAGTGAAAGTGTGTTTGTGTATTTGTTTGTTTGGTTGTTCCCTCTTCACATTTTATCTACGGAATCAAAATTTCAAAAATTTTGCGTACACATAGTTGGGGAAGGCTAGAAGGACATAGAGTATCTTTCATCCCAAAAGATAACGTACTGTTCTCATGGGATTTAAGTTTTCGTTTGAAACCACGGGCAAGAGCTAGTACTATATTTTGTTAGTAATAACAAGTACTGACGTCTAGGAGTCTAAGCACCAACGGGCTATTTTTGATATATATGACTTGATTAAAATTGTTTAGTCGAATGACTTTCGTTCGGTTTCGAATAATTTTCATTTGACATAATCGGTGAATAAAACTGGAAATTAGGCTAGGATTAGGATAATAATTATAACAGCCAAAATCTAACCATCTAGGAGTCATCATACTAATATTAGTATGGTTTATGGTTTAAGAAATGTATTTCTCAAAAAGATCTTATACAATTCACTTACATGAGAAAAACACTTAATCATACGTTATTTTATAATATTAACGAGCCGCTAAGCGGCATTAATCGATAGGCGTGTATCTACAATATATTACAAATTTAACGAACAGGCGCCCAGGTGTTGTATTTTCGAATGTATGACATATACGTAAAGTGAAAAATCCACGGACCAATTACAAAGAGGAGATGCCGTAATAAGCGTTTTGTAAGCATTTGTGAGGCTACACGGGGTGGAAGACAGCCGTGCAGAGTGCTTGGTTTCGGACGTGGCTCCAACCATGGCGCACGAGCAATGACAAGCTCCGCCCACTTTGGTGTCGGCGAGGCGCCAATGATCACATCACTCCGCCGTTTCAAACGGCATCTCCTCTTCGTAATTGCTCCATGGAAAAATGTCGCGACATTTATTAGGCTCCCCGATTTTGCGTGAGTCACACTTTTCTAAAATAGCGCTCCAAGTTGCAAAAACATATAGATTTAGTAATATTATTATAATGAAAAAGTCAAAGGGGAACGAAACCCCAAAAAGCTTATGCAACCGACAATACATCATGCTATATTGTCCTATTATTAGCCTTTTTTTTGTACTTACAAATGCATTAGAAACAATAGTTTGTCTAGAGATCTCTCCATGAAACAGAATTAGGCCCCTACACATTACTTTAAACCAACAAATCATACCAACGTGCATAAAGATCGGTAAATCAATATTAAAATAATAAAATGTTCTCACTTACATAACATCTATTCATCACTGCACAAAGAACAACACTGTTTACTAAGGCTGCACACTGTGGATATATAGATATCTAAACATATTTTTCTTTTACACTGATTTATTATTAAAATTTATTTATTTATATGTATGTCTGTATGTTTGCATAATTTTTTTTAGTACAAGTTAGTAAGTAACGATTAGTAGAAAAAGACTGAAGTGTATAAAATATTTTTAAAGGTAATTTAGCAGCTTTTAGTACAAGATAACTTTTGTATTTTACAGCAAATAAACAAGAAAGTAGACGTGTGTCACGGTAAACAAAGAGCGATAAGTTTCTTGGCGTTTGAACCCCACAATGAGGATAACTAAATATTTGCAAACTGTTTCCTCTGATGGATATCAGTCACCGCGATTATATCATTTCGGTTAGCGATGACTTATTCGGCACACTATGACGAGGTATGAATAATTTTAATGAGAACACAAACATTAGCTGTAAGGAAACATCGGGAATGTTGTCGTGTTTTTGATTTCATTCATTTAACTGTAGAAGTTGAATTTTTGATTATTTTACATAAATATAAAAAGTGGCGAGCATGAGAGTATTGAGAGATACAGTACATACTGTACACGTTTAAGAAATTCAATCGTTTGAGAATCAAACTTTTTGAGAATTCAACATTATGTTCCAATAAAAATTGTATTTATCAATCATCATCATCATCATCTCAGCCGCAGCCAGTCCACTACTGGACATAGGCCTCTCCCAATTATTTCCAAAATGATCGGTTGGCAGCAGTCTGCATTCAGCGTTTGCCTGCGACCTTTTTCAGGTCAACTGACCATCTGGTCGGTAGATGTCCAACGCTGCGCTTACCAGTATGCGGTCGCCATTCGAGAACGTATTTATCAATATTATGTACGATATACCATCAATAATATTATTCTCGTCAAAGTAATTGGATGTTTACTGCAATTTCTAATAATTTCCGTATGAACTTTAGTCATCCCTGTAATAAGGTACTTAAAGATCAAAATTTCGATCAATAAAAAGGACAACAGGTTTGTTTACAACAGATTGTTACATTTTCTTTAAGAAACTTGAGCTTAATTAGTTAATTACTTGACATTTTAGCCGATTGTCCCAGGTAGGGTTATGTATTTCGAGAGTGTAGTATTGCTTATGTTTGCTTACTGTAGCCCAAACTGCTTAGTGGGTTAAAGAGGAACCATTAGATTTACTTAAATTTTGTGACTGATACAAAGTGATAAGGTTATTTCACACTTATCAGTGAAGTCAAAGTACCGGCAGGCAGAGTGCGAAATATTCTTTCGAGTCTTCAACTATATTCATACCAAACTCCTTTAAAATCCGTTTAGCGGTTTGGCCGTGAAAACGTAACAGACAGGCAGACTTCCGGACTTATAATATTTAGTATGGATGGATAACGCGTCCCCACTGTTTAGTGCAAGTGATGCACTGATAAGTGTGAATCGACCTTAAATATGATTTGTAATTTCTTATACTGGTTATAGGCATCATCAATTTTCCCATCGCTTATGTCCACAACAATAGCTATTGTTTCAACGTTAGGGTTATTTTAATAATGATTGTAATTGTCTTGTGATGCATAAAGAAATACTTAAATATTTGAAAATTTAAGCGTATAATAAAAATGTCTTTTTCGGTAAAGACTGTGATTAACTCGCAAAAAAATACTTCGTTGAAAATCTGAAATACATCGTTGCTATATATATTTCATTAATAATAAATTTTTTCATGTACACATTTTGAGAGCACAAAGTAAACTATGTAGACAACGGTCGTGTGTAACCAGGCAGTAGCTAGTCTAAATACGAATATAAGAATTATACATACCTTCAATTTCGACATTTTCTCCGCTAGATGTGTCTGAAGAATCATCTTCTATTTTCTGAGGACTTTCTGGGAGAATCTTGACACTATGTTCCCCGCATTCATGTTGAGATCTTTTGTCCGTCACCTGGTGGAACTGAGGACAAAATACGCTTTATTAATAAAGCAATTAGATTCAGAATTGATCATTTTAATTAGTATAGGAATTCGAAAATAAGCATGCTCAATAAAAATGCATGCAAGATGGACACACCATAAATAATACGAGTAATATAAAAATAAAATGTAATTGTACAATGCCTTTTTATTTTTTCAATTGCATATTTAATAAAAATATACAATTTTATAAAAAAAATACTTAAATAGTAGGACAACTTGTCTATCAATGCACAACTAAAGTCAATGAACATGAACAATAAAATAATAAAATTTCAATTAATAATTCCATGTAAATATTATACATACATCGCTAAAGCCCTCGTAAAATTTGAAAAATTACGAAAATATCGGGAATATTCCACTTTGACAAAGTTACGGAAAATTGCAAATAATCCCATAAATTAAAAAAAAATTAAGCGGCACATCATTAACCTTCTTCGTCAAAGCTGTTTCATAGTTGCTCTTTTACCGCTTCAGAGACGCATTAATCATACATAAATGACCAACGGCGAGTAAAGCCGAGAGGCACAGATAGTTTCACTAACTCTACTACTTATGAGATTTTCGTAACGTAAAAGCTAGTGACTGCGTCAAGAATTGTTTATATCATATTTGTAAATTAACTAAGATATTTATACTAAGATTTCTTTAGAAATAAGTAGAACCCTTGTACTTTCTTTTCCTCTTATGTATAATCCTTTGCATTTTTATTGTGTACATGAATAAAGCAAATAAATAAATCCTTATACCCAGTTTTCCTAATGTTAAGTTTCCAACGTATATTTACAGCGTGTATATGAAATAAATAATATAAATAAGATTTATTATAAATATTTATTTATTTTTCATTGTAATTCATACAAAATCTTAACACAGTCGCTAGCTAACTTAACTTTTAACGTTAGATCTCGTGGTAGAGCTACAGATTTACATACTGCTTTCAAGTATTTCGACTATTTCGAATGAAAATAATACAAATACCATTATGTAAAGGCTCCTTTTACGGATCTATTGAAATCGGCTCCAAATTCCGAACCTTTTCTATTTCTTTTTTTTTGTAAATATAGGTAGATTTCTTTTTTTTTTTTTGTAAATATATCAATATATGTGACAATTACTTATTTTTATTCTATTATGGCAATACATATCGAACTGTTACTTGTGTTATATTAACACAGGAGAAAACAACACTCAAATACCTATTTATAGCTCCTTAATTGAGGCCGACCTTAATAGGAGCCTTTACTACAAAATTATTAAACAATGCATTACAATAGAGTCAACATAGGTACTACGATATTAGATATTGATTCAATGCTAACATTAAAAAATTATAATATTTCGACATACTATGTTCAATGTGACATTGAAGAAGACAAAACTGACAAGCCCACGTGACATTATATTAACTCAAAACTGGTTAAAATTAACGGTAAAAATTTTATATAGTGCGGCAGAGATAGGTTACAAAAAAGGGGGGAGGGGGGGGGAGCCCCCCTGCGACCCTCTATGGTGGTCCCATAATGCGGAAATCCATTGTTTCTGAGATATTTACAAATGAAAATTTGAGGTTATAACCCTAATATTTTCATAGATATATTACAAAAAAAAAATATTAAGGGGAAGGGGTCGGTGCGGTGGTTTCATAATACTCCAGAAATCGGTGTGGATTGTGGTTCCTTTTTCAATATGCTTTTCTAACTCAGTTCGAACGCTCCGCTCGCTTCGCTCGCTCCGCTTGTGTGGTTTACACAAGCCTAACCTAACCTAACCGAACCGAGTTGGGTTTGTGACTTTTTTTTTTATTGCGGGGGGCTGCCGCCCCCTGACCCCCCCGTGCAGGGGGGGTCGGGGGCGGTAGCCCCCCCTGCACCCCCCGCTGTTCGTTTTCTGACTAGTCAGATTTCTCTTATAAACATAAGTTATATTTACTAACTAAAATGTTAAATATTTATAAAATGTTAAGTACTGTATTTTCGGGTTGGGTTAAATAAAAGAGAAGTTAAATTTTATAAGTATATTTTATTGCATTTATTAAATCTAAGAATGGGTCGACTTTGGACCTTTTTATACTTCGACGCCATAAATATTCAATTATTAAATCTGTGAAATTTTCACTGTGATAATAATTTTCTTTATTAAAAAAATGCTTTACCACCCTCCACTGGCTCTCTATTCTTTGAGTATGGGTACCATCCTCAGCCACAAATGGATTATCGGGTTCGCTGTGATTTACTTTTTTATGGTTGTACCCATACTCTGGCAAACAATCATACGCCTTCCAGAAATTCGTGTGGATTGTGGTTCCTTTTTCAATATGCTTTTCTATTAATGGAATGAGGACTTCAGCACTCCTCACATTATCTGGACATACTTCCAGCCGAAGGTCTTCACTCCCATCTTCAATCATTCCCAGGATACAGTGACCTTCAATGCGCCTTCCTGTAACAAATGAAACAAATTGTTAAATAAAGTCAATAAGTCACTATTTCCCTATAGGGCCATTTTGGAATGCAACATCTCCGGCGCTGCGGGATGTGCAGCCCCTCTGCCCTTGCGTAAGAATACACAGGCACCATGCGAGCCGAAGCCAAGGTTGCTTACAGCGGGCAGGGGCTGCCCTCCCTCCGCGCCTCCGGCTATTAAAAAAACACTCGAGTATAGGGCAAACAAGACTATGTGAAGTCGGGGTTTACCAAGTCGGATTCCCCCAAATATTAGACTATATCATAACATCCAATACAAGGAAAAGAAGTATAAGAAACTCACCTTTATTATATTTTCTCTTTCCAAATTTGCTTTCATCTATCTGGACAACTTTTCCAGGCCCACCAATTTTTCCAGTGTTCTCCTCCTTGGTAATTTGGTATGAAACAATGACCTACCGGCAGTAACTGTACCAGTCACAGACAGTCACTCTGCTGAGGCATTCCTCTCTCTCATCCCTTGTAGGGTCTTCATGAATGGCGTGATCGTATGAGAATCTATACGCAAAACAATATATTAAGTAAAATATCTGTGGCATGGTGATTTTGGCATTTTCGAACCATGTGCCTTTGGCTCGGCTAATGCGCGATGTGGCTCTACAGTTGCCTTTGTTACACACAAAAGCTCCAACCGTTTTATTCGTTGAGTACTCAATACTCATCGGAGTACGATGCCTGCGGCACATTTTTTTCTCGAGTACGAGGCCTTCTTGAACTGCGAACTCAATGCATTGTTCGCGAGTTCCTAACTGGCGCACAATTCTTGCCAGGTTCCACATGCTGCAAACTTCTTCCGAGTAAAGATGTCTCCGCACATATGGAGACTCGTCATTGGGTAATGACGTAGCCGGTGCAGCGTCTCCGCCGCCAGCACATTCGGCGACAGCAGCAGCACTTGTTGATGGTGTTGGTTCAGCCATCGTAGCAAAACAAAATACGTCCAATCGAAAGGCAAATACAGTAGTCCAGTAGGCAGGCAGTGGTATATCGATTGAGCAAGAAAACTGAGTCCAGGGGCACGCAAGGGTCGTTAATTAAATATGGAGAAACACACAAGAAAACATTCACGAGACACAGAAGGAAACGGAATGGTAAAAAATTCAACGGCGAACAACGTCAACCTGTCATCATTATTTGACAGTTACGTTCAGAAACGTCATTAAAACTATAACATTCCTTTTAATTATACTACCAAACATGTCTAAATTCATTTTTCCTATGGCAATACTCATATTATCATTACAATTACTGAACGAAATGACAGATAGTTATGAACAATGGTGAAATTTCTAATAGAATCGAAAATTTAAAAAAAATCATAACTTAAAAACTGTATGTTTCCGCACTAAAAAGAATAATACAGTTGAATTCAGATTGATTAAATGTAACTAATGGCGTCCTTGAAATATCAAAATTCGTGCCGCACTATATAAAATCCAAGCGAAATTAACAATTCAAGTTAAAACGTGTATGCTTATTTTAAATTTTGAAAAAATGTTTTTTTTATTTTTATTTAAGGATTTTTTTCAAATTTAATGCCATGGTTTTATTTTCCTCTAAAATTGAAGTGTATTTATAGGTAATTTGTAAGTGTATTATTGAATATAAATTTGTGTTTAAATGTGTGTCTGTAAAAGTCTTTAATGACAATTTTAATCAAATACTCGTAGAGTCGTTTTAGATGATCTCATTTTATTACCATAGATAACTAATGTGCGTAGGTAATGTGCGTAGATAGGTCCACGTTTTGGCGAATAAAAAATTACGTCGTTAGTATTAAAAATATTTTACATTAGTACCTATATTAATTAATTTGCACAAACTTTAGCAACATTTACGTCAATGATTTTCTTGATTCATAAGCAAAAAACTTGCTTATGAATTATTGAAAATTGAAGTGACTGTAAAACAAGCACACGAGTAGTTTTTTGATAAGTAGTGGATTTTTGTTCAAGGCAAGTGGTGAAAATTATTAAATTTATTATTGAAAATCCCACAGGTAGTGAGAATCCAACCAGGTAAAAACACTAATTACTGTAGGTAGTACCTAGTTTTCAAGGAACTTCTACACGAGTAGATTTTATACGTATTATTTGTTGTAATATATATAAATTTAAATATAATTATATAGATTTGCGTCAATGATCTATGATAACATATAACCCGAGTAATTGATAAATTGTATTAGAAGTATTTTAATGACAGTACTTTGTAATGCCCTGAGATAAACACGTAATTAATCAATTTTATTATATGTAGCATTTGCTTAGTACACCGTGATTATTATGAAAATGAAGTCATATAGCTAAATAACTGGGATTTTTTGTGGGGGTTTGTTAAAATATTATAAAAAAAAATCTCGTGAAGTTATAAAGTAGCTGATTACTAATTTTGTATTTGAAGAACGATTTGTTTGAATATTTTCACAGGATATACAGGTGTCCCATATCTGACAAGATGAGTTTGTATTTGTATATTTCGAATCGAACTATTAAATTGTAATTAAATAAACTAAAATTAACGATTTATTATATTATCGCGATTGTTACTTAATAAATTAAATTATTTAAATACGATTTGTATTGTTTTTAAAAGTAATAAACGCGATGTAAACCGTATTAAAATATATAATTAAAAAAAAAAATTTGCTCCGTTTATTACCGAAAATTTCAGTAGTCGTTATCCTTATTTATATATATATTTTACAGTTTATCCTTCATACTTAGTACATTGCAAGAACGTACAGTTGTTTGACATTTACTGACATTTAACATTGGTTCACAACTTATATTGCAAAATAATGCTAGGATCAATTATTCAATGTGAAATACGAATAATTACAAACATATTTAATTGTTAATACAATAAAAATAATTTTATACTAGGATTGATTCTTTTAATCTATGTATACTATGTTATACAGGTTGACTTTCTGGTTCCTATAGTACAGGGTTTTACCTAGTTTGGGAACCTAGGTGAAGGATTGTAAAACTTTGTATTAGTAATAAATGTTTTTTTTTTTGAACTTTTAATAAGTGAAACTAAAACACATAAAAAATAAGCGAGTTAGTTTCTCGTACTAAACACACTGTAAAGATTTGGCTGGCTTCTAAAATGTTGTCCTGTTTATTGCACAATTATAAATAACATTTATGAAAAGTATGGCGCATTATAATTTTTTTTTCTGAAATCGAATGGCTTGTGCTTTTTGGTCCCATAGCGAAGTTCAACTAAACGACCTTCACTTTGCCGACCTTGTTTGTTTAGAAAGGTGAAGAGTTGCTAGTTGATCTGTTAGATAAACCTATCCAAGTTTAAGTCGTGCATTGATTTGGAAACAAATTCGTCTTTTTTATTATCTCACCAAATATTTTTTATATTTTTTTTAATTAGGTAGTAGAAGATAGGCACCCTATAGGTTACACTTATTGATTAAGATTATAACTAACAGCCGAGCTTAATTATGATATCTTTTAAAAAAATCTAGGAAAACTAAAACAACTAAGTATTTAATTTTTATTACTCTTCTTATCCAAGCATAAGTCGACTCCTATTACGGACCTATTTTTATTCACGTTTGACATGTTTTTTTTAAAAAAGCTTGTGTTTTACCCCGTACTTTCAATTATATTCGTACCATATTTCATCATAATCGGTTCAGCGGTTTAGCCTTGAAAGCGTAACAGACAGACTCTCGCATTTTTACAATGCAATAAAATGTTTAATAAATAAATGTTACAAGTCCTAGACAGCCTAGACTACTAGTGCATAACATTTAGCTATTTTATGAAGTAGATAAACTTGACACCAAAAAGCTTAATGCAGGTTTCTCCATCAAAGCCGCGGTTTGCCAACACGTGACTTAAACGTGAGCTTTACGAACTAACTCAGACATGCCAGTTT
This sequence comes from Euzophera pinguis, assembly GCA_947363495.1. Classification (NCBI taxonomy): domain Eukaryota; kingdom Metazoa; phylum Arthropoda; class Insecta; order Lepidoptera; family Pyralidae; genus Euzophera; species Euzophera pinguis. The sequence goes on from OX376163.1 coordinate 15,121,254, forward strand.
AGGACATTCTCTTAAATTTGATATTAGTTTATATATTAAATTAAACTATTTTAATACGGTTTTTATCGCGTTTATTACTTATTTATTTACACCTGACGTTTCAAACACTTTACAGTTTAAGTTAATGAATAACAATCGCGAAAACATAAGAAATCATTAGTTTATATATATTAAAAATGAATCTCTATTACATCGCATCACGCCTGAACGCATGGAAAAATTTCGCTTATTCTTTTTGCTTTATCGCCAGGAGAAGGTTTTTACGGAAGAAAAAATCATAGCCCGTCGAATGTCCTATTAACATACCCGTGTGATTAAGCTCTTTCATTTTAGTTACTAGGACGCTCGACGGGTTAACTATGATAAACCTTCTCTTGTTATCTCCGTCTATTAGGTTAGCTAGTATTATAATAATATTACTATCGATAAAATGTAAAATAAAAATAAAACATAGAGTACCTAGGTTCTTGTCATAAAATTATCGTAAAAATTTCAATTTGTCAAATATATAAAGTCAAATCGCCTGTGGGTTATTGTAAACTACATAAATGATGTTTTACTAAAGGTTTTAAGAAAATAAGTACCTATTCAATTGAAAAAAAAAGTATAAAAAATGCTGTTAATAAATTAAACAAAAATATATTACAAGCATTGGCCTGTGTGACTACCACTTCACCGATCAACTGGTTATACCACCTGTTACACAAGTCGTAGTTAAGTTACTGAATGCAATCGCTATGTAGGTACTCTGTGGTAATCATTTTATTATACTTTAGCTCCGAGTGACGGTACATTTCCTTGATGATATGGTATCTTTTAACAAGGATATTAAATACATAAACTAATAGAAGTAGTTTACTTCTATTGCTGGTTATGCAATGGTTGGTTATTAAATACTGTCACTAAAACTGCACGTTTTAGTGAAAAAAACATTTGACTAAAACTGCGCGTCCACTGCGCCAGAATCGAAGCGTACGTCGGAATTGTTGTATTAAAATTTCCTTAAGTGCGTTCCTTACGCTCTGATGCCGTCGCAGTGGATTTGCAACATTTCGTAAGGATCATTTTTCTACTAGATTCTGTTTTCATCAACCCTAAGGTTGACTGAAAGAGAACAATATCAAACAACAGAAAACATCTACGTTTTTTTTTCAAAATGAACATAACGTTTAAATACCACTTTAAAACATAATGTATTCAATTATTATAAATAAACTTAAATTATAATTATATTGAATAAGTCATAAAATTGGGTACAAACATCCTCATTTCACAAAATAAAAAATAATAATACAGATGCTTTTGTTTTTATTTTACAATTTCAAACCATATCCCGAGCATGCGTTTCCATAATTCCAGGTCTATAGACCCGTACCTTATCCATAATAACAACACATATAAATAATAAAAAAGTTTAAAATAACAATTGTAAAATATAATAATAAAAATTTCGCCCTTAATGCCGATCCCACTCGTCGATCGTTACCTTATGTCGTAGATAACAGCTGGTGGTATTGACCCTCCTTCTTAACCTTCTTCTCTGTTTAAAAAAGAAATAAAAACTTGTTAAAATGCATCTTTATATGTACAAAAAAATAATATTATGAAAACAAACCAAATTTAACATTATAAATCTTACAATCCCGTGAAAGCATTTATATAATATATCCATGAAAGCGGAAGATAATTAATTATTCACGAAATCTTAATAACTGCTACAATTATATAAAGCTGAAAATCTAGTATGTTGTGCATATTATTTAGAAAAATATACCTAAACTCAGTACACCTTTCCTGAAATTATCACAGAAACGGTCGTTGCTAGTATAATTAAATAAGTGATAGTAATGACCTCATGGGTTTACCACTCCCTGACTTTCTTGATAAACAATCATTGTTTCTTTAAACAATACAATTGTTGTAAACACACAGAAAACAAAGGTTTCTCGTTAACCAATGCATCTGGTTCACTGCACCAATACTTGTAAAACCGGTCACACTTGCTCAGTTAAATTAAAGGCTCGAGCAGACAGCAGACATAAGTATGCTTGTTTGCTTAAAACTACACTGTACACACTAGTTCGACTCAGTTTTATTGATACTAGAGAAACACTTTAATGAAAAAGATTAAAAGGTGGTACTTCCTATACCTAGTTTACCTTTCATCCTCATTGTGAATCCAGCGGTGTTCCGTTTGATATTAAAACATATATTTTTTCTTATAATTACACATTACTGCCATATAATTTTTTTTACACATAACAATAAAATAAATAGAGAATCACATCACAGCAAATTTGGCTCGAGACGTACAATAAGCACTCACTTATTAAAACACACTTAAATATACATATTTCTTAAAACTATCTTCACTTTATATTGCAATTTAAATTTATTTGGATTTTATATTTGATATCAATATGAATTTATGAACTTAATTAACTTTGTACAAAATATTGGTATAAGTTTAAGTTATACAATATTTAGTTGGGTCAACATAAAACGTTTGTTAATACCTTTAAGTTATATTTTTTGGCCTTAAAGGAAACAGCTTTGTGAAGACCGTAACGAATTGAGGTTAACCGCAAATTACAATTTTATCTGTACGAGTAATATTGTTATCTTACACTTTAATATTTATTTAATTATTTTTTTGTTGTTTATGTAAGATCGTGAGCAAAAACATATAATTTTGAATGCGATTTAGATTTGTAGTATGGTAGTGGTAATGGTAGGTGCCCGTGTATTGTATTGATTAAAATCCGGCTCGAAGGACCAAATGTTTGCTCTATCAGTTGACACTTGTTTTTCTCGCGCTGCTAAGTGGCCTTGCTTTTTTTACATTACCCAGTAATTTTACTACCTTTCTCAGCATTTAAACCCAAACACAATAATAAGTAAACATTGTTTTACGACTATCAAGGCAAAAATAGTAAGCAAACAACTTCTGTCTGATGCAAGAATGTATTGTATAAATAAGATAATTTATACAATGATCTATGTCCGCGTCTTAAAATTAATCAAATCAATTTTTAGCTTGTAAATAAAAATTTATACATTCTGCAAAAGAAAACAATTTGCGAGAAAAAGGGGTTATGATTTAGATTGTTTTTATGTTCTTTTTGTACATTATAACATACTGTAAGTACATCTTTGATATAAAAGTAAGGGTTAAGCGGTACAAATTTAATGTGGTCTTACTGTACAATAAAGATTTTAAAAATACAAATATTATTATCGAACTCAGGAAAAGAACAGTTTTATAAGTTGCTTTTTATAGAGCAAATATGTGGGAATATTGTCCACATTATTGCAGTGCAAATGAAAGGAAATGGTTAATGGTTTTGTCGATTTTCCTTATTTGTGTCGGAAATCCGATGACCAACAATAAGTAGCGGTGTAAACATTTCAACCGACATCAAGAAATAAGGTGATTGTCATTTTATGCACTTAGCAAATTATTGTATGTATGTATGTATGTACAATAATTATTTTGCGTGTTTACATTTGATAATTCATTGCTTTGTTTTCATTTCAATTAAATGTCATTTTGTTGATATTTTGTTTTATTTAGAAATAGTTTTAGATTGAGTATAATTAGTGAAGTAGTTGAATAATTCGGTACTCTGACCGAGCGTGCCATTAAATTTTCTTAAAGATTGTGCGAATCAAGCGGCGGTGAACGTAACCTGATTTTAATTGGTCGCCACTAGTGAATTATGATTTCTTGAGCTCCATGTTCCAAAATAGTTGACGTTTATTATTTGACACATTTATAAATTAAATTTTGCTTTAAAAAAATAAAGATAATTCTAAAAATTCTGATATTTACTAAATATCACGCATGATGGCAAATCTGGATAAATCCAATGAACATCATTGGTGATAATATAATATATTAAAAAGGCTTCGTGACAGATATAAACGTTTATCTTACATGTGAATTGTAAATGATAATGTAACTAACAATTTTGTTTGATTCGATTTTCGCACGAGTTCTCGAGTACTCGATAATGGAATCGATAAATATATAAACTAGTTCAAATTAATATCACTAAGCTTGTGCATGATATGGTTGCTAAGTAGTTTAAATGTTCACGATCTTAGCGTTGTCCCTGTTATTCTTTAGATTAACGACCCGTATATCCGTAGCGAATGCGCCTGTCAAGCGATGGCGTGACGCGACCACTATTGGATTGGTCGCCATTAAGTAGCATTTTCTATCTTGAGCTCCTTCGTGCTTCTGAAGGCACGTTAAGCCGCTGGGTTCAGGTTGTAATGGATAGATAGCAGTCGTGAGGCTGTTTCAGATGCCTAAGGGCAGCCTAAAAAATTCTGACACTGTTGGCCACTAACACACTTCGGGTCATGTTCCTGCTGGTCTAGTTTTCCTGTAAAAAGGGTTACGGAGATCAGACGGCAGCCGCTTCATTGTAATAACAAGTTCCGCCAAATCTAGGACCATGACTTACAGCGTACCCTAGGCTTCGAAGCGTAAGCTGACGACACGATTAGGAATACACGCTAGAATGATGATGATGAATATTTAAAACTACTACATACTTGGATTAAATAATTAAATACGTAAATTTATTATAGATCTGAACAAGATCTCTACTTTTGTTGAAAATGTTGTATTTTTTAAATACAAACTTTATTGTATAAAACGAATGGAGAACAAAATTTGTTAATTTTTTACTATAAAAATTGTAAGTAATGTGGAGCAACTCACAGAGTAGAAACAAAACATTAAGCCCGCCAATTGTCGAAGTATTTTTTCACTTGTACAATAAAGATTTATAAATAAATAAATTACAGATAGAAGCAACAAAAAATAGCCTACTAAAACACTTAAGTATTAACATTTATGTAAATTAAAGATAATCTTATGAAATCAACCGCATCACATCAGTATTCCTTACAGGATTTTACATCAAATATGCTTGCGTCGTGCAAGTGGATGAATTCAGTTATAAAGAAATATATTAACGTAGGCCCATGGGGGAGATATCGAAAAATTTGTCACGCTTTCTTACCCCCAATCCCCATAAGTGCTGTTGGAAGAACATCAAGCCATTCTTGTGGAATAAATATAAATGGGTTATTGTTTTATTTTCTTTATTCGAGTACGGGAGAGAATTTGTTGCGTTTAGAAAATAGGGTTACAAATTGTTATATTTGTTTCTTTTTTCATCGCTTCTAGATTTATAATATTAGATTTTATAAATAAAGTTGCGAAAATATTTTCACAATTTAATTATTTATAAATAGGTTTATGGTAGGTAAACATTTTATTTATATTTTTAATGTTAATAAGTTGTGTATCATTTCAAATATCACCTAATCAAATTATAATAATATTAATATTATATTAATTTAAGATGAGATACCTCATATTTTAGTTTTTTGATAAATTTAAATTTTTAATGTACTTACAGATCTCCCAAATATAGCCATTTTTGATTCACGTCTCAAGCTCTGATAGTCTCTTACACCGTAACAACACTCTTCATCGTCCGAATATGGTGAATTAAAATATACTATGTTTCTCCTCATTTTTCTTTAATTATAATTATGATAATAATATTACTTCAATATAATTTACAGATTTATGAAATCGAAAAAATGAAAAAAAAAAAATATTTCTATAAAAAATTTTTTTTACATGAGCTACCGAAACGTCTAACAACCATTCTGTCGAAGAGATTGTCAGTAACTAAATGTGCCAATCTAACAGTCCAGAAAAAAAAGTTACACAATAAGACCAATGTGAACGCCATTGAAGTAGACAATAGTATTTCCAAATAGCTTTTTTCTTGTTGAATGAGTTGAATGAAATGTTTACGAGATTGGAAAGTGATTAAACACAGTTTTCCGTACATGTTTGTAAATATATAGATTGCCGTAGTGACATCCGTACACATTCTGCACTATAGTCTAACCTCCTGTTCATACAATTTAACAAGCGTTCGTTTAGCCTATTTTAACCAAAATAAGTTTTGCCTCGTTCTTCAGCTTAGTTGAAGAGATAAGACGCGACTAGGTATAAAAAGAGAATCGTCAATATTTCTGAAATATTTTTTAAAATCCGATTATTGTTTGACATCAGGCAAGTTTTAAAATTATTATAATTTTGCATTCTACCCAGTTACAGATTACTTTTATCGTAATTGAGTTAAGACTAAACTAACTATTACCATCGAGAAACTGCTGTTTAATCTCTGTAACGAAACTTACTTTTTTTTAATACAAATATAAGTATATAAATCTTAATTGAACAAAAAGAAAAAAAATATATGACTTCGAAGTCCTTGTCTGGGACTTTTAAAAATAATACTTATTTTTGTCATTTCGTACCGAGGTTAAGTTTTATAGAATTGAATTTAAAAGACTGAAGGTAAATTAAATATTTTCTTGCGAATGAAAATGGCAATGCAATATATCCTTCTTACGTTTTTTTATTTTTTTTTTGTAGCACGAAAATTTTATGAAAGATTTAAAGAAGATATTTTCATTTATTTTACATAACCAAAAAATATCAGATAAAAGTTTCACAAAAGCATTGACGTTGGTATAAAAATTTCCAAAAAAAAATCGTATTCAGCTCTACTTTTTACTTCGGTTTTAATATTTTCCAATAAAAAAGGGAAAAATTAAAAAAAATATTAAGTTTTTAGACAACCAAAATTGTGATGGATGGAAAACGAAGTGATAAAAAAATTAAAACATACAATCAAACATTAGTTTCACTTACCTAATCGCAACACATTAAAGATGGCCTAGAAATGCGGCAGGAGAAAGAAAGAGACAAGCATATTATAAATCTTGCTTATGATTAATAAAAAAAAAAACAAAATATACAATCAAACATTTGGTTTTACTAACTTAATCGCAAGACATCTAAAGATAACCAAGAACTGCGCAGAAGCACTTAGGCGACACATTAACACAGATGTCTCGACAAATGATAACAGGGTCACTGACATTCACCGATAAGACAAAAATATATATGTGTGAGTGTATATTTGTTTTGTAGGAATATAAATTATGACGTAATTTAAAAACGCATGTTTCTTTGACGTTTTTGTCGAGCGTTTGTCATTGTCAATTGAGTGTCGTACGGAAAAAGGATTTATTGGAGATAGAGATAGTATTTTTATGCACTGATTAAATAGAGGTAAGGTAGTAATATAAACTAAAAATAGAAATTTGTCCTTATCTACCAGCAAAATTTTTAGTATCTGTACATGTGTATTATATATAGTTTTATGTACTTTTTTTTTTTATTTATTGTCAGCAATAAGTTTTCTCGACAAATCTATTTTAGACACTAGTGGTTTTAGTGGCGGTTCCGAATAACTCTGACACCAGCGTGTACATGGTCGATTGACAATGTAACCTACACGAAATGATGATGACAAATGGTTTGTAGTACGCAATAAAATTAAACATTGTGTTAATCCATACTAATATTAATAAATGCGAAAGTCTGTCTGTCTGTCTGTTACGCTTTCACGGTCAAACCGCTGAACGGATTTTGATGAAATTTGGTATGAATATAGTTAAAGACCCGGGGTCAAACATAGGCTACTTTTTGACGCAGGCAGAGCTGCGGGAAAAATCTAGTATTTAAAGAAAAAAAATCTAGTATGAAAAAAAAACTTTGATTTGTGTATATTTTTAAAATTATTTTTACACAGTTTATAAACGCAGATTTTTTAAATTTTTCTACCATTTTCCTTGTTGTTCTACTTCACGTGTCAATCATATGCAGTCTAGTTTATATGCCATGTACTGAGCCATGGGTAATGCTTAACATAATTCCCACGATTATCTTATCACATGTTTTGTACTCAACATACATAGTATTAATCACGAAGAATCTAGACCAAACATTTTGATGTGTTATTCTAAACTTAAAGTGTAAAGATAACATACTTTTTTAAATATAAATATTAGTTTATGTCTGGAATATAGACTACATAAATTTATTTTTTTATTGTTATAATAGAAACAAAATTCCTATAAATGCTGTATCCAAATTTCGGTTATATATCGAAATAAGGAAAAAATAATGTTTATTCATTATATCTGTGTTAGTTTGTGTATAATTTACAGAAATGTCTTCACTGATGAGGTTTTAAAAATTACTTTATATTCATTAAATTAAACTATTTTAATACGGTTTTATCGCGTTTATTAACAAATTCTACATGCAAATTGACGGTGTAGCTATGGGGTTTCCAGTCTCTCCCATTGTTGCCGACATTTTCATGGAAGACCTTGAGGAGAAGGCTCTTTCAAGCACCCTGGCTATGCCGAAGATGTTCAAACGGTACGTAGATGATACTTTTGTTGTACTCCCCAAAACTCAAGTCTCTGTTTTATTAGATCATCTAAATTCCATTAATAGTAAAATTAAATTCACTATGGAACCTGAGATCAATAATTCATTAGCCTTTCTTGATGTTTTAATAACTAGAAATCTTGACAATAGTATCAGTCACACTGTGTACAGAAAGCCCACACAAATATCTCAACGGTAAATCTCACCATCATCCATGTCAGTTAGCTACCGTAGGCAAATCTTTGTTACAGAGAGCACACGGCATCTGTGACACCCACCATCTTAAGGAGGAGCTTCACCGAGTCAAGTCTGTCTTAAGAAGCAACAATCTCAGCCTCCCACACATATGTCACAGAAGTCGACCCAAGCCGCACACAGTTGATCGTTTTCCTGCCATCTTACCATACATAAAGGGAGTCACGGACAAGATTGGTAACATACTTAGGCGAACTTCAATCAAGACCTATTACAAGCCGCATAAGAAAATAAACCAATTTTTAAGACCTGTAAAATCCAATATCCCATTGCAAGATGCTAGAGTTTATAAAATTGACTGTGACTGTGGTTTATCATACATTGGGCAAACAAAGAGAAGCATTAATACTCGTATAAAAGAACATATTGCTGACATGAAAAATAGACGCTCAACCAAGTCTGCAGTCTGTGAACATGATCTAGACAAACCCAACCACTATATGCGTTTTGATAATCCTCAAGTCCTTGCAAAGGAAAACAGATTCATTCCAAGGATGTTACGTGAAGCTATTGAAATTTAAAAACATCCTAATTTCAATAGAGAGGATGGATGGCAGGTACCGCCAGCTTGGGACCCAGTCATTAACTTAATAAAATCGCAAACTCGGAAGCAGACTGCAAGACCCTTAGATACTGTGAGCCAATACTGCGTGAATCGGAATAGTTCCCAATAAAATTTCAGGCGGTAGTTTGTAATCTTATGACATCAAAGACAAATTTTAACTTAGTCTGTCTGCGACCATGAACGCTGTAAAGTGTTTGAAACTTTAGGTGTAAATAAATAAGTAATAAACGCGATAAAACCGTATTAAAATAGTTTAATTTAATGAATAACAATCGCGAAAACATAAGAAATTACTATATATTGTCTCTTAATCTTTATATACAAAAAATACAAAGAGAGAATATCATCAGTGCAGACATGTCGGTAAATTATACATTAGCTATTTACCTGTATACTAATAATTAATATACTAATTATCTTTCTGCTTCGCCGAGTACTTCATTGTACGTCAGTACATTTATCTATTCTGGACATCGCAAAATAGAAAATGAGTGTTTATATGTTAATTTGCACCCGCTACCCTTTCACTCCTGAGTTTTTAAGATTTCAACTTTACTTTGTTGACGTAATGTTATTAATGACCAAGTTCAGTTTATTTTAGTCAGTCTTTTCCAGAAGTTTACTTTGATGATAACAAATAACCCAGATTTATAAGTTTGGGGGACGCTTGGTGATAAAACAATTATATTGAAATCGAGCCTAATATTTCTTTGGTACATACGAAGAGTATCTGCTCAAGTATTTTACACCATAAACTTTTACTTTTTAAATTGTATTTTAAACCATGGAGCATGCATCTAAAAGTGCACGATAAAGCCTAGTGGTTTACTACTAAAGATAGATCATTATTTTCAAGTTGGCAAAATATATGTAAATTCTGTTACTCGTATACATATTGGAGATTTAAAATATTTCTGAATACTTTAGTTATTAATAATCCATAGTAATCTAAAAATCGAAAGCCTTTCTGTTAGGCTTTCACAGCCAAATCGCTGAACGGATTTTGATGAAATTTGGTATGAATATAAGAAGATCCGGAGTCAAACAAAGGCAACTTTTTGACGCAGGCGGAGCTGCGGGCTATATAGTATAAATATAGATAATAAATCAAGAAGACACATAGGAAGTTAAACATAACCGCACTTTGCACTACTTCCTTCACACAACAATTTTATATAACCACGAACATTGACGTAACATATTATATCTTGACGTCATAGCACATTGTAATTTGATATACTAGATTGATTATCATGGTTTTATATATGCCATGCTTGTTAAGGGTTCATTATTGCATGTTGTTAAATGGTTGATATTCAATGGTTGATAAATAAAGCACGTCGAAGAATTAACTGTAGTTTTGCGTTTTTAGGGATTCGTGCTCAAAGTATGAAAACGGTTGGAATTTTTTGTGTGTTTGGTCTTTTGTCTGTTGGGCTATTTTTTTAAATCCTACTTTAATTTGTTTGGCATTCAATTTCATACTTTATTAGAAGTGTAGTAATAATAAAAACATAAAATTTTATGGAATAATTTCAATAGCGCAAAAACAAAACAAAAGTAAGTAAACTATTTTCTTTGCTTCAAATATTTTTTAATGCGCCCTCTCCGTTCTTTGGCAATAAAAGGATAACAGCCCACAATAAACGTGTGAACAGTACAAAACGTAAAAAATCCATACTGAATATGGATTCCAGACGGGCTGAGATATTCCTGGATGGATGAATCACCCCCTGTGTCATCCACGTCTAATGAAACCCTGGATGTTTATGTTTACGTAAACTGTTTGTACGTTTTAAGTGTTAACGACCAATTAAAATACTAGTTGACGTCGAATTTGATATGGTTAGGATTTTTACCGGTTTTTAGGATTAAGCCGTGTAGACTATAGTATATGAGTAGATTTTATTTAAATATTTGCAGGAATGTGGTTTAAATTTCGAATGTTTTTTCTTCTTTTTATGGCTTTTACTTTCGTATTTAGCCAGTAACAAGTAAACATTATTTAATACAACAAAGTTGTTTAGTCAAACAAGTCAGTAGTTAAGTCAAGTCGAGTCAGAAGTATTATGCTATGTGAAGTGGTAGAAAAACTGCACTTAGCGATTTCCAGGCTTTTGGCAACAAACAAGAAAATTACATAAATCGAACATTGTATCACTTCCCAACAATCACACTTATTCTAGAAAACTTTGCAAATAATATTCCATCATTATTATGCACAAACACTCAAAAAAACAAACACAAATTTTGGAAATTAAAATACAGCGTTAATACAGCTTCCCGCCAAAAGCCTCTCGAATGGTTATAACGCTCTTTAATTTTATGACAGTAGGTAGGCCAGTAATTATTAACTATTTCATAGTCTGATTTTGTATCTTTTTTTTAAATATCCTCTTTGCATTTTATGAGTTTGGTAGGTAGGTACTTACAACACTCCTTGATGATTCATTACTTGGATTATAATCCGTGCCGTATATTGATTGTGTTTGATGCGTGGTTCACACGCAAACAGTATTTTCCTATCACCTTTAGATCAAAGAGACTTAATGATGATTATTGCTTGCTAGAGTTTATGAGATACGTAAGATTGATACATTTGAAATATAATAAAAAGACGAAGTGAAATAATCATTTTTTTATATGGATTGCTACCATTCTGTCCTTGATTCTTGAATGAATATAAGATGATGATAGTTCGTTAGAGTTACTTGTTTCTATTTTTATTTAGATTGATCTATACGTAATAATATATATGATTATAGTTTGGTGACAATACTTACGGAAATAACTGGCGACGTCAGCACAAACAATTTTTTATTTTATTTCTAATGTTCTGTTCTAATGTTCTTTATTTAAATTTATATTTTACAGGTGATGTTATATTTTTTGTCACAAATATATTAGACTTTTATTTGGATATTTTTTTAAGAAAAATTCTCGATTATTACTGACCTGTCTGACTACCCTTCCGTCGATATTCTTTTGTTATGGTGTATATTATCTTCAAATGGACACCGAAGTAAGAATGAATCTTAACAATTGCATTAGCGACAATAGGTTTTGTCCACTACCTGCGATCCTTTTTGAAATGTTAAGAAAGTGTAAGTAGACTTTAAAGTTATTGCAATTTTGTGTTTTCCTGGCCTTAATCATAAATTTGCAAACAACTGTCACTAAAAGGAATAGTTATCCTTTACATTTGTACGGAAATCCGGCAGAGGCGCTTCATTGATTTTAATACAAAACTCTAAGGCAGTTTCTGCGACCTTAGTGTTGTATCAAAATTTATTTTTAAATTAAACTATTTTAATACGGTTTTATCGCGTGTAATAAACGCGATAAAACCGTATTAAAATAGTTTAATTTAATGAATAACAATCGCGAAAACATAAGAAATCAAAATTTATTTTTTTAACTTATTCATATAGTAGAGACTTTTTAATATTATTTTTTGTTATTTTAGTAAATGATATAAAATATATGAAATATTATTCTGCTATTTGCATTTGATACCGGTTAAAATGCACAGATACTGGTAAGTGTTTGAACTAAGTTTATAGTTTTCAAACCTTTCTTCATCCAAAGAAAAAAGTTATAAAAAAAGTACTACCTAACTGAGTTAAAACTGCTAAGACGAGACAAATCATCATCATCATCCTAGCGTGTATTCCTAGTTGCGTCGTCAGCTTACGCTTCGGAGGGTACGCTCTAAGTCATGGTCCTAGATTTAGCGGAACTGGTTATTACAATGGAGCGACTGCCGTCTGACCTCCGTAATCCTTTTTTACAGGGAAACCAGACCAACAGGAACGCAACACTGTTAGAATTTTTCAGGCTGCCTCTAAGTCTGCCTGTGCTAAGGCACAGCCTCACGACTGCTATCTATTGATAACAACCGGGGCCAACGGCTTAACGTGCCTTTCGAAGCACGGAGGAGCTAAAGATAGAAAATGCCACTAAATGGCGACCAATCCAATAGTGATCGCGTCACGCCGTCGATTGACATGCGCATTCGCTACTCGGGTCGCAGCCCTACTAACGAGTTCCTCTAATTTCTTTTAGGTATTATGATACTAGAAATTACGTTTTATGGAACCATCTATAAGTTGTATTAAAAAATTAACTTACGATCTCTTGTGCCCCAACACGCTATAGTGTCACATTGACATATTTTTTTTATCTCAATATTTGCCATATGAAGAGAACTTATCACAGATTCCTCAGACTAAGACGAGAGAAATATAGACTGTAAAAATAATCTGCAAACGCCCGTCACATGCTTAAGGCCAAATTTTAGTTTCCTTGTTCTCCTTACAAGGTGTTTAAATTGCTTATTATGTTTGCGTGTCAAGTTGTCAACGAATCATCAATGTCAGATAAACAGGAAATATTCTTTGTATGTCGATCTAGAGTCAATTTAAAATCATTTTTTAAATATTGCCACGAAACTGGCCGCTTTTAGAATAAAAATTAAAAATTAGTTCTCTATTTAAAATTCGAGAGAATCGTAATTAATTTTAAGAGGGCGTTTTGTGATGAAACTATTTGGTTTTATGAAGATGAGAGTTCTAGATTTAAAATTTAAGAGCTTCGTGGCTGGAATACTTGCTTGGTAGGATGAAAAATCTAGAAGTCTCGATAAGTATTATAGACACGGTTTACTCAATATTATTTTTTCTTTTCAATTTCTTTTTTAAACTGTCTCAAATTTAGGAAAGAAAACGAGAATAATTTTATAGTGTAATCTAATATTAAATTATTTTTAAAAATAAAAGATTTTCGAAAGCTGGTCACTAATAAATAAAAAAATATCTGATTTTAAATACAATAACTTTCGGTGGTATTTCTATGACATAGCATATTTAGACTAAATTAATAGGTAATTTGACCTCACATAGCTTTAAATTCATTCATAGATATCGAGCGGGATTTATTATTATAGCCAATCAACTTTGTACACCCTGATGTCAATATTTTGCCTCTAATGTGATTCTTTTAACAACCACCAAATAGCAGCCAGGACTATTCCTAAACAAGAAATCATCATTACTATAAGACAATCAGGTGATTCAAGCCTGCTTTGTCTAAACTAAACGAAGTATGCTTTCTATGGGAATCAAACCCACGACATCAGCGCCTAATGGACCACGATAGCAGTTAAATTCTTCTTCTTGTCGAGTCGAAATGATTGATTCTTCGGATTAATTTAGACCAGTTAAATTGAAAACCATCGACACAAAACCGAAGGTGCAAAGGATTTTAGGTCAAATACAGTAGGCTTTACATATAATATGCATCTATACCGACTGCCAGCTGGCTTATCCTACAGGATATCACTAATTATCTCCAACTCGTCGCGTCCGCTTCACATATGACCAGTTTCTGAGAAAAAACTAGATTTTGAGATGGATGCAGTGCTGGTTTGACAGATGTTAGTGTTTAAGACTGTAGGGAAAATAGTGCATCAATTTTGACTTGGCGGACCGAACGGGAATTCCGACAAACAATTAAAAATAGAAATATTTGAAAAAAAAAAATGCGTAACATACCTAACGCATTTTTCTTAAGATATCTGGAATTTTTAACTTTTCTGCGTAATTTTCATTTCCTTTAACAATAAAATTTGAATTACCTAATCGAAACGAAGTTTTCAAATTAAAAAAACTGTTCCTAATTGAATGTCGGCAAAATAGGCGTGTGAGTACATGTATGTGTTTACACAGATATCAGATTTACTTATATCCTATCTTGTATCCTGTTCCGGAAGTGGTTTGGTTATAGCATCCTTCCCGTAAAGTCGTATCGAGTAGCTACATTCAATTAAAATATACATTTTGAAATTAACACATGAATTTTAGTTTCCTAAGTAATTTCAACACTTGCTTAAACGATATTTAGATAATTTATAAAAAATTTGGATTTATACTGATTTATTTATTTCATGTACATGCTGTAAATAAACTTTGGAAACTTAACATTAGGAAAACTGTGTACTGTGTGTGTCTGATTTCCAAAATCTGTGTAAATTTTCTAAATTTCTGCATTATCGGGTCATTTGCACGCTTGGTTATTGCGAATTTATTATGTATCGTATGTATTGTATGCGTGTAATTTGCGTTTGGCATTTTGCGTCGAAGTTCACAGGCACGTTTTTTATCGTTTCCTGAGTGCTCAGCTATCTGGAGCTTTCAAAGACTTTTACCGAAGCTACTGGCAATACCATAACAGTGACGGAATATTGGTCTTCACAAATATGATTAAACATAAGAAAGAATTCTATATATTTTGATGGCGAGAGATGCGGTAGAAGGCGACTGTACGTATTTGTTAGTAACCATTCACTAAGAGTAATTTAATTTATCGATCCTCGCTTTCTGCGCCCGTATCTATCGATTCCATTATCTATCATGAGTAATTACTATCACAAGCACTTGATGTAAGTGCATATAATGAGATCACTCCTCGTTTCACAAAATAGGTAATTTTGTTTTCTTTCCTACATATGTTTTTTTTTCTGACATCATTTTCAAATGTGACCTATTATTTTATGTTAAATTGATAATTGATGAATTATAAATGATAGTATTTCTGTTAAATACTTTTTGCATAAGACGTGATGAATAAATCAACAGACAATCTTTCTCTGTCGTATGACTTTGGATCCAAAGCAAGTAGCTGAATAGATTGAAGCGCAGCGTTGGACATCCACCGACCAGATGGTCCAGCAGTGGAATGACTGCGACTGAAATGATGATAATGAAAGCAGCTGAAAACGCTGCAAGAAAACCGCTAAGATAAAAGACAAAAAAAATACTTCTGTTGCTCGACTAAAGCCAAAATTCGTTAAACTAATGTAATGTAGAGAGGGCTAGAGAGAAAATCATTCCACGTTAGGTGTAAATTAAATGATTACTTATGCAGTATACTTTGTGCCCCACTGTACATCAGCTTTTTACAATTTTATGAGAGATTCTTTATAGTTTACCTATTAGCTAGGAAAACGATTAAAATAACGATGTTTATAATGACCATGAATCGCTAATAGCTCTCTGCATACTTATGCAGATTGTGAAAGAAGTGTACTTTGACTAGTTACTAACAAGTCTGACGTGTTGTTCGGGTATAAGAGTAGACCACTTCCTTTTCTTCCTATAGATGAAGTATTTTACCTTTGCCTGAGTGATTAAGTTAAAGTTACCGACACACACAACTTCTTTTCGCTATTTAGCTCCGGTTATGTGTAACTTGCATAGCTTTATATAATTGAAAATCAATGGAAGAAATAGAATTAACTAATTTCAGCCTAAAACGATTAAGCTAGAATTTAGTAACAGAATCATTATAAAAATCGTTCTGGAGCCCTATTTTGAAAATGGTGAGTCGAATGTTTTTAGTTCGGTATCATAATGAGATTTTCATTCGACATAATTTTCAGCGACCCGCGTGTCCGTAGCAAATGCGCTTGTCAAGCGACGGCGTGACGCGACCACTATTAGATTGGTCGCCGTTTAGTGGCATTTTCTATCTTGAGCTCCTCCGTGCCTGGGACGGCACGTTAAGCCGTTGGTCCCGGTTGTTGTCGATAGATAGCAGTCGTGAGGCTGTGTCAGATGCCTTAGGGCAGCCTGAAAAATTCTGACAGTGTTGGCCACTAACACGCACCTCGGGTCATGTTCCTGTTGGTCTGGTTTCCCTGTAAAAAGGGTTAAGGAGGCAGTCGCTCCATTGTAATAACCAGTTCCGCCAAATCTAGGACCATGACCTATAGCGTACCCCAGGCTCCGAAGCGTAAGCTGACGACGCAACTGGGAATACACGCTAGGATGATGATATTAGTATCGGTAGAAGTTTATATCCGACAGTACAACAGTCGTTTAAACAAAGCATTGTGATTCTTTTATCAGAACACCTTTGTTTTTGAGCACAAAGGAACGAGTACCACGCTACGACGTACATATACATATATACCTATGTTAATACAATGTTGTTTGCTGTTACAGCGTACGAATACAAAAAACTTTAACGGACACCCATCTTACTTGCAGAGTCAGCTTTAAGTCCACCCTTAACATGATTGTAATGAAGTTAAATTAATAAATATATAGAATATGTCTTTTTATTCTTTAGAGTCAATGGCTAGAATAATATTGAGTAGTATCTGGCAACTTCTACCGATCAGACGTATACCATGTAGCTATACGGCTCGACAGAAGATGGGCTATTGACTGCAGTCACTGTATATATAATCAGTATTTTTATTGTATGGATTACAAAGTCGAAAAGAGTGAGTTACAAGATCGTGCATCGTGCCTGGCAGAAGCTCAAAACACTATATGTGGCGATCAATTGACCAATCCATTCCGTCCATGCTCGGTGTAGTTTAAAACGCAATATACGAGTAGTTTTGAATATACTTGTTAGCTAGAGGCTATCGAGGACCTAGTATGTGCCGTTTTCGGGATTTAAAAAAAATAAATTGGTTATATTCCTCATAAACTTTCGAGACTAATCCCTTAATTTTATAATCGGAATATTTCCGTAAAATTGGCACATCACTAATGAAAGCACTAATGTAGCAATCATAATAAGTAAAGCTGAATTTATGCCCGCCTTATTTACTTCTTTTTGTGACTTCATGTGATTAAGAAAGAGGTAAAAGAACGTCTTACAAAATCCCGAAATGGCAGTTGTTGCCGCATTGGCTTCTTTATAAACAAAGCCTAAAAAGACGTGGACGAGGTCGCTAGACTAATTTAATTTTCATATTTCGTACATTTTCGACAATGACTCTAAGTATTCTAAGCAACAAACAACTTGAACTCTATGTCTGAATCGTTGTTAAAGCAATTTTGTGACTGTGAACTGTAATTGCTTTATGTAAGTAGATCAGATTATCAAAAGGATTCAAAGTAAAGAATTGAGTATCAATCTGTCAGATTGTAAACAGGGCACAATTTACGGGAAAGGAAAGATGTGATGATAAAGTGACAACTTGATAGGACACGAGAAGAAAAATCAAGCATTTCAAATTAAATCAAAAATGCAAGGGATCTAGTTAAATTGAACGCAATGAAATAAAAAAATAAAAAATACCTTTGCCAATTGAAATCAATACAAATAGAAGTGAAGTTTACACTAGAAAAATTTTGTTTTACTATTCATTTTAGATTCATGACCATCTTCATAAATTGTCACCACATTAAAAATACAATATTGACACATAAATTCATCAAAATTACTCATTCACCAGTAGAACATGAGTCAGGCAATAAAAGCCCCAAGGCATATCCTGGTGACAAAGTCTTCTTGGAAATATTAACTCTTGATTTTAATGGTACTTTAGTAACTAATTTAATTAAAATAGACTCAACAATTATTTAATCTAACAAGAATAAGGTAAAACTATTATGTTTTCTATGACAAAGGTAAAAATGGTTGCTTTAATTTAAGTGACTTAAAACGACACTTCATTTCGATATAACATCTGACATTATCGAATTATTATTAATTACATTCAGAATTAATGAAAACAGAGTTACTTCAAAATGACTTTGTATTCACGACATTCAAGGACAAAACAAAATTAAGGTCAAGTGCCATTTGAAATGTTATTAGTCTGCCTATAATATGAATAACGTTGTCTCTTCCTTTGGGAATCAATGAATGGCCACGAGGAATGTTAAGTTATTCACTTCACTCAGCCGGTGAAGTGAAATCCAGAAATGTACGTGACTACAATGCTTAGACGTAAATTGATCGCATATTTACTAAGTGGCCCAATATAACCGATATAGATATACTTAGCGCGATTGTTGATGTAGGTCGTTTTGTAGTCGTTAATCAAAATTATGTTGATTGCATTCTTAAAATCGGTGTCATTATGAAACATGAAATGCCAAAACTGGTTTATGTTCTATAGGTGGACAAAGTTATAACATAAACTTGAATTATTAATAAATCGGTTATTTTTGAGAATATAAAATCACAAATTTGAATGAAGTAATATGTTAGTCATAATAATTTCATATTTTTTAAATATAAAATTTTTAAATTAAAAAATTTTGGACACCTTACTATTAACCAACAACCACCACGTGTTTCATTGTATTTTTTTTCTTGTTATGATTATGTTAAATTTTTTCAAAATTTGTTTAAAAAAAATATTTTAATATTAATTACATAAAAAATAAATTACTAAACTCACCAATCCCTGAATCCTTGGAAACATCGTTCACAATCAACAACACTTGAACAGTTTCACAAACACAACCTGTTATCACAACACAACACTAAGGGCGTACCGCAAGGCAGTATACTATGCGTGCGCACGAGTCGAACTTTCGGACGCGTCTGCGCCAAACACTAACCGTAGCGAGTACAGTGGCATGTACACATGACTCATCCTTTGGAGGCTCGTCAGCCTTTATCTTTATTTATCTTTTGTTTGAAATTGTGTTATTGGAATTTTAGATTTAGCTTACCTGAAGAACTAGGTAAAAAGTTTCTAAAGAAGTGGAGTCGCAGGTAATTTAAGATAAGCCTTCTTTTGTTTCCGCATCGGCACTTTATCTATAGGAAGTAGGTTCTTAGGACTCAGGTAGTTTCGGTTTTCGTATTGTTTTGAGTAAAAAACCTAATTTAATATATTTTGTTTATTGTTCTGAGTATAATTACAAACATGATAGTTATTTACTACACTTTGATCTTAGCCAAAAGGCCGAGATGCGAGTCGAAGAATTTTACTTCGATAAGCTCGCAACTTACCGAGTCATAGTTTTTAAACATTAGTCATAATCATAAAGTTAATTTAACAAAATAATTTAATGACATTTCGATGACGTCACTCTCGTAACTATTTTTAAGTAGATATTTTAGATGTATTATCTAATGGGAAAGAAGAATGAAGTTGAATACATATAAAATGGATATTTCTTATATCTTAAGAAATTTCTTCAAGCTTTAAAGGAAATTGTAGAGTTATCTACAATTTCCTTAAAAGTTGAATTAGTTATCTGATTTATTTTCGTAAACATGTACAATTTGTAATTTTAATCAGTAAATACTAAAATAAATATCATACTCTTGATCATCGCATCACGCGTGAATGGATGAAACAATTTAGCTATTTTTTTTTAAATTATTTTAAGGAGTAGGTTCTTCTTCATTCGGTGCCATCTTCAACGAAGGTCGGCAACCATAAATGCAATCTGTACTCTTGAGACAGCCGCTTGGAGCAGGGATCGCTTGCTTCTATGTAGTATTATTGGCGTAGGTTTTTCAATATTGAAAGTCTCCTTCTCCCATCTCTTGCTCAACTTGGAGTGCTATTTTTGAAAAGTTTGTCTCACGCAAAATCGGCGAGACGAATAATTTTTGTTCGATATCGAGGATTTTTGTCTGATCATCATCAATTATAGCCTTTTCCCATTTCAATTGGGGTCGGCTCTCCGTATTTTCCTGCGCCAATCTCCCCTATAGTGCACCATTTCAGGGATTATTGCCATCGTCTTCATGTCCCCTTCTTGTGGTGTTCGGCCTAGTTGTACTCCTCTGCTTTGTTTCCATTCAGTCATATTTGGGACGTGTCTGTCATGTGATCGATATCGAATGATTTTCATTCGATATATAGTCATACATTCAAAGATAGGGCTCCGGCACCACATCGCTCAAGTGCACTGGGGTCTGTTTAATAGTCTTCTCCCTCGTATTTTGATATGATAGTACTCGTAAATTGCGTGCTATAAATAGTCATATTTTGTAACACGCATTAAAACTTGCCCATTTAAAGCCAGGCATAATCCTAGCTTATCTGTTATCATAAAAACAATTGATAACAGGTCTGTCACATCATCCTTGATATAATAAACAGCCATTGATTAGCGAAATAAATATGCCAGTACAACGTACGTGGCAATAGGTATATCTTATGCGGGCCGTATGTTTCACTGCCAATGCAAGCCTATTAAAAAAAACTTATTTTTACTTTAGAAATCTAAAGATCATCTTGCTTTACGAAACTACAGTTTTTCTTTGTTTCTTTTTTTATTTTATTTTTTAATTAATAATTCTTGTATACCTAAAGAATCGACTCCTACTCGTAGGTTCTACATACAGCATTGCCCCATAATTTGATAAAATCTAAGTTTCAGTACTTTTGACGAAATAACTTTAACTTATTGCAGAAAAGCGAAAGAAAAAACTAGATAACGTTACACATTAAAAACTAAACAATTTAAAAGTAAACAAAGTAAGACACATCAAAGAAAATGAGCTCACTCGATTTTCGTGAAATCCTTTAGTGATGAAATACCGCGTGTGACTTTTAAAATGATTCATCTAACTGTATTCTGTTAGATACATTTTGATGACGACGAAATGACTAGAACACACCTTTTCAGATCATGTGATAGAGGTAACTAGATCTTGCAATTATATTTTATTTTGATGTAATTATCTCTAATACCTAAGTATTGCCATTAGTATACTTATATGCATTTAAAAAATACTGGCAGTGTTGATATGAATACTCCGTAAAAGGTCAACGACAGTCGCTCCATTGTAATACCGATTGACCTCATTTCTAGGACCAAGAACTTGGAGTCACTCTATTTCCTATGATGTCTTTTGGAAGTTACATTCCACTTCTTTGATATTCGAAACTATTGTACGAAATTTGAATTTTTTTAATGCAATTGTGTTCGTGAAATGAACCATTTTTGTAGCTAACCATAGAGCTGAGAGAGAGTACACTAGTGTACGTACATCATAAGTAAACACTGACTGATATTTCTAACGAGAAGTAAGCGACATGGGAATGTCATCCACGAAAGACCATGCATTGCATCTCGAAATCATAGAGTAGAGAAATGTCACTAGAGAGATTTCCTTAAGTGAAGCACAAGGTTTTCAGTAGACATTCGTCATATTTTTCGAGATACCGCAAATTCGACTTTATCTATAAAGACGTTAGGATTGCCCCCTGGCATTTTATATTCGACAAATCTCGAATTCGACCTCACCTCTGTCTAAAGATGCCACTGATAATGATGATATTATTCTGAAATATTACGTGGTATTACTTCATTTCAAATCTATTTTTGTAGTTTTCCTCATACGTAGTGACTTCGTGACAACCCTTTGTAATTAAAACTACTTTGTACGTGTAATTATCTTACTGTAATTAGTCGACAATGTGTCTTATAATTGAGTAGATAATACTAAATCTGCGTTTTCCGCTTAGTTAACCCTGTATCTTGAATACATACTCGTACATATCTACATACCTTCTACCATCTTCTTCGTTCAAGTCTGCCTCCCAGTTGCTTCCTCAGCTGAAGCTTAGCCAAGTCTACGCTTTTCATCATGGTCCTAGATATGGCGGTACTGAATATTGTAAATAGAGCTACTATTTCCTGATCTCCGTTACCCTTTTATCAGGGAAATGAGTACAATAGGATCTAACGACCATCTAATAATAGTCAGGAATAAAGGGTTTAAAACCAAAGCTTGGAATATTTTTTTATTATAAGACAATCAGCTGATTCAAGCTTTAAATATCTTAAAGGTGTAGTGTTAATGAGTATGTAGTGACAAAGATAGCAAAAGGCATGATAAGATGGTTTGGGCATATAGAAAGGATGGATGAAAAGAGACTTACGAAAGGTATTTACAAATCAAAGGTGTCAGGAAAAGTCGGTAAGGGCCGGCCTCGGAGAACATACTGCGACCAAATCGCTGACATATTAAAAAAGGGAGATGTCAAGAGTACCCGTAATTGACGAGCGTGTATGACGAGAGTAATGAGCGTAGAAGAAGCGAGGGAAGTCTGTAAGGATCATAGCAAATGGAAATCCGTAATCTCTGCCTACCCCTACGGGAAAAAGGCGTGATGGTATGTATGTATGTACCAAATTGCAACAATTGAAAATATGCATCCCGTGGGCATCGAAACTCTCAGGAAATGTCATAACCGTTGGATCACAGAGGCAGTCATTGCCATGTTATGTAAATGTATAGAAAATTATCCATGCTTTTTTGACCTCAAGTGTACTTTACAAGCTTCGGAACCAAGGGTCTGCTTAATTTTATTTTCTCCATGAGATATTTAGTTCATCATTCTAGAGTTTGCCGGTTGCATCCCAAGTTACATACATATGTGGATTCGAAGCCCTACGCCTGGTTGAACGGAATGCTCATTTTAGAGTTTCAGCATAGCTTTAGAAGTGCTGTCTATTCTATTGATTTACAAAATAATTAGTCATCGGAAAAATATTTATGATATTTCGAGCCACTTCTTTCATTAAATATTGATTTCCTCACATGTAAGAAATTAACGTACCTATTATTGAATAAGACTTCGGTTTGAATCACCAATATAAAGATGATTCGTTATTCAGAAGGTGCATTAAGCTGTCGGTCCCGGCTACTATCTGGTGATCGTTAAAGGATCCAAGTTTTGACTTGTCTTCTTCGTCTTGACTTGAGGCCGAAATGCGGTTGACCTGACCAATGACCATGTAACTCTCACACTCAATGTTAATAAATGAATTTAACAGGAAACAACACAAGCAAGAGTTCAAATATTTCTGACTCAATTCTTTTAAGGATAATATACATAGCAAACAAGTTGACGGGTTAAGCATAAAATATTGGAACCAGGTTACCGTAATCTTATCTCTGAGATATTTTGCAGTTTGGTCTTTGTTTTCATAAGTGTCACGATCAATTTTCTTGTAAATAATGTCCTATTTTCGATGTATATTATAATATAAGTGATGCAGGAGTTCATAGGCTACGATAACCACAAGAAGATGATTCCGTGCTTCTGAAGGCACGTTAAGCCGTTGGTACCAGCTGCCATTTGGTAGTAGTTAAAGGAACCACGTCAGAGGCCGAGAGGCGATTTCGAACTACTCTGACACCAGGGTGTACATGGTCGATAGACAATGTAACCTACACGAAATGATGATGATGATAACCACTTACCATGAGGTGGTGGGCCGTATGTCTGTTTGCCTACTCAGTAGTACATAAAAATATTTGTTTGTTTAAGCTTCAAAAAATAATTTTATAAGGTGTTGATCACTAACACAAACGTTAAGAATCTGTTCTTGATGTTCTTGATCTACATCGGCATTATAAAATTTCATTACATGTCATGTTTTATAAAATAAAAAGAAAATACGACAACTAAATATTTCTAACTTAAATTAAAATTTATATTTTTTAATTATATTTATTTTAATATCTTAGTTTTCCTTATTATCTCTGTATAATATTGGTTCACATTTGGCGAAAAACCATCTGTGTTTCTCTATTCATGTCTCTATCATCTCTGTTGCGGGTTACTGGTATGCTAGTCTATGAAAGTTCTGGGATTGGTCTCTAGCCAATGTAGAAAAATATTTTTTTTTTTAACTTGTTCCGGGTATTGTTTATTTTGGTTGATCTACCCATATTTTTTTTCAAAGTTTTCGAATTTCCAATCACACTGTAGTAATAGAGGCTACCGTCTTCCTGCAATTCGAACTAAATGATGACACTAGCTGGTACATGGTGATAAATCCAGAACCTTCGGATTCCAACCAGTTTATCTCGTACCTGATGATGATCTATAATGGTATGATGAACAGCTACAACAGGAAATTTTAACTTTAAGAAAGCAGTTTTCTCAAAGTGGTTTTCTTGTAGGTGAAATAAAAATAAGAAAATAACTGCATAAGCAATTGACGGAGCAATCTCTACCAATCAACCATTGGAAGAAACAGGAAGAAAATAAGTCTTCTAGTATAGAAAGATCTATTCTGGGCCTGGTACAAGGAGAGGGTCGATCCAGTAGTTTGATTGTTTGCCCCTTGATTTACTTAGTCTTGTTGTAAGTAGACCAATTGTAAAATATTTATAAATTGTAAATTAAAAATAACTTGCACAATGTAAACATATCTAACACAATAAATCAGTAACAGACGTCTACATTCTGTCGAGCAATATCCTTAAAATGTTACAGCAGAAATTCTGATTTTTTAGGTTTAAAAAATCAGAAAATCAGATTACTTTAGGAATAAAAAGAATTTTCTGTCCAGTTTACATGGTGTTGTTTTTTAGAATATTACTTTATGGGCACATAAGATATACATGTCGCACTACGTCACAAATTCCCACATTCAAAATTAAACCAAGAACCCTATTTTTGAAATGTATGACTCATATTATGCCGAAAATAGCTCCACTCACCGATTGTGACGAATGAAAATCATTCGACTCAACGATTTTGCGTGAGTCACACTTTTCAAAAATAACAATCCAAAGCTCTCCCACTCACAAGTATCGAGCGATATAATTATCATTCCGACTCTTTTTGACATAAACTCATGGAAACCGTTTGAAATGGCGCAGTGATGTGATCATTGGCGCCTCGCCGACACAAAAGTGGGCGGAGCTTGTCATTGCTCGTGCTCCATGATTGGAGCCACGGCCGAAACCAAGCACCCCGCACGTCTGCCTTCCGCCCGGTGTAGCCTTACAAATACTTTCTTACAAAACGCTTATTACTGCATCTCCTCTTTGTAATTGCTCCATAGATAAACATTTGTACCTCCGGGAGAGGCGGCATAGCCGGACACTTGTTATACACAATTTTATTGTATAACAAGAGTACAATATAACTATTTATTGTGATAGTTTATCATATCAATAAACTTATTTTTGTTAATCTTTACGACTGCAAGTAGTTATCACAACAGCCTTCAAATGTCACGTTTTTGTTTTAATATTGAGGACAGTCGTGATTGTTCACTATACTGAAATATGTGGCGACTGAAAAATATAACGGTATAATAATTGGTTATTGGTACAGTTATTTAGAAGCCTAGGGAAAGTCTTCGAAAGTGGATTTTACTAGGATATGCGATTGGGTGTCATGGCTTGTTTGGTTAAAAATATGATACTTCGTTTTAAGATGGGAATCGACAATGTAGGACGTAAAGTTGAATAATGTAAACCGACATCCGACAAGGATTTTTAAGTCCGTTCCGACAATGTCGTATACTTCCGACAAAAGTACTTACATTTTTTTTTAAATATTTTTGAAATGAACTCATATAATACAAACCCTGTGAGTCGAATGATTTACGCTCGACATTGAGTACATTTAAAATAGCGCTCATTATTTCAAAAGTAACGCCTTGAAGGGCACGGATGCGAAAAACAGTATTTAATTTAATTCTCTAGTGTTTTTTCGCAATTACTTACTAAAAGAAGCCATGGACGTAGGATAATAGACGGATGACACACTGCTTAGTAGCGAAGTGAATCCATACTAATATTATAAATGCGAAAGTCTGCCTGTCCGTCTGTCTGTCTGTTACGCTTTCACGGCCAAACCGCTGAACGGATTTTGATGAAATTTGGTATGAATATAATTAAAGACCCGGGGTTAAACATAGGCTACCTTTTGATACAGACGGAGCTGCGGGAAACAGCTAGTAAGCTATACGTATAAATATCTCGTTCCTTATGAGCTTTTTTTTATGAATAAAAAGGAATTAATAGAATGCAAGTTAGATCTCTCCCGATCAACAAGGAAAAAAAAGAGAAAAAAATTGTACAGAGCGCAAGAGTCACACATCAGGACAAAGTAATTCTGGTGAATTAGTTAATTATGGTTATTTGAGGAGCTCGTTAGTCGAGCGCGACCCGCGTATCCGTAGCGAATAAGCGTATCAAGCGAAGCGACGACGTGACGCGACCACTATTGGATTGGTCGCCATTTTAATGGCTATCTTGAGCTCCTCCGTGCTTTGGAAGGTACGTTAAGCCGTTGGTCCCGGTTGTTATAGATAGATAGCAGTCGTGAGGCTGTGTCAGATGCCTTAGGGCAGCCTGAAAAATTCTGACGGTGTTGGCCACTAACATACCTCAGGTTATGTTCCTGTTGGTGGTCTGGTTTCCGTGTAAAAAGGGTTACGGAGGTCAGGCGGCAGTCGCTCCATTTTCGCCAAATCTAGAACCATGACTTAAAGCGTACCCTAGGCTCCGAAGCGTAAGCTGACTACGCCACTAGGAAAACACGCTAGGATGATGAAGTTAACGATGTTATACTATGTTCTTTGCACTTAATTCTAACACACAAGACTGAAGTCACGTAGGCATTGGTTAGTGCATCATTGAAACTATTTGCATTTATTTTAGGAGCAACTGTGGCTTTTCAATCAACCTATTGATTGCAAAGGAGTTTCTAAGTTTTGTTGAATTTCCCTGCATGTTTTCCTGTTCCAAGCGCTGATATAATTGATTATTTTAAAATCGACACTTACTCAGTACTCAGAATCTATAATGACCATTAAAAGCAAACTCTTCAAGCTCAAAAAAAAATAAAAAAAATCCGCGTTAGAGGGAGAAATTTTAAGTATAGATTTACCACGTTTTTCTTTTTATTTGAAAAAATTACAGTTTATAACATTTCAAATTGCATTTTAGTTTTAGCTTTTGTATTGTTAAAGATTCACATGAGAATCTCTGTTTAACCCAAAGGTTGACTGTTAGACAGGTAGATAATGCTTTCAGCATTAAGTTCGCCAATTGTGCTATACAACTGTATTATGTACAATAAAGTTTAAATAAATAAATATTTAGCCCCTTATTCATACAAAATAACGAACGTTAAGCCTAATTTAACTAAAATATGTATAGTCTAACTCTTTCTTATCAATAATTGGACGTAAAAGAATAATATAATAATTTTATTTTAGTTAAATTAGGCTTAACTTATTTTCTTATAAATATGGCGGTTAAGAGAGGGAAGAAGTTTTTTTCAGTTTGAACAATTTAATTAAATAATCATTAATGATTCCGAGTGCGGCTATTATTTAGTGACTTTTAAAAACTACTTCTCTAAAAGATTCGGATGGCAAAATAAAAAAAAAAATTGCTAAAGTTAATATTTACCATTTACATATATAAAATACTAGCTGTTTTGCCGCAGCTCCGCCTGCGTCAAAAAGTAGCCTATGTTTGACCCCGGGTCTTCAACTATATCCATACCAAATTTCATCAAAATCCGTTCAGCGGTTTAGCCGTGAAAGCGTAACAGACAGACAGACTTTCGCATTTATAATAGTTATTATAGTATAGATATATAGTATAGATATATAGTATAGATATAGAAGTATAGATTTCCAAACCAGACTAGGTATTTTCTTTTGTTATTAGTATTAATGAAACAACGAACTGCAATATTTCAACAAAAGTTGAATCACCTGATTGTCTGATAAGAAAGACAATTCATTCGGGAGGGACATCAACCCATTGTTCATAAAACTTTCATAGTTACCTAATAATGATGATTCCGTGCTTCAGAAGACACTAAGCCGTTGGTCCCGGCTGCCTTTAGGAGGTCGGTAAAGGAACCACGTCAGAGGCCGAAAGGCGGTTTCGAAAACTCTGACACCGAGGTGAACAGGGTCGATGGACCATGTAACCCACTCGATATAAATGACTTACCTACTCAGAAACATACGAAAATATCCTCCGGCCACAAGAATTTTAATAAAAACATGAGTTGTGATCAGAACTTACTAAACTTTTTTTTTCAAATACGTCAATATTAAGCGAGAATTTGGGGCTACCTATACAAAAAGTAGTACTGGAGTTTTATAAAAAATGAAACGAAAAAATATCTTCTAATAACTTTAAAACTAATCTTCAGAAATGTCGGTAAATTGTTTTGAAGTTACGGTGTGACTAAAATCTGTTTATTAGATGTATCTAGCTATATATATTTATTACTTTTCTTTTGTTATCCCAACAGGCACCTATTAATGTGAACGTAGATAAGTTTGTGTTAGGGCACAAAGCAGGCATGAGTCATCGGATTGTCTGATAAAAAACAATTCCCTTTAAAGGATCGGTCAATCTTTTATTCGTAATTACCTATCTACTATCTAGTACAATAATAATTTCTAGAGTTCCATTCACGAGTTTCAACATGCCATTACTTATATCATGCTATGCATTCGCTGTCCATAAGTTTATCAGTGGGCTGGCGGCTTACGTCTCTTCTTCATCCTAGCGTGTATTCCTAGCCCAGGGTACGCTTTAAGCACGGCCCTAGATTTAGCAGAACTGGTTGTTGTTACATTGGAACGACTGCCGTCTGACCTCCGTAATCCTTTTTAAAAGGCTGGCAGCTTACTATCATCTCCAAATTCCATCCAAATGTGAGTAAGTGAGATGGTGCAATACGAGATACAAGGCGACATCTCACTTACTCGCATTTGTAAATTCTAAATTTTTATCATTTTCCATATTTTTTTTAGTATTATAAACGCGAAAGTCTGTCTGTATTTCACGCTTTCACGGCCAAACCTATGGATAGATTTTGATGAATTTTGTATGGATAAAGTTGAAGACTATGGGTCAAAAATAGACTACTTTTTGATGCGGGCAGAGCCGAGGCAAACATATAAAAAAAAAAAATTTTATACACACTAGGATGGGGACTAAACTGAGTTGACAAACACATCTTGTCAAGGACTCATGGTCAGACATACAGCGGAAGATATATAACCGATAGTTATGAACAGTACAATATGTACGAGATACTCACTACAAGTACAAATATTTGCCTGCTCATAGTGCTCATTGAACGTTAGACTTGCAATATTTCATTTAGTCACTGATTATTGTACCACAAGTAAACATACTAGCAAAAAAAAAAACATAAAAGCATTCTCTCCCAGTCAAACGTTAGGAAAAACAGAAAATAAAATATATCATATATAATAAAAAATCGTACAGCTAAATAAACATCACACAACCGTCCTGTCACGGTCGCCAATGTTTATGTCTCGTAGTGGATACAAATGGAATTTGAAATTATTACTCAAACTCGGTAACAAAACGTTATTTAATGATAATTAGTAATTAAATGTACGTGTCATAGTAGTGAATACCGAAAAGCAAGAGAATATAAAAAGAAATGTAGGTAGTGACATTATTAGAAATCAAAATTATTGGTCGCTCTTGAATTTCATCAGGAGTTTGATCTTTAACATGCTTCTTTACGTTGAAAACTTCAGTTCTTCAACTCTTTAGATCACTCGTCACAGTAGAGAGGACATAGGCGAACTAGGGGACGTTGATAGCACCCAGTAGTGGTTTTGACATCTGCAACTCGTGAAATTCCATCTGGTCCAGGAAACAGCTTTTTTATTCGTCCAATACGCCAACATAATGGCGGAAGAGAATCATCACAGAACAGAACCAAATCTTCAATATTGATGTTGGTTTTATCTTGCTTGCCCAAAGAAGGTGAGAATATAAATTGAACGCCTTCCTGAGCTCCAAACTCAGTTAACGAATTGTTATTTTGTTTAAAAAATGCTTTTATTTCATTAAACGCTCCAACGAAATTGCGACCATTATCAGAATATATTTCCGCTATTATTGCGGGGACCAAAATACACATTACAGTTAAATATATTGGGACAAATCATACAGATTGTGTTAGCCTCTAATAAGGTCAAGATACTAAGGATAACATGAAACTACTAATATTTTTACAAATACTACATAATAATTCAAGATCCATGTTATTGTGCGGTTTACAAGCACTTATTTGAGTTCTCCCAATGATTTACAGAATGACCGGGCCTGCATCCATCTCTTACCTGCGATCATCTTCAGGTCATCTGACCATCTGGTCAATGGATGTCCAATGTCAATGTCCAACGCTACGCTTGACGCAAGTAATTTGAACATTGCGTATTCTTTATTCACGCGGATATCCGTTTAGGCTTCTAGTAAATTAGTCAGTGTTCAAAATTTGCATAATTTGTGTAGGCTACGGCTACCGTGCCATATGGAGTGAATGACGACTCGCCTGACGAATATCTGCGTCATACGTCATAATAGGTACTAAGAAATATGTACCGTCAATGACCCACTTGTATACCGGATACCACGCCTCTAGTTTGTTCTTTTGTACATTTTCAGAATTCAGTACCCAAAGGATAACAACGAGATCTTATTTAGAACCTAATTATCTATGTGACTCCGCATTTTTCCGCGCTCTTTTATAGAAGTGGATTCTGCCAGATAGGTGAATCTTCTTCATTTTTGCGTGTATTCCTTGTTGCGTTGTCAGCTTACGCTTCGGAGCTTAGGGTACATTGCACATTGGACCAACGGACCGGTCGGGGCCAATAGATTAAGGCTGCCGATAGTATTTCAATGACTTTCGAGGTTCTAATGTAACTTAAGGATACTAGCAAAAAAGTTGAGCGAGGATTTCTGATAATCTCACTTACAGAAAGATAAATTAATTTTTCTGTATTTTCAAGGTCGCTAGCGCTGGTAGCAGTCTTAACGTGCCTTCCGAAGCACGGAATCATCTTTATTATAAGACAATCAGATGATTCAAACCTGCAATGTCCTATCCAAACTGGCAACAACAATACAAAGTATGCTTCCCGTAGAAATCAATCCCAACATTTGTAAGTTCTCTCTCTATGTCTAAGTCCTACTTTTGAAGTTTAATTACCATGCAGTTAAAACAAAGCATAAATAAGTATTAAACATAAGAGTATAGAACCCATTCTAATTTAGAAATCAATCTTTAAATAAATATTTCGGAATAAAATCGTTTATTTTCAATATAGGATGTAAATATCACTTATTGACGTCAATTTACTTATATTAAGTTTACCACCACTTCCAAAACGCAAGTGGAGTAAAAGCAGCGCCACAAACTCCACTGCAGCTTTTCTTCAAAATGACAATATACAAATAAGAAAAATAACTTCCCTTAATTAACTAGTTAAATGAACGAATTCACATCAATAATACAATCAAAATAAAATAAGTTTACCTTATAGTTTCGGACGCATGTGAAAACTGACAGTTTATACATTTTGAAATTTGGGAAAACATGACCCGTAAGTTGAAAAACATTACTTTCTCTTGCTCTAGAAAAGGTGTGAAGTATTCAAATAATTTGCGAAAAATGTGAATCTCGGTCATCACGCAAAACAATGTCACCCATATGTTTTTATCATAGAGTTAGTATTAACTATCTATGTAGAGTGTACATCGTGAAGTCACGTGAAAAAGCAATCGCCTACTCTACGACAGAATTATTAATAGTACTAATGTACAGAATGGACACTTACACACTCCCACCCGAAACAGATATCGCACCTTACCGCGCAGAATTTGGGTAAAAATCGAGAGCAAAAATAATGCAAGCGATAGGAAGACAACTATGACCCAGATACAGGTAAATAACCAACCCTACGAGTGACACACAAATTGACGGGCGTGCGTACACGACCGAATCATAGTAGTAGTAGTAGGTATCAGGTTCGACGCTGTTGTTGTATGGACTGTCCGGGCTGTGACTCTACCCAAGTCTTTGCTATTAGAGCCATATAAAAAAAAAGTTTTTTTTATAATTTGGTTACCAATTCGTGCTAAACACAGAAAACAAATTTCGCCAACATTCTTGTTCAAAGTTTTGCCCAGATTTTTTTACAGGCGTTTTGTTATGGAGAAGTTATAGTTTTATATTTTCTCCAGTTCTGTCTAAAAAGAAAAAGCCACTATTTTTGTATGCAGACAGACAGCAAAATATGTATATTTTTCGAAAATATGCCTTGGAAATTACCGTTTTCGTTTTAGTTAAATAATGTTATCTGACTCTACATTCCTAACCAAATCTCAAGTATAAATACCTATCGAGATTTCCGGTACCTTACCTTGTTATAGTTAAATAGATAAAACGTAGAAATTGATAATTAATTAAATATATTGGGACAAACCACAAAGAGTGATAGCTCCAAAGTAAGATTCCTGACTTGTGTTACTAACTCAACGATACTATATTTTATAACAAGGAAAATTAATAGCATGAAAGGAATCTTAAAAAACGAATAAAAATTATAAATAAATTTGGAAGGATCCGAATAAAAACAAATATATTAAATTTGAAAGGTTTGTTCTATTCACACATTTTCTTACAGAATTTCTTTGCAAACGGAAAGGCATTGTGAAAAATAACTGCAGGTCTAAAATGGCCACTTTAAGCAATTCATCAAAACGAATCATTTCATGAATTGCGAAGCTTAGCAATTCTGCAAATTTTGACATTGATTTCAACTCTAATTCAATTAATTTCGTGATTCGTCTCCTGAATCACTTCTCGTGTAAGTATTGCTATAGTAATAAATTAAAAAAAGATTTTATAATTTTAATATTTTTATTGATATTTACAATTCTACAGTTAATTTATGATAGTAAATCAACATTATTGGTTAGACTTAGACAAACTAATTTAACTAAAAAATCGTAAAAGTACGCACGCTTTGCAAAAATAAAAATTATTTTTAGGCCTGGCAATCAGGTAAAGCAATTCACAAGCAATTCACGATAAGTAAGCCATTTTGCTACTTTCCGTCAAACAAACACAGAATTGCCATGAAATGATTCTATTCATGAACTGCCAGATTCATTAAGATTTGCAATGATTCATAATGTGATCATATTGTAATTCGTGCTAAGTGGCCATTTTAGATCCACTGGTACTAGCTTTATTAATTTACGAAAAATATTATCAAGTTTTATGGGTGAATTGTTTTCATATATATTTTTTTTCATTTTACGTGTTAAACGTATGAATATGAATTTAATAATAATATAGCATTAGTATACCTGGTTATAAAGCAATTTTGGAAGTCTAAGTAGGTACCAACTTTTTTACTAAGATCATCTTATCTCAAGAATTTTACAATATCATTTCCTGATTTAAAAAGTTTGAAGTAGGTAAGTACTTCATCGAATGTTTATCGAAAATGAATGCCAGTTTAGCAAGAGTTCGATATTGTTTCAGAAAAAATATATTTTGTCCTTAAAAATACTTTCATTAAGATATTTTCTCAGTTTTGGGAAAATACTATCCGGTTCCTAAATGACCTCAGGAATTGGAGTGATACTGTTCAAGTTACGTATCATAAAACATGTTGTGGGCGTAAAGGTCAAGAAATAAAATAACATTTACAGAAAACTCGACAAACACGAGCAGTCTGTTAAATTCATATCACATATTTATTGATTATCTAATGACTAGCTGACCCACCAAATGTTGTCCTATATTTTCTTTCACAAGAAACTTCCCCTGACAATATCAAACACAACAAAAAAAGGATTAGGGAAATTGTGCATCGGTTGACGCGTGATGCGAAGACTAAGGGAAATAGAGATTCAATTTTACAATTTTAAATTTTTTAAACACTTATTTACAGCGCCATCTATTGTTTCAGGTGAAACGCTCAATCATGCTCAAGATGGCAGACGCGTGCGCAGACAGCTCGAAACAAACAAGGTTCCACGAGATGCATGTGCAACGTCACAACAATGTTAGCATTTTGTATGCAGATATCGTCAACTTCACGCCATTGTCAGAAAGGCTCAGCGCTTCTGACCTGGTGAAGACACTGAATGAACTGTTTGGAAGATTTGATCAAATAGCTCAGGTAATTTTCCTATTTTCTAGAAACAATAACAGCATTTACTTCTATTACTTGGAATTTTGTAGATTAGGTAGAAATAGGATTTTTGAGAGGGTTGCGAGGGGATATTAATACAATTTGTTGTTGTCCTACCAAAACATTCATCATCATTATATTGAGTGAGTTTCGTAGTCTTTCGGCCTCTGAACTAATTTCTTTAACGACCACTAGATGGCAGCAGGGTTCTGGTATATTTCTAATGTAATTTCTTCCAGCAGACCCA
This sequence comes from Euzophera pinguis, assembly GCA_947363495.1. NCBI lineage: Eukaryota > Metazoa > Arthropoda > Insecta > Lepidoptera > Pyralidae > Euzophera > Euzophera pinguis. The sequence goes on from OX376163.1 coordinate 15,156,209, forward strand.
CGACAGGAACTCCAAAAGACAGAGACAAAGAGGCGTACTTTCTTCTATTCAAATGAAGACTTTATCAATTTTCCCTTTAAATGAAGTACTTACGTAAATAACTTTGTAAATTTGTCTCAAATGTTACAGCTCGATTGGTAAAAACAAAATACAACACAGAACCAAACTTCTTTTGTTTTAAACATTTTCCAGTGTATAACAGAAAATAATTTTCTTCGAAATTGAAAATGCATAAACCGTGCTTAACTGATACAAATTTAATATCTCTATAACGAAGTTTGCGATCAGTGGCATGGAAGTAACTGACATTAAGATACAGACAGCAGACTTGAGTAGAATATCTGTATCAGATTGGAAACACGATTTTCATTTGTTATTTAAGTTGCACATTGACTTAAAACATGACGTTGCTTTTAATCGAGTCTCGAGTAGAGGTACTGAAGATGTCATATCTGTTTGACTAAGATTAAGTTTGAAGCGAAGACATGTACGAGTATATTCGACAGATAAATGATTAAGCCGGCAAGCGCAGCGTTGGACATCCACAAGCTGGTCAGATGACCTGAAAATGGTCGCAGACAAACGCTGGATGTAGGCTGCTAACTGATCATTTTGGAAATCATTAGGAGAGGCCTATGTCCAGCAGTGGACTGACTCAAATGATGATAATGAGATATCGATGATCGGCCATCGGCTTTCCTATGTGCCCCTCCAACTGCCACTTTAAAGAAATTCTAAAGTTTTTAGAACAATTAAAAATCATCTCACAAAAATGCATACATGCAACTTTTTTAGTTTATTTCTTGTAGGTACCTCATCAGGTACCTTTGACAAGAAATAAACTAAAAGACTAATGAGTCATTTGCAGACTTTGTGAGGCTCTGTTAAGCTCTTTTGTGCCAGATTACATTTGCAGCCTTAATTAGAGCTTTGAGTAGATTAGCACCTTGGTACAATATGCAAGAGAATTTCGGAAGTAAAAACATTAATTACTACCTATCCATAATAACATACTAATATATAAGTGCGAAAGTCTGTCAGTCTATCTGTAACGCTTTCACGGCCAAACCGCTGAACGGATTTTAATAAATTTTGGTATGAATATAGTTGAAGACCCGAGGTCAAACATAGGCTACTTTTTGATGCAGGCGGAGATGCGGGAAACAGCTAGTAAGCTATACGTATAAATATCTCGTTCCGTATGAGCTTTTTTGAAAAATCTTATAAAAAATCAAAAGATATATATTTTTAGGTTTCGCAAAAAGAGAAATAGAAAAATGGAGTGAAAAAATAAATCCATAGAAGAATCAAAGCTGCCAAGCAGGCCAAAAGGCGATTTCCCAAAAACTCCACTTTGAGTGGTGGTACACAAGCATGTACAAGATCGAATGTTTATTAGTGTAACACGAGGTATGAATAAGTGATTGTAAGACAAAATGTAAAGTAAACGTATTCAATAGAAGAATTCCTAGAATTATATCAAAATATCCACAAACTTCGCCCCCGGAGTAGAGTTTGGCCAACAGAAAGAGCTGAGCTAACATTGAACCAGGATTCAAAGAGTTGAGCCAACATTGGGCCGGAATTCAATTCGAACTTCCAAGCAAACATTTGTGTGTGAAATTGTTTTATCAACTTTGATAATTTACTGGAAATCCAGTGGAAAAACTAAAACAGTTTAGCAGCGGACAGTAAATTTGTGTCGAAATATTCACGTTTGGAATTTTTTTTCGAAGTCAAAAATCAAGAATCCTAATAGATATGTTTATATTATTAATTGGTCTCGCGCGCGCGCCGCGGAGCCCAAATTGGCTAGTCAACTAAAAATATATTGTGTATTTTATGTATTTTATTGATAGAATAGACTATTTCGGAGATACAATTTGAACGAAAAAGTTCAAAGGATTATATTTATTTTTTATTTATGTTTGGAGATTTCATAGTGATGACGTCACGTAGCTTTAATAGCCATCTCAAACTGCAAGTTAAAAAGTAAAAATTACTAAGGCATTAAAAAAATATGTATGTCAGTGTCCAATGTCAAAGTCATGATGGACCGCGAGCCGCGAGTTCGTCTCTTGTTTGTTTACATTGGCAAAATATCTAGGTACCCCATTTCTCGTATCTATAAATCTATTGCATTGGCCGATTAGACTTTAATGCCGTCTTACACCAGTTGACATTTAATTTTTCATCAATTTTACACCGATTCTTCATAATAAATATATATATAAATAATGAAGATGAAGTCAGGTTATGTATGGATTATGTTTCCTCGAACAGAGATAATATTTGACATGGATGACAAGTACGTGAAGCGCTATAATTAGTGTTACCAAACAAAAAATATTTATTCACTACACTGTGCTGCCAACCTGAAAAAATTTAATAGCATAGCCGGAAGTTATCGGGCTAAGTCACACGATAAACTTGCTAAAAATTAAGGTCATTGGGTTTTCTGCAATTTTCTTAAAAAATACTTGCTTATCTAAAGATCTGATTAATGTTATCTGTTTCCTAAGCCTATTCCTCGAAATGGTTTACGAATTAGACATTTTAATTAAAAAGTTTTTAATTTTTAATCTACGGAGGTATGTTAAGAAAAAATAGTAGAATGATGCGAGGCCATATTGAGTATATGTAAAATATACTTAAATACCACCGCTTTGGTGTGTAAAACTGTAAAGATGTTATTATGAATTCAATAAATAAATAAAAGATAATATCAGTGAAATGCAATTAAAAATGTAATTATATAATTGTTCAAAGCTAGAGTTTAACAGTAATAACTGAATTAAAAGAGGTGTGCAGTCTAATCCGAATGCTTAAATCATTTCTTCTTGGTACTATTTCAAAATGAAAATTTGCAAAAAAATGGACCCTATTCTAACCATTAATGCAATATAAGTTCACCTTTTCTTCCTGTGGCAACAATTGGGTATTCTACTAATTTTTATTTTTTCTTTTATATCAATATTTTTATTTTCAGAAACAGAATTATGAAAGAATTTTTGTAATCCGTTCAAAAATAAATAAGTTATAAGCCTTTGAAATTCGGTGAAAGGGAAAACTGTCAAAAAACAAGAAAAGGATGCACTGTGTAAGCTGTGACGTCACTGCCACTCGGTTTCGTGCATACAAAAGAGATAGCAAGACGTCCCCACCACGCTCCCACTTTTCTTTTAAAGAAAACTTTAAAATCGAATTACGGCCTTAATTAACAACCAATTTTGTTGTTGTTTTCAGAATCGGTTACTTTTTAGTATATATTTTGTTTAGTTTAACAATATTAACCAAGTATGAATACAGTCAAGTAGCCTATTCTACAAAGCCCTATCTATGTATACTTACATAATAATAGATCTTTTATACAGACGTAGTATACATAATATTTATATCTATGTATTGTACACAATCGTATCAGTGGATCGCAAATGCAAAGGTATGTAAATTAATATATTTAAGTGCACCTGGTGCTTCGTGATAGGAAGAATTTGTTCGAGATAAATTGAATTGAATGTTTTTAATGGATTTCACAAAGAAAGTAATTATTTGATTTTTGTTTATTTCGTCATCGGGTGGTCGAAGGAATAGTCAAAGATTCTCTACGTTACTTGAGTACGAATTTTAGCTTTTCATAAAATTAGTTCTGCAAATAACTTTTTGAGTATTTTTTTTATTTGCGCTAAACTTTCTTTCTGTTTATCCCTATGGTTGACTGGTAGAGAATACTCAACATTAAGTCCTTGGAATAACAAAGTTTTAAAAAATTAAATAAACTATTTGTACAACAAAAAAAAAAAACTTATAACATTAAGACACTAGATAGTAAAAAATCATGATAGAGTAAAATCATAGAAGTACGAATGAAACCAGTATTATGAACTGCGTCCCAACCTTCCTACTTACTATTTGGACAAAGAGCATCGAAACCGCCAAATAAACGCTCATTTTTCGATTATTTTTTTAAAATTTAGGACGGTTTTATAAAAAGTTTTACTAAGAAAATTCCGATAAAATGTTAATAAATACAGCGTAGCTAAGAGAATCGATCGTCTTCAAGAATTTAATCAAACCACACATGCCAGCGCTTGTTTTCAGCAAAAAGTTGGAATTTGCGTGTCGGCAAGAAAGATGGATCGGATAATGGATAAAAGTATACAAGAAAATTTTGTAAAAATAAGATACACGACTGACGGGAATACAAATAACCTATTTTCGTACAAATGTGCAAGTGATATGCATTTGTGAAATATGATCTTTTAACCTGTTCTTTTTAATACCCTATATGATTAGACTGATCAATTTTTTTCTCGGTCTTACATTTATTGTTTCCCGTAGCTCCGCCTGCGTCAGAAAGTAGCCTATGTTTGATCCTGGGTCTTCAACTATATTGATACCAAATTTCACCAAAATACGTTCAGCGGTTTGGCTGTGAAAGCGTAATAGACAGACAGCTTTCGCATTTATAATATTAGTATGGATTAGTATGGAAGTATGGATGGATAGTATAGAAGTATGGATATGGATATAATTTACCATTTAACGCCATTTTGTTTTTTTTTTGGTGACGTCACATAGCCTATTTTACTCTGAAGAATGCAAGGAGTCTAAAGACACTGCAAACATCTGATTAGCCGTTTCAGACTTATTTGAATGCTAAAAACAGAACACTTCTTTTTTGGGCAGTCGTTTATATAACGTACTAGCTTTTTCCCGCAGCTCCACCTGCGTCAAAATATGCTATGTTTGACCCCGAGTCTTCAACTACATTCATAGAAAATTTCATCAAAATCCGTTCAGCGGTTCAGCCGTGAAAGCGTAACAGACAGACAGACAGACAGATTTTCGCATTTATAATCCATACTAATATTATAAATGCGAAAGTCTGTCTGTCTGCCCGTCTGTCTGTCTGTCTGTTACGCTTTCACGGCCAAACCGCTGAACGGATTTTGATGAAATTTGGTATGAATATAGTTGACGACCCGGGGTCAAACATAGGCTACTTTTTGACGCAGGCGGAGCTGCGGGAAACAGCTAGTAACGTATATAGATGTAATGCTGGATTCGTATACCAAGGATTCCGTACCAGCGTCTTCAAGTACAAATTAGATTCATAATTTGAATGTAGAAGAAGAAAAAGAAGGTTTTCAACCGTGGTTATGAATGTTTATTGAGTTTTCTACCATTTTGGTTCAATTGGTTTGGAGCTTTTCGTCAAAGTCGCAAAATGTCCAGATGTTATAATGTTTAAACCATTAGGTATTACAAGTTACTAAGCACACAACACTACCATGAATTTTATTTCTTTTATTTTGTAACAACAAACTTAAGCGCACACTTAAAAGCTTGTCAACTCATACCGTGCACACAGACCATGGATCTTCAGCACAATAGCTTTGCAGCCTTGCACATGACGCCTTTTTGTTTTGTCAGCAACCTTTTTAAAGGCCAGCCAGTTTTCAAAGGAAATGTAAAGCGATATGGACAGGATTGACAGGATTTGATCATTGCCACATGGTTTCGGTGATAGGGTAGGTAGGCTGTGGTAAAAATTGTACTACTTTGCCCTCACGCGAACATCTTAGATAACATAACATGTACTAACTTGCGCAGTGCGGCAAGCTACATCAGTGATTAATGAAAACTAAGTTACCTTAGTCGTGCAGAACAGTAACTGGAATATACACCATTGCAAGAGAAATTCACAGATTAGCAAGCTACGTAATTATATAATACACAGTTTCTGACGTGTGAAATTCAGTTATTATGTTCACGATGTTTTAAGTTGCTTTCAAGCGCAGATGGGTTTAGTTTCATCGCTTGAATTTGTAATTTAACATGTTAGGTAGATGCAGCATCATTTTTTTAGAAAATCAATGAGGTAGACATAACAGATAGACTAAATTTGGCGAGGAATCCAACGTTATCCAAACATATGGGGTAATATTTCGACGTCCGTAACTTTTTGGTCTGATTAGCCTGAATATTATGTTTGTGTTGTTGTATTTAAATGGTATATTTGCATGTCAAGTGCCGTATCTTGTCCGTTTCAGGATGTAAAAAGAAGATAGGTAGAGATTGTAAGAAAGTCCAAATAAAAACAATTAACTTTGTTATCGTACCTAATTTGAATAATAACATAAAAATTAATCCATAAGATTTTACAAATATGTTTTCTTTCAGTATTAGCTATTTGACCAAATAAAGTCTTGAACTCTCATTATAAAATTAAATTAATAATATCATAAGTACCTTAAGGATATGTTCTGGCACCATGAGGAAGGTTCACATAAGGTCGGCAGCATTACCCCTCGGAGGTGGCCTGCCAGTGCGGTGTCGCTCCCCAAACCATGACGCATCCCCTGTCTTGTCCTGCGTGCCCGGCCACCTGCACGCTCAGGGACCTCTACGAAGCCCACCGACAATGCCTTGTCGGTGGCGGAGTTTTGATCCCCTGAATTGATAACAGCCAGAGTCGACTCGCAAAGAAGATTACAATTCTCTGTGCAAGTATAGTTCTAATGTAGTATGCCTTGGACTTTGATATTAAAAATGCCGTTCTTTCTCAGGAAAACCAGTGCATGCGCATCAAGATCCTGGGGGACTGTTACTACTGCGTCTCAGGGCTTCCAGTGTCGAGGCCTAATCATGCGTACAACTGTGTCAATATGGGATTGCAGATGATTGATGCTATAAGGTGAGTTATTACTGAATCTTAAAATGTATTGCTTCAAAATTTCCACAACCAAGAATATTGCCAAAGTTACGTCAAGTTTACTCTTCAATCATAGTATTCATGGTCCTGGATTCGATATTACTAATGTGACCGTTTGACTTCCTTATCTGAAGACCGATAGGAACATGATCCTAGGTGAATAAGTAGGTAGCCAACACTGTCAGTTTTTATAGGCTGCTTAAAGGTTTCTGAACTAGCCTAATAACACAATAATCAGTCCTCTTTGCCCCTGTGTGGACATGCAAAGTATGCTGCACCTAACTGATCACTGTATTCCACAGATGTTAGAATTCTAAAGATCCATGAAGCCGATCATGAAATTGTCAAATGGATTGACAACTTTTGTATTTGACTTTGCTGCAACACATCATTCGGAAATAATAATAACATATTGACAGTCGAGATTTGGTCTGATTTTTGGCCTTACTTATCGGAGTATTTACCAACACGAGGGAAACCTCGGGCAACTGATATTACAATAATATACCGCATAAAAAAAACTCGGGCACCAATAAGATGACGATCAACAGCCGTTTGCTGCGTATTTTTATCTATTCTATGTGATTCTATTGTTCCCTCTGGTTGCGAAGGATTTAATAAATGACTTTACCAAGTTTTCTCCTGCAGGTTTGTCCGCGAGGCGACTGGTTTCAATGTGGACATGAGGATAGGAATCCACACTGGTAACGTGTTGTGTGGAGTTCTGGGGCTACGGAAGTGGCAGTTCGATGTCTGGAGCGATGACGTCACGCTCGCCAACCATATGGAGTCAGGAGGCATTGCTGGGTAAGAATTCAAATCCTTTAATCCTCTTGCATCAGAAAATTGCAAATTTTTCGTGTTCTCCTAAATCTGTACGCAGAGAAGAAGTCGAAAATTCGAGATAAGTAAATAAAATTGCAGTCGTGTAGATACGGTTTTCCGCAGTCAGCCATTTTTTCGACAATTCTTCTATCTAAATAGATCGAGCGGCTCTTAGCAATGAATGTAATTATCATTTGTACGGTAAATTGAATAAAAAAAGCTTTTTTGAATATATATGTATATATGATAGTGCACATGAAAAAATGTTTTTGCATGTGCACTATCTGAACAATTTATTTTACTGGTCAACTGTCGGTTTGATAAAAGCTTTTACAGGGAAACGTTTACTAAAAGCTTTTTTCAATCTAACTTACGGAAACATACGAGCTGTTCTGTTATTAAAACATACACACTTCACTATCACAATACAATGTACTAATTAAACAAACACATGATAGAAAAAAACGGGATTAATTCGCGATTGGGGCAAAAATCTAAAAAGTGTCCAATAATTGGCAATTGATTCAATTTGCCTTTGGTCCAATTAGCAGTTGGTTCAAATTTTACCCCGATTTAGTTGCAGAAGTTATGTTAGGTTATGATTATGCAGTTACTATAATTATTATTAATAGAAATGCCTAATCTAAATCGTGAATTGATAATATTGGACTAATCACGAATTTGACAATTGCAAGTTCGACCAATCGCGAATTGGACCGATTGTAAATTGAACCAATCGCGAATTGGACCGATTGCATATCGAAGTAATCTATTGAATCATAAAAAACAAAAAAAAATCCATTATGCATGCCCCGAAGAAAAAGAAATTAATGTCAGTCATTTTATATATTCGTTATCTTTAATTTTCCAATTCGGTGGATCCCCGATAAGTGATTGGGAATTTGTTAATTGATGCCAAGATAATGGAAGATATTAAAACGAAAGTTATTAAAATTGGGAACCGAAAAGAAAAGTTTAGGGTCGTCAATTTTATATTCTTTCAAAAAATTACAATTACTTATACTTTCTTTATTCCAGAGTGATTACCAATTCCTTTTCCAAATTTAAGCTTTAGTCCTAGATATGACGGTATCGATTTTTATAATGGAGTGACTGCTGTCTGACTTCACTAACCCTTGAACAAGGAAATCTGATCATTAGCATCATGATTTGGATTTTATATATTTTGGATATTATAGTTAATATTACATCAAATCACCTTATATTATTTTTTATATCAATTTTAATTATTTAATTTATGAACTGTATGGACTAAAGTTGTCTGAATAAAGAAATTATATTATTATTATAGTGGCCAGATTTTATATTGTCTATGTGGCCAGCATTTTTAGATGATCATAGGTTATCTAAAGGCAATCTCACACAGTCTAACGATTCAAAATCTTTTGAATTTTTATTTAGTTTTCATTCGTGAAAACGCTATACTAATTTTACTTGTATGTTAAACCCGGTAACTTATATACTCATCAACATCATTTGTTCTCTCGGCATCTGACGTGATTCCTATAACGACCACCAGATGGCAGCCGGGACCAACGGATTAACGTGCCTTCTGAAGCACGGAATCATCTTTAATAGGCAATAGGCGATTTAAGTCTGCAATGTCCTAACCATACTGGAAACAACTGAACAATGTATGCTTCCTGTGGGAATCGAACCCACGACCCCCGGGTCGAAGGACCGCCACTGGACCACACAGGGAGAAAATAATAATTTACTGAATATCATGACAAAAATCAACAAATCAATTGGTTTTAAAAAAAAGAAGCATATTTCAGAAGCCATTTTATCATGTAGCTTAAGTTTTTCTATGTGAAAAATATTTCGATCGACAACAATTTCAGACTCATACATAAATTTATTTCTAACTATTGGACTTGAATGAAACTATCGTAAAAGAAGATGGATCTATCAAAAGCTCAGTATTTGTCTCTTTTACAAGACAAAATGAATGGCTTATAAAAAAATTTAAAAAAATCACTTTTGAATATCAATAATAAATATATATCAAAAAAATAAATATCGGCATTTCGTTACTTTATTTAAATTTTATTACTTTTTTAAAAAGTGTATAATTCACACAAAAACATCCAAAATCGGTGTTTCAAAAATAGCACCCCTGGCCGCTTGATTTCACTAATGATATTTGGTTCGGACACTAGATATCCGAAATTATGGTTCTTTCTCGCTCTCCAAAACTCATTAAAGTAACTACCTAATACAATCTATCTACATCTACATCTACACTATCTACACTTATATTATAAAGATGAAAGATTTGTATTTTTGTGTGTATGTTTGTAATGAATAAACTTAAAAACTACTGTGCCGATTTTAAAAATTATTTTATCATTGGAAAGCTACATTCACCCTGAGTAACATAGGCTATATACCGCAGGCGGAGCTGCGGGAAACAGCTAGTCTACACTTATATTATAAAGAGGAAAGATTTGTATTTTTGTGTGTATGTTTGTAATGAATAAACTTAAAAACTATAGTGCCGATTTCAAAAATTCTTTCACCATTGGAAAGCTACATTCACCCTGAGTAACATAGGCTACATATCGCAGGCGGAGCTGCAAGAAACAGCTAGTACAATATAACTTTATTGCCCACATCTGGGAAATCACAAAACTGAAATTATAACATTGTTAACAATATGGAGCGAAGGCGGACTTATTTATTGCTAAGCAATCTCTTCCAGCCAACCTTTGTACAAAAGGAGAACATGATGTAAGGGTGGGCCCAGTAGAATAATGTCTACTGTATAGATAAATCAACACAGACATAGATATAATCTATATATTTTTTTGTTGAAGCCGAGTGCACATCACAAAAGCCACACTGCTCCAACTCGGAGGAAGGTTTGAAGTGGAGCCGAGTGACGGCGCCAACAGGGAAGGGTATCTAGCTGATCATAAGGTTGAAACTTACGTCATTGTACCGCCTAAGGTAAGTGCCAAGTGTTTTCTTTTAATTGCCATTAGTATGTTTGATTTTTCACAATCCTTTCTAAAAAAAAAAACTTTTTCGATACCTATGTATAATATATTATATAAACCTAGATAACAGATTTTGATTTCTTGATTAAAGTCAAAGTTTGATTTCAATCAAATAAATTGTCGAGTTGAATATCATGCTTTTTATAAAAGCCCCTGGCTGAACAAAAAAGCAATGAGGAAAGTCGTCGTTTTCATTGTACACAATTGATTTAAATAACGAACATGGAACGACGAAACGATTTAAAATTTAAATGATTTCGATTTTCAAATCCCCCTTTGTTCGCAATCTGACACTTTCATTAATCTTGTGTCTGGTAGTGCATCACTCTTTGTTGTGTGAACAATGATGCTCTTAGCTGATGTGACGCCACCGCACATTCTGCGGGAAAATATCGCGCGGAGGTACTTAGGTGGAAAATGAGAATTGTACGTATCGCATGAAAGATGGGATGGCATCTTAAATGTTAAAAGTAAAACGAGTTAAATTAAACTATTTTAATACGGTTTACGGCAGAACAGTTCTGCCTGCGACCATGAACGCTGTAAAGTGTTTGAAACGTCAGGTGTTAATAAATAAGTAATAAACGCGATAAAACCGTATTAAAATAGTTTAATTTAATGAATAACAATCGCGAAAACATAAGAAATCATTAAAACGAGTTAGTTTTGAAAAGCCTTAAATTCAGCAGATGACTTATCTCGAACGAAAATCATTCGATATTGAACAAAAAATATTCGACTCGCCAATTTTGCGTGAGTTACGCTTTCAAAAATAGCACTCCTAAACCTTGAATAGGATTAGTGTTCGAGTGCTATTTTTGAGATATAAGTATACTTGCTGTGCCCGCGGCTTCGCCCGCGTGGAATTCCATTTGTGTCACGGAAAAAAGCCTATGCTACTCTCCAGGTCTCCAACTATCTCCACACAGAAAATCACATCAATCCGTTGCTCCGTTTTAACGTGAAAGAAGGACAAACAAACAAACACACTTTTACATTCATAATTTATGTATGAAGGCTCTCTATAAATCGGTGAGTCTAGTCATTTCTATTGAAGTCTTTTGAAAAGAGACTAGATAAGTACCATAGAGTTAATTTACTACGTCTAAATACATCCAAGTACTGTGAATCTGTGGATTACTTTGATGTAGATTAATTAAGTCATCCAATGACTTTGTGGGTCAGCCTCAAGTTGATATCATAATTGTACCTTAACCTGACTTAATTGATTAAATGGGTCTATCTAATGAAATTCATCAATCATCAAAAATTTCATCCAAAACCGAATACATTCACATCGAGTCGAACTATTTTCATTCGACTTACCAGTTTACAGTGAGTCATCTATTTAAAAAATAACAACCCTGCCACCTTGACACGTGTTCGATATGATTCGACTCGATACATTCGGAAATTGGCAATACGCGCCTCCGATGTCATATCACGTCGCGTGATTGAGTAGCCATGCGATAGGATTGGTTGTATGAGAATACTCATTTGTTGCTACTATGTTGCTGATTCTAAGTCGCAAGCGTGTTAGGTACATAATAATGATATAAAGTCACTTGGAGCTCTATTTTTGAATAGTATGAGTCATTAAATTAAACTATTTTAATACGGTTTTATCGCGTTTATTACTTATTTATTTACACCTGACGTTTCAAACACTTTACAGCGTTCATGGTCGCAGGCAGACTGCGACCATGAACGCTGTAAAGTGTTTGAAAACAATCGCGAAAGCATAAGAAATCATTAGTATGAGTCACTCATGACCGGTTAGTTGAATTATTTTCGTTTATTTATTTATTTAAACTTTATTACAAAGAATGTAAATGGCGGACTAGGAGGTGTTGAGAGACAAAAGTAAGTGCAAAGGTAGAATAATTAATTATAATTACCTAATTAAACATTTGAACAAATAAAACATCCAATATTAATACATAGACTACATATATATATCCATACTAATATTGCTAATATTATTACTAATATTATAAATGCGAAAGTCTGTCTGTCTTTCTGTCTGTCTGTCTGTTACGCTTTCACGGCCAAACCGCTGAACGGATTTTAATGAAATTTGGTATGAATATAGTTGAAGACCCGGGTTCAAACAGGCTACTTTTTGACGCAAGCGGAGCTGCGGGAAACAGCTAGTATAAAATAAACCTACATACTAACTACTTAAATAAATATAATTATATATTCTCTAAAAGCGTGTGAAGGTAATGTGCGCGTCATAATCGATCATCGATTGTCATCCTGCGCACTTTACCTTTTTTTTATACTTACAATTAAGTAGGCAAACAGGCGTACGGCCCACTTGATGGTAAGTGGTTACCGTGAGCCTATAAACGCCTGCAACACCGGAGATGTCAACAGCGCGTTGCCGACCCTGAAGGATTTTTTTCACTCAATTCTATGGAATGGTTTAGGTATTTTAAAAAAAATTTACATTAAAATTTTAATTGAAAAAGTCGAAACCTATCCATTCTGGCGATGATTGCGAAGCTGGGGCGGGCTGCTATCTATACTTATATTATAAAGCTAAAGAGTTTGTTTGTTTGTTTGAACGCGCTAATCTCAGGAACTACTGGTTCGAATTGAAAAATTATTTTTGTGTTGGATAGATCATTTATCGAGGAAGGCTTTAGGCTATATAACATCACGTTGCGACTAATAGGAGCGAAGAAACAGTCGAAAATGTGGAAAAAACGGGGAAAATTATTCATCTTTGAGAGCTTCTGTAGCGTGCGCTGCGAAAACCGTTCGAGATACCCCAAAAATATGTATGAAAGAATTATTCCTCTTTAAATTATGTAAAAAAATGTCCGCGACAGTATATGTCAATATTTTAAGATTAACTCACAATAACCGTTTTTATGATAATAAAATTTGGTCGATATTAATTAATTATTTGTCAGAGTTTCCCAAAATAACTATTCCACGCGGACGAAGTCGCGGGCACAGCTAGTTAGGTATAAATTAATTAAAATATTCAATTAAAATTATAAAGTCACAAATCGTAAAATTGAACTTTTTGACAACATAAATTTTTACGAATTACTTATTTGGGATATCATTTTAAAATATTAACATCTTGTGCTAAAAAAAAGTTCTAAAACCTGAAAAATAAATTTAGTCAAAAAAGTCACAGGTGAATCTAGAAATTTATATGTTAATATATTTTGGCAACATATATTAAAAAAGTAACTTATAGGCATCCCTTTTTTAACAAAGATGATATTTCTATTGAAGTCTTTTGAAAAGTGACACAAGATAAATACCATAGAGTTAATTTACTACTTGTAAATACATCCAGCTACTGTGAATATGTGGGATTTACTTTGATGTAGATTAATTTTGATATCCAATGATTTTGTGGGCCAGCCTCAAGTTGATATAATAATTGTACCTTAACGTAATTTAATTGATTTGGGTCTATCTAATGAAATAGATAGGGTGTACCCTTATACAATTAGTAAAATATTCATGTTTTAAGGACCTCCTTGACTTAAATGGATAGCATGCTAATTCTTACAATTTATTTTTAGGGTACTCACACAGTGATAAAATAGAACTTTTATTAAATCATCTCTATAGATTTGTGTATATTACTATAATATACTAAAATGATTCAGTAGAAATTAGGTCACACTAAAATTGAAGACAGGGCTAATAAAATATTTAGGTACCTAGTACAAAAAGCCGCATAGCAAAATATTACTTTTCTATGTGGTTCACTATACGCATTAGTTGTCGCCTAGGCATTATTTTTTTTACGACTAGGACATTTATTTATTCACAGCTACTCACTACACTTACAGTTTCCCAAGCCGTATAGTGAGTTAAATAAGTACAATTAGGTAGTTGGTAATTGAGAAAAAAACTAACATTTGTTTCTTCCCCGCTTCGTCTTAGCGAGTCGACTCTGGCACGTATTATACTGAGGATCAAAACATTGTCCAAGTCAAGCATTGTCGGTGGCTTCGTATAGGCCCCTGAGCGTGCAGGTGGCTGGGCACGCAGGGCATACCAGAAGGTGCGTCATGGTTTGAGGAGATACACCACACTGGCAGACATTTTCGGAGCTGTGCCCCACCTGAACAAGCTTTCCCCGAATATTCCTTCTAGAAATAATTGAATAATCATACCAGTGTCTCAAATTGATTTCCTTTACTTTCTCAACAGAAACCTTCAGGGGTCTCCGAAAATGGTCGCCTTTCCGTAACCACAGTAGACAGAAAGGCCAGCATCGTATCCTCAATATACCAGGACGTCTCGCCCACCAGGACCCGGGAGAACATCAGCCCAGCTCCATCCCAGAACAGTTTTGTGGAGCAGGAACCTCCGAGGGTACTGAGAACTGAATCTATGAGGACTGCTGGAGGTAAACCTTTTACAATAATAATAGAGATCGAATTTTATGCTTTTGTTTTGGTTAGGAATAATTTTGCAGAGCTACGCTTAATTGTGAAAGATTGCAAGATATGACGTCAACAACGACCAAGATACACTTCGGGTCGATGCATCAATGTAGTTAAAATTTTTCTCAAGAAATATTCTCGAGAATATTGAGTACTGAAAGTACGAAGAGTACTGGAGGTAAAACTTTGGATTTACAGCCTGGCCTTGAGTGAATTCGCCTCGGCTGATTTTACCGACACGACTTAAGAGAGGTAGGACATTTTGTAAGGAGTAGTCCGTCTGGGGAAGTACCTCCACCCTACAGAAGACCGCAGCCAAATAACACTGTGATGCAGTGTTGTGTTCCTGCTGGTGAGTAGGGTCGCCAGGCTTCAGAGGGGTCGCTGTGCTGACAGTGGTGGGCGGTACGCCTCTTTGCCTACTTAGTTGTAAAAAAAAACAAATAAAATGCACTAACCAAGCTACTGGCGACTTCTGAGACGAATGACGAGTAGTAACCATTACTACCCTAAAACAAATGCATTTGTATGTATTAAGTTTAGTCATCATGTTTTGTGCGAAAATTCGCAGTGGCGAATTCCCCCGTGTGGAGAGGCTGTAATTATTGGTTCGACATCATTACACAAAATGTTACTTATTACTTTAGTAGACTACACCCAATCCAAAAACATTCATTTTGGAAAAATATTTCTATTTGGAATTCCAAATTTATGTATGTATGTATGTAAAAATCTTTATTGTACACAAAGAACATAGTATCAGAATACAGGTTACAACAAAAGGCGGACTTATCCCAAATAGGGATCTCTTCCAGTCAACCAAACTAACATAGGACATAGACATATGGGCACAGAAGAGGGCACAACACGCAAAGAAATCTTAGGTGCATAGACTTACATCTAACATACAAATTCAATTACACATAAAAACAGTAAGCTCAGATCGTTCGTAGTATTCCCTAACCCGAGGTTTGAAAGAGTGAGAAGACAGCTCTTTTATCTCCAAAGATTTATAAAAAAAAATAATTAAAAAGCTCATGCAAACGAACACTCAATAGGATTTTGGACACAATATAATTTGTGCCTTTGCACAAATTCGATAATCTAGTCTGAATAAATTTCGATCGGCCGTCGACTGTGAAAATCTTTTCTACAGCGATTTCATTTGCAATTGATATAGTAAAATTGAATTTGGCATTTCTATTAGATCTAAGCAACTTAATGTAAATAGTTCTTAGATAATTTAATTAGACGGTTCTAATGGCATTAAGCACAAAATTTTAGTGTAAGCACCATAGACTACAAAAATTTTACGGATCGTTGAATCAAAAGTGATGTTGGAAAATAGTCACCATTGCGTGAGTGTCGACGCGATCAAGATCTTTATTGTACAAAATACAACGATACCTATTGAAAGTGCAGGCGAACTTATTGCTAACAGTCAACCTTTGAGCTCAACTGAGATCCTCGTGTGGTATTGAAAATATTGATATATGTACTTAATAATATTATATAAAATATTGAAATGATAAAAAACTTACGTAAGCTAAGGTAGCCTAATTTAGAGTAGGTATATTAGTTCATTTTTTTTGTTCTTTAGTTTGCAGTTTGTCGGCAGCCGTTCTTGTGAATACTTATACATTCAAATGTATAATCCATACCTATTAAGTACCCACCACCTATAAAAACAACAATGTACAACAAGTGTTAGTGAAACCTGTATGTGGCAAACAAAAGGGAGTTTGGATACTACATTCGTATATGGGATAGTATACCTTTGAAACTCTTACGTGGACATGATCTTCAGCAGTGAGGGAAAGATAAAAAGAAGAAGTCTTTGGGAAGTACCTAATTTGATAAGTCATAGAATAGGGTTTGAAAACTGACACCGCAGTATTTGGCTCAGCAGTGGATTTTGGCCTATCAAAAGACTGTGTCGTTGTAAACAACTCTTCGCTTAGGCAGATCTGCCTCCAACAATACATACCGAAGAATCTAGGCGGTAGAAAGTATCATTGTTCTAATTGGTGCTTGCACCGCATTGTTTCAATGTTAAATGAGGTGGCTGAATAAATTTTCCTTATCTTCTACGTTGTTTATGCAAAAATATTTAATGATACGTTCTTACTTACTAAGATGGTGGAGCGACCAAAAGTGAGTATTGGATACCGATGATAAGGATCGATAATACTATTATAGTCAAGACATTTTTTTGTAAAATGTAGCGGTATAAAAATTATGCTTCCGTGGGGATTCCTTAATCACTTATTGAGGCGTATACCTTAGACCTGGATATTAGCTAAATTTTACTCATCCCATTTCAGATCTAAGCCGCCGAGCATCAGTGAAAACAGAACAAAAAACAGTTGCCTTCGATAGCACTACAGCCACCAGTCCAGGTGAAGGGCTCGGCAACGGCAGCATGGTATCTATCAAACCTAAGAGTCGAAGTGGCAGTATTATTGGAGCTATTAGCCCTATTATGGGAACAGGTAATTGTTTTTATAACCGCATTGGCTCAGCGACTCGCAACTGATCTTGGCCTTCGACACAAGACTTCTCCTGTAGATCGTCCCACGTACAGCTGGAGGCAGGAAGTAGTGCAAGGAACTTGGAAACCTCACAAAAGACAGACTGGCAAGCAATCGCGTAGACTAGGAGGGTGTGGAATATTTTTTTGCTATTTTTCTTTATAAGGAAAAGTAACTTAAGTAATAAAAATTAAACCAGTCAAACTGTTAGTTATGAAGCTGTTTGGTAAGTTTATTAGTGACGAGAAAGAAGATAAGAATTTCTTAGAATCGCTATAAGAATGGAAGTCGTGCTACAGAAATAATAATAGTACTAATGTACAGAACGGACACTCACACCCTCCCACCCGAAACAGATACCGCACTGCATATTTAGGAAAAACGAGAATATAAAATCCAAGAATGTCGCGTCGGACGCGCGGCCGTTGCGATGACTTTGACGCATATACGTTAAAGAAAGAAATAAATAAAAATCATTAATGTTAGAAACCCACAAAAAGAAAAAAGAGGAAAATCATTAGAAAAAACTATGTAGGTTCCCAAAAAAAGGTCCAAACTCAGCATATTGCCATCCGATGAAATTGACAGCGCTGATCTTCCGTTAGGACCTTGGTTGACGATACGGCAACCCGAGCACAGGTCATACTTTGGACACAAATATAAAGCAAGATAAGGCAGAAGTGACATGTAGGTGCAGCCTGTATGGCAAGGTTAAGCGTTCCCAAATTAGGTTAAAACTCGAGAGGTACAACTGGCTAATAACATGGCATCTCTACCCATCCAAACATACCTCCGTTCCGGTAAAAAAACAACCCAACGACTAACGTACACATTGATGCGCGTGCGTTCGTGACCGGATCGAAGTAGAAGTAATAGGTATCGGGAGTGTCCGGGTGTGGTAGTGCCTCAGATAGCCGCCAGTTTTTATGTACAATAAAGATGATATTTTTAGAATCCATTAAAAAAGGAAAGAAACAAACTTCAATAGTTTTCTCGCATTCAGATCACTAGACTCTCTTAGCAATTTTTCAATATCTGTCACATCTCTCTGATTATTGGTATTTTTTTCTTCAGAAGATCACTCGATATCTGGTGAATCTACACCAACGCCATCTGAAGGGATCCCACCAACTTTGTTCTTTAGGATGCTAAGTACAATATCGACGGAATCTCTAAGTTAGTTCGATACCCCTGTGTCTAACAATTTTGTGAACTGTGATCATTTAGAAGTGATACGAGACGTCTTGTCATAGCATGTTTTGTGATTTCCAAAAGTTTAACTTATTACACATTTTTTATTCTGAACGGGCACGTCTAATTATGTAATTTAAAAATTTGGTTGATGTTCTGCTAATGTATTTTAACATATTTTAATTCAAAAGATCATATCTTTATCCTTTGTGAGATAGATAGAGCCAAGGATCTAAAGACACAAAGATATTATTCGCAAGATTGTGACCAAGTTGTTTTTCTAGATCTTTAATTAATTTCAATGGTTATGATGATTAATGATTTGGTTACACCTAATAAGATTAAGCAGAGTATCAAAATTACAGTAAACCATAAAGTCTCAGCTGATACTTTTCAAATGCCCCACAGTGTTTCATTATGTTTTATTCAACAGACTTTTGCAAGGCATGTAACATATTTATTTATTTTTTATATTAGGGAAAACAACAATTTCCTTTAGCTTTAGAATTCACCCTTCTCCTTTTTCTCGAGGGAGTTGGGAATAACAGACGTCTCATTTAGTCTGTTTCTAGCCAACCTAGGTCATAAAAAAATGCCCATTTCTGTAAATACCTTTTTGTGGACAAAACTGGCATATCATTTATGTAGACTCAAAATTTACATATGTCTTGAGAAATAATACTCAAATGATGAAGATGATTAAAGTATTTTTAATCACATCGTTTTTACGCCATTTTCAGCAACACCAGGAGTACCATCAAGATCTAGACCTTCTAGTAAGATGACCAAGTACGTTGAATGTTGGGGTGCGGACAAACCCTTCGCTAATATCACTGATTCGACACTGGCCAAAAATATTGGGATCTCTGTGAGTAAAATTTTTATACCAACATTAGGTGTTGCAAGCAACTTCTTTTTGAATTCTTTATCTATAGCGTGCTTTTCTGTTTCATCCTCAACTAAGGCTATGGTCTTAGATATGGCAGTACCTACTGGTTATTTTATTCAAGCAATAGCTGTTTTTTTTTCTGTAATCCTTTTTGCAGAGGAATTTGCTTGTTAAAATTGCTTGAGAATTAAATTCCACGATCGGAGTAGACCATGATCCAGATTATGTTACTGGACAATTGTCTGATTTTAAGGCTATCAAGACATCTGACATTATAAGGATCGGTATCTTAATGTAGCTTTAGGAGGCATGGATGACCCAAAAAGGATATAACTAACTCATATCGCACTTGTCGTCACTTGACACGCACGTTCCCTACAACTACCATTGGCTGCAATTGAAGATTGCGGACCTACCATATCACTGGTGGGTCTAAAACTATACCACTGACGAAATAGTGTTATGAAAACTAATATAATTACTATTAAAAGTTTATCACTTATATAGTAACTACTTTACTAATATACATTATATTGTTCTGTAAATAACTATATTTTTCTTATTCTATATTATTTACTAGCTGTTTCCCGCAGCTCCGCCTGCAAAAAGTAGCCTATGTTTGACCCCGGGTCTTCAACCATATCCATACCAAATTTCATTAACATCCGTTCAGCGATTTGACCATGAAAGCGTAACAGACAGACAGACAGACAGACAGAAGGACAGACAGACTTTCGCCTTTATAATATTAGTATGGAATGGATTAGTATGGATTTATTACTGTTTTCTATTCTATTTCAGAGTTTAGCGATGATTGAGCAAAACCTTCTGCCACAAAGGACAACATGCTGTGACTGCAGCAACAACTCCGAAGGCATGAACCGGGTCACGCTCTGGTTCAAGAGAAGCACACAAGAGCGGCAGTACCGCAACCAACCGGACGACCAGTTCAAGTACAATGTGGCGTGTGCGACACTGCTGTTCTGTTTGCTGGCGTTCATACAACTTTTCACTGTACAAACGTAAGTATCATCTTTATTGATACACACTTTATTGTACTAATCACAAAAGTAAAATAAATACATTTAAACAATTGAGTATAAAAAAAATGTCTTATTTCTCAAATAGGTACTTACATAGAAAATTTACATGGCTAAATACGAGAGGCGTGCTTTTCCAGCACTATTAGTGTGGAATGTTTTCGTAAAACACACGAGGCCAACCAGATACAAAATAGCTTGTGCTATTTTGTTTGCTGACTTTCATACAACTTTTTACTGTACTGGCGTAAGGATTTACTATTTATATACACGATGATGTGCATCTAAGAGCATTCATAGCATTTGCCTTACGATACGGTTCTCTTCTCATAGGAAGCATTATAAACCACGTCAAAGCTTTAGAAGTTGTTTCAAAACTTTTACCACCAGAGTATGCCGAGATAATTGACCATGTTGATTCGGACGATTTAGGCCCTTTTAGACTTTCCATTATACCACTCTGTAGATGATGCCTGATGCTACTTTTCTCACATTGTCTACTTACTCATCTGGCTAGAGGATTTCACCTGGAACCGATTTTTTTTTTGAGCCGATTGAAAATCATTCCACTCACCGACTTTTAAATAGGGCTCCTGGAGCTTTCTCCTTTGATTTTGCCTTTTTCCTAACTTAAAAGTTTGATAAAATTTTACAGCCCTTTATTTTACATGATTTTAATAATATATATTCATGTTCTTACAGAGGAGTAGTCCTATACGCCTCCTTCGGGCCGACATTACTTGCTCTGCTAGTATTTGTCTACCTGTGTTGGTATGACGGCCGTATGCTGCGTCGCGGTATGAGGCCTCTGTCCAGTGTACCTGATGACTTGTATGCCGATAATTGCACTAAACCTGGACAGGTAATGATTTTCTTTTTATTTTTTATTCATTCTTTGCTGCATACTAGAGTATTTAACAGTTACAACTATACAGTATAGTCTTATATAATCTTCAGTCAGGGGTGTCGTGTTCAAGCATCTATCTGATGGCTTGGATACATAACACACGGGTACGCGAGCCCGACTTACCCGAGCTGCTACTGAGTCAACCCATGTCCATCCGAGTCAGTAGCATCCTAGTACCTCATCCTTTCCCCAAACCCAACCACATCCCACCCTTCCCTAGCTAAAGAAAACTTCCGATGGGCAGCAGCGTCGGAAGTACAATAAGCAGTTGAAACTGCGCTCGCCAACCCGCCTGCCAAGCGTGGCGCGTACGGCAACAACCCCTCAATTTGGGGGAGACCTAAGTCCAGCAGTGGACTGATTGCGGCTGAAACGACGATGATACAGTATAAAACACCAGCAGCCTTATCACACAAGCTATCTCTTACAGAGAGATAGGTCGACTGTCGTCTGATATCAATTCAATTAAAATCATTTATTGCGTTTCATATAGTACATTAACAGTTCTTAACTAGGTACACACACTGTTTTTATAAAATAAGTACAATATGAACCCTGTCGGGTATTGCAATTTAAGAAATGAAACGGCAAGCGGTTAGTGGATGTTAATAACTTATGTGTAAAGAAAATATACATACATCCCAACATTTTTGACAGAGAAACCAGAATAAGAGGATCATGACTCCGAGGTATGCTAAACGCTGTCACAATTTTTCAGGCTGCAAAGTATCTAACACAACCTGCTCTCTAGCGATAACAGCCGACTAAAGCCTTAATGCTACTTCCGAAGTACGAACGAGCTCGAGATAGATAAAGCTACTAGTGGCGACCAATCAAACACGGTCTACGTTTCGGCGTGGCTTGACACTCTCAAATGTTACGGATACGCCCGCCGCACTCGTCTAACCAGCTCTTCTGTATTTTTTTTACACAACTAAGTAGTCAAACAGGCGAACGGCCCACCTGATGGTAAGTGGTTACCGTAGCCTATGAACGCCTGCAACACCCGTTTGTGTTTAAATCAGCTCTGTCTAATATGTTATGTTTTCATACTTCTTGCATTCTATTTCCAGGTAGTGGCCAGTAACCGTTTCATACGGCTTACTATGTTCCTAGTTACAGTACTGCTGATAGGGGCATGTGCTGTAATCAATTTGGTAAGTGGAAATATATTTTTCATAATTAAAAAAAATATTTAGACTCACTTGATGTCAATGATCGATGATCATTAATCGACAAAAGTTTAACGAGTCAGTGTTTGAAATGAAATGTCATCATATTTTTTTTCTTACAGGGATATTAAAAAAAATGATAAAAAAAATACCTACTTAAGTATTTATTAATATTATTGGAAGATTATCAACTATTTTACTGTTGTATAGTTATACTTATTTTTAATCCGCAATTTTTTTTAATTAATTCTTGTTGTACAATTTTATATGGGTTTTATTACCTGAAATAAATTTATTTTATTTTTAAAATATATATTTTTTTTAGTTTCAGACATCCATCTTCCCGGCTAGAGAATACTTCATCGACATGAGGAATGCCACAGACATGAACAATACAGATGATACAAATATTAGCCCCATCCTGTATTCTGAACTAGATTCAGCTCCTGTGAGTGTAATTATTTAAATTATTTTAACTGAAACGGTAGAAAAACTTGATCGGTGATGAAGACCTAGACTATTCATTCGTATCGAGTGGGTTACATGGTCAACTGGCTCTGTTTAACATGGCGTAAGAATTTTAGTAAACTCTAATTATTTAAAAGATGTCAGCCGAGACCAACGGTTTAACGTGCCTATAGAAGCACGGAATCATCTTTATTATCATACAATTAGTTGATTCAAGCCTGACAGTGTTCTGACCAAACTGGACACAAACTACGCTTTCCATGAGAATCGAACCCAAGACTTCTGAGTCTGCAGGTATACTAAACGCAACTAAGTACGTTTAAAACATGGAATGGTCTCCCTGCCATGGTTTTCTCTAGAAGTTGTAATAACATACAATTGAACATGATTTTTTTTTTTAGATAGATTCCCTGAAGTTATATTGTTATAATTTCAATTTTGTGGCTTTATAGTTATATTGTATTGTATTGTAAAGTCGGAACTGTACTGGTTGTTGTTGAAGGTCGAAGATTGAAGGTCCACGGGCCCCGGTTATTAGAAAAGCGCGCTAAATAACTAGGATAGTGGTTATATGAAATCTTCGTTACTTTTCATAAAATTTGTTTGTAATATTTTTTTCCATAAGTTTTTGCGCCAATCTATCTTTCTTTCTCCCAATGGTCGTCCATCTCCCAAAGTCCGCCAATTGTTATAAGTATTTGTACTTGTGAAACAGTAGTTTTAATCCTTACTAATATTTTAAATGTGTCTGTCTGTATGTTTGTCTGTCTGTCTGTTACGCTTTCACGGCCAAACCGCTGAACGGATTTTGATAAAATTTGGTATGAATATAGTTAAAGACCCGGGGTCAAACATAGGCTACTTTTTGACGCAGGCGGAGCTGCGGTAAAAAACTAGTAGGTAAATACCTACATAAACTTTGTTTTTCGGTTTCAGATATACATCTACAGCTCAGTATTGACGTTAGCGTCAATATCGGTGTTCCTTCACGTCGGTTTCGTGTTCAAGTTGTTCCTAATGCTGCTAACTCTGGTCACGCACATATCCTTATTCGCTACCACTGACTTCTTTGAGTTGTACCAGATACAGGAAATAGAATCAAAGTGAGTATTTTTCATGTTTCATACAATTCAATACAAATGTATTCCTTGAATTTTTTTCGTCAAGACCTTTTTTTGGGGGAAAATGAGGGGTGAATTTTTGAACGAATTCTTACGAAACTTGGCTCACATGTTCCTTAATTTATTAAAAAAAAATCGCCTAAACCTTTTCTTTAAAAATGAGAAGGAAACTATTTTAATACGGTTTTTATCGCGTTTATTACTTATTTATTTACACCTGACGTTTCAAACACTTTACAGCGATAAAAACCGTATTAAAATAGTTTAATTTAATAAATAACAATCGCGAAAACATTAGAAATCATAATGAGAAGGAAAGTTTGCAAAAACGTAGCATTTAAGTCATCGAGTATTGGCGCACTGGTTATGTGCAGTTCCATAATTAGAAAGTGGAGCTGGTGGATCCAATCATAATTATTTCAAATTCCCAAATAATCGCCGGTTAGTTAATTCACCGAAGGTCTATTTTCACAACACTTAAACCCACTAAATTAGTAAAATAAAATGAATGAATTTAAACAAGAATACATACATTTTCAGATTCTCCATGCTGCCTTACTCAGCTAAAGCGGGCGTGGCACTAGTTTTCGTGGCAGCATTACTCCACATCCTAGACAGACAGATCGAGTTCACATCCCGGACTGATTTCCTTTGGAAGGACAAGCTGAAGTCTGAACAGGAGGAGGTTGAGACTATGAGGGGGATTAATAAGGTTTGTATCATTGGTTGGTATATGGTTAATCGACAATGAACAACCTGGTGACAGAGATATTTGGAACCGCCTTTCGGCCTCTGATGTGGTTTCTTTAACGACCACCAAGTAGCAGCCGGGAAGGGTGTTTGGATTTTGGTCGGGCTTAGTGGCATTTGTTTTATACTAGGCAAACATGATCGAAAGAAAGATAAAGGGAAGAAAGGGTCCAAGTTGACCAAGGCGTAAATACATGATGCAAATAAAGAAAGAAACAGTTTATTTGGGGTACGTATTAGAATACGTAAAATTAAAACATATACAGTACAAACTCCTGGACAAAAATGGACTGAAATGGACAAAACCCCTTTTAAAATATCAAATAGCCGGTCTATCTAAAATCAAAATAATTAAAGTTCTAAACATAGAATGAATATTTAATCGAAGACCAATAAAATTAAATTTATAACACAAACAAATACTTTATCTAAAACCTAAATGCTTATTGCACAAAAAGGCTTCACACTCATTAAAAATAAACTTAAATTGTTAAAAAATTAATAATTGCAAAGCATTTTGAAAAACATACGAGTTGCAACAACTGCTACATGTTATTATTGGAGGTTGTATATTTGTGTATGTAATACTTTATTCGTATGATTGTCATACATATTTTGAATATGCTTAGTTACCTTATAACTAATTTGTGTGACATTTCTTATTGCACCCAACAATAGAGGTAGGTTGCGAGGAGCGAAACGACGAGCATTAGTTTCGACAAGGAACACATACCGCGGCAGCGGCGTAATTTACATTAAGCTCTTTTCCTAAATTTGTTTCTTCTTTGGATGTATCTAAATGTATAGTGACAAAATGACACTTTATTACTTATTTTCAGATTCTTCTGGAGAACATCTTACCAGCGCATGTGGCGCAACATTTTTTGACGTCTGTAGCTTCTGAGGTTAGTATTATTTAAAAATTTATGACCTTCATTTTTAAACGACCAATTTAATTTAGTTTTCAATATTTAGCGAAAACCGTAGGTACATTCTTTGTTATAATAGTCCAGTGAAAACGGATGAAAAATTATGGTTAAAATTTTCTCAAATTGTTGATTTCCTAAACCAATTCAGCACTTTTTTATTAATGGCTAAGGACGTCGTATGTTTGAAGAATTTTTGATATGTTACTTTAGGGTTATTTAATACCATACAAACATACATATCATCACGCCTTTTTCCCGTAGGGGTAGGCAGAGACTACGGATTTCCATAGGCTAATTTTCTATCTATCATGACTTGACATGCACTTGACCACTTATTTAATATGTCTGCGATTTGGTCACAGTATGTTCTGCGAGGTCGGCCCTTACCGACTTAAATACCATCATATAATATTTTTAATTTTGACTATCTGGGCCCCCAAAGTGTAAAAGAGGAAGACCAAGAACTTTAATGACCTAAGAACGTTTGACAAAGTTTGGAAAAATTTGGCAAAATATTTGTATTGACCTATTAAACATGGTTCCGTACTTCGGAAGGCGCCATTTAAAGGAACCACGTCAGAGGTCGAGAGGCGATTCCGAACAACTTTGACACCAGGATATACATGGTCGATAGACAATGTAACCTACACGAAATGATGATGATGATTTATTTATTGCTAATAAAAATATTTATTAGCTTATTTATTTTTCAGGAGGATTTATACCACGAACGATACTCCACAATAGCGGTGATGTTTGCTTCAATACCAAACTATAAAGAGTTTTATGATGAGACAGACGTCAATAAGCAGGGCTTGGAGTGCCTGAGGTTGCTCAATGAAATCATTTGTGACTTTGATAAGGTGAGACTTTTTCAGCACTTACCAAATTATTTTACGTGCTTCCGCCACCAGTTCATGCAAACTATTGCCGGCCGGCACCCACATATTACTCTTAGTCCTCACATGTGTTTTACTATACAAGTCATCCTCAAGCACTAGACCAAGCTGTTTATAGTTCAACGTACAAACGACGATCACACAAAACCACATATATATATATATATATATATATAGAAATTCCGATTAAATCATAACACGGTTGCTAGCGTCTGCGTTAGTAAAATTTCGTGGTAAAACTTATGTAGTTTCACTCGACAGTATATTTATCATCCAATAGCCTTCCCAATTAGGCCAAATTTAGAATTATCTTCCAAATATGATCATTAGATCCAAAGATAAAAGTTTTCAACTATTCTTATTTATTCCTATTTTGAACCAATGTTTTATTCAAAATATAAAAATGAAAAGTTTAAACATTTTTAAATGTAAACAATTTTCATGTTACAGCTTTTATTGAAACCAAAATTCAGCTGCATTGAAAAGATCAAGACTATTGGGAGTACTTACATGATTGCATCGGGTTTGAGGCCAGGCAAGGAAGATCAAACAGTAAGTATTAGCTGTTTTCAGCGGCTCTGCTCGCGTTAAAAAGGTAGCCTATGTTTAACCGCAAGTCATCATCCATATTCGTACCAAATTCATCAGAAACGGCCCAGCGAGATTTATCGAGAATTCGACTCATGTCTAATGAAAATCGTTCCATTCACCGTTGGTAGCGGCCTGCATCCAACGTTTGCCTACGAACTTTTTTATGAGATACTAGCTGACCCGGCAAACTTCGTACAGCCTCCGAATATATTCATCTTTTAAACCTTCCCTGGACTTCCACAAATAATTCAAAACCAAAAACAGCCAAATCGGTCCAGCCGTTCTCGAGTTTTAGCGAGACTAACGAACAGCAATAGATTTTTATATATATAGATAAATGACGTACCTGCGGTGCATGCCAAAAGTAATTAGATACTCTTTACTCTATAATTTGATACTGGCATGTTATGCACCATCTTAACCTTGGTTATTTAACGATAAAATTAAATAAAAAACATATTTGAATAATTTTCTTCAATAAAACGCTTATGTTGGTAAGAATTTGGCGGAAATTTGTTTGGTACTCGTACAATGGAAGTTGGTTGACGTGATTTTCGCACTGCGATTTTATATGATTATAAACAGATTTAAAACTACAAGAAAGTTTTGAACTTTTGGTAAATTCTTTTGGCGACTCTATTTGTTCACGAGCAACTTTTTTTAATTGGTTCGCTGAATTTAAAAGCCAACTGCAGTCACTCGAGTAAATGTTCAAGCAGTTGAAAATTTGGCTAGTAGAAACCGATGAATTTCATGTGTAGAGGTTGAGTGAGAACTGGGTATTGGATCAGCAGTAATGTAAATCATTATTGTTGATCACCGTTTTCTCCGTGATCGTTGATCGAGACGGGTGCCGCACAAACTGACCGATGCACAGTCCGTTGGGTAGATTAGAGCCGGATCACGTTAGAGAAATTTGACGGATGCAAGAAAAAAAACGTATATTTATGATATCCTTATTGGTGACGAAACATAACTATGTTACCAAAACAAAACGTCAATCGACTGTTTGGTGCCTTGAAGATGAACGAACACCAATAAAATGTTGCAGTGTGGCCAGCGCGAGGCGTCAGATGGCTGCCTCGTTTTTTTTGACAGACTTGTTATATCGCTACTTTGGTGCTACAATATCGATGAATTATTAATTACGAGTAGTATGTGTCAGTTTGGGGTTCAGCAATATTATCATCTTGGTATGACAAGCGACCGAAGTAAGGAATCCGGCACCTTCTTTAGCACCTCGACAACGCCCCCCAACAAACGTTGCAAAAACACTTGATTTTTTTATTAAAAAAATATGTCCATTGTACCTCACCTACCATATTCCCCCAGTTTAGGACCTTGCGTTTAATACTTGTGCGCAAAAATTAGCATCGCCATATAAAGTTAAGATTCAAGAGGCTTAACTGGCACACAAACATTATTGTGATATCGTTAGTACTAATAATGATTTTATGGTGATATGATGTTAATTCGTAAAGGCAAGCCGGTTGCTTTGTTTTAAGATTAGTTAAAAGAAGTGCCATGTGTCGGCCAGTTAATCCTCTCAAGTCTTAACTTTATATGAAGAAAAGGAAACACACACCAAGAAATGGCTACCATGATCTCTTAATTCTATCCAACAAATGCGAGTGAGTAAGCGGGATGTGTGCCCTACATCACATCCCATAAAGCGCTATTACGCCCAATCAGTCTCATTTAGACGAATTTTATATATCATGGTAATCCCCTATAAGTATCGGTTTGGTCGTTAGATTCGCACTGCTCCGAGCGACGGCGACGCGACGTCTAGCTAGATACGTCTTTTCTACCTTTAATCCTTGTACCTAGCTCATTAAAGCGCATGATCTAAAAAATTTTTCGGACAAACCGAGATCTTTACACGAAATAATAACAATTTAATAAAAAGTTGGTTATAATAATATATATATAATAATTCTCTTTGCAATTTAATACGAAACCTTCTTAGTATTTGACGAATTTAAACAACAAAAGTTGATAAAAATTCGCTCGACGAATCGAAACAGTTTTACAATTTGACGAATCTTACCCTAAAATCAAAATCACAAAGTATTCTCACTCCACAATTGAGCAAATTTTTGTGAAATTTGGAGAAATGAACTGTAGATGTTGCTGAAGAGTAATTTTTTATGATTCTGCTATTTGACAGTAAAGCAATTCTGTAAAAGTGACCCATTTTACGAAATTCCATAGAAAACTGTCAAACAGCAAAATTGCGTAAAATTAATTGTTCGTGATTCATTTTATGAACTGCCAAATTTTGGCCATTTTAGGATTTGCAATGACATCCATATTGTGATCATAATGTGATTCGCGCAAAGTGGCGATTTTAGACCCGCAGGTCTCGGGAATTTGAGGTATAATTATTACTTTGTTCCAGGATGCTAATAGAAAACAAGAGCATACGGTAGCGATATTGGTGGAGTTTGCTTTCGCTTTGATGACGATTCTTGATCAGATAAATAGAGAGTCGTTTCAGAGGTTCAAGCTAAGGATAGGTAAGATTTATATGATTTTTTGTTATCAACAGTTCAAGGTTTTTATATTTATTTATTTTTTCATTGTGGTTTTTAAGTAGTATGTTATATTTTTATTAAATGTAACCTGGGGCAGAGAATAGGTTACTTGATTGATGATTTATACGGAACAATACATACACTAAAAAGCTTTCGATTCCGAAAATAACAACAAAATTGGTAATTAATTAAAGCGGTAGAGAAAAGTGGGAGCGTGTAGGCAAACAGGCGTACGGCCCACCTAATGGTAAGTGGTTACCGTAGCCTATGAACGCCTGCAACACCGGAGATGTCACGACCGCGTTGCCGACTCTGAAGGAATTTTTTCACGTCCTTTTTGAAGCGAAGCCCTATTGGAATCTCTCCTGAGACTCAAAGGCTCAATACTGCTTGTTATCACGGATCTTTCAAATTGTTCTTTCAAATTTGTGATTTGAAATTTAAAAAAAAATGAGTAGAATAGCCTATTAAAGGAATAAGTGCGTTTAAAACTTCCACATTAAATTACCTTTAAAAATCATTATTCTCTCCGCGCCATCTTTTAGTTGACTGGTAAAAAAAGCCTTCGGCTTTAAGTCCGCCCTTTACATTATGGTAATGAAGTTAAATAAATAAATATTTTCAACATTTAAATATTAATTTCGTTAGATTACTTAATTAACCAGAGCATTTTTGTTCTCTTTCCTAGTATACACTAGATTATACCATGTCTAAGTTCTGTGTCTATTCTCTCGGGTCTCCTAGTAGAAATTTCTTTAAAAATAAGGAGTTCGTTTGGGCATTAAAAATTGGTAATAGTACTTACGTGTTGGACAACTTGTCCACTGGAAAATTATCCGTAAAATTTATTATTATTACCATAGATTATTAATTGGTCTCGCGCGCGCTCGACTAGATACCGTCGGCGTACTAGACAAATGCGGCAACTAAAACTACGCGAATTCGGCGTACTTGCGGCATAACCGCGTCAGTCACGCCGCAACCGATAAATGAGTTGGACGTCGAGATAAATTTAAAATTTTAGTTTAAAAACAGAAGCAAAATGCCAGTTTGCGTATTCAAACTATGTAAGAATAATAGTACAAGAAATAACTCTTTCTCGTTTCGTCTTTGCACATTGTCTTACACACACTACAATATAAAGTTGCCGCATTCTGGAAACTGATTTTTCTACATAGCGCGGTATCTAGCCGAGCGCACGCGAGACTAATTATTAATCTGAGATTATTACAATAATTCTGTAAATAAATACTTCCGTTGTGTCCAGGAGCGCATCGCCATAATTGCAATTGACGTTAATGTAGGTATTTACCGAAACAAAACCACAAACGTCAGGGTTATTTTTAAGTATGAAAAATCGGTAAGTCGATGGTAAATCGTTCGACTCACCTATTATGTTGAATGAAAATTATTCGAATATCGAATAAAAAACCACTCGGACTCAGCGATTTTACATACTCAAAAATAGCCCTCGCGATTTTGGTTTGGTTTTGATAAATATGTTGACGTGTTTTGCGTCTCCCCAATACGGCTAAATCTCCTTCGTTCTCAGTAGTTCCTTTAGTAGTTCCTCTGAAGGAACTACTCAGACTTTTTTCTTATAATTTTCAGGTTTAAACCACGGTCCTGTTATAGCAGGAGTGGTAGGTGCCCAAAAGCCCCAGTACGACATCTGGGGGAACACCGTCAATGTTGCGTCCAGGATGGACTCCACGGGGATCATGGGGAAGATTCAGGTCACAGAGGACACTGCCAAGTAAGTAATTTTCTTACAACACATTAACTGCCTCTATGGTCCAGCGGTTAAGTGGTTTAACCCAGAGGTCGCGGGTTCGATTCCCACGAGAATCATACTTTGTATAGTTGTTGCCAGTTTGGTTAGGGCATTGCAGGTTTGAATCACCTGATTGTCTGATAACAAAGATGATTCCGTGCTTTAGAAGGCATGTCAAGCCGTTGGTTCCGACTACCATTTAGTGGTCGTTAAAGAACATCATGATCCTATTGGTCTGGTTTCCCTATTAAAAAAGGGTTACGGAGATCAGACGGCAGTCTCTCCAATGTAATAACCAGTACTGCCAAATCTAGGATCATGATTAAAGCGATTTTGTTATAGCTTAAACGTACTTGAGTATTTGATATGAATTTCAATATAATACTCTTTCAGACAGATAGACGGTCGCACGGAGAACAAAGTGATTCTATTAGGGTTTCGTTTTTTCTTTCGGAGACGGAACCTTAAATAACAAAATGGCGGATTTTTTGAAGTTTCTTATTTCTAAATTATACAAAAACGCAGACGGGTTTTTTTAGTTTTTTTTTTCAATTATCGTTTTCCTTTATAATAATATTTTCTAGTATGATGGATGAGACAATAATTAAGTTAAAAACTATTTTTATTTTCAGAGTATTAATGAGTGCTGGTTATACCTGCGAGTGCCGAGGTCCAACCCACGTCAAAGGAAAGGGCATATTGACGACATATTTTGTAAAAACACCTAATATTGGTGGTGGTTCTTAGAGTAACTTCTTAAAATAAATTTAGAGATTTTCAAAGCATAATAACTAATAGTAGAAATGAATACTCCAAAGGTATGGTTAAAATGTAGGACAAATAATCTATATTTATTCAAAATGAAGTTTTCGGTCCTGTCGTAGTCTTCAAGACTTTTGAGGTAAAACCAAAATTAAGCCTAACTTCTTTATGATACTTCGATAAGAGGAAAATTATGTTAGTAATATTGTTAATTTTGTGATCATATGATAGTGTAATAATCATAAGGGATTTTATCTTAAAAACACGCCATGCGTGTTACAGTTTTAGATTTTATCGACAACACGCTAAACGTGTTTTCGCAATTTACGTGTTTAATATTGCATAACCTGGAATACCTATTTCAAAATCAATGGATATGAATATAACATAGATTTTAGATTAATTATAAGTGTAGCTAGGCCAATTTCTTGTTCAGTGGTAAAACAATTGTATTATTCCAATCAAAATAACTGCGGATATATTAACGATGTATGTAAAAACTTTATTGTACAGAAAGAACATTGTTACAATAAAATAGAACACAACAAAAGGCGGACTTATCCCTGATAGGGATCTCTTCCAGTCAACCAAAAGAAAAAAAGAGTACATGGGCATCAAAGAGAATATTATTTGGTTCAATGAAAACATATCCCTTTTCTAAAAATATACAATCTCATAAACTTTACAAATTTCTAGCGTACTAATTAAAAAACATTTTATAAATATTTTACCTACATTTTATAAGAATTTTTAAAATCAATGGGCCTAAATTACGTAAGTTAATTTTTCTGAACAATATTTTAAGTTAATGTAATATTAGCTGAATCTCGAACTCGGTAGTTTTAAGATTCAATTAATTATTTATTTTAATTAAATGATTGCCAAGATTATGATTTTAAAATAATTATTTATAAAAAAAAAAATTAAAAAACTCATGACATTGTAGCTAATTAAACTTTCAAAAAATTATAATTTGATTTATTAATATATTTTTGTACTTTAATAGAGTTCCTTTAGATTTAATATTATATAGAATATTTTAAGTAAGTTATTATATTTAAATATATTTTAATGAAGACTTGTATTATGTCTTACTTTATGGCCAAAGTTCAATTTTTTAAGAAAGTTCAATACATGGTTACAATTTTAGAATTAAAAAAATATCACAATAATTATATTGATAATATTTAGGTCTAAATATTATTTAGACAAAGTTGTAAATAATTTTGAAAGTAGATAATTTTAGAATTGTGTGATAATAATGAGATTTATTTTAAAAAAAACATGGCAATGTAATTTTTAGCTTATTTTTGCATTTAATAAATAATTCGTCTAGTTTATTACTTATTATTAGTAAGCTGTTAGACAAATATTCTGTGTGTCCAGAATAATTTAGAGTTATTCGAATAATTCTATTTTTCATTTTAACTTTGTGAGGATTTTTTAATTTGCAATTAAAACATATATAAAGACTCGTTAAGTATTGCGGTGCTAAATTATTAATAACTGTTTTATTTTAACAAATAGGCTATAATTTGATGAAATTATGTAAGTTTTTGTGCACACGGAGTTAATAAGTTAATTTTTTGTGATGTTCATAATTTTATTGCCTAAAGTATTTTTGGTAACAATAAAAAGTATAAATAGATAAAATATATCGCGCAATAAAAAATAAAAATATTTCAAGGTAAATAAAAATTTATTTGTCGTAAAATATAAAATAAATGATTTGATTTTGTTTAGAGAAATAATATAAGAACGGCATCATACCTACAAGGTCTAAATATGTTATTTTTTATTTAAAAATAAAAATATTTTTATTCAATTTTATGTTTTATTGAAGCAATTTCAATGCAAGTCTGAAATATAGGTTTTGTACATGTTATTGCAATTAACCTTGGCTAATTATTAATTTCAAAGAATTTATATTTTAAATGGATCAATTTCACAGTCCTTTTTAGACATGTGACCCGTTCGACGGGCGGCGTCCGAATGAATTTGTATTTCGAACATGGATATAGCCAGTTAATTGGTAATTGCTGGTTGGGTCTGCACCAAGGAATATAGAATCAAATAAAGTTGGTGGTAAATTTACTAATTGTTGTTATAATATGCTTAGATTGACAGTCACGAATACGCCCGCTTAATATGAGAAGCATTCTACAGATAATACTGCCAACTTCTGGGGCTCACTCGAGTTTGAGTGTTCCCATGTTTCCATCATTATGATAATATTTTGAAAAAGAGACCATTAATTTCACTAGTGCACTCACCCTCACTTCTTCTCTTCAGTGGTAATTTTACTGGTCATTTGTTTGAGAGTAATTCTTCTGTACGTCAGTATATTATATGAATATGTGCTTCCTGCTAATGAGCTGCTAATTAATATAATAAATACTTAAGTATTTGATTTGGATTGCGAAGATCAACGTAGATATACTAGTGGAAGATCAAGATAGGGTTAAGGTAAAGGTAAGCTCCAATGTGCATGGAGTCAAAGTTTAGTTATATCTCGTTTCACCTTCATGGTTCTAACTACTAAATACGAGAGAATATTGGTTGAGTGCGCTGTACTTGCTCGAGGCTCTTGTCTTTAATAGTGTGACCTCTATCTTTCTTATTACCTACTCCATTTTATTAACTACTCCTTGGGTGGCCACCTACGCCTGCGCTTGCGCATTGATTTATTTTAGCTGCACCGCCTTTGAATATGGAGTATTGTTTTGTTATTACATTTTGTGTTAAGATTTCGCTTTAGAATAGACCATTTATAAGATCGGAGTGCACCGAATACAATTGTAGAAACAAATGATTTACGTAATATTTTTCTAAAACATATTTTAGTTAATAATATTACTTAATTTACTATTTATTTTCTCTACTACGGACTTTATTTTTTATTTAACATTTTTCAAAAATTGATACAAACAAATTAACATAAGATGCATTTCACGAAACCACTGAGGTCTGTTTAGAAATAGCAGGTACATTCAGATTGCCCGGCTCTTGACAAAAACCACAGATATGAAGCTGCAGACAACAGCTAATTCTAGTGAATGCTCATTTCACTTCTACTTTCTTGTTCATGGTTTCATCTATGGTGGATGGATACAGTGCGATAGTGCATAGTTTGGAAGATCCCATACTAACAGTTTAGAAACTGTTATATGGTCACGATACTCATCATTAAGGAGAAAAAGACACAATAATTCATTAATAATGTATGTTTCTGTATGCGGGGAAAAATTTATTATTTACTTTGTTTATGTGTCATCAGCTACCGGAGAGAAAGGTAGAAACTTTACTCTATGAACGAGTTTACTCTATGATCTATCTTCTTATTTCTAATAATTTATCTCTCATTTACTACTCCTACCGGAATTAGTTAATCGACAGACGGTGAGAAATAATTGCTTACAATTTTACTGCAGGCCACCTGTATTACCTTGGTAGATATTATCAGAATATTTTAGATTTAATCAAGATGAAACCAACAAGACAATTAGATGGTGGCTCAGATTACAAAAAAAGCCTTTTGTTTTGTAATCTGAGGATGGTGGTATAAAAAATATTTTAAAACATAAATGCATTCAGCATAATTTAGGGAACACAAAATATGTTATAGTTCACAAAGTTCGAATACAAATTAATTATATCAATTATGTGTTTAACGTGAGAACTATTGTTCAACTAATTATAGTTTCGTGATTATCAATTAACAGTTAATTATAGTTTAAGATAATACTTAGGTATGATCTATGTATATGTTCTAGTTTTTTGA
The DNA here is from genome assembly GCA_947363495.1 of Euzophera pinguis. Lineage (NCBI taxonomy): Eukaryota > Metazoa > Arthropoda > Insecta > Lepidoptera > Pyralidae > Euzophera > Euzophera pinguis. The sequence continues at coordinate 15,192,541 of OX376163.1, forward strand.
GTTATGGATTCGTTAGAATGAGTTTTTTTTAAACTTAGGTGTTAAATTTTTGCTTAAGTTTTATAACTATTTACCATTACCATTTCTTAGGGACACATACTCGTAGCACGGACAATCGATGGCCGATGGGGCAGAAAGGTTCTCGAATGGCGACCACGAACCGGCAAGCGCAGCGTTGGACATCCACTGACCAGATGATCAGATGACCTGAAAAAGGTAAATGCTGGACGCATGCCGCTTCCAACCGGTCGTTTTGGAAATCATTGAATCAATGAATTATTTAAATTTATTATTTAATATTATCATTGGGAGAGGCCCATGTCCAGCAGTGGACTGTCTGTTGTTGAAATGATGACGTTTTACATTTCAAAGCTTAACACATAAAGACGCCTTCTACAGTCTAGTCGGTATCGCAGATTAGTTTATCCTTTCGGCACGAAATGGCATTTAGTCAGCTATCGACTTGACTAGAAGAAGAAGAATATGTATTTACTTTCTCGGTTTTTCTTCCCCGTCTTTACTCAAATCGTAAATTCGATGACTAAATGAAATCCATACTTCCCTAGTCCACACTAACGTAATATTATAAATGCGAATGTCTGCATGTCTGTCCGTCTGTGTATCTGTCTGTTAGCTTTCACGACCAAACCGCTGAACGGATGTTCAAACATAGGCTACTTTTTGACGAATGTGGAGCTGCGGGAAACAGCTAGTATTATACAAAATAAAATCTATTTTCTGTGTAAATTGTTACTAACGGTAGTCACAAATTTTAACATGTATAAATTTTGCTTAAATTAGTATTACACTAGAACTAGATATCTGATCTGTTGAAATAGCCATAAGATTATATGCAGTCATATAATAAATTAAAGTTTATGCAAGTAGGTGTAAATCATAAATGGTGTAGTACCTATAGGTAAATGGAGAGTGCACTAAATCTAGAAACCCTGACTTTCCCACAGTTAAATTATATTTACAAAATTCATTACACACACAGCCCATATCTCATCTGGTTATGATAAGCATAAGGAACAATTCCGAAGAACACGAAACTTTTTTAATTTTTTACACGGTGTCACTGAATTAAGCATTAATTACTGTATATTTCTAACTAGCTGTTTCTCGCAGCTCCACCTGCGTCAAAAAGTGCCTATGTTTGACCCCAGGTCTTCAACTATATTCATACCAAATTTCATCAAAAGCCGTTGAGCGGTTTGAGCGTGAAAGCGTAACAGATACACAGACAGACTTTCGCATTTATTATATTAGTATGGAAGTATGGATTTGAATAAGAGTTGAAATATAAAGGAAGGATTTAAAAAAACACTACAGATCTCTAACATATTCTACTAAATAATTCTTATTGCAATTGTCATACTAAAAAGAACTCGTAAACACTGGTTGTGAAACATAGAGGCCATAGCGACAACCATTCTTCTTTTCCGAGTAGGTTCTTCTTATTCTTCTATTAGAAGAAAACAGAAACAAGTCACCGGCATAGCTCAGCGGATTAGCTTCTTTTAGTAGCATTGAGCGGAGAAACGATGGCTTATGTAGAGCAGATAGGTTTTCGAAAAGCGACCACGCACCGTGCAACGATGCGTTGAATAATCACCGACCACATGATCGGATGTCATGAAGAAGGTAGCAGGCAAGCGCTAGAAGAAGACTTCTTCCAAGTAAATCTTTGGTAGAGCCCTACGTCCAGTAGTGGGGTGAAACGAATGAAACTGTACCTTAACCATAATAATGACAAAAGTGCAGGATTGCGACCGGAAGTCGACACAATGCTCGTAAAATATTACGCGGCATTTATTTGAGAGATGAATCGTCTCATATATTATTAGCGTAATATGCATAGATTTAATGGCTTTAGTATAGAAGTGACATATTCTTTTATCCCATAAAATAAGCAAGTTACGTGTAAATGAAGAGTTTTTTTCTCTTTATATTTATACCATTTATTTATAAATAATACAAAATTATTTATTGCAAAACAAGGACACATTGTCAAATACAAGCAATTACAAGAAAAAAATATACCAAGCCCAAAAATAATTTAGTACCTATTTCTACCTTAAATAGGTAGGTAATAAGTATGACATCATAATGAAACATAAAGTTACTTGTTTTGGCTCTCGCGAAAAAAACAATAAATTCACATCAATAATGAGTATCCAACTTAACCTGAACTCGATTTGTATTATGATAATAAACTACTTAATTTAAAGTTTTCTTATGTTTTCGCGATTGTTATTCATTAAATTAAACTATTTTAATACGGTTTTATCGCGTTTATTACTTGTCGCACTATGGTCGTACTATGGTCGCAGGCAGACGACCATGAACGCTGTAAAGTGTTTGAAACGTCAGGTGTAAATAAATAAGTAATAAACGCGATAAAACCGTATTAAAATAGTTTAATTTAATACTTAATTTAAAATTTAGAAATTTGTGCAAATCATTTAGGCGGGAGATCACGTAACCTACCATATTTAACTTTTCTATATTATACTCTATAATCTATTCGTTACACTTGTAGGCAAAGAACCAACTTTAAAAAAAATACTTAATTTCCTACTCTATGATAGCTACTGGAGGTCCAGTAAGAAGCTCGGTAATCTATGATTAATGCTACCCGCGGCTACCGGTGTTGCCTTAATGCTCCTACACTACTTTAAGCTTTATTATAGCTTCGTCTAGTTAGTCATTTGTGGTAGCGAACGCACTAATTGGATTGTAAAAGGGTTGTTATAGGTTACCAAGGAACTTGTTACGTAATGGAGATTAAATATTACTCATAGAAAAATATGCTTCTTGAGCTTGTTTTGTAAATATTTTAATGTAGAAAATGTAAATTTAAATAGTATGTATGATAAAGCTTTGTTAGTGGTAAAAAAACATTGAAAGTGTCTAAACATTACATCAAGTGATCTTCAAGCTTACAAAGTGATATTAATACAATCATTTGGATCATTGAGTTGGGTAGATTTACAAGTTCTCGGTATTATATTGCACTTTAAACATGGTTCGGGAGTGCATTCGTGTGGAACATAATACAAAATTTCGCCTAAAGATGTGTGCTTTTTATAGTGTGTGATTCGATCTAAATAGATATAAGATTTTGATACCAATATTATACGAACCTTCTCTATTAAAGTTACAGCGTTTTGTGCTTTTTTTTTCTGTTCTACCTACACGTTTTTTTCCTTTTCGTGTAGTCAATGCCTGTGTTACTTTTTTGTCACTTCTTTATTCTATTAATTTGATTCTTCCACTCCCCTTCTAAGCTCTTGTCAATAGGTCGGCAATTCGCTCAATATATTGGTAAGTTATGAGAATTGCACGAGAAATTTATAACAAGGGAGTATTATCTTGAGTTTTATTGCTCTAGGTGTTAAGGTAACATATAATATTGTGATCGTAGAGATAACTTGTCTTAAATATCACCTTGTAATATTTTTTTTCTTATTTGTAAATAGACGTTTTGAAAAAAATGCTGCAGTGGAGTTTGTGGCGCCGCTTCTTCTCCACTTGCGCTTTGGATGTGGTAGTAAACTTAATTTTAAGTACATTGACGTCAATAAGTGATATTTATATCTTACTAGTGGTTTCCCGCAGCTCCGCCTGCGTTAAAAAGTAGCCTATATTTGACCCCGGGTCTTCAACTATATTCATACCAAATTTCACCAAAATCTATTTGGCGGTTTAGCCGTGAAAGCGTAACAGACAGACTTTCGCACTTCTTTTATTATTATTAAAGTATGAATATATTTTTCCAATCAAAGCACAAATAATAAACTTATTCAACAAGAAACGCAGTAGCAAAATCGCCGTACCCTTTGGGGACTTATTCTGAGAAACTGACCGAATTCAATTTACGATCGTGAAACTGTGATAATTGGATTTTCGGAAACCATGCAAATTACAGCGGCTGTATAATGCGACGTTATCCCAGATCGCCATTGAATTATTTGCCAGTTCTATAATAATAAGGTAAGGGAAGTTTAAACTTAAACTTTGGATGGGAAGTGAATTAAAAGAAACCTCGCAAGAGCGAGTCGGATTCGCGCATGAAGAGTTCAGTCCATGATCTTTACAACAACCGCTTAGTCAAGTCGCTATCCATCGCTTTTTGTATGAAAATCGATCACATAATTTGCAGCTTATGTCAATCTAACACATGTTGACGAAATGTCGTCTTCAAATTGTGACTTTGACTACGGGTATTGATTTTCAACTCTTTTGAAGGACCTCAAAGAGTACATATCAAGTTTAGTCTTATCCTGGCCCCCACTCTTTTGATATAAAATGTTACCGTGAAAACACTACACAATGATATTGATGATGTGTTTATAAGTTTTTGTTTTCTTGTATAAAGCGTTTTGTTTTTTTTTTTAAGTGTCTTCTTCACATATTTTTTTTCGTATCCGAAAACGGCGCGCGACATCTACAACCGCACACACTCATTCAATTGCTTTTTTGAGAAATTGATTACACTTGTCGGTAGTGACAATCCACGTGGAAAGAAAAATTATCGATAGATGATGATGACTTTCGATGCTTCTTTTTTTCATTAAAGCGTTTCAAATATTTACTAATGGTTTAAGGTCATAAAGCCATTCTTATATAATCTTTATTTAACTAAAAGTTTATTATATTGTATACCTATCTGAGCGAAGCGCCAAGGCATTGAGTTTTGGTAGGATTGATTTGGCAACATATTTGTACGTTATGTCTATTCCAGGTATTAAAATATTCATTTTTGATAACTGTGAAATATATTGAAGGCAACTGATGGTGCTTGAACTACGCGGTTTTGTCTTTAGTTTGATCGGTGGAAATAGATGCATTTTTATTATTAAACTATAAGACCATAAAAATACCCATAGAATTAAATTCAAATGAGTGTTTTTCTTTCCTTCGATTTCTTTTTTTTCGATTCGATAAAACGTCGATCACATCACTATTCGTATTGAACGAAAATCGTTTCAAGGAAGTGTTTAAACGAGATCAAGCGTTTAATATTTATTGCTGGACTAATTTTTTGCTGTCACGTCCGAAGGATGCCGACCATTCTGTGCCTTCTTTGGTCTGTTTAACGTTCTTCAATGACGGGTAATAAAAATTTTTTTCAGCCGATTTACCGTCATTAAATATTATGACAATGAAAGGTTAATTTTGACTTTATTCAGTTCAATTTGCTTTATATTTCGTAATAAGAGCAACTTTAAGATCATTAATTACGGGGATTTGTTTCTGTTACTTATTTATTGAATAATGTTTCGACTAGGTTTGTAATTTTTAGTAGAAGGGATTGGGTGCAGATATCTTTAAGAAGAGACGAATGGAGAAAAAAGTAGAAGCCTTTGCCTAGCAGTGGAAAACAATATCAATAATAGCCTAGGAAAAATAAAATAATAGTAAAGAATTAGATTAACAGTTTGTCTTTGTAAAATATTAGTATTAATAGTGCAATTTCTTTGTAATTTTTGTATAAATGTAAATTTAATTGTGTGTTCGTGCATTCATTCATGTTATAAAGAAATAAAACACTTTCAGAATCATTTTAAAATCGAAGTTTGAGAATTCTTGTCAGCACATTGTCTTTTATATTTAACAATAACTTAAAATAAGGCCTCATTGCAAGAAATGTTTGACTACAAGTTTTACTCCAGCTTGATAATGTGACTAAGTGCTGAAGCACGTTCATTATTTACATGTAGAAGTTACTATCGGCTAGATTATCAGACATTTCTTACACAAGTTTTCTTGCAGGTGTAAATGCGGCCTAATTCTCTTGACAAATAAAAAAAAATCCGATTGCCTATTAGGAAATGCCCAGAGCATCTGATCAATTCGACATGAAAACATTATTAGCATACATACATTTAAGTTTAATTGTTGTTCTTGTTCCTGTATGATGCGTAATTACATTGTCCATAAATATCTGCATATTTATAAGTGCTTCCTTGAAATATCGAGAATTATGATAAAGACATTGTTTGGACTGCGATTGGTTAAAATTCGAACTTCGTCACATTTTTTTTTTAATAATTGAAGTTGTTGAACAATAGATGCCTAGACTAAGGTTTTAGGCATCACAATCTATATCCATCCATACTTCCATACTTAATAATATATACATTATTTTAATCTATATATAATTATCTAGTATAATTATATACATATTTAATCTATACATAATATAATATTATAAATGGGAAAGTCTGTCTATCTGTTATGCTTTCAAGGCCAAACTGCTGAACAGATTTTGATGAAATCTGGTATGAATATCGTTGAAGACCCGGGGTCAAACATAGACTACTTTTTTCACGCAGGCGGAGCTGCGAGAAACAACTACTAGTCAATATTTTAGGTGGTGGCTTGTAAAATGAATATCTTTGACATGATATTTTTTTAACGCAGACATTAGCGATACGACTCCTGGCGGATTGTTGCATAAAAAAATACATATAAAAATAAAACGCATTCGCTAGAGTTTGCGTTAATAGAAACTTACCTAACATACAGGTACAGGGTTAATTAAACTGTTTATGTAATACCTATGTATGTTTTTTTGCTGGAGGCTAAATTTTCTTTACAATAGAATATGCATCATAGAAAAATCTCATCAATAGTGGGAACCTGAAAATTATGTACCATGGTCTCTTCGCATTTTTTTTTAATGTTTGCTTATGGCCGAATTCCCTAATCAAAATCGAACAATAGTCGTTTCGGCCACGGTCGAGATTATGTGTAGCCGATTCGCCTCCATTAACTTTTGTTCTAACCTTTTAGTGTTTTTGAAAAGGATACAAATTGGTTTCTTAAAATATTAAGTTCATATATTCAGTAGTGCTGACCAAATGATTTGCAATATGCGCTGTGCAATTATTACAAATTAACACTCAGTGGAGTTGTAAATAAAGGCGAAAGGGTGTCGTAAAGATCGATTTAAACCACGCCGGATGACGGCTTAACCAGCTTCCATTTTGATCGATAAATCTAAATTAAAGGAGATGACATTTAAACTTTATGCAAGACATTGTTCTTGAGTAGAAGGTTGTGTGAAATTTAAGCTAACAGTCACAGACTTTAAAAGAAATACAGACAGACGGTTCGTCGTTAAATCAACAGTGAACAACAAACAAATCGCTGGAAAGTAGTCGCTTATGTGTGAGTGTCACCCACGTGTCACCGCGATTTGGAGGATATTTTTGTCGAATAATGTCGAATGAATATTTCGAAGAAGAGTAGAATCGAATTAATTTTTCAAGTATATGTAAAGAAAAGAGTATATATATAATCCTTTCTTTAAATACTTTTCAATCAACACCAGAGGTAAAGAGATTTGAATTGGATTGACAGCATACAGAAAACCTGTCAGAGTAAAAATAAAATGTATGGTGAAAATTGCATTTAATTTATTTTTCTCAAAGAAACTATTAAAATAGAGAATAGGAAATAATAAACGTAAATGGTGTTTCTTTGTTAATTTAATTTCAGATATGTAGTACATACAAAATTATAGTGATTGTATTTAATCGATGTATTTTGTACTTTTATTAGTGAATAAAATTTTGTTAATTTAACTTCAGAGCAACACATTGGTTTATTTAATTTATTCAAAACTAGCTTTTTTTCCCGCAGCTCCGCCTGCATCAAAAAGTAGCCTATGTTTGACCCCGGGTCTTTTTTTTTTTTTTTTTTTACTTTATTCATGTACACCATAAAAATGTAAAGGATTATACATAAGAGAAAAAGAAAGATCATCTATATTCATACCAAATTTCATCAAAATCCGTTTAGCGGTTTGGCCGTGAAAGCGTAACAGACAGACAGACAGAAAGACAGACAGACTTTCACATTTATAATATTAAGTATGGATATTGATGCATCTTATACATATTTACGCAGATTTTGCGTGAGTCTCTTCTCAAAAAAATAGCATTCCTGAAACGGTGATTGGTCGCCGTGTATGTAAGGCTACATCTGTACTTCTTAAAGTCTGTGTATTTGATATGAAGATCTAAAAAAGTGGTAGACTTTTCAAATTAGAAAGTTATTAACTGGAGAATTCAGAATCTTCAGCTTCAGTTATTTTTGAGATATGTGACTCACTCGAAACCATCTGTTACTCGAATGATTTTATTTTCTTCGTCTGACTCAATGGTTTGGAGTTAGTCTCAAAGTTAGCACTCCCAACGATCTCTTTTACTTACTGAAGTACTTTGAGATCTGCGAGGCACTCAAAATCAGCTATTCGAATGATTACCGTATAATGATATTCGAATGATCGTCCGTTTTTGAATGATCTTCCTTCGACATATGAGTCACAAATCTTAAAAATAGTACTCCTACAGGATTATAGTAGACCCATAATACAGATCCATCATCGACAAACGTAATTTAAGAAATAAATACTTATTTTACCAATAAATCATCGAAAACGAGACTTCCAAATTAAGACCTCTTATTTATGGCGCACGGAGTTACAGATTAACATATTTAATTTTTTTAATATGACGTTGACATATTGCTCCAAATCCGTATAAGCGTTGGTTCGATTTATATAAGTTGATTGTATCAGTAAAAAAAAATGCAATACAGTACTGCCTTCATTTAAAAAAAAAATCTCCTGTTTTCATCATCATCATTTCAGCCGCGGTTAGTCCACTGCTGGACATAAGCCTCTCCTAATGATTTCCAAAATGACCGGTTGGAAGCGGCCTGCATCCAGTTTTGGTCATTAGCAATTCAGCATTACTTAAACTTCTTTATTTAAGTTGGAACTAATTAATTAATTTAGCTCCTGTACGTAATACTTAGTATAGGGGCACACAATTAAAAACTCTCTACGATACTTTGAAATGAAATCGTTTATTTTCAATACTGTATACTTAGATTAATAATTAGTCTCGCACGCACTAGATAACGCACTATGAAAAAAAAAAACAGTTTCCAGAATGCGGCAACTTTATATTGTAGTGTGTGTAAGGTAATGTGCAAAGACGAAACGAGAAAGAGTTATTTCTTTTACTAATTACCTAGTCTCACATAGTTTGAATACGCAAACTGGCATTTTGCTTCTGTTTTTAAACTAAAATTTTAAATTTATCTCGACGTCCAACTCACTTATCGGTTGCGGCGTCACTGACACGGGTATGCCGCAAGTACGCCGAATTTGCGTAGTTTTAGTTGCCGCATTTGTCTAGTACCTACGCCGACGGTATCTAGTCGAGCGCGCTCGAGACCAATAGGCTACTTGACTGTATTCATACTTGGTTAATATTGTTATACTAAACAAAATATACATTAAAAAGTAACAGATTCTGAAAACAACAACAAAATTGGTTGTTATTTATGGCAGTAATTCGAATTTCGAAGAAGACTTTCATTTTCTAAAAGAAAAGTGGGAGCGTGGTGGGGACGTCTTGCTATCTCTTTTGTACGCACGATACCGAGTGGCAGTGACGTCACAGCTCACACAGTGCATCCTTTTCTTGTATTTTGACAGTTTCCCCTTCCACCGAATTTCAAAGGCTTATAACTTATTTATTTTTGAACGGATTACAAAAATTCTTTCATAATTCTGTTTCTGGAAATAAAAATATTGTGTGAAAGAAAAAATAAAATCACAGTATATAAATATCACTTTTGCACACATTGACGTACCCCTAATTTACAGCTGAGAAAAAATTGGCTAAAAATCTCAAAAAAATACAAGAGCAAATCCCCGGCGAAAGTTAAGCTAAATAAATCCTTAAAACGATACTTCCTTCATTTTATCAGTCATTATTAAATCGAAAGGTTAATATCGCCCTCAGTCATAACATTAACCGTTTTGAAATATATAAAGCTATTTATCTCAGAACTGAATCCAATACAGTATTTGGACTGTATGAATTAAACGTATGGGGCATTAAAATTGATGAGCTTATGTGAAATAAGCTGCATATCTCGGAACATTATCTGTTTCAACTTAACTTCAAGCAACTGGTATAACAAATCCGTTTGTAAAGATTTTCCAAGTGCAGCGTTGGACACTCACCGACTGATGATCAGATGACCTGATCAATAATAATGATGATGATGGTCGTAGGCAAGCGCTGGTTGCGACCAGTCATTCTAAAATCCTCTGCTCAAATCCATACTTCCAAACTAATATTATAAATGCGAAAGTCTGTCTGTTACGCTTTCACGGCCAAACCGCTGAACGAATTTTGATGAAAATTGGTACGAATATAGTTGAAGACCCGGGGTCAAACATAGGCTACTTTTTGAGGCAGGCGGAGCTGCGAGAAACAGCTAGTTATTTAATAAATATCTTTGCAATTTTCGTACCTTATACCAATTATATTTATACCGTTTGGTGGCGCAGGACAGATCAAATTGGAGATTCACTTTTGGTTACCAAGTCTCACTAGTGGATACTGTACCTTTTATTTTTATTTTTCTTTTTTTTTATACCACTAAGTAGGCAAACAGCTGTACGGCCCACCTGAAGGTGAGTGGTTATCGTCGCCTATGAACGCCTGCAACACCGGAGATGTCAAGAGCGCGTTGCCGGCCCTGAAGGAATTTTTTCACTCCCTTTTTGAAGGCTCCCATGTTATAGTCACAAGGGAAAACCATGGCAGGCACAATACCATTCTAAGCATGAGTTAGTATTTTCTTATAGTAAATTTTAAGTTAGTGTCTATATCAACGGCCGACCTCTCTTTCTATACCCATCAGTTGGGTTCAGCTAGTCAATATTCTTGCCCATATATCTGGATGCAAAAACAAGATGGCTCGATGTCGAGAGTTCTATAAAAATTGAAATAGACCTGGACAGATGTGTCTAGAAGAAAATAGGGACGCTTTTGCCCAGCAGTGGGACACAAAATAGCCACACAAAAATAAATCGCAACGGATATATTCTTCATACCGTAGCTGACGCATGTCATCACTTGGCACGAGCGAAGTAGACCCACAAACCACCGGAAACACGACATATATTTGTTATATCACATTGGTCGAGTGACTTGCACCGGTCGAATAACCAAACAAAAATATAGAACATTCGAAGGTGACAGACAGTTCATTTAGTATCTAGCAGAACTTCACTTCCAGTCCTTGGATATTTTTTTAACAGTATTACTTTAGTGGGTACTATCAATTTTTCTGTGACTTGGTAAATATTTTTACGCTAAATTTCCTCACTTGTAGTTCGAAGTGAAATAATAATTTTTTTGAATATTTTTGAATCCACCAATATTTTTGATCGAAGAGGAGGAAAAAGTATTCTCGGATCGTAGGAGTAGATCCAAGTGGAAGGAAGTTTTAATAATTTAATAAAATAGAAAAATGATATTTAAATGCAGTATGCTCTTCCAAAAGCTTACAAAAAATTATCAACATGATACGCTTATGATTTCTTGTTACACATAAAAATAGTTTAATTTAATGAGTATCATACGTTGGTTGAAATGAGCCTTTTTTTAGATGACAATAATTTATTCACATATAAACACACGAACTGTTTCCTGCAGCTCAAAAAGTAGCCTATATTTGACCACGGGTTTAGCGGTTTGGCCGTGAAATCGTAACAGACATACTTTCGCGCTTATAATATTAGTATGGAAGTATGGATATTGCATACACTATAATAGAAACAAAAAATAACATACGTATAATATTAAAACAAAAAAATTGGCATTGATAGAGATGTTGGTGAAAGGTAATTTTTCGAGCAATGTGACAAAGACCATAATTTTTTTTTTTTCGTTTCACTATTAGTTTTCCGCTAAAAGCAAATATCGAACGTACGTACTCTACTATGTCATTGCGATTGTGAATGCATCATTATAATATTTAATATGAATGTCTGAGAAAAACAATAAGGCACACACTATCTGATAAAATAACTTCATAGTTTCTTTTTGTTTTTTAGAATACCTCATACAATTTATATATAGAACGTTTTCCAGTCTTCATAACTTGACCAATGTGAACTTTTTTAACGTCAACAATAAATAAAAGTGTACGTGATGCCACAGAACAATAAGCTTGAACTACTTTGTGTCTCTGAGAAGTGAGACAGGAAAATGACGTCACTTCTTAGTCACCTCCAGGTCATATTAATACCTAGTTTTATTTCTCATTCATTATCTGAAAGGCTTTACTCAGGTATTGGATTAAATGAAATTTCTTAGCGAAGATATATAGCAATCTTAAGCCGCTATACCGCTCCGGATGGTACCTGGTTCAAAGGCTGTCCATAGCAACCCAAAGAGGAAATGTAGCAAGCATTATGGGTTCTTTTGTCCGGGTACAGTTCAGGTGGGATTTTTGATTAATTATTTTTGTTTTTGTTTGACAGTTTGTTTTGTACCTGTATGTATTGCAAATAAAGATTTCATTTTTATTATGACATTAATATTATTTTGTGACTCAAATAGTTTTTAATTGTCGATTGGCTTAAACTAAATAAGACTAACTTGGAGCACGGAGAAGGACAATGTGTAATAGACACTAGTGGCGGTGAATTGAAGACACGAAATTGTCTAAAAAAACAAGTTACGAAGGTTATCAGAAGTTCGCCGCTATTTTTATTCGACAAATCTCTAATGAAATCTGTAAAAGCGAGAAAATCGGTCCCTAAGCCCCTCTAGCCATAGTTTTACATGCGCAATCCTTACAAACTCTTGCCTGGCTAGGTTATGGAGCTACTCATTCATCCAACATATGGGAATATATAGTACACTAGCTGTTTCCCGCAGCTCCACCTGCGGTATATAGCCTATGTTACTCAGGGCGAATGTAGCTTTCCAATGGTGAAAGAATTTTTGAAATCGGCACAGTAGTTTTTGAGTTTATTCATTACAAACATACGTAGAAAAATACAAATCTTTCCTCTTTATAATATTAGTGTAGTTGTAAGTGGCCAGTTCCGGAAACTTACAGTGCGCCCTATGTAAAATAAGCACAGCGTACATTTTGTGAATTGTCAAACAGAGGACAAAGAATAAATGTGTCGAAACGCAAATAAGATGTCTTCCACATTACATTATATAATTATGTAACACAAACAGTACCCTTACAAAAACTCAGCCCCTCCAATAATTAAGATAATCATACCAATAAACCACATCAACGCCGAATACCGAAGTTAACTGTTAACCAGTGATTAACGTACTAATTACAACGTAAGTTTAACTGTTTAAATTGATAACAACTCAGCACGTTGACATAAAAATACCAACACAGTTTTATTGTTGTTTTGTTGTCGTTGAATGTTTCCTAGTTGCTTAAGTTTCAGACCAAAAGGTTCTCTTTACGTACAAAGTTCTGAATTTGTCAGTACTGAATATTACAATAAACTTAAGTATTTAGTTACATACCAGTATGTTTTGTTGAAATTCTTATTTTCTCCATTGTATTACCGTTTTATGATGGAAGTGAATAACTACTGTACATATTTTTTAAATTAAGTTTTTATAGTTTTCTCATGTAAGTGACTCACAGGTCTTGTTTTGAGAAATAAATAATTTTTAAACCTAACTTAAGTTTTAGTTTTTAGAGAATGAAGAGATATACTTCTTGCCAACGATTGTTTAAAAAGCTTAATATTTTGACAGTCAATCAACGTACATTTTCGAATGTTGCGTGTTTGCAAAGACTCATCCAAATGTATTTCAGTTTAAAGACTTAAATAATGTACACGCTAAATCAATAAGACATCCAGAGAGGCTTTTGTTGCCCACTTTTCGTATCAAATATTTTCAAAAAAACAGTTATTGTAGTTGTATTAAACTCGTATTCTACAATGAGTTACCGACAAATATTAAAGTCTTAGATTTAATATCGTTTATGGCTCGATTATATCAAACACTAAGTGACAAATGCTTTTACACTATACAGGAATTGTTGAACTATAAATGGAATAATCTTGACATTATAGTAACTATTATTGACAACTTATATGAGCAATTACAATATATTTGATGTAATTTATTTAATACTAGCTGTTTCCCGCAGCTCCACCTGCGGTATATAGCCTATGTTACTCATGGTGCATGTAGCTTTCCAATGGTGAAAGAATTTTTGAAATCGGCATAGTATTTTTTGAGTTTATTCATTACAAACATACAAATCTTTCCTCTTTATAATATTAGTGTAGATGTAGATTATATATTATATTACTAGCTGTTTCCCGCAGCGTCAAAAAGTAGCTTATGTTTGACCTATATTCATACCAAATTTCATCAAAATCCGTTCAGCGGTTTGGCCGTGAAAGCGTAACAGACAGACAGACGGACAGACAGACAAACAGACATACAGACAAACAGACATACTTTCGCATTTATAATATTAGTATGGAAGTATGGGATTAGTATCGAAACATCCTAAATAACTTAACCTCAAGATATCACGTGTGAAGTAGGCTATGTTGACGCAGATATGCTAAGCTGGGGTGCAGGGCAGGGAACCTCCTCAAGTGCCCGGTCCTTTGAAAGCTTTGCTTTTGCGGCCAATTTCTGCTAACAGACCACTCCATCGCCGTCTACGATGAGACAGCGAACGGATGTGGATCTGGGGAACGGGCGTGGTCCATCTATGGGCCACTGTCTGGTTTGGGAGGTGGCCGAAAGGCCAATGGACGGGGCCGAAAGGCCATGGCTGGAGGGCGTCGTGGTAGAATGCTAACGCGACTCCATGGCGTCCTCAACAGCCGGTGCGGAAACACCGGAGACCCCATGGCGTCCTCAACAGCCGGTGCGGAAACACCGGAGGGGTTTTAGTGGGTAGTCCAGGCACCCTGCCTAGGAGTCCCACACTTAGTGCGTAAATGCATTTCCCCTACGTTAACAAAAAAAAAAAGAGGGGGTTTGCGTATTATTATCTCATGGTAGAGGATAATGTGTATAAAAAAAAGGGAGCCAAATGATTTTCGCTCGATTTCGAATAACACTTTCGCGGACAGTAAAAAAACAACTCTCGACGTAGTTAACAATTGAGTGCCATTGTTATTTTCTTGACTGTCCGTGAAAGTGTAAATAAATAAATTTCTTTCCTTTTTCTCTTTCGTTCATAATGATCAGTGCCGATTTTCATTCGAGTAAGGGTCATACATATGGAAAATAAAATACAAACAAGGCTCCTGGCCATGTTTGACCCTGTAATTTCGTTAAGAATAAACGTAGAAATATGAATATTTCATAACAATGAGATACAATTTTCATGTTGCATTTGGGTATTTTTGCTACTTTATAGGCCAATAAAAAGAGTCACGTACGAAGGTTATCAGACCCACAATCTGTTCTAAATAAACTTGATATCACGATTGTGGTTAAATAATTTAAGAGAAAAAGTACGAATGCGAAATAACTGTTTGTAAGAATTGAGATGACAAATGTCCTGCTTTTGATGAAAGGAAAATTGTTTTTTCCTTAAACTTTTACTTTATTTGGGGAATTTTAACAGACGAAGGAAAAAAAAGTTGATTGGAAATTTTAAATCCTTTCCTTGTATTTTATTTATTTATTCTAAAACTTTGTTGTACAAATATATAATTGTATATGACAATAGGCAATCTTTTCGGCATTTATAATTACTTGTCCAATCATTTAATACTATTACAGTAAATTCTGTAAATGAGTTCTATTTTACATACACCTTCCGTTCCGTTTTTTGCAGTTGTATTTAGTTCCACTTAATTATTATTATTAATCTACCTGGTATCTAAATAATATTGTAACTAAAGTTGGTAAAAATCGGTTCAGTATTTTATACGTGAAAAGATAACTTACAGACTTTTATTTCTCCTTTTTAAATTTTTAATAATTATATTAAGCCTATAAGCTCTAATAAGAAGCGAATGGTGACGAAAGGGGGAGGCCTTTGTCCAGCAGTGGGATACGATATCTTGAGATTAGTTGAAAAAAAAACACTCATTAAAAATAAGTAAATGTTTTTAGCATTAAGCCCGGAATTGTTAAAATTATTTTATTACTCGTGGTACAATAAAAATTGTAAATAAAAGTTAAAATTTGCTTTAACCTAACCTAAAATCATCGTAAAGCCAACATTAAAATTTAAATTCATGTGAAAGATGAAACTAGCTAATCGATTACTATCGGCAGATTGCATGATGCACCTGCGCTCTGTCATTTGTCAGATATCTGACAGAACAGTTGCAAGTTGCTATTGGCCGAAGTTCTTATTTCAAATTAATTTTTCTTCTAATCCTTTGATTTATTCTACCGGCCAGTGATCATTGAATTATTATGTAGTCATAAAAAGTAAACTCACTAGGTACTCCAAATCTAATCTGAATTTGATTTTCTTTTTCACAATTTAATTTTTTTTACCTGCCAGTACAGGTTTTAATAGGTCAGAATACTGATACGATATTTGTATCTATACATTTTATCACCTGGAGCCCTATTTATGACATATATGTCGAATGAGAATCGATTTTGCGTGAGTTACACTTTCAGAAATATTCCTGTTCTAATTATTGAACAAAAATATAGTCAAGACTCTTTATTTTTATAATTAGAAAATGTTTTAGTATGATCCACAATGCTTAGCCATTGACAATTAATATTTTAGAAGCCATTGTCCACTGGTCACTTCTTCATGAATTTAAAAAAATAAAATGTCCATGTCTACCTACATAACTTGAATATAGCAGAGTTTGCCCGACCTCTGACGTGTTAACGACCTGACACATGGCAGCCGGGCGGCTTGATGTGCCTTCCGAAGCACGGAATCATCAATCAATCAATCAATCAACTTTATTGCGTGCTAACTAACTTCCGCAAAGTAACGCCTGAATCGGTTAAATAACTTTATTGCGTATTATGGGTGTACAATGATGTTATATATATCAATTACAAGCATCTTTACTACACGACAATCAACAAACTGAAAAAAAACTTACAAAGTATGCATCCCATGGGAATCGAATCCATGACTATAGGTCTAAAGCAAACACCTTACCACAGAGGCAGTTTTACACTGTGACATAATGTAACATTACGATACTCGTATCTATTGCATTACATTTAGGCTACCATCTTCCCATGTCTCGGAAATCATATTCGTAAGCTACGGCTCGCCGCTAACCAAGTAGCGGTCTCACAGTAACATGTCACAGATAATGTAGTTTATGTCACCAGAAAATCGAATTGCGGGAACTCTCGGTTCTTGGCCACGAATGGGGTTGAGACGCAAATAGATACGTATGTAAAGTACGTATAAAGTTGATGGTTGTAAATAGTGCGATAATAGTGTTCTTTCATTAATTCAGGCAGGATTGCCTACCTTTGCAATACAGCATATTAAGTTGCATGTCATTTTTTTTAATTACTTCTGGCATGCATTATCTGTATCCAGATGAATTCAGTATAAACTGCTTTCTCTCATCAATAAGTAGTATCACCCGTTAAGTAAAGGACAAAGATGTGAATCTTTGGGACCAGAAGTTACTTTTCATAAAGGATATTATTCACTGTTTATATGTGACTAGGACAGAGTTAGTGATGTGCCGTTTTTGGATATTGTATCGAAATCAAAAATAAATAAAAATAAAATGCGGCCCGCGGAAGTTTGAGTAGCGCTGTCCGCGGAAAATTCTCGTACAATCGTCGCGTGTTTCCATACGGGAATAATATCGCGAACGATCTAGTACATCGATTATCTCGCTCTGACATATTACTTTGTCTCGCTTTCACACTTCTAGTATGTACTAAGGGAACGAGACAGAGGGTATCCCTCTCTCTATTCCGGAGTAGTTGTGATCTTTCTAGAAACTTATGGAGCGGGTTTCCCGGGCCATATAAATATCGGAAGGTGCCTCAGGAGGGCAGTTCTAATTTAACTGAGCTACAAGTGCGATCAAGAAGCGATATCTGGAGCGAATAACAAGTGATACAAGTGACCTCGGCAAGTTATAGTGACTGTGATTAGCAAGTGTTTTGGACATTGTTAGTGATAAGTGAAGTGAAGTGACGTCGGCGACCATCCTTGTGGGAATAAACGTTTTTAAGAGTCATCAGGTGTTTTTCTCCAAATTGCGAACCCCGGAGCTCATAACAATATTTTGGGAAACTTTCCAAATATTTTCGAAAAATTCGTTAAATTTACCGAAAATTGGAATTAATCCTGTACAAGTACAGTGAGAAATTTTCAAAATTTTCAGTGGTTCGTTCGTCACTACTCAGAGTACAATATTCTGGAAAAAGTACGCAATGAATTGAAAAACTTCTGTTATTTGAATTTGCTTAAATCATGAATAAGTGTTTAGGTGTATGATATAATTAAGTTGCTGTTAATAGCATAAAAAAGCCTTTCATCTTCGAAATTTTTTATAGCAATATTAAACAAAATGAATGACAATTACCTATATTTTTAGAAATATTTAGTAAGTATTGATACTACTTTTCATTATAGTTTTCGTAAATCTATGCAAATAAAAAAATATACTATACACTCACTTCAAGACTACACTTCCTCCTATCTAAGATTTATTAATCTATTATTAAAACAATAAAATTCTGGAAGTGTAAAATCCCCTTTAGTCTGTCAAATTGTAGTTGTAAATTGACAACATCAACAAAATCACTATAGGTGTTGAGTAGAGTGATTATTATCTTGTTGGTTGACATTTAGCCACAAATAGGCTTCCGTGATCGGCTTTAACAGAAAAATAAACATAATAATCTTAGGGAAATTCAAAGAGAGAGTGTACCGAAAAACGGTTTTGATACTTTTCTGGTTATTATGGAGTTTATAAAATAAACAATAAGTAAATAATTACTCGATTAGGCCAATCACTTGGCAGTTATACGAAAAGTGTGATAAATGATTTTTAAAATTTAAGGTGTATGTTAATCTATATATATTCGTAATGAATAAAGGATTGACAAATAAATAAATGATTGATTGATTGATTAATTGAGTTAGAATATCATAAAACTAGTCACTTACTTAGGGCTAGATTAATCTGCCCGTATTTAATTTATTTTGTGGCGCTGGTTATTTTGGCACGCTGTCTATTTAATGCGCTAAAAATATTTTTTAATAAATTTGCTCGTAAAGTGATTTTTATGCCATTGTACTTAGGTCCATAATGAAGGTTCTAATGAACTCGTTATTTTATAACGAGTTCATTATAGTAATATTACAGTTATTCTACTATTTTTACCGAGAACTTTTTAAGTCTCTTACCAATTAAAATGTTTGCGAAAATCATAAAGTATTTTCCAAATCAAAATAAAGTCTGAATGATACCTTTGAGTTGGTCAACTTATAGGTACTAAAATTTTATGACACAGATAATACAATATTGTAAATCATAAAACAATCATAATAATTGACATTAATCGCGGTGGACTCATTTTTTAAACTTTATGTTCCAATTAGTGTTAAATAAAATGCGTTACATCATATTAAGATGGCATGATAATAATTTTTAAGATAAAGGTTATTGTGAAAAAATTATGTATAAACCCGCATAAGTTGTATTAAAATATTAACAGGTCAAGGTGTTTTGAATTTAAGAAATTCACTGTTCTAAATGCTCATGGAAATCGAGAAACTTATAAGATATATAATTTTTAAGAGATTTAATTCTTGTAACGCACAACTGGGTATTCTACTAATTTTTATTTTTTCTTTCATATCAATATTTTTATTTTCAGAAACAGAATTATAAAAGAATTTTTATAATCCGTTTAAAAATAAATAAGTTATAAGCCTTTGAAATTCGGCGGAAGGGGAAACTGTCAAAAAACAAGAAAAGAATGCACTGTGTCACTTTTCGTTTAGAGAAAACTTTAAAATCGAATACTACCATAATTATCAACCAATTTGTGTTGTTTTCAGAATCGGTTACTTTTTAGTGTATATTTTGTTTAGTATAACAATATTAACCAAGTATGAATACAGTCAAGTAGGCAATTTTAGCAGAAAAGAACAACATTTTCTTATTAAGCAATGAGAAACAAACCAATAGTATTTATTTGTTAAGTTGATTTAGCACTATCAAATAGTACGTAGATATGTATAATTTGCGGCGGTCTGTGGAAGAGCTGTTCAGGTGTACGTGTTTATGAGCATTCATACATTCCTTGGGAGTATGGTACTTTGTTAGGCTTGGATACACGAGTGTACGTAAGTAAATAAAAACATAGAAATAAAAAAAACAGCCCTTAGTTATTGCCAGCAAACTGCCAGGTGGATGTAACTTTGCTGACTCAGCGATGGTCTCTGGCCTACGAAATGAGAGAACGTGAGAATATTTCTTTTCTGTACAGTTGTTTGGCCATGTAGGTGAGCTGTCACGAAGGGCGTTAATATGCCATGGATATGATGACAAGTACGTGCGGGGAATGGTACTTTATGCTAGCCATAATATAATTAATATTACGTTCTATATTTTGTTAATTTAGCATTTATAACACAAGCGAAAAATAAATTAAATTTATTACATATCGCTCGTGAAACCCTAGCATTACCATTTGAAGAAGCGCCCAGCGCAAAACCATTCGCTCATTTGAAATATGCACTTATTTACATGCGCTGCCAAGAGTTATGTGTTTGACCTGGTGGCGCGAGGCAAATATTCAGGTGCAAAATAAATACCATCGCTTCGTGCTAATAATAACGTCTCTATTGTAGGTTTTGTATTAGTCTTCCTTGTTTTTCAAAAGGTTTTTGTTGATTTTGGTATCAACAGTTCCTAAATGATATAATGCTTTCGTGGGGCATTTGTTTTAGACGCAGAAGTCGTGGGTTGGATTCACACGGGACTATGAGACTTGTTTAGTTGCCAGTTCGTTTAGGACATTGCAGGCTTGAATCACCTGATTGTCTGATAATGAATGAATGAATGAACACTTTATTGCACCACTTACATACATATAAGAAAAGATACAACACAGAAACCAATTAACATTAAGAAAAGTGAGTACAAAGGCGGACTTAACGCTAATAATAATAATGATGATTGCTTGCCTCGGAATGCATATGAAGCTGTTGGTCCTGGCTACCATTTGGTTATCGTTAAAGGAACCACGTCAGAGGCCGAAATGCGGTTCCAACAATTGGGTTGATTGTTTATGTGGAATCCTGTGATCGCAAGAAAACGACCCAGGTTTGAAGAAAGGTCGGTGCCATAATACCTAAATGTGGACATATTGGTTGCGATAAGTAAGAATGCCAGTGAAAAAAAACATGTCCGGAAACGGGAACGGGAAACATTCCCAGTTTTTTGGGAAGTTTAACATCTAAGACTTATTTTTCAATTCTTACGTCATGTTAATTTAAATATATGATTTGAATACTATTTTTAACCGACTTCGAAAAAGGGGTCTACGGTCATGTGTATATTGGAAGTGATAAAAACTGTAATTAATAACTTAAATCACAACTTTCCCCAACATTCCCATTTTGCGAGAACGTGCCCGGGAAGGTTCCCAGCGATTTTGGGAAAGTGGCCACGTTCACGGGAACGGCACATTGCTATCCGTGACCACGGCCATTGTAACACGGTTGAAATGTCGGAAGCGTAAATGTATTGTTTGCAAATAATCCTGTAATTTTATATTTCGTTGCTTGAAGTCAAACTAAATTTACTAGCTATTCTTCAATATAACACTCTATCTAAGTAAGGACAATCACCCGATTGTGGAAGGGCACGCCCTTTTGTAATCACATTCATTGTTTATTAATTTTTAATATTAATTATCAAACGTACTAACATAGGTTAAGTTGTACTCACAAGACTATGGGACTCAGTTATCTGAAAACAAACAATTTTTATTTTATTTATTTTATCTTATCATCTTAAGTTCAGTGCATTAAGACTTTTTATTTATTAATCTTCAGGGATATGTTAATAACCTGTATTTTCCTTTTTATTTGATTAAGTATAATTAAGTTCAGTGCCAGAGAAATTAAATTTGATAATACATTAACATTACTCTAGTTCTCTTACAAAAAATCAATCAGAACAGTCTCCCAGCCCGCATTGAATACTGGACGTAAAGCCGGTTTCACACGGGAACCTCAATTAAGGTTATGTTAACGCAAAAAGCAAGTAAATTGAATCAGCTCAGCAAATTATAAGCAAATGACCGATACAGTTCGAGGGTAGCAGAGATCGAAATGCTTCATCATCAATCATCACGGTAGAGTAGGGAATTTGTGTAGAAGTGACACGCGAAATATTCAATTTACCAACTTACTCTACTTAGACTCACCGATTATGTCGCATGAAAATCATACGATATCGAACGAAAATCATTCGACTTTTGCGGTTTTTCGTGAATTATACTTCAAAAAATTGGGCTTCTCGTATATGTTACGTCGCGCGCTTATCCGTAGCTAATGCGCGCGTCAAGCGACGGCGAGATCCGACTCGTTTAGGATTGGTCGCCATTTAGTAGTTATCCGCAAAATCAAGGACCATGACTTACAGCGTACCCTAGGCTCCGAAACATAAGCTGAGGATGCAACTAAAAAATACGCTTAGACGAAGAAGATACTTTTCAAAAATTTATTAAGGAACATTATTTTACTCTAACATAATCCATTCAATATAATAAAGATTTAGAACGGTAATTACAGTATTTCATCTCACAGTAAACAGACGCAATCTGCGACACAGATAAATTTACGTGTTCAAATTAAATAAATTGCCCTGTCCATATTATGATTAACGCTATAGTGAAATTCAATTACCTGTTACACTTTACAATAATACAAGAAGGCCCATAAAAGCTTTTACGAGACATAGATGAGCATATAACTCATTTCTGTCCCTGAAAGTTATTGAATACGAACTTTTGTCATTAATTTATGACGTATTTTATGCACCATTTAAATTTAATGAACAGATTCCGCGTTTAGCATTGAAAATGAAGACGGTCATGCTTGGTATGTAAGTAAATTATTATGTACGGGTCATATAGGTTCCTTTGCCTAAGAAAATGAATAAGTTTCTATGTCTGATTATAGACGGCGCTTCAGAAAGAAAATATTTAAATTATACACCGTGAAATTTTTGTCGTTTTGGACCTATCGCCTAGTGATTCCTTTCAATCATGCAACCGAACAGATTTCCCCAAGGAATATGGCTCCAAACATGAAAAACAAATTTGGACTTCCCATAGTAAGTTAGGTCACGTGATGAGACATTTTGTATGGGAGGTCCAAAAATTTACTCCATATTTCGACCCATGTATTCTAAGGAAAGTTGTTCAGTTGCATGAATGGAGTCACTGGACGATGGGTCCAAAACGACTAAAATTTCGCGGTGTTTAGGTACTCATTTCGATTATTTATGGCGAATTATGAAACGGAATTTTATCGAAGCGGAGTATAACTGTTTCAACCAAATAAAGATACAACCAGCAAACCTAGGGTAAGAGTGACAAAATTGATACCTTTCTATTAATATTGTTACGAGCTCGGGGTTCGCAATTTGGAGAAAAACACCTGATGACTCTTAAAAACGTTTATTCCCACAAGGATGGTCGCCGACGTCACTTCACTTCACTTATCACTAACAATGTCCAAAACACTTGCTAATCACAGTCACTATAACTTGCCGAGGTCGCATGTATCACTTGTTATTCGCTCCGGATATCGCTTCTTGATCGCACTTGTAGCTCAGTTAAATTAGAACTGCCCTCCTGAGGCACCTTCCGATATTTATATGGCCCGGGAAACCCGCTCCATAAGTTTCTAGAAAGATCACAACTACTCCGGAATAGAGAGAGAGGGATACTCTCTGTCTCGTTCCCTTAGTACATACTAGAAGTGCGAGAGCGAGACAAAGCAATATGTCAGAGCGAGATAATCGATGTACTAGATCGTTCGCGATATTATTCCCGTATGGAAACACGCGACGATTGTACGAGAATTTTCCGCGGACAGCGCTACTCAAACTTCCGCGGACCGCATTTTATTTTTATTTATTTTTGATTTCGTAACACTGCCCCCTTCTTAGAGATGCTCGTCCCGAGCATCATCATTACTTCTGTGATATTTCGCCAAGCGGTCGATGTGAACAATCTTCATTGCTCCCCTTGGTTGACGCTGTATCCGATACGTCACATCATTTAGTCGCGTTACCACCTTGTACGGACCCTCCCACTTGGTTTGTAACTTTGGCGATTTCCCTTTGCGGCGAGTCGGGTTGTGAAGCCAGACTAGGGCGCCTTCCTCGAAGCCATTTGTATTCGACATTCTGTCATATCTGGTCTTCATGTTCTCACTCGACTGCAACCCGTTTTCTCGAACTGCGGCGTGTATTTCTCGCATTCGGTCACGCAGATCAGAAACGTAGTTTTGAACACTTTGAGGTTCATCTGGTGAGCCTCCTGTTAGGAGGTCCACTGGCAACCGCAGCTCACGACCGTAGTTGACATATGCCGGAGTTGCCTTTATGCTTTCATGTTCTGCTGTTCTGTACGCTAGCAGGAACAGTGAAATGTACTTGTCCCAGTCCCTTTGATGGCTTTCCACTATTTTTGCCAGATGTCTCTCGATCGTCTGATTAAACCGTTCGACCATCCCGTCTGACTGAGGATGGTAAGCCGTGGTTCGGGTTTTGTTCATTCCCATAATCCTGCAAACTTCTTGAAAAACCTGTGACTCAAAATTCCTGCCTTGGTCGGAATGGATTTCCAAGGGCACGCCAAAGCGACAAATCACTTCTTCCACTATCTTGGTTGCAACTGTCGTAGCTTCTTGGTTTGGTATGGCGAACACTTCCGGCCACTTAGTGAAGTAGTCCATGACAACCATGAAATACTTGTTCCCTGAGTCAGTGACAGGAAATGGTCCAGCTACGTCGACTGCAATGCGTTCCCAAGGTGCACCGACGTTGTACAGTCGTAGATTCCCTCGGCTCCTGGTATGTGGCCCTTTTACGGCAGCACAAGTTGTACACTTGCGGCACCAGTCCTCCACATCCTCCCGACAATGGAGCCAGTAGAACCTTTCGCGGATTTTCGTTAGCGTCCTCTTGACTCCCAAATGTCCACCGGACACGCCGTCGTGTACTTCCCGAAGAACATCACGTTTTTTTGTTCTTGGAACCACAATTTGCAGTTGAAACTCTCTGCCGTTAGGTTTATCCCATTTCCGGTAGAGTATTCCGTTTTGTACAACGAGGCTATCCCATTGCGCCCAGTACGCCTTGGAAACAGTGCCTGTCGGTGCAACTTCACTCCACTTAGGCTTATCATTACTTTGTGCCTTCCACCTGATGATGTGCCGTAGGTCATCATCATTCTCTTGCTCCTTCCTCATCGCATCGTTCTCCCAGGTCTCTAATGGTTCTGTCCGAGTTAGCTTTACTGTCATTTCTTTTAACTCCTGCCTGATACAGTGCTTACAATCTTCTGGGCAGGGTCTGCGTGACAGCGCATCCGCGTTTCCATGGGCCTGTCCTCGACGGTGTTCGATAATGAAGTCATATTCCTGAAGTTGTTCAATCCATCGAGCAACTTGACCTTCTGGGTTCTTGAATTGCAACAGCCATTTTAACGCTGCATGATCCGTTCGAAGTAAAAACTGCCTACCGATGAGGTATTTGCTGAAGTGTTGTAGCGTCTTCACTACTGCCAGGAGCTCCCTTCTTGTCACACAATAGTTCCTTTCCGGTTTAGACAGCGACTTACTGAAGTACGCTATAACAACTTCCCTGTCTTCCTGCTTTTGAGATAGTACCCCACCGATTGCGGTATTACTTGCATCCGTATCCACTATAAATTGACCTTCTGGTTGAGGGTATCCCAAGACTGGTGTTTCGCACAGATGTTTCTTCAGTTTTTCGAAGGCAATTTCGCAAGCTTCATCCCAACTAAATTGACGTTTATCTTCAGTTAGTCGGTGTAATGGCTTTGCAATCTCCGAGAATCCTTTCACGAAACGTCTATAGTACGAGCAAAGGCCAAGGAATGCCCGTACTTCTGTCTTGTCCTTGGGGGTAGGCCACTTCTGAACGGCTTCCACTTTCTCCGGGTCAGTCAGGATTCCTTCACTGGTAATGACATGGCCTAGATAGCTCACTTCGTTCCTGAATAAGCGGCACTTTTTCGGATTCAATTTTAGGTTGGCTCCATGAATTTTCTCGAAGACTTGCTCCAAGTTCCGCAAGTGGTCCTCAAAGTCTCGGCCAACGATGATAACGTCATCCAAATATACTAGACAGGCTTCTCCTACCAATCCTGCTAGTACACATTCCATCAGTCGCTCGAAGGTAGCTGGCGCGTTACATAATCCGAATGGCATGACGTTGAACTGCCATAATCCCTTGCCCGTCGAGAATGCAGTCTTCTCCTTATCCTTCGGATGGATTTCCACTTGCCAGTACCCAGATTTTAAGTCCAATGTTGAAAACCATTTCATGCCACTAAGGGTATCCAAGGTGTCATCAATTCGAGGCAGCGGGTAACTGTCCTTCTTGGTGATGTCATTAAGTCGTCTGTAGTCAACACAGAACCGCGTGCTTCCGTCCTTCTTCTTTACTAGCACGACTGGTGAACACCATGGACTTGCTGATGGTTCAATAATTTTATTCCTTTCCATATCCGCCAGCAGCTCTTTGACTTCTATTTCTTTGGCTATAGGGATTCTTCTCGCTCGCTGTCGGATGGGTCTCTCATTTCCGGTGTCAATCCTGTGTTGTACTAGCGACGTTCTTCCTAAGTCTCCTTCTTGGCTGGTGAAGATGTCGGCGTAGCGCAGTAGAAACTTCTTAGCTTTAATGCTCTGCGAGTACGTTAGATTGCTTTTGCAGTTACTTAGAAGCTCCTTGACTGTAGAATCACTGGTACTCGTTGTATCTGAGCTTTGTGTTGTACTGCACTTTTTCAGCCAGACAACTTCCTCACATTTTCCAATGATGTCGCCTTTGTTTAAGGTCCTCTCTTGGTCGCCTAGATTAAGTACTCTTACTACTGCGGTGTTTCTTCCTTTCACGAGAGTCCTCGCGGTCATGAGTCCTCGAGCCGCAGGTTTATTAGCTATCTCCTCAATCAACACGCATCCGGTAGATTTCTTGTTCCTTGTTACTGGTAACTTTACTAGTACTTGGGCTTCTGCTTTCCCAGGTATGACCGTTTGCTTTAAACATGTCACTCTCCCGTTAATGCCTCCTAGGATGATGATCTCTTCTTCACCACTCTTGAATACACCACTAGCAACGTCTATTCTACAGTTGTACTTTTTCATGAAATCTAATCCCAATACACAATCGTCCATAATTTCAGCCACGATGACGTTGTGGGTATATGTGGCTTCTCCCATAGACATTTTTACAGACACTTCTCCCAGGACGGGTATTGGCTGGCCGGAGGCAGAAAGAAGCTGACAGTCCAGTTTCCTCATGCTTCTCATTATGGTCCTTACTAAGTGAGGTCGGACTATTGTTCTTGATGCTCCGGTATCCAGCGTCATCCTGCAGTTGATCCCATTTACAGTTCCAGATATTACGAGACTATTTCCGTTGCATGCCTGAGAGATAATAGTTGTCGGGGCTTCCTCCGCGCCAGCCAGTACTCGCCCCCTAGTCCTGGCTCTTACTCGTTTCTCCGATAATGAAGCCTCCTGCTTCATCTTCAGTTCCTTCACGTCGTCTTCAAGCTTCTTGATCTTTGGGCAATTCATTTGTAGGTGCCCTCGGTCGCCGCACCTATAGCACATGGATCCAGGTCTCTTCCTTAGCGGAGCTTTTATTTCCCTAACTTCCTCCACTACTTCGCGCACTTTGTGAGTCACGGAATGACGAATGTCATGTCTGACGGCTTCCACCTCCAAAGCGTGGGCCAGTGCATCTTTTAATGAGGCATGATGGTTTAGCCTTACTGCAGCTCTGACTTCCGAATCCTTGATGCCGTCGACGAACGCCTGCACGGTGTTGGACTCAAGCATCTTCAAATCGGCCCCTGGATACGCCTTGCGGACGAGTTTTTCTATTTCCAGCGCCCATTGCTGCAGACCCTCTCCTGAGCGCTGGACTCTGTCGCGGAGTTGAGCGCGGAAGACGTGCTCCAAATGCCGTTCCCCGTATCGCGATTCCAGTGCCTCCAGCAGGTCCTTGAATCCACTGCCCGACGGAAGAACTTCCAAGACCGTCAGAGCCTCTCCTCGGAGTGCGACGGTGAGAGCTGTCAGACACTGTTCATTTGTCCATCCGTTAGCAGCTGCGATGGTCTGGAACTGTTGACGGTATGCGGTCCAGGACGAGGTTCCGTCATATGGCGGCAATTTCACGCTGGGTCCGTGGTGGGCAATGACTGTTCCGCCAGATGCAACTGCTACTCCCGTTGTTTCAAGGCGCACGAACTTCTTCTGTAATGTGGAAAGGTCCGTCTTCATATTTTCCATGTCGTTCCCCAGAGTCGTGACGCGTTCCTCCACCAAATCAACATCCTTGCGTAATTTGGTAACCACGCCACTAACTTCACCAATAGCTGACAGGAGTTGTTGTTGAGCCTTTTGTTGAAGCTTCTCCTGCATTGTAAATTTGTTGTCCAGCATTGTAAATTTGTTGTCCAGCATTCGCATCAATTCCCCAAAATCAAAGATAGGCGCAGCCTGGTGGGCGTTGGACTTGTCCTGGTGGGCGTTGGACGTGGCCTGGTTGGTGTTGGACGTGGCCTGGTGAGTGTTGGGCATGGCCTGGTGGGCGTTGGACGTGTCCTGGCAGGCGTTGGACGTGGCCTGGTTGGTGTTGGACGTGGCCTGGTGGGTGTTGGACATGGCCTGGTGGGCGTTGGACGTGTCCTGGTAGGCGTTGGACGTAGCCTGGTTGGCGTTGGACGTGACCTGGTGGCCGGTGGCCGCGGTGGGAGCGGCCTGGTCAGCAGATCCAGTAGAACTGGCTTCCGCAGCACGCTTCGCCCTCGTCTTCACACCCTCACTGGTGACGTCTTCTCTCGGAGTCAATGGCATCTCCAAATCCACTTATGACACCAATTGTTACGAGCTCGGGGTTCGCAATTTGGAGAAAAACACCTGATGACTCTTAAAAACGTTTATTCCCACAAGGATGGTCGCCGACGTCACTTCACTTCACTTATCACTAACAATGTCCAAAACACTTGCTAATCACAGTCACTATAACTTGCCGAGGTCGCATGTATCACTTGTTATTCGCTCCGGATATCGCTTCTTGATCGCACTTGTAGCTCAGTTAAATTAGAACTGCCCTCCTGAGGCACCTTCCGATATTTATATGGCCCGGGAAACCCGCTCCATAAGTTTCTAGAAAGATCACAACTACTCCGGAATAGAGAGAGAGGGATACTCTCTGTCTCGTTCCCTTAGTACATACTAGAAGTGCGAGAGCGAGACAAAGCAATATGTCAGAGCGAGATAATCGATGTACTAGATCGTTCGCGATATTATTCCCGTATGGAAACACGCGACGATTGTACGAGAATTTTCCGCGGACAGCGCTACTCAAACTTCCGCGGACCGCATTTTATTTTTATTTATTTTTGATTTCGTAACAATATCCACTAAGATTTTGTACTCGAAAAACAACCTAAAAATAACACAATAGAGTTTTTATCAAGACAAAAGTATGTAGAGCTATTGTCGCACCAAAATTATCCAGTCATCGATATTAACTGGACCAGATTGGACCAGATAAATTCAATAAGGTGTATTGTTATAAAAATATCACGCACCTTATAAAGAGGAGTCAATGAACTCTTCCTTTGTCCAAATTTTGTAATTTATACTAATTATGTTATTTCAATCTTATATTTCTGAACTAAAAAAGGAGTGATATATGTTCAACTTTCATGTATGTATGCATATTTGTATGTATGTAAGATTCTATATTTCACTATAAGTCTTACACGGGTTCAATAGATGTATGAGGTTTTAGAATTTAGATCTTTCTTATCAAGAATGTATACCACTTTTACGTACCTACCCAAAATAGTAATTTACATATTACACGGGGCATAATTTGTTTGTTTGTTTAGGAGATGTCAATGTCCGTAATCGACGAACGTGTATGACGAGAGTGATGAGCGTAGAAAAACCGAGGGAAGTCTGTAAGGATCGTAGCAAATGGAAACCCGTAGTCTCTGCCTACCCCTACGGGAAAAAGGCGTGATGGTATGTATGTATCTATGTATGTATAATTTGTTCCTTTTTCAGTTAGAAAATCAATGACACTCTTACGGAACATTGATTGAGAAAGCGGATATTTTGATTCAAATAAGCCAAGCAACCGTCAATCACTTGGTTATAAGATATCTCTCATCTTAACGCTTCTCCGATTGTTATTTTGGCTTTTGCTTATAAACTGACGAACTGTTTAAGTAAAATTTGTAACAGCTTCCGTGGTCCAGTAGTTATCATCATACACGAAATGATGATGAGTAAAATTTGAAATGCAAAAACTAACCATATCGAACGTGCACCTAAGGAAGTAACCAGTAAAGTACTTCTACACTAATATTATAAAGAGGAAAGATTTGTATTTTTGTGTGTATGTTTGTAATGAATAAACTCAAAAACTACTGTGCCGATTTAAAAAATTCTTTCACCATTGGAAAGCTACAGTCACCCTGAGTAACATAGGCTATATACCGCAGGTGGAGCTGCGGGAAACAGCTAGTATAATATAAAGCCAAAAAGATCTTAAATTTTTACATATTTTACATTTACTTATACGATAGCGCAATCTAATTTATACAAATAACCCTACTTATAGGAACGTCAAGTAAAGCAATTACTAAGAAAAACGGAGCTCTTATTAGTCAGGAGATTTCTCACCTCACACGAACGCACATTTTTCCGCTACAATTCCGCTAAAAACGTTTACTTAGAAATAAGGACATAGATGTAGAAAATGTAATAAAATAAATAAACAATATATATTTTAAAATAAGTTTTATTTATTTATTACATAGCATGCAAATGGCGGACTTGAGCCGTGGGCTTTTTCTACTAGCCAACCAACAATAAGTTATGTTGACAAAAATTTGATTCGAATCAAGATCATTACTTGTCTCTGTCTCCGGAAAAGACAGATGAGAGTTAACACTATTTAAATATGTTAGTATATGTTTTCATTGCCCTTATTAGTATTAAAATAAGCCCTTTAATAATGTAATATTTAGTGGGCAATGAATGTAAAATGTAGACATTAATTTACCCGAATAATTATTATTGGGGTAAATTAATCTATAATTATTTTTATAATTTCTGCCGGAGGAGTTTCTTCCAGTCCTTGATTATTAGCGAGTTTTTGATACAAAATTACGTTTATTTTTTCAGTTATTTGAATAATGTAGCCTTGGTTTACCTGGACATCTTCTGCCCTTATAAACTTACAACTCATAAACTGCCACATCCATTGAAAACTTCGGAACTCCGCGCCGACCAAGAACTGAACATTTCTCACAAATTAAAAAGTATCATTTAATTGCTCATTACGAGCCTTTGAAGTGTCAATAAAATGTGAAAGAATGTGAGAGAGTGAGATAGCAATATAGATTTATACCTTTATAGTGAAGTGTTAGGGAAACAGTAGGACGTCTGTTGTCACGTTTTTTTATCGTTAAATAGCGTGACAGTGCCCTTAAATTTAGGATTAATTTGCAATAATGGTCGCCTTTTATTGGAAGGAATCCTTGAGTCTAAGGACATCTTAGATTGGCTACTATTTCTTTTTATTGTGGGAGGTTTGATAAAAAAGATGATTTAAATGTTCTGTAGTCTATGAGCGATAAGCTGGAAATTTATTTTTTGTTAGAATTGGTCATTTTATGTTCCCCTCAGAGATACTATTTATACGAAGTAGGTACTTTAAAGCTAAAAAAGCAGGTATGAAAATGACATGTATAGCGCTCTCTAAGATTTAATAAGGGAGTGTCCCCAAGATTTATATCAAATTTAACAAAGACCTTTAAAATTTTCGATTAAGAAAAAGTTAAGGTTAAAAGAGGAAGTTCCTTTAAAGGTAAGATTTATACGGATTAATAGATGTTGAAATATTTTTACTTCCTATTCGATTAACAAAAGTAAATAAGGCAAATTACAAAACATCGACAGTTTTTTCTCTTCTCTTGCAAGTCCTTTCAAAAACTTGCTCAGAGTCGGCTACTTCTGTGGTTTTGTGAAGTAGATTAAACCTCAAGAGTTACGCAACAACCTGAAGTAATAATTTAATCCAAGCTTATAAAACACCTTAAACCGATGTTTTTACACCCATTTTACACAAATAAATCCACATAAATACGCTATAAATACAATTACACGAAAACATCTTTATGGTTATCGAAAATAAAAAATATTGCTGTGAAAGTAATTTTCCGGAGGAACAATAACATTTTACAATCAAGAATGGATTGAATCGATTCTTTTGGCATCCGATTCGATTCGGCCCGATTTACGATTCGAATTCGAGTGATAAATATCGATGCGTAACATAATTGTGATTTAAGTTTGTTGGTCGATTTTTAAATAATTTTTATTAAATGTGTCGTAATGTAATGAACGGGCCATACAATTTAATTGAATGTGGATTAAATTAATATTTTATGGTGTCATTTGTTAAAATACATATAAATTCAGGTCTTTATACACTTAGAAAGAGGAAAAAATCAATATAATTTTTAAGGCTCGAATTGATAAATGGACATTGATTACAACGATTGATTAAATTTAGCGACTGCCGTCAGTTCTCAGTAACCTTTTTTACATGGAACTAGAGACATAGGAGTATGGTTTGAGTATGTTGCAGCCAAAACAGTGAGCTTTTCTTACTTTTTTTACGTCTTTACTTCGCCCAGTCTTTGGCATCCTTGACAGAGAGTCCATCAGCACGCATGCTTTGCCACAAAAATCCAGTTCTTTTTAGACGCATTTTTTTCACAGAGGTATCATGGACAGTACTTATTCCCAACTTATGTTGCTAGTTTCCGTAAGACGTGACCAGACCATGGCAGACAAGTTATAGACAACAATTAACACAGACTTACGACGGAACGTACCAAACAGAGGTACGGAAGAGGTCAAGATAGAAACGTCACTAATGGTAACAAACCAAGCCAGGACATTCGCCATTGCTTGTGACCATGGAGCAATTACAAAGAGGAGATGCCGTAATAAGCGTTTTGTAAGGAAGTATTTGTGAGGCTACACGGGGCGGAAGACAGACTTGCGGGATGCTTGGTTTCGGCCGTGGCTCCAACCATGAAGCACGAGCAATGACAAACTCCGCCCACTTTTGTGTCAGCGAGGCGCCAATGATCACATCACTGCGCCATTTCAAACGGCATTTCAATCTACAAAGATTAATTGCTCCATGCTTGAGACCGACGGACACTCCATACAACAGCGGTGAGCTCGATACCTTTTTCTACTACAATTCGAACGTGTATGCACTTGCTTTGACGAGTGTATTACTCTCAGGTTATTTACCATATCTGCATCATAGTTGTCGCAGTGGTCAAAGCGTCATTCTTACATTGATTTGCTCTTGATTTTTAACATAAATTTGCTCTGTAAGGTACGGTATCTGTATCGGGTCGAACGGTGCGAGTGTCCGTTCTGTACGTTAATACTATTAATAATATTGTGCCCACGATGCCCGACTAGGTTATCGAGCTCTAAGAATCTATGGCCACATCAAAGAAGCCGTCAAGTTTGTTTATATTTTTGTATTTCTTCTACCAGATTTTCAAGTTGAAACACGATACAGTTTCAAGGAAAGTATCAATGAAATCCAAAGTCGGCGATCTGTTTTACACAAAATGCTTGTGAAACGCAGTGACGTTAACATTTATGATAGTTAATTTCGTCGTGTGGCAGTAGCATCATAATAAAATCAGGAACATCACGCTTTAGGCTTTTCATAGGCTACGGTGCAAGTGATAAGAAAAAATACCCATAAACGAGTAGGTACAAAAATGAGCGAAAAACAAATTGTCAGCCGTTTGAAATCTAGTATATCTAGCAATCTAAGCAACTTGTATCCGCTGTTTATCTGCAGTCTAGATAACCTGACAAATAAATCTTTAAAATTGTTACCACATCCATAACTTTTGTTCAGGGCTACGGAAATCTTTCACAATTTATTTATTTTCCTTTTTCTTGCACACTACAATACAGGATATTAGAAAATAATATCAATCATTATCAATAATTTATTTAATCTGTAAAAAAAATAAAGTCTGATACTTTTAAACTGCCCAAAAATTTAAAATCAATGACTTACGATGACCACTTCTCAGTTATACAATGAAATAGGCGTATCTCGTTCTTTTTTTGCATAGCATGCATGCGCTTATGCAAAAACGCCACCGCTCCCAATTTAAAAGGCGATCGATGCAAAAATATAAAATTTTATGACTTGCGCCGATATCGAATTGACCGCATCAAAGAGTAAGTGTTATTGCTTAATTTCAGTGTTATCTTGGCAATCTTCAATATATCCTTACTTTAAAACGGAACAGTATTTCTTTTATAGCAGTAAATTGAACGATAAGTTAAGCAAATTGTATGGTATGAGTATTTATTGGTTTTCAAATCCTGGTGAGATGGGTTCGGGGAACATATTGTAATGATCCGATTTTAGACTTAAATTATTGGTCGTGTTTTGGCGATGAATTTATTAATATATTTTTTTTAATACAACTTAGTAGGCAAATAGGCGTACGGCCCACCTGATGGTTAGTAGTTACCGTAGCCTATGAACGCCTGCAGCACTGGAGATGTCTCAAGCGCGCTGCCGACCTGTCCACTATCAGGACAGCGACCCCTCTGGAGCCCGGCGACCCTACTCACCAGCAGAAACACAACACTGCAGCACAGTGTTATTTGGCTGCGGTTTTCTGTAGGGTGGAGGTACTTCCCCAGACGGACTACTCCTTACAAAATGTCCTACCTCTCATAATGAAGAGTAATAATTTGAATAGACAACTTAAAAAAATTTAAGAGAAATTATACCATTTTATTTCATTATTGTTAATTCACGTAAACACAAAATAAGTAATAGTCGACGTAACATACTGAAATATAATAAAAATACCTTTTTAAGTGTTCTTGGAACAACGCTTGTTGCATCTTAGAAATGTAGCCTTTTGGCCTTGACAGATTTGTACTATTTGATTGGTTTGTTCTACTTGCGTCACAAGCATTGGCTCAAACATTTACTTTAGTAGGGACATATGGTAGCTCAGCTTAATAGCTTAAAAATGTAATTGCAAGTCAAGATAATAATCAACATAATATATTGATATAACCGAGAACGGGTTTTGGCGGGAGCACCACATGACATCAACTTCTCCAAAGGACCTGTACGCGTTGGATCAACATCCCCGCGGAAGCTTACCATAGAACCGGAGCAACCCGTGAAATTCAAACTAAGGTAATATAAGGTATAAAGATACTAATAAGGTATATAAAGATAACTAGTTGTCGGGACATAATTTCACCAATGGCGGTAAAAAAAATACCGTCACGTCTATTTCCATTGGAATCATGGCACAGAAACTAAAATATCCGCGACTGAGTCACGGCGTACCCCGGAATCGGAATAAAATCAGATGTCGTGAATATCGAACACTTTGTCTCACGCGATCTATAACTAGTACTAAAATTGTTTGTGTGTCTGTTTGTCTATAAACATTTTTGTGGTTTTATGTTAATGAAAAATGCTCTGTCTCTTCCAGTGGGTTTTAAAACAGGTGATTATAATAGAATAACAAAGATCATTCTTGAATTACTTGTCCGGTGGTGGATTCTATCAACAATGAATTTCTTCTGGCTTATCTAGGCCCGTTATACTCGTAAATCAAAGTAAGGACTTACAATATAGGCTAGGCAGTATTCGATGACTTGGTATGTGATCAATTAAAAAAAAAACTTCAATAAATATAATCCATACTAATATTATAAATGTAAAAGTCTGTCTGTCTTTCTGTTACGTTTTCACGGCCAAACCGCTGAACGGATTTTGATGAAATTCGGTATGAATATAGTTGAAGACCCGGGATCAAACATATGCTACTTGCTGCGGGAAAAAGCTAGTATGTTATAATTTTAAACTTTTGACATTTCAGTAAAAACCATCATTTTTAATAGGCTCGTTAACAATTTTTACTTGAAAAAATTCATCGCGAAATCGTAAAATTTCATTGATAAGCATAATATTTATGTGTTTTACAAAGATTAGTTCTGTGATAAGCAAATTTCGGACGTCGATAATGCTTAATGAGATTATTTCAATTCAAAAAGGGGGCTCTTTCAAAAAGCTCAGAAATTTTGAAGGTACTTACCGACTGAAGACCCCGGGTCTCAAACATAGGCTACTTTTTAAAGCAGGCGGAGCTGCGGGAAATCGCTAGTAGTTTTTAAGACCTTTACTGTACCTACGTGAAAGCTTTCTCAATAAAGATATATTCTATTCTATTCTATTCAATATTATTAACAAGTTATTTCCCTATCCCTGATAGTTTTATAGTATGATAAAATTGATGTGCAATCAATGTGCGCTACAATAAGATAGAATATAAATCAACTGTACAGAATTTGATGAAATGTGTTT
This sequence comes from Euzophera pinguis, assembly GCA_947363495.1. Lineage (NCBI taxonomy): Eukaryota > Metazoa > Arthropoda > Insecta > Lepidoptera > Pyralidae > Euzophera > Euzophera pinguis. The sequence continues at coordinate 15,229,127 of OX376163.1, forward strand.
TGAAATCGATTCACAAAAGCAAAGCCACAGGCAAGCATTAGTGCTAAATAAATCAGAGCCGCTTCTATCATAACTGGCAAGTTATCCATTTGGCGCGATTGCCTAAAATGGGCAGTTACTGTTCCGTTCTCATGATGACGCTTGAATCTATTTGGATTTGAAATAAATAATTGCTAACTTGATCCAAATTGTTTTATTTTATTATTTAGTAGGCAAACAGGCATGCGGCCCATCTGATGGTAAGTGCTTACCGTTTGGACGCCTGCAGTACCAGAAGTATCACGACAACGCGACCGTGACGGTCGCGTTGCCGATGCTAAAGAAATTTATTCACACCCTTTTTGAAAGCCCTCAAGTTGTAGCCGCTAGAAAAATCCGAGGCATTCATTCAATCATTCCATAATTTGAAACTTCTTTTGAAGGGTACTGTCCGCGACACTTTATGAGGATGAACTCCTTGTTGATGGCGAGAGGTGCGGTGATAAAAGCTGATGCCTTTAGACAGTCTGAAAAATCTGACACAGTTAGCAATTAATTGATTTCGTGTCATATTCTTGTTGATCTCTGAAGCGTATGCTAATAATGCAACTGGGATACACACTCAGATAAAAAAGGCGCGTTTATACACCGTAAAATTTCAGTCGTTTTGGACCCATCGTCCAGTGACTCCATTCATGCAACTGAACAACTTTCCCAAAGATACATGGGTAGAAATATGGAGTAAATTTTTGGACCTCCCATACAAAATGTCTCATCACGTGACCTAACTTACTATGGGAAGTCCAAATTTGTTTTTCATGTTTCGAGCTATGTTCCTTGGGGAAATTTGTTCGGTCGCATGAATGGAGTCACTGGACGATGGGTCCAAAACGACTAAAATTTCACGGTGTAGAATTATTGATAGTTTACCGGGCATCAAATTATTGTAGAGTTTGAGATCCCAAGTCATTTGCCAGCGGATGATTTCAGAACAAAAAAATGTGAAATTTTAGAATACAGGTGATAATACCCAGGAGTCTCAAACCAACCGTAGTCTATGCCAACGCATATGAGAAACTTAAATTATGGTTCCTTTCTTTTTCTAAAATCGTGTGCTTGCCAAATAAAATGCATAATTAATTAACGCAGCCAATGCGAAGAAATAAAAGTTAAAACAACTGTAACAGTTAATTAACTTTTATAAATACCGCGTTCGACAGAGGACAACGTTTACAAGTCAGATAAGATTAAAAGCTTTTAACTGACTGAGCTTTTATTCAGTTGTCAATTTAATTATACTTATATGAGGTTTAGGAGTAACTTCTGAATAATTATCATATTATTACTAATCGTTTCTTCGGTTGTGGGTGTAGAGCTTGCGAAAATAAAATAAAAACGCCTACATTTTTTTTTTAAGTTATTATTGATTATGTCTTAATTAACGATCGAAAACTATCTCAGTTTTTAAAAAACTAGTTAAGGAGTATTATCTGTCCTTAGCACAATAGATATTTATGTATGTATTTTATATGTAAGTTTATTATGTATGCATTATTTATAATATGTTTATATTATTAATTAGATTATATTAAATTTGTACCTAGGTAATTAGGTATAGTCTTAACTTTTCCTTTCTTTTTTGTACACGCTAATTACCCTTTTCTTGTCATTTCCTCTCTTGGGCTCGCTGGAAGAAATTTCTTTACAAATAAGCAGCTCCCTTGTACTGTCTTTTCCTCTTATGTATAATCCTTTGCATTTTTATTGTGTTCTATTCTACAGGGTTGATAGACTGAAACCTGCAACCGCAGGTGATATTACGGCTGCGGTGGACCGCAGTGCAGTCGTAGTTTTTTCTATTTCCTAGCTCGATATGTCGTCGGAACATAAAAGGGCAGAATTTTAAGCTATTGCATAGCTTTTATCGCGAGCTTTGAGCGCGGCGACTCTACTTTGACGAGGCGCTCATTTGTTGGAGATATTTGTGCGTGCTTATGCAAACTTAGAAATGGCCTACACATAGTCATGCTAGCAATTTACATTTCTCCGAATAAAAAATTGGACGAGGTAGAGCATTTTATTCATCGCACTTTACTGGAGTACACTGAAGAAGGGTCGAAAATACTTGGTACAAATGGTAATAAATTTCCACTTATCTTGGCTGGCGATTTCTACAAAAATCAGAGCGGTTGACAACTTTTCTTTCGGAAAAATTGAATTTGAAAATGAATAATGATCCACAAGAATCCACAACAAAATATGGGACCACCGTTGACGCGGTATTTTCCAGATATTTAGAGGATATCAAGTCTCAAACTTATGTTTCTTATTTCAGTTACCATAAACCTGTAGTTTCAATGATAAAAATTCCCGAATAACCTACATGTATTGTAAGATAATAAAAATATTTTAAACGATATTAACTTCTCATTTACTCAATAAGAGAAAAAAAAAATGTTTTCTTATCGGTCACCACGCTCAAAAAGTGTAACTTGAATTAATATCAAAGAAAAAAAAAATACTGCATAAATAAAAAAAATAATAATTGCATAAGTTGATAAAAAAATTCTATGCAATAGCTTTACCGCGGCAGTCCCCCGAGTGCACCATGTTTTTATTTTATTTTTCAATGTAAGATGTGCTCTTTTTGTTACGACGGCAATTTTTTTAATGCATTGTGCAAATGCATTAAAAAAATTGGTTGACTCATCTTTCGAAAAAGTAGGTAGGAGTGCTGCAGTCTGCGGTTGCTGTGCAATCAATTTCATAAAGACGCAATTTACATAGAAACCAGGTTCAATTATCACAACCAATCAAAAACCACAAGGGCTATTTTAGATTCACTATGTAAATCGGGTCTATTCGTTTTCTTCACCTATTTTGTCGAACGAAAATCATTATAATCATTCACCCCGCGGTTTTGGCTTGGTTTTGGTAAATACGTTAGCGTGTTTTGTAATTCTGACGATAGGCTTCCGGTCTGCGGTCCGTCTTCGAAACATAATATTAACCGTCACGTGTGACGTCGAAATTTGTCTCTACCTATTCAACTGCCTCCGTGGTCCAGTGGTTAAGGTGTTCGCCTTCGACCCAGGGGTAGTGGGTTTGATTCCCCACGGAAGCATACTTGTTTAGTTGTTTCCAGTTTAGTTAGGACTGTGCTTCGGAAGGCACGTTAAGCCGTTGGTCCGGCTGCAAATATGATAGTCGGTAAATGAACCACGTCAGAGACCGAAAAGCGATTCCGAACAACTCTGACACCAGGGTGTACATGGTCGATTGACAATGTCACCTACACGAAGTGATGATGATCTACTTATTTCTCCTTTTAAACGATTTTGATACGAAGTTACGTTTATGCGGAATGAGCAAATACTTACTTCAACATATGGTCGCGAGGATTTAATGGTCGGCATTTTTCTAAAAGGTATTTAAATGTGAGCTTTAACATAAAAAATGAATAAAAAATGAAGATGTTTTATGATAAACGATACCTGACCGGAAGTCGTTAATTTGAGGCCATCAACAGTAAATTATCAAATCATATTGAAACAAAACATGTAAAGTACAGAAATATATCATGTAACAACAATACTGGTTACCTCGTGAGACTTTACTTTTGTTTGGAGCCCAAGAAGTACAGATACCGAACAACAGAGTCGGAAGACACAAACAAAATGTAATTTTATCACCTACTAATTATGTAACACATTTTATAGAATACAAATTCATTCAGTTCCCTTCTCAATGTTGTCTTACCCCTATATTCTCAAACAATTGCTAAAACTCGACTCAGCCTTACTCCAACTCATTGGTATAATTAGTGGACTCTAGCTTCCTTGGAGATACCTCCTTGGAGGTGAGTATGGAACTGTCAAATATAAGGTTGGTCGAGAGGTACCATGAGTCGTCCTCCAATTGAAAAAAAAGGTTTGGTTATAAATCAGTTTGCCTAGATATCTTCTTTTTTTTTAAATCTTTTATTTTAAAATGTTTGTGCTTTGAATAGTTATTATAACCTGTGTCGTTCCTTAATGGAGTTTGCTCAAGCAACCAACTAAGAATATCCTTTTCAAGAAAAGTTCGAGGACTTCCATAAGGCGGCCTCCAATGAGTTTGAGTGAAGGCCGTTCTTAAGGTTATGTTTAAGAATACGGGTGTTATTATTTGCAGAGTCAAATCAGAAAAAAATCGGTTGCATTAGGCCACCTACAATTTTACCTATGAAAAACACCTGAATAATGTAGTAAATCACACATTGTATTTATTTATTGCACTTTATAAACCAATAGCTTCCCCACTATATTTACGGAACCAACAGCACTTAATTTATAAGTATAATACTATCAGTTTCCCGCTATATGTTTGACCCCGGGTTCTCGACAATATTCATACCAAGTTTCATTAAAATCGGTTCAGTAGTTTAGCGTAACAGACAGACAGACGTTGGTATATCAGTTCTCATAATATGCCCATATTAGTCCAAATGGATAAATGGAAGAATGGATAATTAATTTCAATACTATTGATTTTTAATATTTCCACATAATTTATTTATTTATTTATTTATTTATAAATCTTTATTGTACCACAAGTTTACAATTGGCGGACTTAATGCTAAAAGCATTCTCTCCCAGTCAACCATTAGGAAAAACAGAAAAGTTATGTGCGGCGCGAATTATTTTAGAATACAATGAGAGAAAAAAAAAACAAAATATAAATCTTTATTGTATCACAAGTTTACAATTGGCGGACTTAATGCTAAAAGCATTCTCTCCCAGTCAACCATTAGGAAAAACAGAAAAGTTATGTGCGGCGCGAATTATTTTAGAATACAATGAGAGAAAAAAAAAAACAAAAAAAACACTTAACTGCTAAATAAACATAGATAGATTTACATACAATATTCATAACTATACATATACATACATAAACATACATAAAAGAAGAGGTGAAAACGGAAAAAGATGACGATTTAGGGTGATATTATGCTAGTGAGGTGAATTTTGACTTTTCTTTTGAAAGCGAATTTAGTAATGGTCTCTTTGATGTCATCGGGTAGAGCATTCCAGAGCCGTGTGGCTTGTAAGGTAAATGAATTAGACATAAAACTGTTATGTTGCTATAAAATAAATATTGAAGCGAGGAAGGCCAAGAGCACACAGAACTCCAACAGTTCGATTAAAACTGGCCAGAAGGTGCTATGTCCAGGGACTTATGGAAGGCGAGCGGGGAGGCTTTTGCCCAGCAGTAGGGCATATAAGGCTTAAAAAAAATCAAAGAATTATTAGTTCTTCTTGTACAAAACATTTTGTTAGAATAAACATTCAACAACTTTTCTACGTATTTTTCTCAGGTTTACTCATAATAATCGTATTGCGCTCCGATACCATAAACTGTGTAAATACTGTATTTTCTATTTTCATTCTCCTGCCACCTTCCCAGTTTATCTGGAGTCGGGCCTCCTCGTAACTCAGCCAGGATTGTCTGTCCTTGGTTGTCGCGGAAAGGTTTTTCACGTCCCTCTTTATACTGGACCACCACGTGGCGATGGGCCTCCCTCTTCCTTTCGGTCTCTCCGGTGTCTATTGCCTTCTTGGCAGGATGGTCAGCATTCCGCGTTATCAGGTAGTGCTACCAGCGGAGTCTGGCTTCCTTAAGCTTTTTTGTTATTGTATACCTTCTGTATTTTCTATATTTTGTGACATTTAAGTAATTAGACTGCTTTCGATAGGATTGTGGTGTATGTTTGAATGTTGAGTAGTATTTGGTGTTGACATTAGTGTTCACAAAGTTTTCGATAAAGAAATACTGTTCTTTCGTTGAAAAAGAGTACACATTTGTGCAAATAGAACAAATAAAAATTAAATTACGTACTGCAGTTTTCAAACAGCGAGTATTTTTTTTTTTTATTTATGGACAAATCGATAGTCGAACAATTTTCATTCGTGACTTTTTGCGGGACTCGCACTTTTCAAAAATAGAGCACCAGTTCGTGATGTTTGGGATTGATTCATTTTTAAATAAATATACAAACATGACGATCAAGATTTTTATCAAAAACAAAATAAAAATCCGCAATCATTTCCTGCGACCACATTTAAGGGCATCATTAACTAAATGCCTGACGCCTGGAGGACTCGATTATAATCGCTCGAAATCGTAACTTTCATCGATACATTTAAATCGATATTCGCTCAAAATTTGATATTAACCTTAATGAGCCATGATGACCGTCCTACGGGCGATGCTGAATTGGTTTGTTCCCTGTGTCGCCACATCTACCTTCTGATTGTATGTATTTATTTTACCAAATATTTTAATATTGAAAATATGAACCTATAAATAAAAATGATAAATCATAGATTAATTGTGTTTTATGTAAAGTCAATATTTTACAAAAATACAGTTTACAATTTTGTGTACAAGTATTGCTGTGTACCTTCTGTATTCTTTATTTACTCATTTATGTTCATAAAGTTTAGATAATTTCAATATTTTTTTATCATTAATAGCTGTAATCTTAAATCATATTTCTATTAGTAATCTGGCATCATAAGATTTCCATGTAAAATAGTTACGAAGATCGTACGTTACCAAATAGACATTAACGGCTTGACGTTTATTAATTGTGTCGATATTATCATACTTATATTATAAATGTGAAAGTGTGTTTGTTTGTTTGTCCTTCTTTCGCGTTAAAACGGAGCAACGGATTGATGTGATTTTTTGTGTGGAGATAGTTGGGGACCTGGAGAGTGACATAGGCTATTTCAGTGACACAAACGGAATTCTACACGGGCGAAGCCGCGGGCACAGCTGGTCTTTAATAAACGAGTTTTATTTATTTATTAACTAAGTTCACAATAACACAATCGTATCTTGTTTTTGACACTACATTTTTTTTATACAACTAAGTAGGCAAGCCGCCGTACGGCCCACCTGATGGTAAGTGGTTACCGTAGCCTATGAACGCCTGCCACACCGGAGATGTCACGAGCGCGTTGCCCACCCTAAATCATAACTACATAAACATTTATATTTTTTTAATATATTTTAATAGACTTAGACCAGTGCAGAGCAAACTAAATCACCTTTTATTCCTTTGCCACTCAATTTCAGACAACTGTATCGATGTAAATTCAGCCGAAATTATGACGTGTCGTAACAACAGTGTACTCACTCATTATTGATGTTGCACAGTCTTTAATTTCAATTAGGTCTTAATGGTAGCTTATAGAGGCTGATATCATTTATTTTATTTCAAAGACTCTTCAAGGTACCTCTCGATCAACCTTATATTTGACAGTTCGATCATCATTATCCCAGCGTGTATTTTTAGTTGCGTCGTCAGCTGACGCTCCGCAGTCTAGGGTACGCTGTAAGTCATGGTCCTAGATTTGGCGGCACTCGTTATTACAATGGAGCGACTACCGTCTGACCTCCGTAACCCTTTTTACATATTTGACAGTTCGATACTCACCTCCAATGAGAAATCATCTCAAGTCAAGGAAGCTTGTGCTACAAGGAACAACTAATCATACCAATGAGGTGGTAAGGTTGAGTCGAGTTTGAGTAAAGGTTTAAGAATACGGGTGTAAAGCTCTACTTAAATTGACGCGAACTCTATCATAAACGTCTATTGAATCTCAGTGTTCGTCTGCGAAAAGTACTGAAAGTGTACCGAAAAGTACTTAAAGAACAATAGAAAATTATTCATTAAATTAAACTATTTTAATACGTTTTTATCGCGTTTAATACTTATTTATTTACTGACGTTTCAAACACTTTACAGCGTTCATGGTCGCAGGCAGACTAAGTTAACATTTGTCTTTGATGTCATAAGATTACAAACTACCGCCTGAAATTTTTATTGGGAACTATTCCGATTCACGCAGTATTGGCTCACAGTATCTAAGGGTCTTGCAGTCTGCTTCCGAGTTTACGATTTTATTAAGTTAATGACTGGGTCCCAAGCTGGCCATTATCTATAAATAAAGAAAATTATTTATAGATAAATATATGACAAGTTAGAACCTAAAAGTACCTACTCAATCTCCACAAAAATAGGTATCTAAGACAAAATTACCGAAAAATGCCAAGACTCATTCATAACCTGTCCTCAAAGTCGTTAATGACTACTTAAAAAAATTCTTCAAATCCAAATAAAAAAAAAATCCTATAATATGAGAAAAATTAAAACATAAAATTAATTTAATTTAGAAAGTATTTCAATCTATGACTATTCTTTAGTTTTTTTCATATCCAAGCAAAATTGGTTTAACGTGTTTGTTAAGCCTATATTAAACAATTAATATAGGTAAATATTTCAAAAAAAAAAAAAAATTGTGGTTATCTTATTTTTACAAAAAATTTCCCTCTACATACGTTAGTACTATTAATATATTTTTCATCAACTCTACCATATGTTAGTTTATTTATTTTAAATGTTTTGTACAAAAAACTACGAGTTTTTTTTTTAATTTTTGGGAAAATTCAGTTCATACACCATGTAGATATGCATGTAACCATAATTTCGACCATCGAAAAACACGTACCCTATAGGCGTCAAAGTCACGTTTCGTATTCACATCAAAATTATAAAGAAGCTAAGTGAAATTCGCCGATATCAAGATGGCGGATATAATGACAGCTGTCATCATTCGTGCGAATTTATGACAAACCATTGACATTTAATACTGCCAGGCTGGACAGAACAAGTATGTTAACAGTTGAGATTGCATCGAAATTGTATACCAATTACATTAAATACCCTCATGCTACGTTTTCTAATGCTGGGCAAAGTTCTCACCCATACCTTTCACGTTCACATGCTACTGAGCACAAAGGATCTCTAGCAATTTTTTGTCAATGATAAGTAACAGCAAATTTTCTTATTTTTTTTTTATTTTTCTAATCTGGTTTAGTTTACAATAGACCATAATAGTGACCATGTGGCTCTTTAAAATATATTTTTTAATGCCGTTGTATTACAATATTTCATCACAGTCATTATGTATCCAGATTTTCATTTTCATATTTTTTATTTGTTGAATTCTTTGAGATAAGGAAAAGGTGTGGTGTGAATATGGATGTAGTGACAAAGATAGAAAAATGTATGTTAAGATGGTTTGGGCATGTAGAAAGGATGAATAAAAGGAAACTTACAAAAGTTATTTACAAATGATGACAGGAATAGTCGGTAAGGGCCGGCCTCGGAGAACATACTGCGACCAAATCGCAGACGTATTAAAAAAGGGAGATGTCAGGAGTACCCGTAATCGACGAGCGTGTATGCCGAGAGTGATGAGCGTAGAAGAAGCGAGGGAAGTCTGTAAGGATCGTAGCAAACGGAAATCCGTAGTCTCTGCCTACCCCTACGGGAAAAAGGCGTGATGGTATGTATGTATGTATGTATGTAATTCTTTGTAAGGAGTTGTTTAAATTTAGTCCAGGAAAACTATATGTTATAACAAGTCGGTGTGATCCAACCGAAATAATGCCTTAATTGGGCCTAATAGTGATTATAATGCAATTTTATCCCAAAAATGTGCCATCGAAAGTAGTTCAGTTATTTTGATTTACACTAATGACAGATTGGGTATTTTTTGATACTTTTATATTTTCTGATACAAAAAAAAAGAATGAATTTAACCCGAATTTTCTCGAGTTGATCAGTATCCCTCAGGTAACAACAGTGATCGCAATCTTTTTCCAAATAGTTCTTTATTCGTAAAGAGTATTTAAAAACTTATTTTTCAACTAGGAAGAAACTGAAATCAAAATAAACACATAATTTAAAAGGATTTTTATTTACTTTATAAACCTAAATTGTATAATAGGATAGATTGGACCGGTAGAGTCACTTCATTCATTCATATCAAGTGAGTTACATGGTCAATCGACTCTCTACACCTTGGTAATAGAATTTTTCGTCACCGCCTTTGGCTTCTGACGTGTTTTTTTAAATTAATTGTGTAGAGAATTCAAGTGTTCCAAAAATAAATTTATGCGTCCACATTCCAATTCATTTGTCTTCGATAAAACTTTACGCATAAAATTGGAACAAAAGGGCATGACTCGGTCTGTTTGAATATCGAACACCTCAACAAATTTAAAATTACATTCCGAAATCAAATCTTTGTTTGAATAGTAGTTCTAGAATGAAAGTGATAAATTTCAAATTTGTTTTTAAGAAATGCATTAAATATTGTGTGGTGTCAAAAATTAAAGAACTCTCATTGGTCATTCGTGATGACAGAACTGTGGGTTAATAATTTTTTATGTTATTTTTCGGATGCATTTGTGCGTTCGACTGTCATAATTATTCGAAATACTATTGGTACCCTTTTATTGCTAAGGGTCATTACACATTCACATCTTTTGATGTATTTTTGAATAACTTAGGAGCTCGATATGCGAGCGCGACGTCTCAACTCAACTCTTGTTAGTCAGGTTTCCTATAAAAATGGTTACGGAGGTCAGACGGCAGGTCGCTCCATTGTAATAACCAGTGCCGCCAAATCTAGGTCCATGACTTACAGGGTACCCTAGGCTCCGAAGCGTAAGCTCACGACGCAACTAGGGAAATAAGAAAAGACGCTTCGATGAAGTAAATTCTGAATGACATGTCAACATCAATAACTAATAACTTTTGTAAGCTCTATGTAACCACATGGCGCCAAGTTATCTCGGGAAAGGCTTACTTCAGTACGGAAAGGCTAGAATTACCTAATTGTTTCCTAATAAAGATTATTCCGCGCTTCAGAAGGAACCATCAGGTGGTCGTTAAAGGAACAACGACAATAAACTAAGGGCTTACAAGGTCCATTGACTTTGTAACCCAAGCGATATTAATAAATAACAATACAATACATTTTATTGTCTATTTAAGTCAGGGGTGTTATGTCCAAGCATCTGTCCGATGGCTTGGATACATAGCACACGGGTAAGCGAGCCCGACTTACCCGAGTTGCTACTGAGCCAACCCATGTCCATCCGAGTCAGTAGCATCCTAGTACCTCATCCTTTCCCCAAACCCAAACACTTTCCACCGTTCCTTAGCTTTAGAATACTTCCGATGGGCAGCAGCGTCGGAAGTACGATAAGCCGCTGAAACTGCGCTCGCCAATCCGCCTGCCAAGCGTGGTGAGTATGGCAACAACCCTCAATTAATGGGGAGGCCCAAGTCCAACAGTGGACTGACTGCGGCTGAAACGACGACATTTTATTTGCATAAATTGTTACTTACGGAAGGACATATCCTAATTATTTTGGCAACAGATACATTTCAGTGTCACTAAAATAACAAGAGATAAAATCAGTCTCATTTTTAATTGTCATTAAATGTATCTTATTTGATACGAATATGTTTTTTTTTTTGTCCAGATTATTTCTTATTTTTATTCTAAGTGATTTCTTCTTAGGATCTTGCACTAATATGGTTTAGTAGACTAGTAATTTAATAGACTTAAACATATCTTTTACTTGTGTTTCACTAAACATTTTAGCGCCATTTTGCACTCTGATTTGTTTAGTAGCCGGATGCATTTGCACGGTCAATTTACTTCGACAAGTTTATTATTTTCACCCTTATTCCCTTGGAATAAGATTTTGAAGATATTTCCTTTGTATTGTCTTAAGGTTTAAGTAAGTATTCTTGTTTTACTGGTGTTAATTGGTGCGTGAAGTCAACACAAGTGTTTTAAGACTCTTCACTTGGAGCATTAGCGAAATTTTTGCTATATACTTTTATTTAAACCATTTGTTTTTCGAATGGTAGTTACCTATCTCAGGTTGCCATAAGCAGTCGCTCCATGATAATAACCTGTAGATGATTATTATTTTGAAATAACAAACCTATCAAAGAGTAGATTATTTTTTAACGAATATTGTTTGATCGGATCGGATAGCAGACCTTGTGATAGAAGCGACTGAGTGTCAAATGACGACTATGACAAAAAGTAGGTTAGGTTATGGTTATACAATGACCATGATAGACAGCGAGCGAGCAAACGAGCGAGCGACAGACCTTGTGACAGAAATGACTGAGTGTCATAAGACGACTTTATGACAGAAAGTAGGTTAGGTTATGGTTACACAATGATGTTAACAGTAAGCGAGCGAGCGACAGACCTCGCATAACAATAAATAGTAATCCCGCTCACGAGGCAACTCGCGATGGCGAAACCGGAGCCGCACCTCTCGGCACCCTTAGCCGCTCATCCCAATGTTGCCCCTCTGTTGCCAAATGCGGCGGCTATTTGGGGGGCCCATTCACTGAGTGGCGAGTCACCGCCTGCCACTAATAGTCAGTAATCATGATTATGGCAGGCGTCGGATTTCTATTGCAATAGCCCAGTTTAAATCCATCCAAACTTCATCACCATAACCCATTTATTCTTTTCACCTATTAGAAATAGTTCCTCCTCCTGCCGAGACCTGTTCATGGAAATGTCAACTATTGATATAGCCGAGAACGGGTTTTGGCAGGAGCACCACATGACATCAACTTCTCCAAAGGGCCTCTACGTGTTGGATCAATATCCCCGCGCAAGCCTCTCAAAGGACCGGGGTAACCCGTGAAATCCAAAAGGAGATACAATAGTAATAATGAAAATATGACAATTAATAATATTTCATTCAAAATTCTATTCTTTTTAATACCGAAATTTTAAATGTAATTTGTTTAAAAAAAAACTATTATTAGTAATTATTAAAAATAATTAGTCTAATAAATATTATAATAAACAAAAGTCAATATTTAAAAATTATAATAAATGTATATTCATTGTCATGTATATTCTATGAAGTGATATAAACATTTTATTTATTATGAAATTATTTAAAAATGTTGTCTACAAAATGATTCACAACCGCTAAATTTGAGAATTCAAAACCGGTAAGACGAATGATTTTCATTAGATTTTCTATCAACTCACTGTATACTGGTAATTACATTAACGTCATTTACAATTAGCGCGATTGCTCACCCGTAGCGTAAAATTTAGGATCATAGTTGAAGCAGTCAGGGTAGTTCTGAAGAACGCGAAAAATTAAGAAACAAATATTGGACGTAGAAAAAGAAGATGCATTAATCACCAAGAAAAAAAAAACTGTAGTTAACAACTAAAACTGTAAATCTAATAATAAAAACTGTAAATGTAAACGTTATTATAAAATCTTTTAGGCCAGGGTGGTCCTGGGCTCGTTTACCAAAATTACAATCTTGTATTAATTTATACAGCTGTTAATAAAAGAAACTTATTATCAGAATATATCAATACGATTGTCACTTAAATCCAATTTATGGTCAAGATAAATCCACTAAATAAGTGTATATGTTACTTTTTGTTGCACAATTAAAAGAGATATTCGGAGTTATATGTTGATCTGTGTTTCGTCAGGTTGTCGTCGATTCAGCTGTAATTAGTCCACTGCTGGACTTAGACCTCTCCCAAATTGAGGGATTGTTGCTATACTACTATACACGCGAACTCGATAGAATCATCGAAAATCATTCTTAAATTTAAATTATCTCTAAACATTAAAATAAGTCACAAAAATATTTTTTTTTCTTTCTTTCCGAGCATTTGTTTACATAATTTATATCCTCTCGCGACGGAGACTTTAGACATAAAATATGACAGGTAAGGTAAGAAGATATAGGCTAGTTTATTTTCCGGCTCAGCAATTGACCATAAAAATTTTATGTTAAAATTTATATCTTTCTAGCTTTTTTTTGCTTTACTTTGTTGTTTACTCTACCACGAGATTTTACTAACGCAGGCCACGCAAACATTTAACTTGGAATTTCTTAGTTACCTTACTGTCTGCGCTGTAAAGTTTTGCCATACTAAATAGGTAACGCATTCGCTATCTTTGCGTCAATAAAATCTCACGATGGACGTACCGAATTGGATCTAGGCCTTTGAAACGAGAGAGCGCCAGAGTGTTCTATTATGCGCTTATCGGCTCTCTAGTGTGTAGTACTATAAGTATGATGCAGGAAGATATATTTGGTAAATAAATGATGAAGCAATAACAATAATAAACAAACATATATATACAAACTTACATAAATTAATTACTATCGATTTAAGTAATAGAAATTAGAAGTGTATCGATGAGAACTCATTTATATTTATAACTAGCTATTTCCCGCAGCTCCGCTTGCGTCAAAAAGTAGCCTACGTACATAGCTATGTAGGTATGAATATACCCGGGGTTTGACCCCGGATCTTATCATATCATACCAAATTTCATTAAAATTCGTTCAGCGGTATGGCCGTGAAAGCGTAACAGACAGACAGACTTTCGCATTTAGGTATAATATTAGTATTAGTATGGACTATATTAGTTGGGACTTTTTAGAACTGTCACTTAACAGATTTTCTTTTTTCTTTTTTTATAGAGCTATAATTGTTATCACTTAACCTACAACATTTCGATGAAATGAAATCTCAAATCCTTGAAATGTTGCTAGTATTTTCTCTTATTCCTTGATCTTTATCAATACGATTGATTGACTCTTAACTTAAGACAGTAGCATTTAACAATATCGTACCTCCCTTTAAATAAAGACTGCTAAAGTATAACATGAGTAAATAACGAAATAGAGATAATGGAAATTATGACATCGTTAAATGGAAAACACGTGCTATGTTCTAGCTGGCTCTGGCAACATAGCGCGCTTTTTAGGTAATAGTGGCCTAAATCAAAAATTTAAAAATGAATTATTCTCGAAATATACATTTTCGAAAATGTCCAAGTAAAGGGCATTTGAATTTTTCACAGTTTTTTTTTTATACTTAGTATTAAATCCGCCTATTGTGACATACATATATACAATTATTTAATCAAAATTAACATTTAATAAACGAAATTAATGGATGAAAATTTTCTCATATTTAATAACATTGTTACCATTTTGCGAATTAGGCTTAACGCGTCAAAAATTTTAAATCTATAGTCTTTCTCAGTCTTGGTTACCTCTATCGATTTCTGATCTAAAGATGTATGTAGCTTTCTCTCTGTCCCATTATCCAATCATGTAAAATAAACAAGATGGCACATTAAATCGACCATATCACCTTTTAGGCTTAATGAAACAAAACCATTATTTATTCCAAGACTTTTTTACAACAGAGAAAATAACTTACACTCAATGAGTGTGACCGGGCGCTCTATATGGTTTTGAGACTATTAATATTATTATGTTTTTTTTTGGTTAAAAAGCAATTTATTTCAGAAATCGTCAAAGTAAATTTTACTTTAGAATAGTATTTCAAGAAATATCTTAATAATTTGGCTGTGTAAATTTATTGCTATACATTTCTCATTCTTGAGTATGAGCTACTTTGTCCATCGACCCTGTACCCTCTAATTTTATAGTTTTACGAAACCGTTTCTAGACTTGATTATTTTAATGAACAATTTTTAATCATGTCTTACGAATCACTAAATTATTAGACATAATATGATCTGAATGTATATCCATTGATCTAAATCCTATCTGCCGCCATCTGGTGGTCGTTAAAGGAACCTACCAGAGGCCGAAAGGAAGTCCCACTAAACTCTGAACGTGTTTCGGACGAGTAATTCCCGGGTGTGCAAGGTCGATTAACCATACAACCCATCATCATCATCATCCTAGCGTGTATTCCTAGGTGCGCTTCGAAGCCTAGGGCACGCTGTAAGTCATGTTCTTTGATTTGGCGGAACTGGTTATTACAATGGAGCGATTGCCTTCTGACCCCCGTAACCATTTTTAGAGGGAAACCAGACCAACAGGAACAAGACCCGAGGTGTGTTAGTGGCCAACACTGTCAGAATTTTTCAGGCTGCCCTAAGGCATCTGACACAGCCTCACGACTGCTAACGAATAACAACCGGGAAAACGGCTTAACATGCCTTCCGTAGCACGGAGGAGCTCAAGATATCAAATGCCACTAAATGGCGACCAATCCAATAGTGGTTGCGTCTCGCCGTCGCTTGGCACGCGCATTTGCTACGGACACAAGTGTCGCGCTCGACTAACGAGCTCCTCAATTAACCATACAACCCACTTGACATGAATAAATGATTCAGAGACTGATGATTCTGTAATGGTAATGCCCTTACCAAACTGGAAACAAGTAAACAACTATACTTGAAAATAGAACCCAAGACCTCCAAGTCTCCAGACAAATGTCTTATTTACTAGACTAGAGAGACTGTCCCTATTAAGGTGCTAGCATATAAATATAAAACCAGTATTTTTAATAAAGCCACACGTAGTGTAAAAACAAATTCAAATACCTTCAAGTGACAAACTGGCTACTACCAAATACTAAATACCCCAGGTGGATGCACCTCCATTAAGGCTCTAACGGCCCATTAGTACAAGTAAGGCAATTAGGTAGAATGCCTTAAGGACAATTAGCGAAAAGCCCGCGTGGACGCAATTTGCCTTATTTGTGTAAATTCCCTTTTAGACGTGTCAGTTAGGGCTTTAAAATATTTGTGGAATTTTCCGTTGTGATTGGTACACTTCTGTTGTAAATCGAGTTTCGGAAACTGGTACATTTTCAGAAAATATGTCAACACTATACGTACCTACTCAGTTTTTTAAGAGTTTTAAAAACCGACGACTTAGTTTTTAGGAGATTAGGAGAAAAGTAAGTACTAAAACGTTACTTTAGTCGAAAAACGAAATGATCAACGATCGAGAACTTCGGGTGACATACATAAAAGTATAATTTATATTTAATATTTTGGCAAAAAAGAAATACGATCGGTTAGGGAATAAGCGTACCTCTGTTTACGCCAACCTTTTCTGTTCTTATCCATCGCTATCCAGTTGTTGCCACCTAATTTTCTTGATATATTTCTACAACCATGTCCATTAATACACGAGGTATTTTATTACACATGAAAAATATTTAGTATTTAGAAGACTTGCAAAAGAGGAATCACGGGCGACAAGATTTTGTCGCATGAAGAAATTTTATCGCGCCCTTCCTAAATCGTCATTAGGTTGAACCGGTCCAGTGTTTGTTAAGCTATTTTTTAAAACTTTGCTGCTCCTATTGAATAACTACATCTAACAATAAATTCCCATGGTTTTCCCATTTCAATCGGGAACTAGGATAGGATCTGATCAGATAACAGGATTGACATGGAATGGAGCAGGGGCGCGTCACTAGTGGTAGTGACTGACAGGACGTGTTAATGGTAGCATTGTTGGGCCGCATTCAGACTTGCTTGCGTGGTTTCACACGCATCGAACTATCTGCATTTATAGGCTTGAAGAATGGTCTTACAGCTAGTTAACCTCAGACGGAAAAAGAGGGTGTTATGTTGGAAGTGTCTGTGTCTTTTCTTCGTCTAAGCATTGCGTCCTCAGCTTACGTTTCGGAGCTTAGGGTACGCTGTAAGTCATGGCCCTTGATTTGGAGGTACTAGTTATTACAATGGAGCGGTTGTCGTCTGATCTCCGTAACTCTTTTTACAGGAAAACTCTGGTTTCCAACTGAAACTTGATTCGAGGTGTATTAGTGGCCAACAATATCAGATTTTTAGCTGCCTGAAGGAAATCTGACATAGTATAACATCTGCCATCTATCGATTACAACCGGTTATTCAGAAGGCAGTAGAGCATAAAATTATGTTTTTTAATTTGTCAAGATGTCACATAGATAAGCAGATGACTTAGGTAATCTCATCTAACAGAAGTAATTATTAGATGAACATAATATGTACAGAACAGTCAAAATTATAACCCTCCTTTTTGCTTACCTTAATCGGTTAAAACTAGTGAGCATCCATATCCATACTTCCATCCATACTAATATTATAAATGCGAAAGTCTGTCTGTCTGTCTGTTACGCTTTCACGGCCAAACCGCTGAACGGATTTTGATGAAATTTGGTATGAATATAGTTGAAGACCCGGGGTCAAACATATGCTACTTGCTGCGGGAAAAAGCTAGTATGTTATAATTTTAAACTTTTGACATTTCAGTAAAAACCATCATTTTTAATAGGCTCGTTAACAATTTTTACTTGAAAAAATTCATCGATAAGCATAATATTTATGTGTTTTACAAAGATTAGTTCTGTGATAAGCAAATTTCGGACGTCGATAATGCTTAATGAGATTATTTCAATTCAAAAAGGGGGCTCTTTCAAAAAGCTCAGAAATTTTGAAGGTTATTTATCGACTGATATGGTGTTTAATGGGCGATGTGTCAAAAAGATCGTATCTTAATTTCATGTATTTTATATAACCAGGGAAATATGTTATGTATGCAAATTATGATTTTGTAGGCAAAGTGATTCTGTTGGTAAACCGCCGAACCGATTTTATAAAATTTGTTATGAATATATTTAAGACTTGTTGTCAAACATAGGATAAAAATAAGCTATCAAGGTATTGTAATGGGAGGTGAAAGTTTGTATGAAAGACATATTCGTATTGAAGACACATTTTTGCCAATGATTGATAAATGGTAAAAAAAACATATTATATGCTTTTTGATGCAGGCGGAGCAGTGGGTAATTACTAGTAATTCATAGTATTAAGCTCATACAAGAATAATAACAAAAATGTTCGATAGTTTAGAATATAATTAGTATTCGTAGTAAAGCAAATATCTAGTTGCGAACAAGGTATGGATGTAGGCCGTTTTCATTCCAGTTGCGTTGTTACCTAGCTTCAGAACCCAGTCAGGATGTATGTAAACTCTTTACACCTAAACTCTGTACTTGATTAACTCTGATACATCTATATGTTCAAACGATGAGGAGATAAAGGGAAACTCATGACCAAAACGATGGCCTGTATTTCGCTTATAAATAATTATACGATGCCCCCATTTTCATTGGAGATTGGAGACAGTTTAGAATATTTTAAAGACCCCATTACTCTGTAAATAGTTCAGAGCGTCAATTCTCTTATTTTACATAGTGCACAATTGAATCGTAATTGAATCACAATGACAACTTTTGACGATTCTAGTATTATTTTACTAATTTTAAGATCAATCGTATTCCATTGGCATGCCATTGAACTGCAACTGGAAAATTTTGCTAATCAAAAAAATAATTAAATTCATCAATTCTTTCAATACTCGGTACTCTGTTATTTATTTTATTTACATTTTTTTTACTATTACTATTTAAATACCTTTTAGTTGTAAATAAATTGAAATTCAAAATTGTGTTAGCAGTATACCAATATTGAGCATACCAAAAATGCATCGTAATTGAATATCAGTTGCAAGGTCTTTTAAAGTTTATTAGCGGGATAGACCCCCAGATAATTTTGATATTTAATTCGTTTTAATTAATGAGAGCGATGGGAGCTGACAACTGGCGAGCCATCGCGCAGAATAGAACTCAGGTCAGGTGCACGAGATGGCGCAATACAAGGTGCTAGGCGACATCTCGTTTACTCACTTGTTTCTGCCCTGCGTTTAGAGTTGATGGTAAGGGCCGTCAGGTGACTCGCTGAGCCAGCGGAGAAAGTATTTTATTTTGTATGATCCAAGTCTAAAGTTATTTTTCTTGGATCATTCCGTAACATATCAGCTTACTTTTTGCCCCTTGCCACCGTAGCTGTTTGAATTAAACAGTGTGAAGTGTCGATTCAATTCCGATGAGGACCATTACTCGACTCTGTAAGGGAGGTTATTAATTGCACGTGTGCTAAATTATTGCCGACCGGCGGATTTCTAACATGGTTGGGTTATACATTAGTTTTGTATTTAAAGTGGATTGTTTTAAAGCCAAAATGGCTTTAGGGAATCTACAATATTGTTGGTGTTGTAAGCGTCATTGTTTATGGACATCGCTTTTTATAAGTTAGAACCACTTGAAAAGTTGCATCTAACAGTATTCAGCCACTTATAATAACCGATTATTAAAATAGGATATAACATTGACCGAAATGTAACAGTACTACACAAGCAAAACCAATCACAACAGCTAGTCATACAAATTTTACTAAAGCTAACGCAAGCCTAAACATGGTTTAGACTATAGAAGTGATAAATGGTCGCTGTCGTGATGTGTCTTGGACTAAACGCGACCACAAACCTTTGAGTGACGATTGAATGGGGCGACTGCCGCGAGTGATGCGCGACATTGCGTCTGCGCAGGTTTTATGTGCCAGTCTACGCTTGGGCACAAAGTGTACGAAGTTTGCAATATATGCCAGGTTACTGGTAGGTAAAATAATATTTTTCACAACCTATTTCATCTCATGTTAGTTAGACGAAATAGGTTAAAAAGCCACATTGGCATTGAACCTCTGTCTGCTTTATCGCACCAAGTTATCCCGGAAACGGCCTACCTCAGTAAAGAGGCGAGTTAGGGACTTCCACGGGCAATTATTTATTTATTTATTTCATGTACACGCCGCTGTAAATATACATTGAAAAATTAACATTAGGGAAACTGTGTACAAGGGTTCTACTTATTTCTAAAGAAATTTCTTCCAGCAGACCCGCGACAGAATGAGGCAAAGTGGCGTACAAGAAAATAAAAATAAAAAATACAAAAGTAATAGGCTCAATCTAAACCTAGGTAATTGTTTATAATCTGTTCAGCACCCTTAAACGTTGCCCTGCCCTGCTTGCCCTGTGAGCTGTACAAAAAGTGACCTTATGTCGGCCACGAAAAATGCAACGGAAGTGGCCCGTTTCTGGAGTAGTGAGAAATACATTTTTTTTGAGCTTATGACTCGAAAAGAAGAAGTTATTTTTTTTTAGTTCGAAAGAACATTGATACAACAAAGTTCAACAAAAGCTGGACTTAATTTATCAATTCATTTTATCTAGGTTTAAACTGATATTCTGAAAATTAAAAGTTTTACATACATTTCACAACGACAGTAGCATAAAAACAGTTGTGTATTTAACAATCGTGTCTGTCAAGTAATATCCAGCGTAGCCTTACTTAGATTGCACCACTATTTGTGGCATTTCTATATTTGAGCTTTTCATTGTCATTGTCTTGAAAAATCTGTCTGTGACGACCAATGAAAAAAAAAGATCCTATTCCCTATTTCCCTGTAAAAAGATATGAAAATCTGACAGCAACATCGCTTTATTGAAATATTATTGTTTTAGGAATCATTATTTATAAAGTTTCTTTTGAGACATCAGGTAATGATAAAACTAGATATTTGTTCAGAATGAGAATTGCAGTCCAATGGTAAACACGTGTCCCTAAAGATCGAAAAAAATCGAAGACTGATCTACTAAATAGCCACTGTTCCGTTTGTTTTATACCTACTAGTTATTATAAACTGCCTCCGTGGTCCACTGGACCACGCTTATGAATAAGGCGAACGTGGGTGGTGGGTTCGATTTCCACCGGAAGCACACTTTGTTGGCTTGAATCACCTGATTGTCTGATAATAAAGATGATTCCGTGCTTCGGAAGGCACGTTAAGTTGGTCCCGGCTGCCATTTAGTAGTAGTTGTTAAAGGAACCACGTCAGAGGCCAAGAGGCGATTCCGAACAACTCTGACACCAGGGTGTACATGTGCGATAGACAATGTAACCTACACGAAATGATGATGATGATGAGTTATTATTAGTAAAAAAAATGACATTTACATGAAACAAATTAGTTGTCTGTAAAGTCAGTTTACGGACGGTAGTTTGACGTGACAACGTCAACCATTACAGTAGTATAATACACATGATCATGCCTCTCTTTCGTTCGTGCCGCGCTCTCGCTTGCGGAACGCCTCAATGAGCGTAACGGGACAATGACGTCATCTTTTTCGTGCATGCAGCCCGTAGTATCGAGTTATTAGACGTTGTCACGTCAAAAAAATACTCAAGAAGTGTTCGCAAAACGCATAACAAAATCATATAAATAGCTGCAAGACTATCCTATTCAGCGGCGGCACGATAGCTATCTTCAATGGGTGATGTCTTACGGAAACATCGACTGTCCTATTGGGTAAAGATCGGTATGCCAGCAGACGTACAGAACACCAGAGAGACAAGTTTATGTTTTTGAGGATGGGCGACTATACTGTCGTGTTAGATCGTATCGTTTTGATGTAGCTTTTGTGTCGCCGATTTCCTTCAGAATTGTTAATTGTTTGAATGTCTGTTGGAATCTTTGTAAGTTAAAACCAGTACGGTATCGAATAGTGAATACAACTATGAATAATTTTTTGAGCTATTTTTGTGGTTTGGTTAGCGGCTTAAGATTGCTATCTTTCAAATAATGAGCGATCGAAAACTTTCTTATTTATTTTCCTCATTAAATCCAAAAAAAATCTCAGACCATTTTGTCTATGGGTTCCAAAGAAGGTCGTAGTCAGATAGGTCAAATCTTTTACAATAGTAATGTTATGTAGAGAAAATGCTAAGACATTTAAATTTAGTAAATGAGAAAACGATAGAAGAAAGAAATTTGATAACGATTTGATCACGTGTACTTAGAGCTCTTCAGCACCATATTAGTTTGTAAATTTAATTCTATTAACAATTTACAGAAAATAAATATTAATAACTAAAATACCTTTGAATATCCGCCAGTGAAGTAATCCTAATAGAATTACATCAAATATATAATAATTAACTCATCTGTCCGTGCAAAAAAATAAATAAAGTAGACACTCGAATCCAAACTCTGTTCTTTTCATATTATTTAGCACTCATTCGCTTTAAGTAACTCGTAATTATCACGTTTGGGCGTGAAATTAAATTCTTTTGTTACAAAATATTAATCAGTTTCCGTGGGTGCTAATCGTATTACAAAATAAATAAAACTAAACCTAACTTCCAAATATCAGCTTTAATTTTAGTTTTAAATGCATGCGAGTGTGTATGACCTTTAATGTACCTTGCGAATGTAAAGATTTTAATTTTAACTAGTGAAAACTTTTCGAATCAAAATTCCTGAAATTTAGTAAGTACATAGGTAGGAGAAGGAGTAGAGCTATTTTCACCCCGGAAATAAATATTATTTCTAATTTATGTATGCATGTAGCTAGCAAAAGCTACTTAAGATATAGTTTATCCTAAAAGATTAAAAGGTTTTCCCAGTTGCATCCTCAGGTAACTTTTCATTGCTTTAGGATACGCTTTTAATCATAGTCCTACATTTGGCGGTAATGGTTATTACAATGAAGCGACTACTGTTTGTTTTTTCTTTACAGGAAAACCAGTTTAATAGAATCATGATCCCAGAACTGACCTTCGTGTCAAATCACAACAACAAAAAAAAAAAAAAGTCCAGATAAATTAGTAGCCAATAATAATAATAATAACTGAGTAGCAAGTCACCGCCTGCCACAAATAGTCAGTAATCATGATTATGGCAGGTGTCCGATTACTATCGCAATATCCCAGTTCAAACCCATCCAAACATCATAACCATAACCCATTTTATTCTTTTCACTCATTAGCAATAGTTCCTCCTCCTGCCTACACCTGTTCATGGAAATGTCATCTATTGATATAGCCGGGTTTTGGCAGGAGCACCACATGACATCAATTTCTCCAACGGGCCTCTTAAAGGCCAGCGCAAGCCTCTTAAAGGATCGGGGCAACCCGCGAATTCCAAGCGGAGATATATAATAATAAATCTCTTTATTTCGGTCAGTCATAAAATCCATATTCATATAATTAATAATTAATTCAATATTATTGTTCAAAGGCAACTTTCTTCTGTGTTCTTCATAATGTGTGTTTTGGATGTCGAAATCATTGATTGTAAATTGTCAATTTAAATGCATCCAATTTACATTATCTCACAGTTTTAATTGTGTGTTCTGAATCGAAGCTTTTCTTCGGTAGTTATACAAGATAAACATTGTAACAGTTTGTCTGTTTGTTTGTTTGTAATAACTTTATTGCACAGAAAAATACAGTAAATACAAAACTTAAATGCAACGGCGGTAACAGTCATTTAAAAGGGTAGTCAAAGTTTATTTTATTGGTGGTTTACAAATTTCTGACACATTTGGTGTAGTTTAGTAAATACTAGCAACTATCAGTGACTTCACAAAAACTTACTAATAAAGTACCTACTTTTTACGGGATAAAATGCACCCAAAAATATGCTTAGGTTGTAAAGATCCTTATATACCCCTAGTACCACTTACTACTAGTGGTGTTAAAGGTATTTTTGAATAATCGTCACACCACCATACCTGAAAATAGCATTATCAGTAACTATTTCAATAGATATTCATCTAGTCGTAAAAAATATATTTCAAATACATAATTTAAATAATTAGGACAAGATTGATAATATAAACATAATTTTTGTTGTATTCATTAGATGATTTTAAACATCAATGTAATCGCTGATATATCCACAAAATGTCGGATTGGCCATCTCAAGAATTGCTACCTTAAAACAGAATTGATTTCCTGAAAAAAAAAATATCGCAATTAGAAACAATTCTCGATGTGAAATGTACCGACAAAGCAAATTATTCAGCTCATTACATTAACTGTGGATGCAAAACAAATCATTGTGACCAACATTATCTCGGCCCATTCAGACGCTGCAAAGGAAACTAAGAAAACAATATTCATTAAACGAATACCGAAATCGCAAAGAGTCTTGCAAATGTATAGATGCGCCGTTGGTCATTTACCTGTCAATTTCTAGGAGGAATTGGAACAAATTATTTTAATACGGTTTTTATCGCGTTTAATCCTTTTTTCAACACCCAATGATGCTCCCAGACTGCTGTTACAAAATGTTTACTAACGTTAGTAAACACGTGTTGATAAAATTTTTACATACATTGTAGTGAATGTTAGTAAATGTTTTAGTGTTAGAAAAATTTTGAATCGTTTCAAGTAGTTTACAGCAATCATTATGGACATGGATGGATGATATGGATATTTCTTTAAGGACTAATCCATGTTTTTGTATTTTTTTTACAATAAAGAGTATTGTATCGGTAGATATTGCATGCGTTGATTATTAGAATCAAATTTATTGGAAACTAGCATTTCCCAGCAGCTCCACCTGCGTCTAAAAGTAGCCTATATTTGATTTATATGGGTCTTCAACTATATTCATACCTAATTTCATAAAATCCGTATAGCGGTTTGGTCGTGAAAGCGTAACAGGCAGACAGAAAGACAGACCGACTTTCGCATTTATAATATTAGTATGAAGTATAGTATGGAGTATGGATAAATACAAATTTGTAGGTAAAAAAAAAATACAATTATGGAACTCTGGCGTAATAGTTCACACGTTTTGAGCTTTTCAGAGTTTTGCGTCAAACACCATAAATGTTCAGTGAGTTTGTTGTTGTTGAGTCTGGTCTGTATTTTGAGCAGCCAGAAAATAAACAAATAAAAACGAAAATCTGTAATAACATGAGTTTGGGACTACCGATGTAATATTAACTACCAAGACGATTTATCGCATCTACTCCACACTTATTTAATCTTTGCAAAATAGTCGCTCCAATAATTGCTGCCTCCATTTAGACGTATAAAACTGAATAGGAACAATTTGTCCGTGCAAGCCTTACCAAGCAGCTTTAGAAAAGCGGACATTTCCAAAGGCTCCACTGGAAACTTCTGATACCTCGTTAGTTATCTTGCGTTGCTACTAAATAATTGTAGCAACACTAGCCGATAACGATCCAATCGAAATTAGTCTTTATGCTGATCTTGGTAAGGTTAAAATTAGATAACCATATAAAGCGATTGCAGTAAATTATTTTATTGCAAATTCTGACTTACAATCAAACAATAGAGTTTATTTTTCAAAGTTAGCGGTGATTTTTTATTGATGGTGGGTTTTGATCGATTTTGAACTTAAAGTTGATGTTACTTAAGATGGATAAGAAGTGCTTACTTTCGTTAAGGTGTTTTAAAGACCCTAGCGAGTAATTTAGCTGTCTCCTGTTTATTTACTAGAAGGATTGATTTACGATATTAAGAAACAATATTTATAATAATTATTTATCTAAGTACTCGCAAGCGTTAAAAATCTTGGAATAGGTAAACAAAATAGTAGACATAAGAAAGAATTAAAACTATGATCTCTTAAAGTTTGTCAAATTCAAGAATTTGAACCAAATCAAATTAACAAAATGAAGAAAAAAACATAAACTCACTTGGAAAACATTGATCTTTCATTAGATATGAGATATTAGATTGATCTCTCATTAGATATGAGAGATCAATGTTTTACAAGAGCATTTGTGGTTTTACCTTCATCATTTTGTCGTACAAAATCTGTCCTCGATGTACAAAATAGTACTTGAGCACTATAACTAGATAGTTTGATGTTAGACGAGGAGTGTTATAATGAAACACACTAGTCGGAGATCCAATGTATAACTGTAACTGTGTTACTGTTACTTTGTTACTCTCTTTAATAGCTGATTTTCAGGGTTTATTATGATTTACAATAGTAGTTATCTGCATTGACATTTAGCTTATCTCTAGAGTATTAAGTTACAAGATAAGTAATTTTAATTATTTTCTATTTATCAAGGTCTATATATATAGGTATATATTTATAAGGGTATATAGGTATATATTTAAAATGAAACAGTATTTGTGTGTGTTTTATGTATGTTTACGTAGTGTATGAACTTGAGCTTTGGATAAAATTGGCTCTTGTAATACATTTTTCCCCCTTAACTTTTTTGCGCCAAACTATCTTTCCGTTTCTCCCAATGGTTGACTGGTAGAGAATGCTCTTAGCATTAAGTCCGCCAATTGTTATAAGTATATGTTTACTTCGTGGAACAATAAAGTTTTATAAATAAGGTCTTAAGATTAAGGCTCTATGCAGCTATGAGTAAAGTGTGTCGTCACACTACGTTAGCACAAGTTTTTTTTTTTTTTTTACTTGAGTAAATATGACAGTCATTTTTAATGTTTCCAATTACTTTCGGCATGCTCCAAAGTCCGCCAATATTGATAACTCCTTGATTCATAATTATATTGATCTGGTTTATGTCCACACTATCCATAACCATCCATACGAACATCCATGCTTTCATCTAACATTATAAGTGCGAAAGTCTGTCTGTCTGTCTGTTACTCTTTCAGGGCCAAACCGCTAACGGATTTTGGTGAAATTTGGTAACAATAATGAATATAGTTGAAGACATGCGTCAAAAATATATTTGGATGAAGAAGTGTCTTTATATTGTTACTCATTATGTTCGTACGGTCAAATTGATCAAGATACCCCCAAATAGTACAAGGAGATCATAAGTCAATGTGCAAAACCTTAAAACCAGTCCGTTTCGTTCACCGTATCAAGTTGAACTTAATGTGTTCCAATTTTTCAAGTTTATCTGATACCATTGTCTCGTTTTACGCAATAATCCTCATGTAACTTTTGAAATATAACATTAAGCTTAATGCTTGCAAATGGATAATGTAATAATTATTATATACATGCTAGCTATCGCTGTAAGTAACTAAATATTTAAACATACTTCTGAATAAATAGCAGTCGATCATAGAACATAGAAGGTTCTCGAATAGCGACGACGCACCAACAACATGACCTTAAGAAGGACCCAGGCAAGTGCTAGAAATAGGCCCATTCCAACCGGTCTTTTTTGAAATCCGTGGGAGAGGCCTACATATTGCAATGATAGCCCCCCCCCCCCACCTTTTTTTTAAGTCGTTTATAACTAGTTTATCGTTAAACTGCAGCATGTAATATTATCAGACTCTTACAGTTTTTGTATCACAGAGATTCTGAACAATCTTTATAATGATTATTTCTTATATTATCATGCAAATAAAAAGAAAATTCTCAAGCAAAAGATAACCGAACCTAATTTAACAGCAATTCCAATTCAAGGGACATAATATGTTTTATAACATAACATAACTGATCATACTTTGCTGTACTAATATTGTTAATTAAAATTAACCACGGTAACAAAAATTAATTTTCATTAAACGATCGACTAAATGACAATTAGTAAGTGCCATAAAATGAGTGGTACAAATCTCCTTGCATGCCGGTGTTTTTTGTCCTTATCTAACTCTTAACATCAGAAAGGGATGTCAAGAATAACGTTGTTTAAATAAATGATTGACTTCAACAGAAGCAAGTTAGTGGACGTGAGATATGAATTTAATGGCAACAAACAATGTCCTAGACGGCTTAATGGGCTAGTATATCTTTTTAATTGGATGACTTCTTACCGATATTCATTCGTTAAGCGATATCGTGCGAGAAAAACGCGTTTCATTCTGTACGTCATTCATCTTGGATTGTGGTGATGTGGTACAATTTTAAAAGATAGGCATTTTGTTTAAATTTATTAATTAATACATATCTAGGTCTTTTTATTTAATTCGTAATGTCATATCATTTAATTAATGCAATATTTTAAACATTTTATACATAAATTATTGAACATAATGGACTAATCATAAAGCCTACTTAAAATTTAAATACTAACAAATATGTAATTAATAATAAAAAGACATTGATAAACAATGAAATAAATAATAGGTTCTTAACTTAAATAAAAAATGGAGCCCAAATCACAGGGTAATGTACCCAGAATGCTGGCAGTATTTCCTCTCTGGATAGCCATGTAGATCCTTTTTTTTTTTTTTTATAAATATTAAAATGTCCAGCAATTTGTCCGATCTCACCTGATGTTGAGTGCAGACGGAGCTTGCTGGCTCATATATTCTATTCAGTACATTCAATGCTGTATTTTTTTCTTAATATGTAAATGGTGCAATAATTTCATTCATTCATTCACTTTAGCTTGAAATATCCAAGTAATAGTCCATAAATACGTCTACTAGAAGGAGTTCCAGTGCTCTGCCGTACGTACTTTTGGGATTTCAACAATTAATTGTTATTTTTTTAGACCTTGTCAGTCTCATTGTTTAGCAGGCCAAGATCCAATTCGGCCAGCGTAGTGAGCAGTTAGGTATCGTGGATAAGCGATGCGAATATTCTATTTAGGCCCAATAGGTACCTATTAAATATTTTAAGTATGGCTGTCTGTGTGTCTGTTACGCTTTCACTGCCAAACCGCTGAACGGATTTTGATGAAATTTGGTATGAATATAGTTGAAGACTCGAGGTCAAATACTTTTTAACGCAGGCGGAGCTACGGAAAACAGCTAGTCTTAAATGTTAAATAAGTAACAAACGGGATACAACGGTCTTAAAATAACAACATAATACGTAATTATGAGACGGATTTGGATTTCAATTTTCAATAAATACGCCTGAAAGCTATTACAATTTTGATTGAATAAAAATAACAGTTCGCCTATGACTTGCGCCACAAATCGATTGAAATAAACTAAAGATTAGTACGTGTGCGTGTCGATGTTCCCATTTCTTCGAAACTAAGTGGTGTGAGATTCCTACGTGTTCATACAATTGAAATCATATGTATGAAACGGTTGCCGAACGATTTGTAAGCGACAAAGATACGGTTTTTGTCCACTGAAATATTTTTATAGCAAATTTTATAGAATGGATGTGGATTTCATGATAAAAAATATGAGAAAAATAAGCATTTTGAGGTTTTTAGTTGTGTTTATGAGCGGCACATTAAATTTTTAAATTCATTCATTCATATCGAGTGGGTTACATGGTTAATTGACCCTGTATACCTTTATATGTAAGAGTTTTTCAGAAACAACTGCCTCTGATACCTCTGATTCGGATTCAGCCTCTGATACCTTTAAGACTTTTTATGAAATACTGTGGAAATATCTTAACCGCAGAAAAAGTTTTCGATATTTTATTTATTTTATTTTATTTTATTTTAATTTATTTGGAAAACAAACAGTCTTAATTTTCTATTTTTACAACTAATAAGAAACAAATGACCATTTACATGTTTTCGCTTGTGAATATCTAAAGAACTTGTCTGATAGAACATTATAAATACATTTTGTTTTAATACACAGATTGAGTAAGCCTCAAAGCAAGTTCAAGACTTGTGTTATTTAATGATTCTATATTTTATAACAATTACAATATATAGATAAACATCAAAGTCGCATGCCAATCAGAAAAGATCATTTTCCAGCTTGACCTGACCGAGGATCGATCACGGGGTCGAACCTGGGACCTTCTGAGTAGCGGCCAGGTATGTTAACCATCACGCCACAGATGTGAAAACGCCCCTTTGAGACTTTGATCAATAATTTGTTTCTGTATGTGTATATTATTAATGCTAAAACACCTAGATTAAAACCACCCAAATTCATTACCATAGCCCATATATTCTTTTCACTCATTAGAAATAGATCCTCCTCCTGCCGGGACCTGTTCATGGAAATGTCATCCATTGATATGGCCGCGGACGAGTTTTGGCAGGAGCACCACATGACATCAACTTCTCCAAAGAGCCTCTACGCGTTGGATCAATATCCCCGCAAGCCTCTTAAAGGACTGGGGCACGTATTGTCACAATATGTACAACAACAGACAGCGGTTGCTCTGTAATCGCAAGCAATATACTCAAACTGGTAGCTGCAAGCTGCAGAGCATACTGCATGTCAGTACAGAGAGAGGCTAAAACACTTTTATCTAATCAATAAGTGCAAAAAACATACTAAACATAAGCTACGGTATGTAGAATGGCAGGATTGGCTTCTAACATTTATTGGAAGTATTTATTTATGTATTTTACATGTAAGTTTATTCTGAGGATATCTTTACGTAAGTATTCAATATGCGCTAATTTATGCATGTAGATTCATTTCAGAATCGGGTACCGCTCACGAAAGTGTTTTTTTCGCAGCTCCTTTCTGCCTAAGGTAGGTTGGAAGAAATTACATTAGCGATAAGTCCGCATTTGTACGCATTTAGTTTTATACAGTTTAACTATGTGTTTCTTTTGTTTGTAATGGTGCCATTAAGTGAACATTCATTCGTTATAATTAATGTTTGGACAAAAAACGTTTCCTAAATTATTATATGTTAAACTTTATCCCCAGATAGGAAAAACAAAAATCAATCGTTCGCTCGCTTGCTCGCTGCCATGGTCACTGTAAAACCATACTCTAACCAACTTTTTGTTACAAAGTCGTTTTTTGAAACTAAATTGCTTATTTGTCGAAAAAGCGAATTAGTTTCAAAAGACGATTTTGTGACAAAGTAGGTTAGAGTATGGTTTAACACATTTTATAGAATGCAGCTAAGCACAAACAATAAGTAATACTACAATAAAACGTCGTTTATACGTCGGACTATTAACAGCTTGGTCTAGTGCCTGAAGATGCCTCGCGTAGAGGCGAAACACGTGTTGCATGTGCAAGCTAGTGGTGGCGGGCATGTTGGGACTAATAGTAGTGGGTGGGTGCCGGCCGGCAATAGTTTGCATGAACTAACTGGTGGCGGAAGCACGCAAAATAATTTATTAAGTGCTTGTAACTTTAACTTCCGCAAAGTAACGCCTGAATCGGTTAAATACAATAAAACGGTTATATTTTACTTTATAAATATGCGAACAAACTCTATATTGGTACAGATTGGCCTGTGTTCATACGTAGTTTGCTTTAGAATATTCATTATTTCAATGAGCATAAAATGATCGAGTACAGACTATGGGTGTCTGTATTATTATACAGTGTGGCAATACGCGACCGGGGCAACCCGTGAAAACCAAGCGGATATATGTAAAGATATTATCGATATTCTAGCTATTTCCCAGGTGCAACCTAAGCCCTACGCTTCTAACCTCGTATTGTTTTCGGTACAAAAACAACTACTCCACTTTCATGCCACTCAAATTTTGATGAACAATTTTTTAACATTATTAAAATATGCGTTGTTTAAGAATATGTAGATTTCTTATTTGGAGAAGTTTCGCGAAGTCTTTTGTTCACTGAACTAGAAATAAAAAATACTGACAAAGACATAGGGCACATTTCATCCCGGAACCACATCAGAGGTCGAAAGGTGGTTCCGAACAACTCTGACACCATGATATACATGGTCGATAGACAATGTAGCCTACACGAAATGATGAAGATGAGGAAAATAACACTTCTTCTTCTTTGCAAGTCGACTCTGGCTAACAAAAATAACACTGTTCTGCCCGTGGGATTCGAGAAACTGTGGGCAAAAGTCAGTTCATTATAAAATACTCTACATGAGCTTCATAAGTCTCTACAATAAAGTATATGGATGGATGCACCTGCGCAGGAGCATGTTTTCACTATGTATTACAAATTAACATAGCCATATAAATATTGATAACGAGATCTTGAATGCATTTTACTATTAATTCAATATTTATCAACACTGCGATAATTTTGACTTAAGCAGATTATCTGAAAACAGAGGATGTTTTATTTGCAAAAAACTAAGGGAAGGGAATCACGATTTTATGTTTTTTTGAAGCTACAATATTAGAGTTGGTCCGAAATAAAATTAAAAAAAAAAGATTTTTTAATGTAAAATGGGTGTTAATTCTTTTATTTTACAAAGTACACAATTGAATGGTAATTGGATGGCAATGCCAATTTTTGACGTTTCTGGCATTCTATTACTAATTTAAAGACCAATCGTATTCCATTGGTATGCCATTGAACGGAAACTAGAAAGTTTTGCTAATCAAAAAATCATCAAAATAATTTTATTCAATAATCGGTGCTCTGTTATTTATAATATTTACATTTTTTCTACTATTACCCTTCTATTACGCTTCAGTTGCTATTAAATTGAGATTCAAAATTGTGTTAGCAGATTATCAATATGCTCAATATATCAAAAATGCATCATACTTGAGTCGTAATTGAATATCAGATGCATGGTCTTTTAAAGATTATTAGCGTAATTGACACTCTGATCAAAATTGATATAAAACTTGTAAGAGTAATGATATGTTAATAAATTGTGTAAGTAAGTATTTATAAATAAACACAATAAATATAGAAAAAAACAAGCAATAATGATAATAAAATACAAACAAAAACACCGGTATGCCGAAAATAAATTATGCCTTAGACCGATTATACCAAAACATTTTATGCCCAACCTGGTTTACCAAAGTACATTAGGACAAAACAAATCATGCGAAATGAAGGGATCCCGAACAAACTATGTACGAAGTTGACTTTAGCTTAGACAATTAATTTTTTTCTAAGATTTCCACGAGTGAATCTTCTGTACTATTACATATTCCGTGTACCCACATAATTTTTCAGTCTAAAGCAATAAATAGTAATGCGATATTGACATAAATATATCCTGAGTACCCGACGACATGCAATGATCCAAGATTATCATGATTTGCAAGTGAGCTTGCCTGCTTTTTTGTTTGTTTGCATGTATAATTAGCAAGCGTATAACTGAAATATATGTTTGAAGATAAAACGAACATCTGATAAACATTTTTGGTATAAATTTTTCGGCAACAAATTAAAAATAATCTTATAACTTGATTCATAACTGACATTAACAACAAAAAATCTTTGAAATTATATTTCATATATTAGAAACCAGCTGTTTCCGGCAGCTCTGCCTACGCCATAAAGTAGCCTTTGTTTGATCCCGGGTCTTCAATGATATTCATACCAAATTTCATCAAAATCCAGTCAGCGGTTTGGCCGTGAAAGCATAATAGACAGATAGACAGACTTTCGCATTTATAATATTAGTATGGATAGTAAATCCATCCATACTTACTAATGTATGGATGGATTTCTTCTTGCCGAGTGAGCTATACAAAACAAAACCAAATATTTGGAGCTATTCGATATACCACATACGACATAGATGAATAATAAAAGAATATTCTGATTTTGATAAAAGTAGGTAACGTAATTAGGTAAAATAATTTCTATTAAAATAAATTTGTTAATATTCCTTTTTGAGCAAACGTCTGAAAAAGGGCCGTAGAATTTATTTTGAGGCAATCTTTTCGGCTGTTTTCATTGAGAAAGCAATGTTATATGCGAGTTTGATGCTCCTTTGTTTGTAACGCGCGTTTCTATGTTATTTATATCCGTTTCTTCGCGTGCATGCGAGTTCCATCGCAAGTAGGCATGGTAAATATTGTAAAAATATTTACTTCACGGAATTACACAAAAAGTTAAAAGCAATATTTCTTCGCTTAAATTCAAGACCCAAGCGCTTATCGGCAAGACTTAAAATAAGTGCTATTATACAAATACATTTTTTAATTGGACCAAAAACCTACAAGTGACTGATAACGATGTAGTACAGTCGCAGGCAAACGATGGATGCAGGCCGCTTACAACTGGTTATTTTGGACCAATGGTCGGACCAGTGGACTGATTGCAGCTGAAATGATGATGATGACACTGGATGAATGTTGCCACATTCAACAAAAATAATTTCTTTTCATTATCACCAATTTTTTACTAAAAATGATCGAAAATATTTCTTCCGATGCAGAATATATGCGGGTACACCCGCAGGCGACGGTATAGTAATTTATAATGAGAAGAAAAGGGTGTAGTAAGTTAAGTAGGGCGGTACCATACATGGATAATTATAGGCAAATTGGAAACTTAACAAGATCCTGCGTGAGGTCACTTTTTGTATATCTTCAATGGCTGACAATCACACCGAAATGAGCTGGTGTAAGTTTTAATTAATTCAAACTTTTTTATTGTGTTTATTTTCAATAAAGTTCCATCTCTATGCATACGATTTGCAGCTCTATCGCCAGTTTTTGCCGGGGGAAATATTAACTGTATGAATGATGACCTACATAAATTGAGTGTTTGGGCTAAGTCATATGGTTTACTAGTAAATCCTTGTAAATCCCAAGCAATGATCATAGACAGTAGTTACTGGAGGAATTCATTTGATCTCAGTGCTATTCCGTCACTGCTTCTGGATGGTATTTTTATCGACTTTGCTGAGACCACTAAGAACTTGGGCGTTGTTATTAACTCGGGTCTAGACTGGAATGTGCACGTCTCCGCAGGGGTCGTAGATCACTTTTCCTTTCACAATTTAAGATGCCTTCAGACTTTCCTTCCATTAGAAACTAACGTCTGCAAAACTCCTGTATCAGATTTATCTATGGTTTATAATAAAATCGACCATGTCTCTGACTTCCTCAGTCAACTCAGGTTGCTCCCTATTCGACTTCGCAGAAATATGAGAATCCTTTGTCTCCTATTCAACGTACTGTACAATCCTTCCTGTCCTTTATATCTAAAGGATCGTTTCTTCTTCTCCTGTCCGATTGATGCACCTTGCCGTTCCATTACCATCCATCGTGTAAGAGTCAGTACTCTTACACTCACTCCTTTTCAGTCCAAGCGATTGTGTAATTCATTGCCGGCTGATATACGAGACTCGAAAACTATCTCAGCTTTTATGAAACTAGTTAAGGAGTATTATCTGTCCTTAGCACAATAGATCTATACATTTGTAACAGGTCGATATCTGTACATTAAAGATTTCTAAGAAAAAACAATATGGGGGTCTTTATTGGACCTACAGAAGTCAAAACAATATTTTATATGTACTTTATATGTAAGATTATTATGTATGTATTATTTATAATGCTATTTGTGTATTCATTTAAGTATGTTTATAAAACAATGATTGTATTAACTTTGTACCTAGGTCACCAATCACCCTTTTCTTCTCATTTCCTCTCTTGGGTCTTTTGGAAGAAATTTCTTTAGAAATAAGCAGCTCCCTTGAACTGTCTTTTTCTCTTATGTATAATCCTTTGAATTTTTATTGTCTACATGAAAAGAGTAAATAAATAAATAAATTTTATTAATAATTCTTTTTTAATAAATCACTTTAAAAACAAAAAAAAAGGTTTTTATAACTATCGTAAAAAGTTCAATTAGTACATTGATCTTTTTACTATAGTTATGACTTTTTTTTTAACTTTGATATTATAATTTAGTAGCCGAATCGTCAGTGAAAAAAAAACAATTAACTCTTTCAGGTTTGGTGGACAAAAAATTTGTGACCGATACGTTAGCAACTTATAACGAATATTATATTTTCAGTGTACTCAAAGCCACGAAATAATAATGACCTTAATTAATAATCAGATGTTAAAATGAAAGGTATGCTTACACTCGTTAACATCATTGTTGATGGTTGCTATATGTTATTTCGTAACCAGCATGTGTACCAGATCTTTTCTCGCGAATTTTAAGGAATTGGGTATTCTACTAATTTTTATTTTTTCTTTCATATCAATATTTTTATTTCCAGAAACAGAATTATGAAAAAAAAATTGTAATCCGTTCAAAAATAAATAAGTTATAAGCCTTTGAAATTCGGTGGAAGGGGAAACTGTCAAAAAACAAGAAACGGATGCACTGTGTGAGCTGTGACGTCACTGCCACTCGTATTCGTGCGTACAAAAGAGATAGAAAGACGTCCCCACCACGCTCCCTCTTTTCTTTTAGAGAAAACTTTAAAATCGAATTACTGCCTTAATTAACAAACAATTTTGTTGTTGTTTTCAGAATCGGTTACTTTTTAGTGTATATTTTGTTTAGTATAACAATAATAACCAAGTATGTATACAGTCAAGTAGCCTACTACGTCGGTCTTGGCAACTACTTACTAGTGTTAGCGGGTTCGTCCACCTACGTCACCCTGAAATAAAAAAATAATATATTATCGAGTTTTGGACAGAGACTGCGAAAAAAATACTATATTTGCCAAATATAGTATTTTTTTCGCAGTCTCTGTTAAATATGTCAAATATCATTTGGACAAACCATGTGTGATTTGTCTACTAAGTTTTATGTAGAGCAAGACGTTGGACTTATATAATTATTATTGGTGCCGATAATTATTCTGCGTGCTTCCACCATCAGTTAGGTCATGCAAACTATTGCCGGTCGGCACCCACCCACTACTATTACTCCCAACATAACTATTAGTCCGGCAATAGTGTGCATGAACTAACTAGTGGCGGAAGCACGCAAAATAATTTGGTAAGTGCTTGTAACGTTAACTTCCGCAAAGTAACGCCTGAATTAATTTTATATAAAAAAGGAAAACAGTTCCTTTTATTCAATCATTTTAATTTGTTTTTATTAGAGAGATTAAGAATAGAGAGTTGCAAGAATAAATAAATTTTACAAGTGTTAATCATTTGCTTATTCTTGCATTCGCCAATCTTATTTGATCTCTTTTAAAGTAATTTAACTCTAGGACGTAGGGCTCATCACATTTTAGACATTTACATAATGTTCGACTTAACGTGAATCAAATCTGCACTTATAGTAATGAACATGCACGAAATTACCGCAAAATAAATTTCCAGAAAACATATCATGCCACACTTATGACACTTAATTGAAAATTCGGTTATCGGATCTTTTATAAGTGCTTTCTTAGAAAACACTCGCGAATTCAGGGTTGTCGATTACTTTTTTTTTTAAACTAAATAGTGATTTATTTATGAATATTTATATTTGTCGTTCCAAAAGAATTAATGTTGGCTGTTCTAATGCTAAAGCACTCTATCAATTCCAATTAACCAAAAGGCAGAAATGAAAATTTTGGGTGGCGCATCATTTTTATTTAGTTATTTTTAGAAGAGAATAATTTAACATTCTTTATTAAAATGATACCGAAAGGGATTCTACAACTGTAAATTTCAAAGGTTGGTCGAAGCTTGATCATTTGCGTTTATCTGCAATTATCTATGATTCAAGCTATAAACAGATGTGGTCAATGAAGAAATTATTTATCCTTCAGTATGTGCCTCCAGTTAGGATCTCTACTCTTCTTCAGCTACTAATACAATATTTTTTTTGGTATCTTTCGGTGATTTATGTTGTGGTAATGGACCTTACAGAACAAATTTGGACACTACAGCGCAGACAGACAATACTGACATAAAACATTTACAATAATTAGAATTTAAATAAAACTGTTTCAAATCTGACAACCCTACAACTAAGTAATGGAAGCCAATACCTGCCTTTAGTAGCCAGTGGTCAGAGTAAACAAGAAAATTGATTTTGAAAGAATACTTATACGATACGATGGCAAGTTCACGGAAACATTTACCCCAGGCCGTAGGGCAACTGGCTGACACAAAAACCTGTTAAGAAAGGGGATTTTTAAATCAAAATTTTGTAAAATGAATAATAGACTTCTTTACCTTTAAAATTAAAAAAGATGGAAAATGAACTAATTATTTTAAGCCAGCAATTTCTTGCAGTTCCGCCTGCGCTAAAAAGTAGCCTATCTATAACCGCGGAAATCCAACTATATTGGTACCAAATTTTATCAAAATCTGTTCAGCGGTTTAGCCATGAAAGCGTAACAGACAGACAGACTTTCGCAGTTATAGTATGGATTAATCTGAACAACCTAAGTTAAATCAGTGAAATTACTGGGTATTGTGGCGTAATATCCTTATTCAAGGGTTGGTAGCGTCCTAGTGACCTGTAGGTGTCATTATCCTTAAGACTCGAGTTGGTAGCCCATGATGGGCGTTAATATGCTATACACTTGACTGCCAAAGTAAATATTAATTTATTGTTGGTAACCTACTTGCCAATAACATATCTCCAATTACACACTCTACGATAAATTTATCTTTTAGAGAAAAAGAAAATACCTAAATACAAACAACTATTAAACAATCAAAATTATTGTACTGTACATAATTTGATACAGACAAGTTATTATCAAATCGGGGGAAAATTTTATAAAATAATCAAATCATTTACTTTGAGATTGTGGGTTCTCTAGGATCACTGCAAAAACGTTATCACGGATTGTTAATAGGCTAGTTTCCTAAAAAAATATAATTAGTCCGTCAGTTAGATAATCAAAAAATATTGAAGACGTATTTTTTCTTTTGAAAATTAAACAAAGAATGGTAAAGATATGGAGCGTTCAAGTTCCGTATGACGTCACAGTGTGCTCCATTTTTTCGCAATATGTGACGTCACGAGCCTCCACTTCTAAACTTTGCGTTATATCTTTAAATTCATCAATTGACAAAAGAAAAAATACGTCACTAATTATTTTAATTTCCTAAATGACGGACTAATTTTAATGTTAGTCTTTTGACCCTGGAAACTCGCCTGTTATGTAAATTGTGTCGCAAATAGTTGCAAAAGATCTATTACTATGTGTAATCTAAACCAGAATATCAGTTTAGCTATTATTAGTTTTATATAGGGTTCCGTCGGTCACTGTCAGTAAAATATATCTGCTCTCCATATTGATATCACCAATTTTCATAAGGCTTGACTGAAAATATCTTTTGCGCGATTACCCAGGTTAGTTTTGTTATTATTATGTACGAGTATCTCCGCTTGAGATTCACGGGTTGACCCGGTCCTGTTAGCGGCTTGCGGATATGGATCCAACGCGTAGAGGCCCTTTAGAGAAGTTGATGTTATGTGGTGATCCTTTTTTTTTTTTTTTTTTTTTTTTTTTTTTTTTTTTTTTTTTTTTGTTAACGGAGGGGAAATGCATTTGCGCACAAAGTGTGGGACTCCTGGGCCGCTAATCGGCCCAGACTACCCACTAAAACCCCTCCGGCGTTTCCGCACCGGCTGTTGAGGGCGCCATGGGGTCGCGTTAGCATTCTACCACGACGCCCTCCAGCCATGGCCTTGCGGCCCCCTCATTTGGCCTTTCGCCCCCCCCCCCCCCAAATCGGGCAGTGGACCACGCCCGTCCCCCAGACCCACATCCATTCGCCGTCTCATCATAGACGGCGGTGGAGTGGGCTGTTAGCAGAAATTGGCCGACAGCTAATAAGACCCCGACTACCAGGGAGTTATTAACTGTCGCCCAGGGTGCACCGTCCCGAGTCCCTTGTCAGCCCGCCCTCTCACCGGATCCTTGGGATCAAGTGAGAATGCAAAGCTTTCAAAGGACCGGGCACTCGAGGAGGTTCTCTGCCCTGCACCCCTATGTGGTGATCCTGCCTAAACCCGTCCTCGGCTATATCATGAGTAATTATATTTTTATCCTTTAATTTTTATAGTTCGGTAAACATAATTTTCTTTCTAAAGTTAGTTGACGTCTCAAGAACTCTGACCATGTTAATAAGGATCGATGACCTAACTCACAAACAAAAAATAATAAAGTACGGAACCACTTAATGTTATTGCTACAGAATTCGTTTGTAATCGAAACTAGTTTAAGTCATTCATTATGTTAATACCATATGTATTTAAGACATTATTACTGAATTCTTAAGGTTAGTCTAAAAATGGCACGAATCATAGTGTACATATTTCTGGTTCAGACTTTTCTTACGTTCGTGATAGCAGTCCCTGGTTAGTACATTCATATTTTTTATATGTCCGGCAAAGCAACTCCCTTTTCAGACTTCATTCATACTATGTAATATTACAGATGCGAAAGTTCTTAATCAAAGAAAGATCTTAGTATGGATTTAGTAATTCCTGTCTACTCTACTTAAACTAGTGGACGTTTCTGATAGCCATGACATTCTGCGTCTCCCCATTTTGCCCATCATGATGGTCTGTCTAAGATGATACTGTTGAGTCCTCAAGATATGACCAAGATATGTACCTTTCTTTTTAATGGTCCTAATCAATTTCACTAAATACAGCTCGTATTGTGTAATGTCATTTGTCACAGTTCTGACTCTATATGTATGATATATTCCGTATGTATTACAACTAAGTAGGCAAACAGGCGTACGGCCCACCTGATGGTAAGTGATTACCGTAGCCTATGAATTGAAATTCAGTTCTTTTTCAGCATTTTGCTTCTTGTGATTAATAAATAATATAATCACTAAAGTTTAACGATTGAACGTATATTATTAAATTCATTGAACAAACAAATATACACTAGCAACTTACAACACTTGAGCTATCAACTAAATTACGCATGATAAGTACAATAATTATTTTGTGTAATCATTGACAATAATTTCTATTCAAATTATCAAAATATCAACAAATTTTAAAAATCAGAATACAAGTTTTATAGATTTAACTATGTCCGGTAGTGACCTTACTTAGCTGAAATGATGTTTATGATATGATATAGGTAATAACATACGCCTACAAATAACTGGATTTTAATCATGCAATTATTTAAGTAATTTATATATTTTAATACGATTTTTATCGCGTCCATCATCTTATTCGTTCACACCTAAAGTTGCAACAATTTTGCAGCGTTCATGGAATGAGTAACAATTGCGAAAAGTAAGAAATCATCATGCAAATATTTGTTTCCCATGGCTGGGAGACTAACCCATCTTGTCGCAAGCGCAGGCCGTCAGCGGCGGTAAATACGAGTAGACAAATTAAACGCGTTAATTTTCACAATCCACCGATGATTTTCAAACTCGTATACGATTTTTTCATGGGAATTTCTATTCTTCGAAGTCGTTTTGCTTATAACTGAGAGTCGTGACTCGTGACCACCACAATATATAATCGAATTATGTTTTTTTTTATACAACAAAGTAGGCAAACAGGCGTAGAGCCTATGAACGCCTGCAACACAGCGACCCCTCTGGAGCCTGGCGACCCTACTCATCAGCGGGAACACAACACTGCATCACAGTGTTATTTGGCTGCGGTCTTCTGTAGGGTGGAGGTACTTACCCAGACGGACTACTCCTTACAAAATGTCCTACGTCTCTTAAACAATCGTAAATGTTTTTTTTATTTATTTCTAAAATAAATATTGTTTATTTCCAGGGCTTGCTCACGATGAAGCAGGATATTTAGAACCAGTGCAATTTTATCATGGAGAAGCAAATCCTTCAACACATGATGGTCCCGTTAGAGTTGTGAGAAAAGTTCCGTTTAGATTTGCAGTGTGTATGTAAAACCTTTGCTTTTAATCAGGTTACTCCAGTAGGTCTTATTGTTCTGCTTAACCCACTTTGTTATATGGGGTCGGCACAGTATCTCTAGTCATTTCCATCTCAGCATCCTTCCTCGTATTCTCTTTTTAGGGTTCCGTACCCAAAAGTAAGTAAGTAGTAGTAGTAATAATTTAGGCACCCTTAGCCGCTCTTTCCAATGTTGCCCCTCTGTTGGCAAACGTGGTGACTATTTGGGGGCCCATTCACTGAGTGGGGAGTCACCGCCTGCAACAAATAGTCAGTAATCATGATCATGAACCGATGGCCAATGAGGCAGAAAGGTTCTCGAATGGCGACCGCGTACCGGTAAGCGCAGCGTTGGACATCCACCGGCCAGATGGTCAGATAACCTGAAAAAGGTCGCAGGCAAACGCTGGATGCAGACTGCTGCCAACCGATCATTTTGGAAATTATTGGGAGAGGCCTATGTCCAGCAGTGGGCTGACTGCGGCTGAAATGATGTTGACGATGATGATTATGGCAGGTGTCCGATTTCTATTGCAAAATAGCCCAGTTTAAATCCATCCAAACTTCATAACCACAACCCATTTTATTATTTTCACTCATTAGCAATAGTTCCTCCTCCTGTCCAGACCTGTTCATGGAAATGTCGGTCTGTTGACGGGTTTGGGCATAAGCACCATATGTCATCACCCTCTCCAAAGGGCCTCTTTTGAGGAGTTCGTCGACGTGACGCGACCACTATTGAATTGGTCGCCATTTTAGTGGCATTTTCTTTCTTGAGCTCCTCCGTGCTTCGGAAGGCACGTAAAGCCGTTGGTCCCAGTTGTTATCGATAGATAGCAGTCGTGAGGCTGTGTCAGATGCCTTAGGGCAGCCTGAAAAATTCTGACAGTGTTAGCCACTAACACACCACAGGTCATGTTTCAGTTGGTCTGGGTTCCCTATAAAAAGAGTTACGGTGGTCAGACGGCAGTCGCTCCATTGTAATTACCAGTTCCACCCAATCTAGGACCATGACTTACAGCGTACCCTAGGCTCCGAAGCGTAAGCTGACGACGAAACTAGGCATACACGCTAGGATGACGATGATTGAGAGATAGTTAAATATGTAATAACAATCAGTGATGAGAACCAGTATTAAAATCCAACAATGTTTTAACGTGGTTAAAATAGAGGTAATTTTTGGGTTCAAAAATCCAGGTATTATTGACAATAAACCGATTAAGCGGAATCGTAATCGCTGTTAAACTTTTGGGCTAAAATCAAAAATAAACTGGGTTTCCTGTCCCTGGCAACTGTCAATAACATAGAAAATATTTTGTAGGCTCTACAGAATCCATAATAATATTATAAATGCGAAAGTCTGTCTGTCTGTCTGTCAGTTACGCTTTCTGGATTTTGATGAAATTTGGAATGAATATAGTTGAAGACCCGGGGTCAAACATAGACTACTTTTTGACGGAGGCGGAGCTGCGGGAAACAGCTAGTATTATATAAAACACAAAATTAAGTAAAATATACCTGTCCAAATATTTTTTTTTAATAGTTATTATTGTCACTAACGTAGTCGCTATTGACTAATAAGGATCTAATTGAAAACATATCATTTCGACAAAAAAAAAACATTTTTTGAAATCGGTAAATGTGGTGGCCTACTTAAAAAATGCCTGAAATTTAACCTCTTCCTTTTTGGATTTTGGAAGTCGATAATCGCGTTGGATCTATATCCCCTCGCAAGCCTCTCAAAGGGCCGAGGCAACCCGTGAATCCCAAGCGGAGATACATTTTAATTAAAGAGACTATGCGCTTGTCCTCGCTTCACGATAACAAATGTACAAGTAATTTTGACGAATAAATATAACGAATAATATATATGGTGTCATTTATTCTAGAATCACGCCGAACCTTTGAGTTCTGTTTTTTTTTTCGGATCTACATTTTTAGCTACATAGAGCTTTTGGGTTCTTTTGTATTAGTCTCAAGTTCCTTTATTTGCATATTTTTTAAATATGTAGTATTGGCTAAAATTGTTAAAATTAATATAAGTATACTATGTTTTAATTACGTTAAATCGAAACAAGATGAAATGGGTTTATCAATTAACATGTGCTTAATGCTAAGGAAATATTAATTAATTGATGCATTTTCTGTTTTCAGCGGCTATTGACCTACCCACTCCGCCACCACCTAAAAATTCAACCGACTCGGGAACAACAAATACAAATCCCAAGTAAAATGAATAAATAACAGTGTTTATCTTAATAGTTTCATTTATAACTAGCTTTTACCCGCAACTTCACATACCTATTTAAAACATCCGCTTCGCTACAGCAGTTGGGTAGAAGAGCAAGGTTAAATTCTATCTATATCTTGCAATCAATTCTAAGACTATACGCAATGCAATTTCAACCGTGTTACAACGGCCGTCGGAAGTATGAAGGTATTTTACAGGCTGTTTTAAATATACAGTGTGTTAGTTTAAAAGTTAATAACTTATATAAATTAAGCATTGTAATAACCAGTGCCGCCAAATCTAGGACCATGACTTACAGCGTACCCTAGG
This sequence comes from Euzophera pinguis, assembly GCA_947363495.1. Classification (NCBI taxonomy): domain Eukaryota; kingdom Metazoa; phylum Arthropoda; class Insecta; order Lepidoptera; family Pyralidae; genus Euzophera; species Euzophera pinguis. The sequence goes on from OX376163.1 coordinate 15,273,439, forward strand.
CTCCGAACAAACGTCACCAACATAACCTCTTATCCATACTATCGGTGACGTAGTAGTATAATAAATGTATAGACGTGAGCGCACCCTCGGCAGGGGGGGGGGGGGGGGTGACGGTCGACGACAGTCAGTGCTAGCGGCCGGACGTGCGACCACGGCTATACCCAAATTGCCAGTAATTGTTTTACTTAGAGACCTACAGCTTACCCATATACCCTTACCCTTTCTCCCGATTAAATCCAAAATTTTATTAGTCCAAACGTTAGTTTTTCCAATTATTGACTATGCTGATGTGTGCTATTCTGATCTCAATCAAGATCTTCTCAATAAACTGGATCGTCTCATAAATAACTGTATTCGTTTTATTTTCTGTCTACGTAAATACGACCACATCTCTTCTTATCGATCCGAACTGAAATGGCTTCCGATCCGCCAACGTCGTCAACTTCGGTTGCTTACTTCTCTTTTTTCAATTCTCAAGGAGCCTCAGTCCCCGGAGTATCTAAGGTGTAAGTTCAAGTATCTTTCTGACGGTCACGATAGGCAACTTAGATCTTCCAAAAAACATACCCTTTCTACTCCCCTATTTTAGTCCAGTTTTATGTCTAAATGAATTATTTACCTTACAAGCCACACGGCTCTGGAATGCTCTACCCGATGACATTAAAGAGACCATTACTAAATTCGCTTTCAAAAGAAAAGTCAAAATTCACCTCACTAGCATATTATAAATCGTCATCTTTTTCCGTTTTCATCTCTTGTTTTACGTATGTTTATGTATGTATATGTATAGTTATGAATACTGTATGTAAATCTATGTATGTTTATTTAGCAGTTAAGTGTTTTTTTTTCTCTCATTGTATTCTAAAATAATTCGCGCCGCACATAATTTTTCTGTTTTTCCTAATGGTTGACTGGGAGAGAATGCTTTTAGCATTAAGTCCGCCAATTGTAAACTTGTGGTACAATAAAGATTTATAAATAAATAAAATAAAATATGTGACGAGAGGACATCACACTATCCATACTAAAATTATAAATGCTAAATTCGGTCTGTCTGTCTGTTACGCTTTTACGACCAAACCGCTGAACGGATTTTGATGAAATTTGGTATGAATATAGTTGAAGACCCGGGGTCAAACATAGGCTACTTTTTGACGCAGGCAAAGCTGCGGGAAAAAGCTAGTATGTTATAATCATAATCATAATCATTTATTCTTTTGTAAACATGTTGAATTCAAGATGGTACATTGAAAATATTACGCACATACATGTTTAGCCTACCAGGCATTCAAAAGTGAAGTCACTGGTGTCACACATCATCCAAACAAAATTATGCAAAACAATATAAAACCAGAAAATAAATGCGAGTTAATCTTACTATATATCATAAGGTCTTATTTATATATTTTTTTCTTTTGTTATTTATACGCAGTTCTATCATGTTATCGTCAAAACTAGAATTTGGCATTAAATTATAAACCAGACAAATAACCTGTCTATGTTTTGGTCATTATGATAATTAGTCACTGTGCAATTGTGCATACTGATTTTTCTTCGGAATTTGTATCTACAAAATTTAAACCTTAACAATTTCATGTTTTTATTTGTTACGTTATTATAAGATATATTTTTTTTTTATGACCTCCTCTTTGCACGCACTTTAAAACGTAACGTAAAATCCGTAAAATGCTAGGCCGCTAGTATGGAGATTTCTGGTTAGATCCCTAGTCAGGGCAAGTCGATTTTATTTTATTTTAACATAGGGAAATAATAATGCCTAATTAATTTATTGAGCTGAAAGTAATTCTATAGTTATGTTATGAAGCCGCAGACAGATACACAGATATAAACATGAAACTTTCAGTCCAGGGATTTTCGCAAAACATAGCACACATCGCAAGAGAGACAAGATCGCCTTAGAAAATGTTTAAAACGGGGGAATGTGGTCAAAGATTCAAGTTCTCTCTGGCGAGGGACGAGTTTACTCCTATCAAAAATAAAATTGGAAAAGTGGTCCCAGGGACGAGATTCCCCCTAACTCACAATTATTATACTTGTAGCGATACCTACCTGCTTTCCATATTGTCAATGATTCGTCAATGTTTTTAATGTGTTATTATGGAAATGTTGTGTTCACCTATAATGGGTTGCATGGTATAAGTACTAATTTAGAATGTAAACGATAATGTGAACATGTAATCTGTTGGTGTACCTTAAATAAATAAATAAAACAACCGCCAAAGGGCAGTCGGGACCAACGGCTAAATGTGCCTTCCGAAGCACGGAATCATTATTATTAACAAACACTGGTAATTGAACCCTGCAATGTCCTATCTAAACTGGAAACATCTAGACAATGTAGTCTTTCCATAGGAATCAAATCCACGATCTTAAGGTTGAAGCGTTTTGGCTTAGAGCAGTTTTGAATAGAAATTGAAAAATATTTGAATCATGCATACTAATTATAATTGTGTGAATGTTCATTTTCCTTATATGGAAATAATTTAGTACTTAAATTGACACTAAACTTTAGACATACTTAACTCCTTTTCCGTAAGGGTGGGCAGAGACTACGGATATCTATTTACTACGATCCTTATAGATTTCCCTCGCTTCTTCTACGCTCATCACTCTCGTCATACACGCTCGCCGATTACGGGTACTCCTGACATCTTCCTTTTTTAATATGTCTGCGATTTGGTCGCAGTATGTTCTCCGAGGCCGGCCCTTACGATATTTCCTGTCACCATTGATTTGTAAATACTTTTCTTAAGTTCATCCTCCTTTCATCCATCCTTTCTACATGCCCAAACCATCTTACAGCCTTTTTTATCTTTGTCACGCTTTGACGTCAATAAAAATTTGAATAAATAAAAGAACTAGTTATAAAACTACTATAACTACTACTAGTTATAAAGAACTAGTTATAGAAATAGGTATAAAAAGCCGTGTCTGAATGTTGAAGATTAGTCTAGAAAATGGCGCGCTTAATGTATTACGTTTTCGCCTTGTTGGCGCTCCTGGCGTGCGCTTTTGCTGCTCCCGGTATGTATTGATTTGATTTTTATTTGCGGATAAATCGAGCGCCTTGATAGCTAAGCGCGATGTGCGTATCCGTAGAGAATGAGCGTGTCAAACGACGGCAAGACGCACCCGTATTCAAATGGTTGCCATTTAGCAGTATTTTCTACATCGAGCTCCCCTTCTCCCCAAAAATTGACAGTATTAGGCACTAACACATCTCAGGTTATGTTCCTGTTTGGGCTAGTTTCCCCATTTAATGGGTTATGAAAGTCAGATGGCAGTCGCTCCAATGTAATCATTACCGAAAAATCAAGAACTATGACTTAAAGCGTACCCTAGTCTCCTTAGCGCTCGCTGAGAATGCAACTAGAAAGGCGTACGATGAAGAAACTAAAATAGTTTAACTTATCTAGCAAAACATTTTAAAAGAATGATAAGGTTTGCTGCCTAACCAAAGGCTGTTTTTGATACTGCAAAATAATATAAATATATTACATTCTATGTTATTATATATGAAACTAGCTGTTTCCCTATTTTTTGTTTTTGTTTTTATTTTTTGCATACTCATCTGAGAGTGGAATACACAAAATTATAATTAGCCAAAGATCTATGTATGCACTGTATTCCTACAAATAAATAAATTATCTTAACTTATCTTAAACGGAGCTGCCGTCTGCTTCAAAAAGTAATCTATATATTTGACCCCGGGTCTTCAACTATATTCATACCAAATTTCATCAAAATCCGTTCAGCGAATTGGCTGTGAAAGCGTAACAGACAGACAGACAGACTTTCGAATTTATAAAATTATAGTATGGATACTTATACTCATGTATAAGCGTCCCCTAGCCCTGGAGTGCAATTTTTGAAAAATGTGACACACGAAAAATCGGTCAGTCGAATATTTTTTGTTCGATATCAAATGATTTTCGTTCGATATCGAACGATTTTCATGCCTAATGTCATACATTTCAAAGGGCTCCTGAATCAATACGGTTTCGATGGCAATGAGACGCAAAAAGAAATCACATAGACATAGACATACCATCACGCCTTTTTCCCCGTAGGGGTAGGCAGAGAATACTAGCCCGCTTTTCGCCCCCGCGAGAAATGAGACGTAATGAGTTGCGAACCGCATTGCCGCCATTTAGATTTTTGTTATTTCCCAAAATCATAGCATTCCCACGAGTTTAAGGCTAGCCTTTATCTGGGGGCGGCTCACCCCAGGGCAATTGGCACGCTTTAGACTAGGCTCGCCCCTAGCCATGCATCTCTCGGCACGGCTTACCTTAGATTGGCGGAAAGAGGAAGGAAGGGGTAGTGAAATAGATAAAGGAAATAAATATATATATATACAAGGGAATTATTTAGAAACGGGTAGGGATCAGGGTAAGGGATGCTACAGACTCGGAAGACATAAGGATTGAGTCCGTAACAGCTCGGGAAGCCGGGGTCGCATACCCGATGTCATACCAATGTAGTACTGGATGACACCCCTGACCTTTGAAGAAGAAATCGATACTCACTAATATGGTATTCATTTAAAAATTAAATTAATTAAAAATCTATTTACAGCCATACCTCCCAGGATAGGCTCAGGATATTTAGGAGCAATTGGTAAGATAAAACTTTTTATTTATATATTATTAACCCTGAAACATTATCATCAAACTACGCAGCCACTGCGACACGCAATTATTTCTTACTAGCTGTTTCCCGAAGCTCAGCCTGCGTCAAAAAGTATGCCTATGTTTGACCCCGGGTCTTCAACTATATTCATACCAAATTTCATCGAAATCCGTTCAGCGGTTTGGCCGTGAAAGCGAACAGACAGACAGTTAACCTTCGAATATATAATATTAGTATGGATAATGGCATGTTAAGTCTGTTTAAGTTACAATTTTAAGTAAGTTTCTGATGTAACTAATTGTAGTGTCACTTTGTGCTTCGCAACAGTGGCTGATAATTAATTGTCTTAATCACTTTTATGGAACTGTAGGTGATTTTATAGGGCCATTGTAACCTGAAAAAAAATGATTTATTTTTTAAACTTACATTTTCTAAAGATCTAAATTTACTTAAAATTTATTATTACTCTCTTCTCTTTCTAATTTTAATTATCTGATTTTTTTAAAATAAATGTATTTTCCCAAAGTCAGGTCACGATTACTTTTGCCACGCTTAAGTTAAAATTAAGTAGACATTTCAATCTCATTAATATGTCAGAATTAGAGATGGGCGTTGAAATGGGCAGCGGGAAGAAATTCCAGAGGGAAAAAAGATGAAATGCACGGGGAAGAAAAGGGAAAAAACAATTAATTCCCATTTATTCTCGGATATTTTCAAAAATTGCGGGAGTAAATGGGAATTAATCCGCTCGCTCAAGTTTTTTTTTATTCTCTGCTCCTTTCTACCATAAGGTTGGCTGGAAGAGATTGCATTAGCGATAAGTCCGCCTTTGTACTCATTTCTCTTAATTTTAGTTGGTTTCAATGCTGTATCTTTTCTTAAATGTATGTAAATGGTGCAAAAAAGTGTTCATTCATTATTATTTTACCTTTAGATTCCCTTGCATTTCATTTTTCCCCTCTTGAATTTCTTCCCGCTGCCAATCTCCAGTCAGAATTACTTGGTTTTTACTTATACCATTAACAGAAATAGATCACGGTTATTATTATAAAGAAAAATTATTTGTTTCCATGTCTGCTATTTACCTACCTACCTGTTTTGTAAAAAAAATATTACAAACAACTTAAAGATTCTTGCAAAAATTTTAAACATATAATTACTCTCTGTAGTTTAGCAGAATGTGAGATATTATTCGAATAGTACGGATATTTTTTTTAATTTTTATGTATTTTCATTAATATTTTTTTTTTGCAGTTGAAAATCCATCAACACAAGGAGACTGGAATGAAGTTGCTAGAGTTGTTCGCCAACTCCCAAAGCGTCTCATCGTTGCACAAGGCTGAATAGAGCTCAAAATTCAAGATTTGAAAATGATGAATAACTATGTCATTAAGATAATTTTAGAATAAAAATTTCTTACGTTTTTGCCTCTTTCTTCATATAAATATTATTTTTATAAACAATTGCGACAAATTATATTATATATAAATTGTTTGCGCTGCAATTTGTGGTGTCTCATTGAGTTATTTTACTAACACCGCTTGCAAAAAAATTATAACGATGCAAAAATTTATACAACATATAGGCACTCGAGGGGTATTTATATATATATAGATACAACGTTTTAGTCGTTTTATTCGTGATATATATATATATATATATATATATATATATATATATATATATATATATATATACAGTAAGGCAAGTGATGCCCAAGCATCTGTTCGATGGTTTGGATACATAGCACACGGGTACGCGAGCCCGACTTACCCGAGCTGCCACTGAGTCAACCCGTGTCCATCAGAGTCGGTAGCATCCTACTCGTAGTACCTAGTTTGGTGCAATAAAGATTATTTGTACTTCATCTTTTTCCCAAATCTAACCACATCCCACCTTTCCCTAGCTTAAAAGAATACTTAAGAACGATAAGCCGCTAAAACTGCGCTCGCCAACCCACCTGCCAAGCGTGGCGAGTAAAGCAACAACCCCTAAAATTGGGGGAGGCCTAGGTCCAGCAGTGGACTGGTTGTAGCTGAAATGTGATGATGATATTTGTCGTGTTCCATATGTCACTGGGTTTGTTCTGAATGAATAAAACCTTAAAGCCAAAACCGAGTGGCAGTGACGTCACAGCTCACACAGTGCATCCTTTTCTTGTTTTTTGACAGTTTCCACTTTCACCGAATTTCAAAAGCTTATAACTTATTTATTTTTGAACGGATTACAAAATTCTTTCATAATTCTGTTTCTGGAAATAAAAATATTGATATGAAAGAAAAAATAAACATTTGTAGAATACCCAATTGATGAATTCTATACCTACATGTTAAAAAGATTGGCCTTAGGATAAATGCTTCTACTCAATTTCTAATTTAATTGATTCATAGTGAGTACATATTTGTGCCGCTTGGTGTCGAAACATTGGGTCCATGGGCTCCTAACTTGAAGAAATTTTTTAAGGAAATTTCTCCTAAGCTTGCTGACGCCGTAGGTGACAAGAGGGCTGGCTCATTCCTAGCGCAAAGAATTGCAATTGCAATTCAATGTGGGATGCAGCCAGTGTTCTTGGCACCATGCCATAAGGACATTGCTTAGATTAAAATGTTTGGTATTTATATTTTTAATTATAAATTTTTAGAGGTCACTTGAGGTCGAATTCCACCTGTTAGCAAGTACAATCAAGTTACATAATGCACAATTAAGAAATTCTATAAATTAATTTAACTGAATGAAAACACTAAAGAAAGTCTTGTTGCATTTTCAAACTAACAAATTTAAAAATCGGTCAAGTGCGAGTAGGACTCGCGCACAAAGGGTTCCGTACCGTTATCTATTAATTATTTTTTATTTAAGAGCCCCGTTAAACATTTATTTTATTCTGTTTTCAGTACATATTTGTTGTTATGGCGGCAATAGAAATACATCATCTGTGATGAACTGTCTTACTAATCTTACCCTTTGGGTCCTATTGGGAACCATAAAATGAAAAGGTTCTCAATTAAGCTAAATATTTTTATTGCGTCTGTAGGAAATTTTTGTCCCGTTATATTACTAAGTCAATCGACCCCGCTACCCTGATGTATGAACCTTTAGTGCTCAGAATATCTTTAAGTTTGTCGCAATAAACGAATAAAGTCTGTATTTGTTTGTTTATTTTGGGAAAAATGAAATTACTAAAGAATGTTGTTCATATTGGCCTTCTTTCGCTGTAAAAACGGTTACGGAGGTAATGTGGCAGTCGCTCCATTGTAATAACCAGTGCCACCAAATCTAGGACCAAGACTCACAGCGTACCCTAGGCTCCGAAGCGTAAGCTGACGACGCAACTAGGAATACACGCTAGTATGATGAAAGGTATAGACATAAATTACACAATATTAAAAGGCATAGAGTAAGAATTGGTCTCCGCGGCGCTACGACTAGATACCGCGCTGTGAAAGTGTGTGTAAAACAATGTGCAAGGACGCACACTAGCCTCGATTATTTATTTATTTATTTAAACTTTATTGTACAAATACAATTGTAATTTAATTGTATGTCTAACAGTCAACCCTTAGGTCAAGCAGAGATTATGGTGTTGCCAGCTACTTGACTGGTGCCCGACCAATGGGAAAATTATTAATTGCTGTGGTCTTGTTACGTATTATAAAAAGTAGCTCAGAAAATCCTTTAAAATGAAATTAAAATAAAACTGGCCAAGTGTGAGTCGGCTCGCGTGGAGAGGGTTCTGTACATTTTTTATTTTTCTCCATTTGGACCTCCTAAACAAATTTAAAATTATCTCATAGGTTTTCCTGTAATTTATGCATCGAAATTCTGGAATCGATAGTTTAAGAGATAAGGTAGGGGAAATGGTTAATTTTTGTCTACTTTATTTTAAAATTCTAATATAGAATCCTAAAATTGCAAAAAAACTTTCATTTGATTTATTATTACACAGTACAGTATGTTAAACGTTACTTTAATTTTCTATTTAGCTTGGAGCTAATTATTGTTAATCCATTAATCGATTATTTTTCATAAATTCTCAAAAATCAATACTACAGATTAGATTTTATCGATACTATAGATACATAATCGATTAATAACCATTGATATAAACAATTACCTAAGTTGATTAAATCGATATAATTTAAATCGACCCATTTCTATAATAACTAGTAAGCTGTGAACCTCCAGATAATAGATTTATTCATAAAATGCTGCTATGAACTTCCCCAACTATACACTCTCCCCGTTTACATTTCCCCCTTTGCCCTCATTCTGCCCCAATGCAAAAAATTCTGCTGTCAAAAATCCATACTAATATTATAAATGCAAAAGTCTGTCTGTTACGCTTTCACAGCCAAACCGCTGAACGAATTTTGATGAAATTTCGTATGAATATAGTTGAAGACCCGGAGTCAAACATAGGGTACTTTTTAACGCAGGCGGAGCCTGTGGAAAAGGTAGTTTCAAATAAAGCAAGGAACGCGTGTGTCAAGTTTCATAAGGATCTTTTTGAAATGCTACCTCTAGCCCGGGACATACATTTTTCCGTACAAAAGTAAAATTAGCCAGTCTCATAATGGAGAATAAACCATGAACAGACCAAATCAACTTGTTTGTTTACTTTTTAAATTTATGCAAAATTCTAGTTTTTACGTTATTTAACTTTGGCTAGGTCATAATTTTAACACATGTTGGCCTTCATTAATAAGTAAATAAACAAAAAATCTGTAATTTTAGTTTTTATTGAGTTATATTTAGTAGACGTCTGCCCATATTGACATCAACTCATTAGCCCAGACGTGGTCTGGTCATCCATACTTTCATACTAATAATATAAAAAAGTCTGTCTGTCTGTTACGATTTCACGTCCACACCGCTGAACGAATTTTGATGAAATTTGGTATGAATATAGTTAAAGACCAGGGGTCAAACATAGGCTGCTTTTGACGCAGGCGGAGCTGCGGGAAAAAGCTAGTTATTGTATATATTTGCCAGAGAGCAATTGAGTAAAGTGTTTTAGACAAAGAGGAACGTTTCTTTCCCAATGGCCATAGGTGTTTTAGACAAAGTGGAATATTCTTATCCCAATAGCTATAGGTGTTTTAGACAAAGTGGAATATTCTTATCCCAATAGCTATAGGTGTTTTAGACAAAGTGGAATATTCTTATCCCAATAGCTATAGGTGTTTTAGACAAAGTGGAATATTCTTATCCCAATAGCTATAGGTGTTTTAGACAAAGTGGAATATTCTTATCCCAATAGCTATAGGTGTTTTAGACAAAGTGGAATATTCTTATCCCAATAGCTATAGGTGTTTTAGACAAAGTGGAATATTCTTATCTCAATAGCTATAGGTGTTTTAGACAAAGAGGAACGTTTCTATCCCAATGGTTTTAGGTGTCATAGGATAAGAAACTTTTTTTACTACTGAGCAGGCAAACAGGCTATCGCCCCATCGGCTACTATCTGTCTGTCTATTTGTTTGTCTGTTACGCCAAACCGCTGAATTTCGATGACATTTGGTTGAAGACCCAGGGGTTAAACAATAGGACTTTGTGACGCAGGCGGAGCTACGAGAAACAGCTAGTGATGTATAAAAATGTAAATTGTTTTTTTTTTTATTCTAAAGATCTATGTATTCAATGTGCATTTTTTTTTTTAAAACGGGTATTAAAATCTATGAAACAAGTTGATGTTAATAAAAATTTAAATAATAATAGAACTAGTTGTTTTTTGGAAATTAGACATTTATGATATAAAAGGCGATGTCTAAATGTGGCAGGTTAGTCAACAAAATGGCGCGTTTAGTGTATTTCCTTCTGTCCTTGTTGGCGCTCCTGGCGTGTGCTTTTGCTGCTCCCGGTATGTATTTTGATTTTGTCCCTGAAATATATTTTTACTAGTCTATTACTTCTATAGGTACTACTTTTACAATTGAGAAAGTCTGTCTGACAGTTTGTTACGAACGATTTCACGGCTAAACCTCTGGACCGATTTTCTTGAAACTTTGTATGGATATTGTTGAAGATGCGGGCTCAAACATAGGCTTCTTTACGATGCAGCTAGTATAATATATACGTATTTGGAGATTTTTCTGAAAATTTCTAGAAATTATCCTATTCCCTATAATTAATCCTATAGATAGAGTAAATATTTAATTTTCTGTTTTTTTTCTTTTCAAATTCAATATTTATACATTAGCGACTTCGATAAAAATTTTATATGACAAATCGGAAAAGCGCCCCTGGCGGATACTAACGTAACTAAACAATTCCATTAAAACTCTCAACTTGGTCGATAGTGTCCGAGATAAGAAATCTCAAACTGAAGTGAGAATGCTCAAATATAATGATAAAGTAGAAGATTGTACAGTTTACACACATATTTTTATTATGTGTACCAACATCATTACGGGATTTCCCAAACCATAGAAATTGTAGTAATAAATCTAAAATTAACTTGCATAAAAATATTTCCCCTAATTGGCGCTCTGAGGTCGGCTAGCGAAAGAGAGGAAGACCGAGGATGCGCTGGAGTGCTATTATCGAAAAGTGTGACTCACGCAATTTAAAAAAATTAACGAATGATATTTAATAATTGAATGATTTTAAACTTTAATCTTGATTTGATTTTAGATGTTAAATATTTTATATTAAGGCAGAAAGAGAAATCTAACTAATCAAATTTAAATAATGTAACTATTTTAATACTATTTACTTGTTTTAATTTATTATTAATGGATTTATTATTATTTACTTATTTTTAATTTTCAATGACAATTTTGAAATTTCAATTTTAATTTTTATTTTGGAACTTCAATTTTATTTTGATTTGGTTTGGATTTTCGAGAATGATGATAGAGATTTTTATTATAATTTTTCACATTTATCACATTATTAATTTTATGTAACCCAATTTTCAATTCGATCACGTTAGTATACATAACTAAAAACTGAATTTGATTTGTCTAAATTTAATTAATTACATTCACCTAATTTTGAAAAGATAATTGATTGATTTATTTGATAATTTTAAATGTGTAGGGAAAAATTGTGTATTTCTGGAGGTGGGCGTTGACACTCGCGACACAGTTTTTAACTACTGCGGGTGCCATCGTTAGCCTTGGTTTGTGTAAACACTTTTTTGTTCCCAATAAAGATTTATTTATTTATTTGTTAGATATCGAACGATTTTCAGTCGACAATTATGTCGTACTTTTCAAAAATAGGTGGTCAGAGGTGGCGGAACATAGAGAGGTTCGGAAGGAGTTGCGGGAGATCTTTGTCCAGTAGTGGGACAATATATTTTAATAAAAAAAAATATAAAATAGAGCTAATTCTTTGTAATTCCTGTTACAATAATTAAATTATATAATAACAAAAAAATCTTTTTGCAGGTTTACCTCCAATACCGACAGGAACCGTTGGTAAGATTTAATTTTTTTTATGTATTCTGTTTTGCGACTTCCAACTAGCAATTTAGGTCACCTCTTCTGATATGACTATCTCTTCTCACAAAACACATTTTAAAATATATTCAGAGATAACGGAGTTATGCGGTAACAGGCGAAAACAACATTCAGCTGAAATGATGATTCAAACGAAATCAACTTATAGCGTTCACCAACCAATTATTAATCAAAAGTTCAGGTTTAACATGTTTACTTGTTCACAGGTGGAATTTCGCCACAAGCGACTGTAAGAGTGGCTCGTGGAATACCGACGCGTCTATCAGCTCCCTCAGGCTGAGGTCAACAACTTCATAAAATGATACGAGTAGTTTCCTGAAATGGCAACTTCCTAAATTGAGCAAAATGTAATAATAAAATATCAATTAGTTTATCTATAATGTACAATATAATTTCGTCGTATCTAGTAATAGAATAGAAAGACTATGTATGGAATATACATTTTCTGGAAAATACATTTTTCATTATATATTTTTTTATTTTATTAAATTCATGTACACTTACAGTGTACAAAACTCCTGTGCAATAAGTTGCATAAAGTGCTTATTTAAATCACATTATTTTTAGGAACCTAAGACTCCGCTATCTGTACGTATTCTCCACGTTGGATGTCATGAATATATATTTCGCAATAGTTAGACACATGTATTTATCACAGATTACGTATTTATGTTGGCGCTATATATAATATACCAACAGTCATGTTTTTTTTTTGCAGTTTTGTACGGAATCCTTCGTTTAATTACTATTTTTGGATCATGACATGTAACTCTTACAATCTTCCTAGCAAAAGTTTCGTTAAACGCACTTATTAGCATCTACGTCTGTACGGGTTATTGTGTACATTTGAAACAAGTGTATGATTGGTAGAAGTGTAAAGGAAGTTTTAAGAGAAATAGTTTTGTTATGACAAGAAGTTTATTGCGATAAACACAAATAAACGGTATAATGAGAATTTAATAAATATTTCTAAAGCGCGGCGTCAATTTGCCGACGGAGCACTCACGGGCAAGCGATGTACGTCATAGATAGTACAACGTCACAATATCCCATGGTGGATGATCACCGAAATACCATTGGAGCGATGCGGCACAGTCTGATCTGCGAGCATTGAGAAAGGGAGGACAAATGACGTTCCTTTCTGCAAGAGACGGGAGCTGAATATAACACGCTGGCGCTCTCTCGTGAGGAGGCCAAGGTGTCAAGACTTCGGGTCGCCATAACTTCGAGTAAGTAAATACTGTGTTATCTGTAAGTTCGGTATAGATAATACTTTTAATTGGATTTTACCTACTAATCATCCTAGCGCGTATTCCTAGTTGCGTTCTCAGCTTGCGCTTCAGAGCCTAGGGTACATGTAAATTATAGTACTAGATTTGGTGGCACTGGTTATTACAATAGAGCAACTGCCGTCTGATTCCGTACCCCTTTTTACAGGAAAACAAGACCAACAGGAACATGTGTTGTGTGTTAGTTACCACCCGATGTGTGTTAGTGGCCAACACCGGCAGAATTTTTCAGGCTGCCTTAAGGCATCTGACACAGCTGAACGACTGTCATCTATCGATAACAACAGAGACCAACGGATTTGGATTTTACCTACTAAGCTTCATGAAATCTAATCTCTATTGTTTTCAATCCACATTCGTCGTCATTATAAAAAAAAATGTATACTTATTTCCGCTCCTACAAAAAATCGTAAAAAAATATATGTCAGACTCAATAAAGCTGCTTAATTTGGGCCAAAAAACTTGGAATAAACATTTCAGAAAACAGTTCCCCATAAACCATAGAGGAGCTCTCATTAATTTCCTCCGCTCCGTATTGAACGCCCAAATCAATGGTTAACAATGGATGTACCATAGACATTAATCGAAATAGATGACATAACTGTTTTTAAGTTTGAATATCATAATTTTCTTAATGAGATAAATTACATGTATTAATTAGGTCTGGACCAGAAAAGAGCTATTAAAAAGAGAGGGAAAGAGGTCTAATTTAGTATTACGATACGTTTCTGTTTACAATTAAAAATATGACAAGAAAAAAACAAGAAGGTGTCTCTCGTCACTTTGTAATGAAATTAAATTTGCTGTGGGATCTAAATCGGAAAGTATATAAAGTTTCAAGGAATAAAAATGTTTTTATTATTAACACTCGTAAATAAGCTGCCTTTACTAAAACACTAAAAGATTATGCTACAGATAATTTGGGCAGATATAAAGAAATATAAATATATGTTTTAATCCTGAAATCTTCGATTTGCTAGCGACTTCTATCGGTAAGTAGAGGGGATCTTCAATAGGAGTGGAGCCACGGCCAAACCGAGATCCTCTCACTTCTGCCTTCCGCCCCGCATACGCTCACACAATTTTTGTAAGGAAGCTCTTTGTTATTACTCCGTGAGTTTATAATTTCATGCAATAACATCTAACCGGCCACTAGATGACAAGATTTAACCTTGTTTTTTCGAGTCTACCTACGACTAATTTTTTTTATCCAATATTTTAGAAAACCCTAATAAAAACTACACTGCATTAATAAAGGAGACCAAAAGGGGCTGGGACAACTCGTGAAACCCAAAAAGAGACCAAACATGTTTTGTACACTTTTATTTTATTTAAATTTAAATTTTATTTTATACATTTAAGTGTTGTCTATTTTAATAATGTATCAATGTAACCTATAGTCCATTTAAGACCGGTCACTCATTAAAAGTCGCCACAAAACGGCACAATAATTCCTATGGAGTTATGACATTGGCTCCCAATTATGTGAATACAATCATACTATTAAAGACTATAATATTGTGACAGCTCTACAATTGGGGGCGAATGCTGATGGGCAATGTTTTGGATACGGCAATTTATACATTTTCATTTATATCCAGCATCATCCATTTAGGCCCAAAAAAGGGGTTTTCTGATATATGTTATCGACCTAATCATTTAATAATGAAGAGCGGATAATGTCTTTTAAATAATGAAATAAAATTTAATAAATCACAATTGAAAGTAATTTAATATCATTTAATTTCAATTAAAAATCTGAACAAAAATGGACAAACACATGGGTTTGCAATTGTAAATAGCAATAGGTGGTCTTAAAATGTTTTTTTTTTTTGTTCTTGCTTGATAAGTAATCGAGATTGGGTATTATCGGTAATACAAAGTAACCCTTGGGATACATCGACAAAAAGTTACTGCTGTAGATTTAATATATTTCATCATTTTATATAGTTAAGTATGCTATATTATAGAACGTGAAATAAAAGCTATGTACTAAATTAAAAATCTACAGTCTGGGACAACGGGCCCAAAATGCTGGCCGCATTCCCTCGCTGGATTGCAATGCTATGAAATGATATATTAAATAAAAGCATTATCTATTAGCCTACCTTATTCTAATTTATTCTTCATCTTCTTTGTGTCGCAGTTAATTAAATTAATTAATTAAATTGGAATGGTAATGTAATGCTTCCAGCTTAAAAATACCTCATCAATTTCGTCAACCTTTTCATACATCTATTTGATTAGTTTAATGCACAATTATGCATTGTTTCGTCCTCGGCAGATTTAGACTGATACATGCTCGTTACGTTTCTGAGTTACGGTCCATACAGACATACCGACACGCAAATACTGGATTTATTGTGCTTTGTAGTGTGATGTAAGACTGGCCTGTGTTATTTATAATGCATTAGTTAGGCACATAGCTAATCTGATTGAGGCTTAAGCTTTGCTCATTTCTACCCTAAGGTTGGTTGGAAGAAATTGCATTAGCAATAAGTCCGCCTTTGTACCCATTTAGTTGCATTGGATTTGACTATGTGTTTCTTTTGTTTGTAATAGTGCAATAAACTGTTCATTCATTCATGAAAATTCAAAGAATGAATGACCTTCTTTACTATAGGTTAGAAACAAATTTGTCATTTCGTTCGAAAATAACAGAACTCATGTACTTTTTCATTCCTTCTCCCTATAAGGTCAGGAGTGCTATTTTCGAAAAGTGTGAATCACTCAAAATCTGCGAGTCGAATAATTTTTGTTCGTTATCGAGCGATTTTTCTTCGACATATATGTAACGGTTTTTAAAAATACATACCAGGTTTGTACGAGTATTAGAATACTAATACTCGGGAACTTTCTTCCGCTCGTTAATCTTTTTTTTTTTGTTATTTCGCTACAAATTCTTTAGATACCAAATTTTACTACTATACTTCTATAAATTCCGCACCGGACTGGTTGCGCTTACGTATTAATATATTGTAAAAATTATCCAAAAAAGAAATATCATTACACTTTGCCTTAAATTTAAAGTAAAAGTGATTATCTATTTGAATTTGATAAGTGACAGTGATTATTTAAATCCAAATAATACGAAAAATATTTCGTAAAATCAAAAAGTGTATACAGTGTAAACCGTCAACTGAATTAACAATTTATTAAAATCGACTATATTGAATTATAACTTATTCTGAAGAAAAAAAAAAAAACTTTTTTAAAAAAGTCATTAACTCATTAAAATACTTTACGAGTTTGAACCAGAGCACTTATTATTTTTTACTTTATTTAAAAAAATGATAATGGAATGGTATAAGTTAAATACTATCATGACCACAACATATTTTATTTAAATTAATAAAATCCCATCAAAATCGGACCCATCTTTTGTCCGATTTTGATGTGAGGTTAACAGCTGAGGTTGCAACTAGAATAGCGCTACGATTAAGTAAAAGACAATTGGAATGGTCGCCATTTAGTGGCATTTTACTATCTCGAGCTCCTCCGTGCTTTGGAAGGCACTTTAAGCCGTTGGTTCTGGTTTTTATCGATATGTGACAGCCATTAAGTTGTGTCAGATACTTTTAGGCAGCTTTGAAAAAATCTGTAAGTGTTGGCCAGAAACACACCTCGAGGCATGTTCCTGTTGGTCTGGTTTCCCTGTTAAAAGGGCTACGGATGTCAGACAGCAGTCGCTCTATTATAATAACACAGTGCCTTAAAATCTAGGACCATGACTTACAGCGTACTCTAGACTCCGAATTGTATGATGACGACGCAACTAGGAAAACACGCTTGGATAAAGCAGTAAAAGACAACCGGACCAATCTTTTGGATGCATTCTGCGCCGGCATTCTATTACGCCAGTTGAAGAATCAAATTCTCACCATATTTCTGAATAAATCATCAGTAATTGTGATCAACAGTCACAACTGGCAGTTATCCGAAACAGATATTTCACGATCTAGATTTTCTCACGGATTGACGTCGACTTTTCTAGTCCGCACGAGACTTAGTAAAAATTGAAAGCCTTTTTTAATCACTGACGAAAGGCGGTAACGGAGAAGTATATGCTGACCAAAAAATTTATGTTATGTTTTCAGCATTCATATGTATATTTATATCTATACTTATATTGTAAATGCGAGAGTCTGTCTGTTACACTTTCACGGCCAAACCGCTAAACGGATTTTGATGAAATTTGGTATGAATATAGTTGCAGACCCCATTTAACATTTGAACCCAGGGTCAAATGTACATTTTGACGCAGGCGGAGCTGCGGGAAACAGAAAATATTTGTATATATGTATGTATGTGAGGTTTATACCAGACTCAGCACGCTAGGCATGAGAAGATCCGTAGGAGAACACATTTCACCGACAAAACCCAGCATCTTTGAAGTGGCAGTGGTCGGGGCACATAGCATGGAGAACCGATGGATCAAAAACGTGCTCGATGGCAACCACGAACCGGTAAGCGCAGCGTTAGACAGCCACCGACCAGATGGTCAGCTGACCTGAAAAAGGTCGCAGGTAATCGCTGGATACAGGCCGCTACCAATCGGTAATTATGGAAGCAGTGGACTGACTGTGACTGACTTGATGTGAGATTTTATAATCCATCAAGACTCCATCACAAGTTTGCAAAAGCTTTTTAGATGTTTAAGGCGTTTTCAAACTCCTTGTATTTTTCCGAGTGATACCTCCATTTTGTTTGTAGGATAACGTCATCATAAAAACAAAATGGCGGCCTACATTTTTTCAATCAAATCGGTTTTAAAGGCGATTTTTAATATGTATAAGCATATACGTTTCTATACAAACCTCAGTGGTTTTGTGAAATGCATCTTATGTTAATTTGTTTGTATCAATTTTTGGAAAATGTTAAATAAATAAATAATAAAATAATAATAATAATGTAAAATTCGCTTGTTAATAGAATTGTCAGCACTTACGAAGTATAACTAAAATCCACTTAAAGTTATTTAAACAGCTTCCGTTTGTGAACTAAAATTACAAGTTCACTAGTTAAACGGTGGACATTGAATAAGATTAAAGATTCATTAGAGCTATACAAATAAATTTCTCAAATAGATTCTATTTGCACCATTTCAACTGGAATAACTCAAGAAAACACATAATTGGGTGAACAAATACGTATTTTAAGTCATTAACTGAGAGCGATATTTACCAATGTTTTTTTTTTTCTATCCTTAGTGTCAATTTTACGAAAGCCCTTTTCTATAATGTCAAATTGCTAAAAGCGAAAATGATGTTATAATTAAATTATCAACAATTTATGTTACAGAAAGTTGTGATATCAATTACGAAATGGAAATTTATGAGTAAAAGTTGGAGGCGGAGGCCCGATAAATTACAAAAATAACCAAAAGAGAATGGGGAATGCTTTGGGGCAAACAGGACATTCTTAGTTCTAAAACTTTAATATATACACGATGATAGATACTCATTTAAACTTCTTTAATAAAATTATGTTGACAGAAACGAGTAAATAATAATATAATAAATTGTCTTTATTTAAGATATCTTGATCCACATTGTGTTAGTACATGATTGAAAAAACCAAAACTTACGACTAATGTTAGTAGGTACTGTCTCAAAGTAATAATTAAATATTGGTATGTATGGGGGCTAAGATTCTTTAAATCTCCCCATGTAATGCAACAGGCATAGTGCCCTTCACAAGGTGCCGCATTATTTGTGAGTGCGGTCTATCCGCCACAATTTTTACAATACTGTTGCAACTCGCCCAGATTCTACTTAGCAATGATGGCATTTTTTTACGGAGCACGGTTTGAAAGCCGTCTTTTCTCGCCTGCGAAAACATTTCGGAGGCACTGCAAAATCTAGTGAGTCTGAACAGCATGCTAAATATATTATTAAACTGAACACGGATGAAATCTAGTGACCTTTTTGCACAACAGACCCACAGACCACCCGTGTAGAAACCCTGGCAAAAAGCTTTAAAAAGCGTTATTTTAACTTGGTCGCTACAACGGGCGAATCTACGAGTCAACATGTTGCCTCTGACCGCAAGTGCCCTCCGTTCCCGTTCTACATCGGCATTGTCTTTAAGGTCATCGGCAAGAATATGCCCCAAATATTTAAAAGTTGTCACTCTGTTTAAGTTATATATAGGTGGGGTATTTTCGAGATTTTCACCTGCGGCCTTAAAAACAATATACTCACACTTCTTCTCATTGTATATGAGCCCATGGCTAGTCGCATATTTCTGGCAAACTGAGCATCTGATTGATTGACCAAACAGTCGGGCCCAGCAAAACCATATCGTCAGCATAGCTGATATTATTAATAAAAATACCATCTACGCTGCACTCCACTCGCATACTACTGAGCTCGACTATAAGATCATTGACATACAGGTTGAAGAGTTTAGGAGACGAAAGTCCCCCCTGTCTCACCCCGCACTCCAACCTGTATGCATCTGATATGCCGTCGGACCATCTAACAAAATTTGTCTGGTGTTTGTACCAAAACTTAAAGATATTTAGTAAATCCATCGGTACACGCCTGTCCTCCAGCTTTCTCCACAGCACTTTATATGACACTAGGTCAAAGGCCCTGGAGAAGTCCAAAAAACAACCGTACACCGGTGTACTTCGATTTGTATAGTATTGGACAGTATGCTTGAGTGCAACAATTGCACTCTCCGTCGATAATTGAGGTCTAAAACCGAACTGGGTATCATGGAGATTTAAATATTGTTGCAACTGCGCATCAAGCATACTATCCACTACCTTTGCAATTGTCGTTGCAAGAGAAATTGGTCGGTAGTTTCTCCTATCCGAGATATGTCCTGTTTTTCACGATGGGCACAATGATGGTTTTCGTTAAGTCTGGAGGCAAATATGAGTGACTCATACATAGCGAAAAGAACATGGGCCGGACCCTCGGCAGGTGAGCCCCTGCAAACCTCAGGTGTTCGATACTAAGTCCGCCGTGCCCGGGCGACTTGCCCCTGCTCATTCCCTTTATTAGCTTTTTCACTTCAGCCTCGGAAAAACGTAGCAATGGAAACTCCCCGCCCACAACGGACCCAGCATCAGGCTCGGCATCTTCATTGGTAGGACCCAACGGAGATTGGACTCGAAAGTGTTCCCCCAAACGTGTTCGCTATCTCCTTTGAGTAACTTTTCAACCCCCCTCAACACTCACCGGGCGGCCAGGCCCGGGATCCAGTTTGGATGTGGCTTTCCAAAAATCTCTAAAGTTATTAGTGGCTAAGTAAAGCATAAACTAAAGATATTATCTTTTCCTGGTGCAATAAAGTCATTATAATTATTTCATCTTTTCATTTTCTCAGCCGAAGCCGGTATTAAACTAATAGGCAAAAACCATGGTCAAGTGACTATCAGTAGGTTGTAAGTTAGAGTATGGATTAAAGTATTATGTATCTCCGCTTGGGATTCACGGGTTGCCCCGGTCCTTTGAGAGGCTTGCGCGGGGATATTGATCCAATGCGTAAAGACTGTTTGGAGAATTTGATGTCTATAGATATTTGTATTACTAGCGCTCTACCTACCAACTAGTTAAGCGGCATGCATAGCCTTTAGCATAGCATGTTTCGTTATAGCAAGTTCCCAGTAATATAAATGCTTAATTAAATTTGTGTATTTGTTTGTTACCTCTTCATACTTATCTACTAAACCAATATTTCTAAAATTTCGCATACTCATAGGTAGGGTGCTTTTCATCCCGAAAAAACGTACTTTTTCACGGCTTCACACGAGAGCAAAACGTCTTTTTATTAAATTTGTGTCTTTAAAACTTCTCGCGTCTTTCTTATAACTTAGAACGCTTCAATAATTGGCCTGGATCATGTTGACAAGTAAATTACTAAATTGTAACCGTCAGCATACCTATCTTGATTTATAAATTCACTTTTACGACAAACAAAACTATACTATAACTCGACTAACTTAAGGCTCAAAACTGTTAGTGAAATGAAGAAATATAATTTAAAAGAAATGTGTAACTGTAGCAGATGTTTATTTATGGAATTTCCGAGCATAGGCATATGTAATAAGTAACTATTTATATGCTAAGTTTTAAAGATCTTAGTGTGTTTTTTCATGTAAAGATGTGTATTTTTACACGAGTTTTTCTACTGCTTTACACATGTGCAATTCTATGGGAACGTTACTTATTTCTGCTATGTAAATAAACTTTTTATTCAATTAACCAGGAATTTTATTTATTTATTTACTTTATTCATGTACACAATAAAAATGCAAAGGATTATACATTATACATTAGCGGAAAAGGCAGTACAAGGGCGCTGCTTATTTCTAAAGAAATTTCTTCCAGCAGACCCAAGCGAGGAAATGACAAGAAAAAGGTAATTAGCGCGTACAAAAAAGTAAGGAAAAGAGAAGACTATACCTAATTACCTAGGTACAAATTTAATAAAATCATTGTAAAAACATACTTAATTTAATACACAAATACCATTACAAATAATACATAATTAATAAACTTACATACAAAATACATACATGAATATCTATTGTGCTAAGGACATATTATACTCCATTACAGGGATGCATACATAATACTGGGATCATTTTGTTAGTAATTTTTTTTTTAAAAGGTATTAAAGTATTCTATCTCAATATTTTGACTATTGGGTATGCTAAATTTGAGAAATATTGATTCAGTAGGTGTGAATATTCCCAGATAAATTATTATTTAGGACAGTTTCAGGATTCTTTACATTTTATTAAATATTAGCTGTTTCGCGCAGCTCCTCCAGCGTCAAAAAGTAACCTATGTTTGACCCCGGGTCTTCAACTATATTCATACCAAATTTCATCAAAATCCGTTCCGCGGTTTGGCCGTGAAAGCGTAACAGACAGACAGACAGAAAGACTTTCGCATTTATAATATTAGTATAGATTTATTTCCCCGAAACTTAATTATCGCTTGAGCATTTAGTGATCAAAATATGAAAAATATTTTGCTTTGATGCAGCAGCCAATAAAAAATATATTTATTTAACCTTGCACTTTGTTTATCAAAATACAGAAGGGAATCAATAATCATGAAATTAGGTAAAACAGCGCTATTTAAAATCCATGCGTCCGATTTCACCAACTAGTAGCGGAAAATAAAGTAAAATTTAAAAAACTTTTTTTTTTTTTACTAAATATGACACTTTCGCAGTTACAGTATTGTAAAGATAAAATAAAACCTCGTATCTAAACAATAAAATATATTATACACATGAATTAAACTGACATACACATTGAACTTTATTTAGAGACAGATAGAGTTCAAGTTTATATGGAATGTTTTTAAGGCTTAAAATAGTGAAAGTTTGCGCATCATTTGACCTAAGATAACCTTTTGGCCAACCTGTCGCTATGTGGCATATGTAATATATACTAACCTACCTAATGGGGGCCTTTACATGATCAATCACGCGATACGCGATGACAATTCCTGAATCGCCCCGTTTTTGAAAAATGTGTCTCATTGGTTCGATATCGAACTCGCCGATTTTGCGTAACTCACCCTTTTCAAACCTAGCACTCCAGGAGCCCCCCTGAATTGCACTAATTGCAAATTATTAACCTAATTACGTGGTAATTACCGAAACCAAACCACGAAAGCGAGGGCTATTTTCAAAAATGCAAAACCCGTGAGATGACTCATTTTTATAGGACAAAAACAACGAGTCGAACGATTTCCAATCGACTCACTGGTTTTACATAAATAAAAATAACCCTCGCGATTGTAGTTTGGTTTTAGTAATGAGGTCACGCATTGTGAATAGAGACAGCCATGCCTTAATAGATGCCATATTAGAACTAATTTATTTTACAGATTGGAAATTCGACATTGTAGTGTTTGTGAAGAGAGTTCATAAATAGGTCTTCGATGGAGTTCTATAAGTATGATTTGCATATGGGAAAACAATGCTTCAATAAACATTGCGTGATGATATATTGAACGTGTAACAGGCTCTATTATTGTTAGGTTTGGGTGATACAAGAATCATAATGGGTTTTACGTTGTTTGATTGATTTTGATACAGATAAAAGTCTGAAATCGTAATAACCTTCTTTGTATAAAATTACATAAATTTTGAATGAAAAAGTTTTCAACCGTAGATTTGATATAATACAATTTTGAAACCGGTTGTTTATTCGGTATTCTTCAACTTTGGTTTAATACATTATATTCCGCTGGCGACTCAAAGTGGATCTTGGCCATGGAGCAAAGAGGAGATGCTGTAATAAGCGTTTTGTAAGAAAGTATTTGTGAGGCTACACGGGGCGGAAGGCAGAAATGCGGGGTGCTTGGTTTCGGCCGTGGCTTCAACCATGGAGCACGAGCAATGACAAGCTCCGCCCACTGCAGTGTCGGCGAGGCGCCAATGATCACATCACTGCGCCATTTCAAACGGCATCTCCTCTTTGTTATTGCACCATGATCTTGGCCTCCTCACGAGAGAGAGCCAGTGCATGCTAATCTGCGCGATGGCTGCCAGCTGTCAGCTCCCATCTCTCGCAGATCAGCCAGCATTTTGGTTTAATACCGTGATGAAAACCTATCACTACTCACCAATGTGGACCAATAAGTCGCACTAAATATGAATCCCAATAAACAGACGTTGGCTGTTATGATCCGACGAATGATACTTTTTAAAATATTTCAAAACGATTACCGATTGGCCTCCAAAACAATCCGCTATATAATACCCATAAACACAAACTTGTATGGTCAAAAAATGTGATGGTACGATCCCCAGGCGTCTCACGTAAGGTTGGAGGAAAACTTATTAAATTTTATGTGTCTTTTCCATACCTGTCCTGCTCCAATTTTTTTGTGTAGTCGTGTGTTTTGGGCGTTCATGTAGAGTTGCTGGAAGTGACTTTGTGCGGCGATCATTTGTCATTTAATTTAATGAATTCTTACGTTATGTAGTTGCTTGTTGGTGGCCCGAGTACCGAAGCAACTAAGCAAGCTGGTGTTAGAGTTTTATGGAACCGCTGTACGGATTCTGACCATGATTCATTTCAGAATCCGGCAATAACAACGTAATATTAATTGTTATAAAATATTTGACAGCAAAAGAATTGACAACCACGAATTCGTAATTATTATGAGACAAATATTATGAGATAAAAACACTAGCTTTTTCCCGCAGCTCCGCCTGCGTCAAAAACTAGCTTATATTTGACCCCGGGTCTTCAACTATATTCATATCAAATTTCATAAAAATCCGTTCAGCGGTTTGGCCGTGAAAGCGTGACAGAAAGACAGACTTTCTCATTTATAATATTAGTATGGAAAAGTATGGATGTAATGTCCTAATCAAACTAGAAACAACTAAACAAATCATGCTTCATTTCTCGTAGGAATCGATGTCTAAAGCCAAAGGACCACGGAGACCAGCTGAAAAGGAAATTTGGACAACTCATTCTTTCTCACTCAGAAAAACATTTCTTTATCAAACGAGCAAGTTTTTAGGGCATCTTTAGATCATGCTTAGGTTAATATTTAATATTTTTAGATTTAGAATTTACCTACTAATATTCATGAAATTAAAGTATTATGAAAATAGAATAAGGTGTTTTGAGAATATAATATTTTCAGAAATAGATGTTTGAAGAGTATGAT
This sequence comes from Euzophera pinguis, assembly GCA_947363495.1. Classification (NCBI taxonomy): domain Eukaryota; kingdom Metazoa; phylum Arthropoda; class Insecta; order Lepidoptera; family Pyralidae; genus Euzophera; species Euzophera pinguis. Next base: position 15,298,504 of record OX376163.1, read on the forward strand.
TCTTTTATAATATAATATTCAGCGGCGGAGGGCAAAACTCCACCATTTTGATTCGACCGGTGACACATTTATTAAAATCGGTTCAGCAATTTGGCTACAAGGGAACAAAGGGACTGGCAAAAATGTATACATACATGTCATGGTTAAAGTCTCCTTTTTTCTTTCGGCTTCTACAGCAACTGCTTTTAGTTGCAGTCAGTAATCAGTAAATCTTGCGATTCTATTGACGCAGACGTTAGCGTTAGCAATTTAGTATGGTAATCTGTACAGCGCCTCTGGCGGATAGTAAGGTAACTAAGAAATTCCATATTAAATCTACAGGTATTTAATGTTTGCACAAAATTATATTGTGTCGCTTCTAGATAAAGAGTTTAATGTCCGCACGGCCAGCTCTGGAAATCTTGATTCTCATAAAATTTTATGTGTCTCGGACAAAGAGAATTTTGTTAATTAACCATTTCGACCACCACTTGGTTGTGCCTTCTTGTGTTTCGATCGAAGAATATATAGCTGCCTTTAAATATATACCACTAGCTTATTCCTGCAGCTCCGCCTGCGTCAAAAAGTAGCCTATGTTTGAGCCCGGGTCTTCAACTATATTCATACCAAATTTCATCAAAATCCGTTCAGCGGTTTGGACGGGAAAGAGTGACAGATAGACAGAAAGACATACTTTTGCATTTATAATATTAATATGGATATTTTAACAGTAAGAAGCCTTTTCAAAATATTAAAAGTAAATTTTGGACTTATTTTTAATTTAAAAAACATTATATAACTTTATTGTCCACATCTGGGAAATCACAGAATTGGAATTTACAACATTGAGTGCAAATTGGAATTTAAAGAAAACCCGCTTTACTAAACTATATATTACTAACAGACGTACTTAGAATTCACAAATAAAAAAAAAACGGAATTTAGAAAGGATTTTTTTTTTACCAACAAAATCAACTTAATAGTAAAATATATATATATATATATATATATATATATATTTGAGTTGAAAGATTTTGCTTAAGTAGTCATTAATGACTCTAAATGTGATGGTAACTCTCTAGGTCTCACCCACTGCTATAAACTTCCCTAAGAGTAAAGTTATAAAATGCTAAAAACGATTTTACAAATCTGTTAGCATCTATAAACAGGAATTTAAACTTACGAAATTTTCAATTTAATAATTTCCAACAAAGTTTAGCAATTAATCTAGCAAAATATGGTTTGTGGCATGTGATGAATGCCTACTATTAAAATTTGAATCTCTAAATGGGATCGGTAATGAAATCAAGATGTCCTCTAATGATTATGGTTAAAAATAAAATATACACACACACACACATATGTATTTCAAACAAACTTAATTTAATACGTAAATTAATTGATTGTAAATAGTGAGCCATTTTATTTACAGTTGTTAATTAATTGTTATCTTTCAATCTCGCTAAAACTAAATTATTAATAATGCGTCTCAGACGATATTAGGTAGACAACCGGCAACGGCGATCGCCGCGTCAGCGTCAGCAGTGCTGCAATCACGGCGAATACGGCGATCAGTCACTCGTCCCGAAAAAAGAAAAAAAAGTATGTTGATTCAACGTTGACAGCGCTAAGCTTGTTAAAGTATGAAGGAAAAGTGAATCACTCTAAAATTAATAAGTAGCCGTTTATATTACTAAGCATCTTGTATTCAGTTTGATTTTTGAGAATGAGTTCGCGTATTGTCATCATGAGATACAATAATGTCTAAAAATTAATTATGAAACCTCTAGACTAATACCCAGTAATAGTTACGGTATCCTAATATGAACTTACTAAGATATTCATTAATATGAATATTGGAATTGACCCTAACACAACAACTCAAATTTTTTATAATATATTCGGCCAAAAGTCTATTTCTAGACATTTGAACCTAGAAAAAAGTGTTTAAGTAACCACTTAATTGGTCACCGTAGCCTGTTGAGTTAGGTTTGACCAACTGATGTAAGATCTGAAAATAGAAAAACCATAGCGAGTATTAACTTTTTACAGCGCCATCTCTTGGCACGCAACTGAAACTATTGCTCACGATGAAACTTTCACAATATTTTAATTATTCTTTTATTTTTAGAAATAGATGATGTTCTAATCTTTACAATTTTAGTTAATGAATTTTAAATACAATTCAAAATAAACAGCCTTATCTTAATAAGTTCAAGGTATAATAATGACAGTCTCCATTGTTTTGCGTTTTACAGTTGTATTTTTATCACTCTCAATTGAGTTTTTGTACAGTCGTAGAGAGGATACGGCTAAATTAATAACACCAGCCTATTTAGAACGTAAATATCGGCATTTTTTTGCGATAAAAATGCCGAGATAAATACAAATTGTATGTTGCCCTGAGTGTCTCCGATTTGAGCTAGTTTATTAAAGACTAGCTGTTTCCCGCAGCTCCACCTGTGGTACATAGCCTATGTTACTCAGGGCGAATGTACCATTCCAAAGGTCAAAGAATTTTTGAAATCGGCACAGTAGTTTTTGAATTTATTCATTACAAACATGCACACAAAAATACAAATCTTTCCTCTTTATAATATGATTGTGTAGATGTAGATAGTGTAGATGTAGATAGATACAACTGAAGTATAACATTGAAATCTAATAAATCTTGTCTCAAATTTGCTTGTTTTCGTTACACACAGCTTCGCTTAAAAATAAAAAAATATCTATTTTGTAGCAGTATAATAAATAACAGAATTAATAAGTTCTTAGATTTCAATAATTATGAAAAAAATAAATGCTGTGAAATACTGGAAAAATGGCTTCAGGGGTTAAAGCGAAATAGATTAAAATCTCGAAATTGTAACATGACAATTAATAACAACTTAAACCTTACATTGTGTTTTTATTGTTTACACTATACACCGCGAAATTTTAGTCGTTTTGGACCCATCATACATTGACTCCATTCATGTAACCGAACAAATTTCCCCAAGGAACATAGCTCGAAACATGAAAATCAAATTTGGACTTCCCATAGTAAGTTAGGTCACGTGATGCGAGGTCCAAAAACTTACTCCATATTTCGACCCATGTATCTTGGGGAAAGTTGTTTAGTTGCATGAATGTGCCTGGATGATGGGTCCAAAACGACTAAACTTTAAAGGGGAGCTGGTAGCCCAAGATACTGGCTTCGGTCTAATTTGGTGCCTTGTGGGAGCACTGAAGGAGTTACATTCATTAAGTTCCATTTTATAAGTATAATTTCTAGTTAACTTGTGAAGTAAAATAAAAGATTTTGTATTTGTATTTTGTCCAGGGAGTACTAAATCCGGGTTTCTTTAGTTGTACCATTCCTTTTGTGGCAACGTATGTAGGAATTTTTAGTAATCGCGCTCGTGACATCTCTGTTGTTGCACTCGTTCATAGGCTACGGTAACCACTTACCATCAGGTGGGCCGTAAGCCTGTTTAACTACTTAGTTGTATAAAAAAAAATAGGGATTTTGTGTGACAGTCGACAACTGGCAACCGTCGCGCAGAATAAAACACTCCGGCGCTCTCTCTCACTCTTAATGACTTATTTCGAATGAAAATCATTCGACTTCAAATCAGTCCGTGCTTCGGAAGGCACGTTAAGCCGTTGGTCCCGGCTGCCATTTGGTAGTCGTTAAAGAAACCACGTCAGAGGCCGAGAGGCGGTTCCGAACAACTCTGACACCAGGTGTTACATAGTCGATAGACAATGTAACCTACACTAAATGATGATAATGATTCGTCTCACCGATTGTGACTGAGCCATACTGTTCAAAAATAGCACTCCTGAACCCTTTAAACAAGTCACTCGAAGCAATACATTAATTACTAAGCGATGAAGCACATCGCTCATAAATATCGAATTTACCGCGGCCATGCCATCTTAATGAAGTCCGAGCGACAATTATACACTTTTTGTGCCCCATTTTGTCAATGTCCTGATGTCATCTTTGAACCGGTTATGTATGGTTAAGTTTGAGCCATAACAATACAAATTTACCATCCTAAATACAACTAAATCCCACCTATGCTTTGCTTGTAAATTCTTCCGATGGGTAGCAGCGTCTGAAATACAGTCATCGTCAATCGCAGTCAGTCCACTGCTGGACATAGGCCTCTCCTTATGATTTCCAAAATGACCGGTTGGAAGTGGCCTGCGTCTATCGTTTGCCTGCAACCTTTTTCAGGTCATCTGACCATCTGGTCGGTGGATGTCCAACGCTGCACTTGCAATACAATAAGCCGTCAAAACTGCGCTCGCCAACCCACCACCTACCAATCGTGGCGAGTATGGCAAAATCTCCATGGATCTATTAAGATCCATGAGAAAGGCCCATGTTCAGCTGTGGACGTCTTGTGGCTGAAATAATGATGATTAAACAATACCGATACAAATACTCTACAATAAACAAAAAAAAGATAAACACACAATAAATAAATAAACAGAATCTTAAATAATTTCGTCCTAATTTAGGTAAAATGAATGAATCAATGAATGAACACTTTATTGCACCATTTACAAACAAAAGAAACACATAGTTAAATACATACATAATACATACCATCACGCCCTTACTACGGATTTCCATTAGTTAAATTTAATTCACTAAAATTAATAATATATCTGCAATATCCTTTAGTAATGTGTAGCAAAATTCTATTCTCGTCCATTCTGGATATGTCATTCAATGGTCGTAACATCCCATAGGATTGATGCAGCCCACCCGGATGACATAAAGGTAGTCGTGTTGAATTTTTCATCTGTAACGGACAGCAGCGGTCGAATCTTTTTGCTGTATAGGAGGTCGATTTTCGAATTACACCGCCTTCGAAAATATTTTTTTTTTCCGTGTGCAAAAATTTTACTTTTTTGTTTTTGACATTTTTATGTGTGGTTCTATTAATTCAAGGAACTAGAGAAAGCGATTTTTTGGTTCAATGCTAGTCGAAAAAATACGTTGTGCAAAAATAGAAAATTTATTTTTGAAAGTGGGGTTTTACATCTTATAGTGCTTAAAGCTACTGAAATACGTAGCTATTTTGTGGGTTTAAAAGGAAATTTCCCATTTTTGTTCTATATTTTTAATTGCATCTTTCTGCCGAAGACCGGGGGAAGTAGAGAAGTAAGAGACGTAGGACATTTTGTAAGGAGTAGTCCGTCTGGGGAAGTACCTCCACCCTACAGAAGATCGTAGCGAAATAACACTGTGATGCAGTGTTGTGTTCCTGCTGGTGAGTAGGGTCGCCAGGCTCCACAGGGGTCGCTGTGCTGACAGCGGACAGGACGGCAACGCGCTCGTGACATCTCCGGTGTTGCAGGCGTTCATAGGCTGTACGCCTGTTTGTCTACTTAGTTGTATAAAAAAAAAACATAATTCGATTATATATTTTTTTAAATGTTGGCAACTAGATTCTCAACTGTTCTAAGATACAATAATAAGACCACGTAATAGAAATTGTGGTGGTCACGAAAACTACTTCGAAGAATAGAAATTCCCATGAAAAATTCTTATACGAGTTTGAAAATCATCGGTGGATTGTGAAAATTAACTCCCTATGCGTTTAATTTGTCTACTATTTGCCGCCGCTGACGGCCTGCGCTTGCGACAAGATGGGTTAGTCTTCCAGCCATGGGGAACAAAAATTGGCAGGATGATTTCTTGTTTTCGCAATTGATACACATTCCATGAACGCTGCAAAGTTGTTGCAAAGTTAGGTGTGAATGAATAAGCTGATGGATGCGATAAAAATCGTATTAAAATAGTTTATTTATTTAAATAATTGCATGATTAAAACCCAGTTATTTGTAGGCGTATGTTATTACCTATGTCATAAACATCAATTCAGCTAAGTAAGGTCACTGCCGGACATAGTTAAATCTATAAAAACTCGTATTCTGATTCTTAAAGATTCTTCTTTAGTGTTTTGATAATTTGAATAGAAATTAATGTCAATGATTACACAAATAATTATTGTACTTATCATGTGAAATTTAACTCATAGCTCAAGTGTTGTAGGTTGCTAGTGTATTTTTGTTTGTTCAATGAATTTAATAATATACGTTTAATCGTTAAACTTTAGTGATTATAATATTATTTATTAATCACAAGAAGCAAAATGCTAAAAAAGAACTGAATTTATATACAATTGAACTAATTAAAATCATGAAATATCTCTACAATAAGGTCGATCATTTATTTGTAGCTTACTAGCTTTTTCTCGCAGCTCCACTCGCGACAAAAAGTAACCTATATTTGACCCCGGGTCTTCAACAAATTTCATCAAAATCCGAAAAAATACGAGTCGAAAATTTGATTTAAATCAACTGACAAATAAGTAAGTTAATTGACTCAAAATAGTCATCACATTGGATGATAGACTACAAAAAATGTATGATACAACTTTTTGTATTCGCTTTCATTTGATCGTCGGCGTCGTTTGCTGGGTCATTAATTAGGGAAATGTTGTCTGTCTGTATGTCTGTTTGTCTCTAGGCTCTGGCAGGACGGTGGGAACACGCATATGCGATTTGTAGTTGCTGATAAATAATTGAGAGAGATTGTTTTTATTACTATATAATTTTTTGAAAAAAAAATGTTATTTTATGTATGTATGTATGTAAAAATTGTTACAACAAAATAGAACACAACAAGAGGCGGTCTTATCCCTGATAGGGATCTCTTCCAGTCAAGTCTTCAAGTCCAGTTATTTTATGTGAAATGAATTTATTTTTAAACATAAAATTACTGAAATTCTGTTTTTGACTGTGTTAACTGGTTGACTGGAAGAGATTATTACTTCAGTGATAAAGTCCGCCTTTGTACCTCTCTGTATTTGTTGATGTGTGTGTGTATTTTTTTTCGTGTACAGTATTTTAATTGTATTGTATTTGTGTTGGTACTTGGAGCCATCTAAATGCCGATAAAAATGATTCCGCTGGAAGTACGAATCCGTAGAAATGATGGTTCGTTCGTTAACCACTTTCGTTGTAATACGGTTGAAACATCGGAAATAGGGAATACCGACTTGTTTAAGAATCACACGTTTCGTGACGGGGTCAAGGAGACTCTTATTTTATACAATTAAGTAGGCGTACGGCCCACATGATGGTAAGTGGTTACCGTAGCCTATGAACGCCTGCAACACCGGAGATGTCACGAGCGCGTTGCCGGCCCTGAAATCATTTTTTTCACTCCCTTTTTGAAGGCTCCCATGTTATAGTCACTAGGGAATGGAATCTATAATAAGGATTTTTTATATTTGAATTTATATCTAAAGGATTTTTTTCACGCCCTTTTAAGCCTTCCTTTTCTCACAAACGGACCCATGGACAGCTAGTAAAGAATTTCTGATACCCATTACCCGACTTACTTCTTACAGTCGGTAAAAACTTCATATTGTACATTGTTTAAGTGCGCCCGCGCACATATTTTTACACTTCTTATCAAAACCCCGGCACGGAGAGAGGTTTATGGTCGTTTTAAAATTTTCCGTATCACTTTAGCGTTTTAAGTAGACTTAAGTTAAGGAGAATTACATCATGAAGTTGAGTAAATAATATAGTGGGTGTTTATTTACGATTTTCGGCTTAATAAGGACGACTCCAGGGATCTTTTACTTTTTTTTTTATACAACTAAGTAGGCAAACAGGCGTACGGCCCACCTGATGGTAAGTGGTTACCGTAGCCTATGAACGCCTGCAACACCGGAGATGTCACGCGTTGCCGACCCTGAAGGAATTTTTTCACGCCCGTTTTGAAGGCTCACATGTTATAGTCACTAGGGAATGGTTTTGGCGGGAGTACTGTATGAGTAATATAAATAACTCATTTCTTCGTTTGCAGACGAAAGCGACTACCTTAACAGGTTTATGTGTCAAATTTCAGTTTTATGTGTCAATTTCAGTTTTATGTGTCAAATTTCAGTTTTAAGTGTCAATTTCAGTTTTGTGTCAATTTCAGTTTTATGTGTCAATTTCAGTTTTATGTGTCAAAGTTCAGTTTTATGTGTCAAATTTTGTAGCTTCTCTTATAACTGGGTACAATCAGGGAATTTATAATGAATTTATTTTATAGACAAATCCATACTAATATTAGAAATGCGAAAGTCTGTATGTCTGTCTGTCTTTCTGTCTGTCTGTCTGTTACGCTTTCCAGGCCAAACCGCTGAACAGATTTTGATGAAATTTGGTATGAATATAGTTGAAGACCCGGGGTCAAGCATAGGCTACTTTTTGACGCAGGCGGAGCTGCGGGAAACAGCTAGTATTGAATAAAACCTGTCTATATGTGACAAAGAAAGCTGTTAAGAATCTGAAACGTTAGGTGGAAATAAATTGTAATGAACACATTAAAACCCGTATTAAAAGAGTAATAAATCGTATAAACGTGGTCTTTGACTATGGGCCTCATAAGAAAGCTCAAGGTCGCCCAGAGAGCTATGGAGAGGGCGATGCTCGGTGTTTCCCTACGAGATCGAATCAGAAATGAAGAGATCCGTAGGAGAACAAAAGTCACCGACATAGCCCAGCGGATTAGTTCTTTGAAGTGGCAGTGGGCGGGGCACATAGCGCGGAGAACCGATGGCCGATGGGGCAGAAAGGTTCTCGAATGGCGACCACGTACCGGTAAGCGCAGCGTTGGACATCCACCGACCAGATGGTCAGATGACCTGAAAAGGGTCGCAGGCAGACGCTGGATGCAGACTGCTGCCAACCGATCATTTTGGAAATCATTGGGAGAGGCCTATGTCCAGCAGTGGACTGACTGCGGCTGAAATGATGATGATGATGATGAAATCGTATTAAAATCCACACTAATATTATAAAAGCGAAAGTCTGTTCCTCTGACCACCTACCATAAGGCCGCATTCTTGTTTACTAAATCGTACAGGAAAGAGCTGTGTAGATGAAAATTCATATAATCAGTATTTAAGTATATAAAATACTAGCTATTTCCCGCAGCTCCGCCTGCATCAAAAAGTAGCCTTTGTTTGATCCCGTGTCCTCAACTATATTCGTATCGAATTTCATTAAAATCCAATCACCGGTTTGGCCGTGAAAGGGTAACAGACAGACAGACAGACTTTCGCACTTTTAATATTAGTACAGATTATAATATTACCGTTTATTAAAAGAAAAAAAAAATACTGTCAAAGTAGTGTTTTACCCTTAACAGCTATACAAATGAAGTCGAATTTAATCTCTTATACAAATTATTATCTGCAGCTTAACACCAGCAAATTATATCTCCGCTAAGTTTACGAGTGCAACTTTAAGTTTGGATTGCAACGAATTTCTTACTAAGTGATTAACTGTTTCCTCTTTACAAACTTGATTGAAAGGGCTTGTTTGAGGTGTTTTTTTTTTAAATTAAGCATTCAGTTTGAGTTTAAGAACAAAAATAATTTTTGTTCTCAAAAGAATCTTCAGTGAAAAAAAAATTAAACTCATTAGTAAAAGTGGACTAAAAATTTGTGGCCTTTAAACGTCAGGTAAATAAATAGAGTCGTCCACCCAGAAAATTTGGATATTTATGGTCAAATTAATTCCATGTTGATTTCTTCGTCCTAACGTGTTTTTATTAATTGTGTTTTCAGCTTACGCTATGAAGTCTTAGGTACGCTGTAAGTTGTGGTTCTAGATGAGGGCACTGGTTATTATGATAGAACAAGTGTCCTCTAACTTCCGTAACCCTTTTTACAGGGAAACCAGACCAAATGACAACGTTTACCACTAACACTGTCAAATTTTTTCAGACTACCTAAAGCCATCTACCACAGACCAACGGCTTAATATCTTTCAATTACAACCGGGACCAACAGCTAAGCGTGCCTTTCGAAGTACGGATGAGGTCGAGATAAAAAATGTCACTAATGGCGACCAATCCAATTCGGGTCGCGTCTCGCCGTCGCTTGACACGCCGCATTCGCTACAAATACGCGCATCGCGCTCGGCTTCCATTTATTTTATGACGGAGTTAACAGCCAGTGTTAGGACGCATGTAACTATAGAAACTTTAACATTTCTCAAAATCCTTAAAAACAACTAAAAAGATAATCAGACTTCATCCAAATTGCGTCCAGTCAAAAGCTATTATTATAACCTAAAATTGACATTTCGCATAAAACCAGATCCCTGGCACCGGTTTCTGGCCACCTCAATTAGTACTTTCCAACGCATACCAATACCGCGCAGGGCATCTTCAGTCTGCCTTATTTGGATAGTAGGATACACACGAGGTAGCGAAATCTTAAGATGAATGTATCTTCAGTTGAGGATTTCGCAATGATGCTGTTTTAGTTATGAAAGTTTAAAATTAGAATGCAGAATTGCTTTATTCCACGAGCAGTTATAAGGGCTAGATTGTTTCTTTATTTCGCTATATTATAAATATTAGAAATAGGTACGTCATTCTTACGTTAACAACAATTTTAATCAGGTTCTATTTTAAAGAAATGGCAGAATTTTTGAAATTTCTTTCATTGTTTTGTGAATTTTGGTTTTATTAGATAATAGAGTAATAGTAGCTAGTTTATCTAATTTTTATTTTTATTTTACCAAAGCGGATGCCATATATTATGGCCACGTCTTACGGAAACCATTTATTACGTGGGGCACAAGTGTTTAGCCATGATGCCTCCACCAGGCTCTGGTAGAAGGAGTGCGCCCTAAAACTGCTGGCTTGACATTGCAGAAATAGATATGCCCGTTAATGGTTTCACAACTAGGGATACCAAAGACCGGGCGAAGTAGAGTAGAAAGAGTAGGAGAGCAAACCTTGGACTCGAATAGAGATAGAGATAGCAAATCCCGAGAAGGGACATAGGCAAATGTAGAAGACATAACAAAGTATCATGCGAACCAAGTAGTTCTTCGAAGAAAAAATTGGTTATCTATAAAGTCGGTTTACCGACGGTAGTTTGACGTGACAACGTCAAACATTACAGTAGTATAATACACATGATCATGCCTCTCTCTCGTTCGTGCCGCGCTCTCGCTTGCGGAACGCGACAATGAGCGTAACGGGACAATGACGTCATCTTTTTCGTGCATGCAGCCCGTAGTATCGAGTTATTAGACGTTGTCACGTCAAAAATCATGTCTTTAGATCGATCTCAGGATCCCAAACTCACTTACGTAGTAAGGCGGCGGCGCTTAATAAATCAATAGTGGGCGCGGTGCCACGGTACTTTGTCCGTGGTCATTGATGGTGTAATGTCCGAGGAAAGTTCAACCGATTTTGGAGCAGGTTAATTCTTATTACACATATCATCATATTTTGGCATGGGTTATATTTTGTGCTACCATCAGCGCTGCCTCAAATACAACTACTATTATTGTCACATAAATTTAATAGCTGAGTACCGTGTCCGTGACGTGAAGCTTCTTCTATGTCCTTTTGTTTTTAGTGCCCACCTCTTGAACAATGATGATGATTTTTGTCACGATATTTTGAAGCTGGATGACATCGCGGTGCCTATAAATACTAATATCTATCGTGCTTGTACGCGAGCATGAGCAAATAATATTTTGTTTGATTCCATATTTTCTTATATACGTTACATTTTCTTCCTTTAAACGCTCTTCAAAATTTTTTTGTTTTAAACCAATATATATAGTAAAAAATCAATACGAAAATTAATCTCTTTAAACAATTTATTGTTGGGGTAATATGGGCAAGAGATCCATCCATTCTGGGATAAGTCCGCCATTGTGTGTACACTGGACGTCATTTTCTTTTGTTTTTCTCTAGAAGAAAAGTGGGAGCGTGGTGGGGACATCATGCTATCTCTTTTGTACACATGAAAACAAGTACCAGTGACGTCAATGCATACACAGTGCATCCTTTTCTTGTTTTTGACAGTTTCCCCTTGCACCGAATTTCAATAGCTTATAACTTATTTATTTATGAACGAAATTAAAAAAATCTTTCTGTTTTCAGTTTCTGGAAGGGAAATGTTTGATATACATAAATTGAGTGGAATACTCAATTGTGATTCGCTTTGCTGTACTCGAAGCCTATGTTGCTCGGTTAATTAAAATGCACAGTACAAGATTCAGATTTATATTCCAAACATGTACTGACACCTAAATGACTTGTTTTTGTTCCATCGCGTAACTCAGTCCGCTATTGCCAATACTTTTTATAACTTCCCATTTTATTTTATTGGCATCCGAATTTGTGCTGTAATGACGCCATTATTGAGATTTTATCACTCCGTAATGAGAATAGTAGTGGCGAAAAGGACAATTAAAACCGAGCCTGTTCTCGCTTTACTGTAAGATTCACTGAAGTGTGTTTAATTTCGTATTGTATTATTACTTTGGACAGGGACAAATTACTGTAATAGAACAACATTCTCACTGGATCCGCTATTGAATTCGCCAGTTTTCGGGTAAACATACCTATTTGAAGTAATTGTTCTTATAATATGCTTTTTCTAAATTAACTGCTAAAACTCTGCACCACACGTCGACTGTATTATAACGTACACCTATCTATATGTATATGGAGGATTAAAATTTGTATTAAGTAGGTACTTTTAGGGCTAATTTACCCGCGTATCCGTAGCGTATGCGCGTGTTAAGCGACTACGTGACGCGACCACAACTGGATTGGTCGCCATTTATTGGCATTTTCTATCTCGAAAGGCTCGTTAAGCCGTTGGCCCCGGTTGTCAAGTAAGTCATTAAAAAGTAAGAACAGAATAAAAAATAAGGAGATATGGGAACATGTCATCTGGGTTTATATATTTTTAATTTGAAAATTTGATACATCTTAAAATGTGTAAGCTCACACAAATAAAGCACGCATTCATTGACTCCATTTACTACCTGTTCGATAAATGACTCCAATTTCTTTAACGATCTACATAATAAGGTCTAGTTCACACGATTAAGGTAGATTTTGACGAGCATTTTATATCTCGATGCAAATTAGATGCTAACGTACCTTTGATTACGCCGCTTAAGTTATTAGTAATTATAAAAGCATTTTTAATATTGGTTCACACCGGTAGCAGTTGCAAATAACTGTATATTTTTTATTTATTGTGTGATTAAATTCAGATTTGTGTTTATGATTTATTTTTTTAGTTAAGTTTTGAACTGACTACCATATTGTTTGAATCTCTGTTAATTGTTTGAGGTTTTCATTTTTCTTGAGACAATTAAAAAATTTACTATTTCTGTTTGTACGCTTGATGGCGCAGCATGGCGTTCAGATTTTTTTTTTGACACTTTGTAACCAGTAGCCCATGTCTGACAAATAAATGAATGAATTTGAATTTCAAGTCAAGTTTCAGGCTCTACCTAGTTTAGATGCCAGTACACATTAAACTAATATGGTTAGTTTGTTTAAAATATATTTTTTTGGAATTTTTCTAAGTGATTAGTAAAATGTCAGTTTGTGAATGCTAAAATGAATGGTTGAATGATTGCTTTCTTTGCACGTATCCTCTTTATTAAATACTTTAAAACATATTAAGACATGTATGAAACAAGTCAATCAAAAAATTACTTGTATATAAAAATGAATAAAAATAATATGTTTGACCTTTTCTGTTAAATCGATTTGTGACAAATCCTTATTTTATATGAGTTAGTTTATACAATGTAAGTAATATTTTAGTACATAAATATGGACATTATATTTAAATAGAGACTAGACACAAGAGCTTACCAGAAAGAGTGATTAAAATATTGTTTTCACTGTCATTTAACCTTAAATATAAATTATTAAAAATATGCATAAAATTAATCATTTTAATAATATTGAGATTGATAAATCAGGTTAACATACAAGACGGAAACTCATACATTTAACCCAATGCTATCAATTGGTCATCGATATGTCAAAACAATACAATGCATTGAGGAACAACAACACAATTAAAAATTTATTTAAAAATCGACTCTCAGTTTCAAGAAAAAATTAAAATCAGGATGTGTTTAACTTGTTCATCAACACATTTATTTTGCATTATCTTTATTTATAGTTCACTTTCATAGTATTGGCATTCGCCGAGTTTAAATGAAACCGCCATTTCTTTTCATATCACCACGTTATGACGAATTTCGACTTTTTTATTTCGAAAAATTATAATTTTAAATTAATACTACTTTTAAGCACTTTGGCTCATCAAAATGCGCATATAGTAGTGCTTGTTTTAAAGGTTTTTAACTTACATTCAATTATGCATTATCCTTGAATTTTAAGATAATTTTAGGGAGATTGGACGGTAGGTGTTGGCGAAATTTTTCACTGTCGACAAATTTAGAGGCTCCTTTGATGTAGTCATGACGAAAATGATAATTAAATGAATTTAAATTGTTTTTCCATAAGCCAAACAAAAGAGGAGGATATTATTCTATTGAAAATCTAAAAAATGGTTCCGTCTTTTTATTTAATTTAATTTATTACGCCAGAAGTTTATTATGGTAAATGAGTGCAAGCCAAATGACTTTCTGCGAAATGAAGTTTCTACTATCCGCCATTACGCTTTTTAAAAATATGACATCTATTACTAATATTATAAAGCTGAAAAGTTTGTATGTTAGATTTGAAAAATTCTTTTGGTGTTACATAGACTATTTATCGAGGAAGGCTATAAGCCTAAGCGAAGTCGGGACAGGCTGCTAGTAAAATTATATGCCAAAAAGTGTAGACCACATTATTTCATCATCGTTTCAACTACAAAGAATCCACATCTATATATTTCTATTTGTGTCCAAAAATTTTATAATCGATAATTTGCAAAAACTGTCTAAAATTCAATTTAATTTCACCGTAAGACCTAACAGTACAAAAACCCTATTGGTCATGGTACTAATTCTCACCGAATGACTTCACACCTTGCCCTAAGCTCATTACACCTAATTAAGACTGTCGTGCGGTGCGGCCTAGGCTTTATAAGGGGTGATGTGCACCACATAGCCGCGTCGTGGACAAAGTAAATGATAGTACGGCTACAGTTTAGCTGATGCGATAAGAGACAGCGGTATATTAAATTTAAATTTATTTCGTTTCACCTACCCCCACAATCTTTTTTATCCATAATCTATTTTCCTAAAGGTTGCCTGCAAGAAATAATTGCTAATGCGATAAGGCCACCTTTTAAACAAGGTTTTTATTATGATTAATTGTTATTGACAATGTTTCCTTGCAATGTAGTGTTTTGTTTTGTATTGCAATAACTTTTATTGTGAAGTGTTGACATTATGTATTTGACAGCTGTGACTTACACAAGATTGGAGAATCAAATTAAAAACATATCATTCAATTATTAATGAAAATCATTCGACTTACCCGTTTTGAGTGAGTGACGAATTAAAAAATTGTATTCCAGCTCTTGTATGAGTGCAAAGAAAATTTATCAGTTTACTAATTTTACGTTTTTTGCCAATTTTCTTTTCTTTTGGTTGCAGTCGTTTTGTATACGACTTAAGATTAAACACATTTGTAAAGTTTTTTTTTGTATATGTAATAGTTTAAAATTGATGGTATCTGACTGATAACAGATTCCATCAACAACATAATGCTCAACATGTTTAACGTCAAGCATGTCAAAAAATTATGTCAATATATTTATTGCTGCTGAAATATCTTTTATAAACTTTATGAAACAAATCCGCTGTTAGGAGATATTGCAGCTGTATATAGTCGCTGTCAATCAGGCGTCAGCCTATAGATTTATCGGCATTACCCTATTTAGCTGTGACTAGGAAACGCAGTGATGGAAGTCGAAAATTGTTTATTTTATTAACATTATTTATTGATTGTGGCTTTATTCCCTTTTATAGAGCATCCCTTTTTGTGATGATTGGATTTGAGTTTATGAAGTGAGTAATCCTCTAAAATATATGTCTTTATAAGGCAAAGAAAATAATTCAATATTTAATAATGGTTTATAAATAAAATTGAATTGCGAGGAGCCTTGTTAAAATTCCATAGGCAATCTTTGCACTGGTTTGAGCTCAGCTTTAATACAGGAAGACTTGCTATAAGTTTTAGTATGTCTGGTGTTGTACAAGCCATTTTGCTAATATATGTATACTGTATACGTGGGCGCACTATAAGTTTCCGGAATGAATATGAAAAAATACTATTAAAGGTACAAAATTAATTTATTGTTTTTCAAAATAATCTCCCTTGGCGTCTATGCACTTTTTCATTCGATGAAACCAGTTTTGAAAACTTTTGTGCCACTCCTCTGTGGTGACCTCTGAAACGTGTTTTTCATACTCCTCGACAGCCTCTTCTGGTGATGAAAATCGTTGACCGCGTAATTGGTTCTTAATTTTTGGGAACAGAAAAAAGTCACAAGGTGCCAGGTCGGGACTGTATGCAGGATGACTCATGAGTTCTACATTTTTCGCCTTCAAAAAGTCGTTCGTCTGTCTGGCCGTGTGAGAACTAGCATGGTCGTGGTGCAGGATGATACGGCGTTTACGGTTATTTTTACGGAGTTCGTCAATAACTTCCGGCAAACAAATGGTCGTGTACCAGTCACTATTCACTGTACGACGATTCTCTAAAGCAACAGTAGCCACGTGTCCAGTTTTATTAAAAAAAGAAGCAATCATCCGCTTAGATGCACTTTTCACGCGCGCCACTTTGGTTGGTTTCGGCTCATCTTGAAAGACCCATACGCTCGATTGCTGCTTTGTTTTGGGATCGTAGCAATAAATCCATGTTTCGTCACCTGTTACTATGTCCCACACCAAATTTCACGCACCTTCGTTGAATCTGGTAAGCATGGCACTGCACCAAGTGACGCGGTCCGTTTTTTGAGCCTCGGTCAAATTGTGTGGGATCCACCGCGAGCACAGCTTTCTCACACCCAAATGTTTGTGTAGGATTAATTGTATTTGACTAATGCCTATTTCTAAGGATGCGCGAATTTCATGGTAGGTCACATGCCTGTCTGTTTCAATCATACGGCGCACAGCATTGATGTTTTTGTTGGTCACAGCGGTGGACGGCCGACCATCGCGAGATTCGTCACTGAGATTTATACGACCACGCTTGAATTCTGCAAACCAGCTATAAACAGTTGTCTTGCATGGTGCTTCATTGCCAAAAGCTGTTTCAAGCCGAGCGATGCTCTGTTGAGCTGTCAAATTACACTTAAAATCGTAGAAAATCATACTACGAAAATTTTCCCGAGTTAAATCCATGTTGATGCAGACACACAATTTTTTAAATGGCGCCACAAGGTAAAATCAAAAGACAGTCAGATGAAACAAACTGCATTCTACAGCCAAAGAGTTCTATTTTCAAATGTTGCAATAAATTTTTAAATATTGTTTATGTAAGTGGCCAGTTCCGGAATCTTACAGTGCGCCCTATGTATAATCTTTTTCCTAATAGTTGACTAATACAGAAGAGAATGCCATTCAGTCCCTTGTGGTATATTAAACTTTTGATAACTGTATAGCGTAATCTGTGGAATTCGTTATAAAAAAACAATTACCCTGGTCTAATTTGAATGAAATTTACATAAAAATATCAATAGCAAAATTAACTTAAAAAATTTATTACCGACTAAGATGATAAGATTCCATTTTTAATTGTAAATAATTGTTATTTCTAATTTGTAATTAACCCTAAGAAGTAACCTAAAGCGTGCCAAATGACAGATAATTAAAAAAAAAACATGCTCTCGATCCGTATCATTAATAACAATCATTTTCCGAAGTACAGTTTAGGAGATATAAATGTTCAAAAATAGCTTTAGCTCTTTTTGTTAGCAACAGTACTCGTACAATCCGAGTATGACACGTATGAGGTGACATTCTAACATAGAATAGCTCTTTACTAACACAAAATGGATCTTTCTTATCTGAATAAAAATTATTTGCACACTTTTTGAAAATTTGTATTTTATTTATTTATTTGTAGTTTATTTTCATACCAAAAAAAAAACGCCTGTTCCAGAGAGAAGTATACTTACGAAGCCACGAGTGAAAGCTACATAATGCCATAGACTTATAATTCCAGACAATAATAAAAATGTCACTTTGGTTGATTTTTCAGGTTGCTGACATTGTGGAAAGACCACTAGCATGCCAAGATAACCATCTTGAAGTGGAAATGGCCTGTTCACATTAGTCGCAGGGATCATGGACTGGAGACTATGTCAAGGGCACAGCAACCGTAGCACACCAATTACTCGTTGGAGGGACCACATCCTCAGAGTGGCAGGTCCGTTATGCAAGACCAGGATAACTGGCGTGCAATAGAGAATGTCTATGTCCTGCAGTGGACGATTTAAGCTGAAGAACAATTGCCACATTCCACAATAGGCTACTTGACTGTATTCATACTTGGTTAATATGGTTATCTATACTAAACAAAATGTACACTAAAAAGTAATCGATTCTAAAAACAACAACAAAATTGGTTGTTAATTAAAGGCAGTAATTCGATTTTAAAGTTTTCTTTAGAAGTGGGAGCGTGGTGGGGACGTCTTGCTATCCCTTTTGTACGCACGAAACCGAGTGGCAGTGACGTCACAGCTCACACAGTGCATCCTTTTCTTGTTTTTTGATTGTTTCCCCTTCCACCGAATTTAAAGGCTTATAACTTATTTATTTTTGAATGGATTACAAAAAATCTTTCATAATTCTGTATCTGGAAATAAAAATATTGATATGAAAGAAAAAATTAAAATTAGTAGATTACCCAATTTTTTAAATATATACAGTGGTTAGAAGACCTAAAGAAGAGCATAGGCAAGCGCTAGATGCAGGTTACTTTCACCCAGTTATTCTGTAAAAGCCTACGTCCAGCTGTATACAGCTCATATCCCATTATAATGTGCGCTACTGAAATGATCATGATACGTCATACTCATAATACCGTAGTGACCGCAGGGTAAGGTTTATCTGTTCCAGAGTGTACATCACCATACAAGGCGCAGGTCGTTGACCCCAATAAAAAATCAATTAATAAGAGAAAACTTTCGCCAGACCAAAGTCATTCATCTTCAAGCCTTTTTCATCGATACGGTTTTTGCAAAAATCGAATGACATGTTAACGATATGACTTGGTCTGATTAAAATTAATCGATGGGGCTATCGTCGGCTACAGAGATATGTAATTGTTTTTTTCTTAATATCACTTCATTTCGATAATTGATAATGTTTCGCGGCATTGTGAGTTGTGATAAAGGATGTAAGTCTACTTTTTGTCAATATGTCGGATAGATTGGAAAATTGACAGATCAAAAATTATGCCATTGCTAAGTTGCCAGTTATCATTAAAAGTGGGTCATATACTTGATTATCAATGGAATTATAGGTGAAATTTAAGTCTTCCCAGTCGATTAGCACTTTTTAAATGGCAGTGGGTATATAGCCCGAAGAATCTCCAATGGCGACCGCGCACCGCGGTACACCACCGACTAGATATCATCATCTGACACCTGAAGAAGGTCGTAGACATGCGCTGGATGCAGGTCATTCTGAAAATCCTTGAGGCCTATGTCCAGTAGTGGACTGGATGTGATAAAAAAAGAAAGTTTAGAATCTTGCGTGCTCTTTAGCCATATTGTTTTTTTTCGAAAAGACTTTTTTTTACATATTTTTGAAAAGGTCATCCAAAAAATATTTTAACATATTATTAGCGACCTGTGATATATAACTATAAAGTGTTAAGCATATATTTATGTATTGATATGATTGTGTTCCAAGACAAAAAGCAATTGACCCGATAAAAATGTATTGATAATTTTTTTTTACACAATCCACTATAAATTGTATCAGTTTTTTTGGTCCGAATCCCCGCACTAAATAAGTCCAAGACTTCAGACGTTGATGCACATGAGTCGGTAAGGGAACAGAGGAAATGTTTGGGCTTAGTTTGGTTTACTAAATCAAGGTATATTAAGGACAAAATAAGATGTTACGATTTTTCTAAGTAAAATATTTATAGAAATAACTTTAATTACCTACTGAATCTGCTTAAATAAGAAAGGTTAAAAAGAAATGTTTTGACTTACTAAATAAAAGGAATTTTTAAGATACAATAATAGATAGAATAAAGGTTATGCGCTTAGTTGTGTAAATTTATTTTACATACTTTGCGTTAGTTTACCCCCAGTATTTAATCATTCGTTAGCACATGTTAGCTAAAATACGAGTATGATTGGCTGAATGGATTTTAATCTGTTATGTCGAGTCAATGTATTGGAAAAGTAAACTAAGAGATAATCATAATCCACTTAGGATGAGTACCGTTTCACGAAAGAGTCCAATAATTTTGTTAAACTAGTCGTTTCTACTTTGCTCTACCAAAGATTTTGGATCACTCCATCGTTTGCTTTAGTGTATGATACAAAATCAACGCATCAGTATGTATGCTAAGCTATTTTACCTCTACTTCGTTATCTACTCATGCGGCTACAGTAAGATAAAATTTCGTTCGTTCCGATGCTAAGAATTCTCCGCAAATATATTTATTTCTGTACTTTCATCGATTTAAAAGTCCCAAAACTTTATCGGCAACTGTACCATTGTATTTAAATTCACAGACGTATATTACGATTACACAATATCTACCTATTTACTTGTTTTTTGCATGTTTGTTAAGACACATCTAATCTAAAATTGTAAGCTTATTTTGGCTTTTATATCAATTTTTTTTTATGAGGATTAATAATAACCACATGACATCAACTTTTCCAAAGGGCCTCTAGGCGTTGGATCCATATCCCCGCGCAAGCCTCTCAAAGGACCGGGACAACCCGTGAATCCCAAGCGGAGATAAATAGTAATTAAAAACAAATCATACAACAGATCAAAAAAACACTTTTTTAAATTTTTGATCTTATTTAAAGAGGCTTTAGTCAGAAACAGAAATGTCAGCTTCATCACAACTTTACATAAGCTATTCATAAAAATCCATACTAATATTATAAATGCGAAAGTCTGTGTCTGTCTTTCTGTCTGTTTGTCTGCTACGCCTTCACGGCCATACCGCTGAGCGGATTTTGACGAAATTTGGTATGGATATAGTTGAGACCCGGGGTCAAACATAGGCTACTTTTAACGCAGGCGGAGCTGCGGAAAACAGCTAGTTACTAATAAAAATAAAAATGTTAATGACCGATGTTTGGTAGACAATCGTTTAACCAAGAAAATATTTACTAAACATCTACCCGCTATCGAAAGAGGGGAAAAGAGCAAATTAAAAAAAAAATATCAACATTTTCAATGTAAATTGTTATATTTCGTTTGTATAAATTGTAGGTAACAATCACAAAATACACAAAATCCACTCCTGTCTCTTTTGGCAGATGACGGAATGTTACATGAATGCAATTGCCAGTAAAAGAAATTAGTTCCAATATTTTCCGCAATATGGCGAGGGCTGCTATTTTACTGGTCAGGCTATTTCGATTGACTTTTTTTAAAGAATATGATATGAAGTTAGTCATTGACTAAACCATATTTGATATTAAGAGACAGATAACTACATTTCCAGTAAGAAGAAAGCGTTCAAAACTGCAAATATTTGCATTGAAAGTAAGAACACACTGCAGCGCACCTCACTTGTTTGACTAACCCAAATTGACGAATTCAATTGTTTGACTTTGTATATTAAATAATATTAGCAACAGTTTCCTTGTCTACAGCTCGCTCTTAGTTTGTTTGTGTAGTCAACATTTTTTGGTTTTTATGGTCGCTGAATATCTAAAAAAATACTCGTATTATTTTTTACTTTTTTGTGAATTATGATTAAATATTATTTTTTACAGCAAGAACTTTGGGAAACTTCTTACCGTCTTCACGTTCAAAATACCTCTGTGTTATTATTATGGCATATGGGTCTGAAACGTGGTCCCTGATTATGGGCCTCATAAGTAAGTTCAGGGTTCTTTTTTCCTTACGAGGTCGAATAAGAAATGAGGAGATCCGAATGAGAACTTAAGTCTCTGACATAGCACAGCGGATTAGCTCTCTGAACCGATGGCTGATGGGGCAGAAAAGTTCTCGAACAGCGACCATGGCAGGCGCGTAATAGTCACATTGGCGTCATAGTGATTTTGACTAGATGAAATTTAAAATTTTTAGCTTAAATGAAATTGATTTCTTTCATCTTATTAATATTAGTCTTTAAAGTATAAACTTTAAAAATTTTCCACTTTTTCGGAACTAGTTTTTTTTTTTAATTTGAAGATATTAAGCTTAAATGCATATTCAAATAAGCCACGTAAGGCTCTAAATAAGTGCTTAGAGCTACAATAATGCTAAAACAAAAGTGTCTTGTTAATGAACAGACGTAATTAATGGGGTGCGCAAAACTAGCCCGGGAGCGCGATGTGTGCGATAGCCCAGTTAGCTAGCGGGGCCCGGTAGCCGGTCGGCCTCAGACAAGCCATATGTATTATCAAATATAGCAAATACTTACAATATGATGCAATAGATGGCGCTAAAATCAAATAATGAATGAATGAATGAACAATTTATTACACCATTTACAAACAAAAGAAAAAGAAACACATAATAGTTAAATCCAATACAACTAAATGGGACAAAGGTTATCGCTAATGCAATTTCTTCCAGCCAACCTTAATAATCTCAAGTGCCATACAAGAAGCTAAATTAGTATGTAGAACTAAATCGTGATATCAGTGTTTATAAGGATTGGAGCATAAATACAACATCCGACAGAACATCGTTGGAGCCGCGGATCCCCAGGCATGCCACCACGCCTGGTTTTCAGTTTCGTTAGGGTATAGCAGGCTTGAATCGCCTGATTGTCTGATGATTCCGTGCTTCTGAAGTCACTATTTATTAAAAGTCTATTCGCGAGGTCTACTGCACACAGAACTACTACTTGATTATTTGACACTGAGAAATAACGGTGTATACAACTATTTCTTAATAATCTGTTTGCGAGGTCTACTGTTCACAGGACTACTATTTGATTATTTGAAACTAAGCTATGACGGCGAATACAACTATTTCTTAATCTGTTTGTGAGGTCTACTGTTCACAGAAGTACTATTTGATTATTTGAAAGCGAATTGTGCGAGTTGTCTCAAGAATCGCGTGCGGTACAGTCGCAGGCAAGTTAACAAATAAATTGTATGTTCTGTATATGGAGTAGGAGATGCATTGTTACGGCCGCAAATTAATTTACTAGCGTTATCGTCAAACATAATTAGAATACATAGGGCGCACTGTAAGTTTCCGGAACTGGCCACTTACATAAACAATATTTAAAAATTTATTGCAACATTTGAATAACTAGAACAATAGAACTCTTTGGCTGTAGAATGCAGTTTGTTTCATCTGACTGTCTTTTGTTTTTACCTTGTGGCGCCATTTAAAAAATTGTGTGTCTGCATCAACATGGATTTAACTCGGGAAAATTTTCGTAGTATGATTTTCTACGATTTTAAGTGTAATTTGACAGCTCAACAGAGCATCGCTCGGCTTGAAACAGCTTTTGGAAATGAAGCACCATGCAAGACAACTGTTTATAGCTGGTTTGCAGAATTCAAGCGTGGTCGTATCAATCTCAGTGACGAATCTCGCGATGGTCGGCCGTCCACCGCTGTGACCAACAAAAACATCAATGCTGTGCACCGTATGATTGAAACAGACAGGCATGTGACCTACCATGAAATTCGCGCATCCTTAGAAATAGGCATGAGTCAAATACAATTAATCCTACACAAACATTTGGGTGTGAGAAAGCTGTGCTCGCGGTGGATCCCACACAACTTGACCGAGGCTCAAAAAACGGACCGCGTCACTTGGTGCAGTGCCATGCTTACCAGATTCAACGAAGGTGCGTCAAATTTGGTGTGGGACATAGTAACAGGTGACGAAACATGGATTTATTGCTACGATCCCAAAACAAAGCAGCAATCGAGCGTATGGGTCTTTCAAGATGAGCTAAAACCAACCAAAGTGGCGCGCGTGAAAAGTGCATCTAAGCGGATGATTGCTTCTTTTTTTAATAAAACTGGACACGTGGCTACTGTTGCTTTAGAGAATCGTCGTACAGTGAATAGTGACTGGTACACGACCATTTGTTTGCCGGAAGTTATTGACGAACTCCGTAAAAATAACCGTAAACGCCGTATCATCCTGCACCACGACAATGCTAGTTCTCACACGGCCAGACAGACAAACGACTTTTTGAAGGCGAAAAATGTAGAACTCATGAGTCATCCTGCATACAGTCCCGACCTGGCACCTTGTGACTTTTTTCTGTTCCCAAAAATTAAGAACCAATTACGCGGTCAACGATTTTCATCACCAGAAGAGGCTGTCGAGGAGTATGAAAAACACGTTTCAGAGGTCACCACAGAGGAGTGGCACAAAAGTTTTCAAAACTGGTTTCATCGAATGAAAAAGTGCATAGACGCCAAGGGAGATTATTTTGAAAAACAATACATTAATTTTGTACCTTTAATAGTATTTTTTCATATTCATTCCGGAAACTTATAGTGCGCCCCACGTATAAGGTCTTACTAAATTTACTGAGAGTAAGGCAATAGCCAAGTATATATCATGACCTAAGATTTCTTTAAGTAATCCTGTTATTTGAATTATTAATAAGTAAACATTTATTGCAAGTAGTTTTGATGTTTTTAAAGAGTTTTTTGCAAATGTCACCAAAAACATACATTACATTAAATATTAAATTAATAATAGCATTCTAAACACGACATTATGTTAATTGGAATAAAATGGAATAGAAATATACAACAACTAGCTTTATCCCGCAGCTCCGCCTGCGTCAAAAAGTAGCCTATGTTTGACCCCGGGTCTTCGACTATATATTCATACCAAATTTCATCAAAATCCGTTAAGCGGTTTGGCCGTGACAGCGTAACAGACGGACAGACAGACAGACTTAATATTAGTATGAAAGTATGGATATGGATGGAAGTATGGAATTGAATATTTTTTTTTTTATTTACGGCTACTCGCTACAATTACAGTTTCCCAAGGCGTATTGTAAGTTAAATAGGTAGGTACATATAGTTGGTATTTGACAAAAAATGAATACTTACATGCAGATATGAAACAATCTAAATATACAAATAACTAGCTGTTTCCCGCAGCTCCGCCTGCGGTATATAGCCTATGTTACTCGGTGCGAATGTAGCTTTCCAATTGTGAAAGAATTTTTGAAATCGGCACAGTAGTTTTTGAGTTTATTCATTACAAACATACACACAAAAATACAAATCTTTCCTCTTTATAATATTAGTGTAGATAATATGGTATTATAAATACAAAATAATAACTACCTTATGACTCATAGTAATTCTATACTACCAAACAACACACAATCAGGATTGCAATACCATCATTAGTACAAAAACATCCGTCGTCGTGACATTTCGATGCCCTACAAAGACTTTTCAATGATTATCTGAGAACATTATATCATTTATATCATCCAAATATCAAGGACAGGATATCATTGTTTATTTACAAAATCTAACAAAACCAACTGACCTTATAACTATGTGTTGTAAAGTTCAAAATACTTTGAATAATTCGAAATGAATTTTGTCACGTTTTGTTACAAATTCCTTTAGCGATTATTTAGAGCAGTAGTTCCCAAACTTATTTTTCTCGTGGACCACTTTCAAAATTTAACTGGTTTCGGTGGACCCCCTGCTGCTACATTTCTACCACATTCTTAAAGTCGCCAAAAAATAAAAATTGTGTCACTTCTGAGTTCTGTCCCTATATTTCGATATGTAAAATAAAAACGAAAAATGGTACATTTTATATCACTTTATTTATTAAAAGAATAGAATTACAAGAAAAAAATATTAAGGTAATATAGGTTCAGGTCATAATTTTAATTAATGGGAAGGATGTATCTGATGGAGTGTCAGCAAACGATCAATGTTTGGCTTTATTTTTGTGAGCAATAACCGCAAATCCCCCCGCTCTGTGATGTTTAATTTGCTCCTTTTTTTTGTTAAGAGGTTTGTAACGGCACTAAAACTCCTTTCGACAAGATATGACGAGGGAAAAGCTATTAAAAATTTCCTTGCGATTTCCCACAGTCCAGGATATTTTTCGGGTATTTCTGCTTGCAGCCAAAATGTTGGGTAGCCTTTTCTAAATTTCACCTTCAGCTCCTCATTAGTGCTTAGCTCGAGCAGCTCCTCTTGTAATACAACATTGGCCACTTCCGTTTCATCAAATGGATTTATTATCCATGGTGGTATATCCATCGTCAGTATATCTTCAAACCTGGTTTTGAAGTCATCATGCAGGGCACTTAAATGTTGACTGTAGGTATGGATATCCTCATCAATACATTCTACCTGCGACAAGTTTGGAAATTGAGAGAATTCGCGCCGACTAATGTTTTGCTTCATAAATTTCAATTTCCCAAGAAAAGCCGAAATTATCCCCTTTGTTTTTATTAAATTCAGGCTGTCCCCTTGTAACTGCAAGTTAATATCATTAAATTTTTTAAACAAATCTGTCAAATACGCAATGTCTGCTTTGAATTTGATCAAGTTTTCTTTTAAATCTGGATCTCTACTTTCTAAGAACTCTAATATGGAATCGAAAACAGAGTAAAATCTCGTTAAGCATGCACCTTTCGACAACCAGCGTACTTCAGTATGTAAGAGCAGTCGTTGGAAGTCTTCATCATTTTCGTCGCACAATTGAGCAAATAAACGTGTATTCAATGCATTGCTTCTGATTTTGTTGACAGCTTTTATTACAAAATGAAGAGATTGGTTCAACCTGTCACTTAAATGTTTTGCCACAAGATGTTGTCGGTGGATTACGCAATGAATAGCTGTAAGTCCTGGTATAATTCTTTTGAGATGACTTATAAACCCACGATATCGCCCGACCATTGCAGGAGCTCCGTCTGTTGCCACTGAAATAATGTTTGTAAATGGGATCGATTTTTCCGTAAAAAAATTACTCAGGACATTAAATATTGATTCGCCTTTAGTGTCAGTCTCCAAAGTTCTGGCAAATAGCAATTCTTCGTGAATTTCTTCCTCAACAATAAATCGGACATATGCCAATAGTAATGCTTCATTACTGGGTAACGTTGACTCGTCCAGTTGTATAGAAAAATGAGTTTTTTGCAGATGATTGCACAAAAAGCTTTCGATATCAGAGCTCATTTCATCAATGCGTCTTTGTACAGTATTGTTACTTAATGGAATTCTTTTTAGTACGTCAAATGGAGATTTGTGCAAAACAGTTTTTAAAACCTCTTCAACAGCGGGTAAAATTAATTGTTCTCCGATAGTGTGCGGTTTTCCAGATTTTGCTAAAAGTAATGAGATATTGTAAGATAAGCCCGCAAGCCATCATCGTTACTTTGAGATGTTCATATTTTTCTTTCAATGTTTGAAAATATTTTAAATCTTTACCTATTTTATCAGTATGACACCTTTTTAGATGATCTTCGAGCTTTGATGGTTTCATAGAGTCATTGCTCAAAACTTTGTTGCATAATAGGCACATGGGCAATTGTTTGTCTGCCTCTGATGGAACAAAACCATATTTCAAATAATTGACACTATATTGTCGACATTTTTTCTTTGCTGTAGCCATGTTTCGTGTCAGTTACCTTACCTGTAAAAAAAATGTTTTAGTAACCAAGTTTTTTTCTGAATATAGGTATCACACCGCAGCCTTTGTCAGCACGCGGAAATAGAATTACGGCTTGTAAAGGGACCAACTAATAAACCGCTGAGACAAATACAAACGTTTTCACAAAACGGTATCAATTTTAAAGTACATAATTTACCACTAATTTTTAATAGTATAAATAAAAATTAGTGTACTCAGTATCGAATACTGATCATATTTGTGTAGGAAAAAATAAACGTCGAAATCCCAAAATTGTCCATAAAAACGATAACTAACATTTTATTAAATCAATGAGTTCACGCGCTCCGTGTATTTGCGTATTTTTTGTCTGCGGCTTCATTGTTAAAACGTGACAAACAGGCATCGAAGTTCAAGCCCCGCCCCTTTCCCGTCGCCCGCGCACCGCTCGCTCTTTCCGAAAAGGAATAGGTAGTTTTGATAAAATAGTTACTTCAAAATCAATTTAACATGATTATGAATTTACTGTTTTATAAAATTAGTAGTTATTTGCAAGAAAAATTACAAAATTAATTGCTCTGCAATATTGCTTATTCGGCCTTTTTAGAGAGGCAGTGCTTCTCTCGTGAAAAAACAATTGAATAAAACGTGCTGTGTTTGTCTTCAAATCGAAAGAGGACAATTAAAATATCTGTAAGTTACTAAGTTACCTATCTATACAGGCCGTTGTGATCAACCGACTAGTACACGTAAACAAAATACTTAAGTACTATAACAAAAAAAGGTAGGTTACTTACTTTTCTCCGGCACTAGCAAACACAGATATAAATTTTCTCACAACGTTTTTACAAATTCCGCCTTGTTTTCGAAATTCCGGAAACAAATGAATGCGTTTGGTTGCCTTTGGCATCAAGTATTTATAGTGTTGATCAAGTTCATGTCTGAACAAGCATTAAGCATTGTCGGGCGGATAGCGCTTTGCAAGTCTGTACACGAAATTGTACGTAATATCGAATACACAAGTTTGGACAAGTAACAGTCGCTTGCCTTATTAAAATATTATCTGCTTAGATAGGTACTTAAAACAATGTAGGTAGGCCCTTATAAAAACTATGCTTACATTTTTGCTCTTTACTATCAAAAGCAGATAAATTTTCGTGGACCCCCATTAACATCTTATGGACCCCCATTTTTTGTTCACGCCTACGTAGACCCCCAGCAAGTCTCCCGTGGACCCCTGGGGGTCCACCTGGACCACTTTGGGAATCACTGATTTAGAGTAACGAAATTGTAGAGCCTCAGCAAAATTCGTTTTGTCAAATAAACATTTTATAATTAATGTAAATATATTAATAAATTGTTTTCTTTATTCTTTGATACTTTTCTTGATACACTAATAATAATTTTTCTCATTTTATTTTATCTTATTCTTAGCACATTACAATTAAATAATAATTGAGAGTATCATCACTTATTCATATCGAGTGCGTTACTTGGTCAATCCACCTAGCATACCCTAGTGTCAGAGTTTTTTGGAACCACCTTTTGGCTTCTGACCACCTTTCACTAAATTAATCACAATCACTTTAAATTAATCACAATATTACATAAGATTATAAGAAACATGCTTCGTTACAAGTTAGTTCAAGTTTTTAACTTGACATTGGGCTACCACAGTCACAAAAATTCTGTATGAATTCTATGATTGATTGTTTTAATCCAGATCAGATGTTTCAAATAAAATTGACCTTTTCATATTAATAATAAAATGATTGATACTGTAGCGCATTGATGCCAAATACGGAAGTTTTCTATGCACCTTGGATACTGTTAATACTAAAGGTTATACTGTTAATTATGAGAATTAAATTTGATTAATCATTTATGACTTGATGTTATTTTTTGGTTATATCCTTTTTGATTGATTGTTCTAAAATTAAATGGATTAGAAGTATTCAATAATTAACTTTTGCTCGCGACCTAGCTCTCGTAAATCTCACGAGAATAAATGAATTCTATGTTTTTCGTATTATCAGTACGTTAACCATGAGATTTTACTGACGCAGACGCTGACGACTGGGTTAACAATTTAGTTTGGAAAACCTGTACAGTCTGTGCGTCTACATTATAAAAAAAAAATACAAAACTCTTTATTGTACAACAAGGACATACATACATACCATCACGCCTTTTTCTCGTAGGGGTAGGCAAGAGACTACGGATTTACATTTGCTACAATCCATTAAGACTTCGCTCGCTTCTTCTACGCTCATCACTCTCGTACTACACGCTCGTCGATTACGGGCACTCCTGACATCTCTCTTTTTTAATATGTCTGCGATTTGGTCGCAGTATGTTCTCCGATGCCGGCCCTTACCGACTTTTCATGTCACCTTTGTTGATACCTTTTGTAAGTCTCTTTTCATCCATCCTTTCTACGTGCCTAAACCATCTTAACATGCATTTTTCTATCTTTGCCACTACATCCTCATTCACACCACACCTTTACCTTATCTCACTATTTCTAATTTTATCGCTCAGACGTACTCCACACATACTTCGACAAGGACACATTGCCAAATACAAGCAATTACAAGAAAACACCTTGCACAAAAGGCGGCCTTTATCGCAATAGCAATTTCTTCCAGGCAACCTTTCGGAAAATCAAATAAGGATAATATAGATTGTGCGCGGTGCGTTTATGTTAATAAAATCTCGAGGTGGGCTGATTGTGGGAAATTTCAGAAAGGTTAGTTCGGTAGGAACCACTACTTATTTATCAGAAAAAATAAACTGATATACAAACTTATTCTGTTTCAAATGACAGGAAGGAGATCCATTAATTATTGAAATGTATGAAGATGAATTAATTATGTAATCAATACATGCCACCGTTGCCTACGCAGGACAAACATATTAATGCACACAATACAGCCTACTAACTTTTTAAGTAAACTAAGAAGCCTATAGCTCCATAGATATTAGAAGTTTAGAAATGATTAAAAAAATATGTTCGTCCCTCATTTGTTTTAAATTATTTACTTTAAAACAACTTATAATTAATTAAATTAAAATAAAAAATTAATTAACTTTTCTTAATTATAAACGGTAAAATGATAATATTATAACAAAGAGAAATAAAACAACAGATAGGTTTGATTACAAACTTGACGACCTCCTAGGCGTAATGGTTAACACGCGTATCAACTGCTCAGAAGATCCCAGGTTTAAACACCAGTCAGGTCAAAATTTTAAAAAAATCCTATTCTGATTGGTTTGGGTCTTAGATGTTTATGTTACTATGTATGTGTTTCTTAAAAATTTAGTAACATTGAATCAGTATACCGTTACTAAGTTCCAAACTTTGGAAATAATGTTGATTAAAATTTGCACAAAAGTTTCAAACAAAAAAAATATACCTACCTAATCATGATTTTGTCATATCATTAACAGTGCGAAAAATACAAATAGTGCGTTGTAAACAAATTAATATGCATTTTCCTAATTTATTGGCAGATAATATATGAAAACGGTCTATGACTCACCACGTCAACATACTTACGAAATTTCCAATTTAAAATGACCTTTCTAAATCAACAAAAAGCTACCTAACATTTGATCACTAATCAATAAGGGACAGCTACTTAAGAAGTTCTCTAAGGCAAACTACAAATACTTTGTGAAGTTTTGTTGTCTCAGAATTTAATTTATGTTGACACGTCGAGTCGTGGTGTTTGCCAGTTTTTACTTCCATATAAAAGGACCACACGCGGCGTCGATTAGTCGATGGCATGAGAAATTATAAGCGAGATTGTACATGTGTTCGATTTTCAGTGAAAATAGGGCAACCAGTTCAAAGATATACTTTTAAAGTCAGTTTTGTCTTGTCTGTCATCTACCACACCTTTTTTCAATGTCTCTGTCGAACCAATCGAGTGTGTTATATGGTAAACCCTGTACACCCTGAAGTATTTTGGAACCGCCTTTCGGGCTCTGACTTGGTTTACCACTAAGTGGTAGCCGAGACCAACGTGTAAAGAATCATTATTCTCAGACAATTAGGTGGCAGGAGGACTGCAATATCTTAACTAAACTGAAGACTAACACTTTAACTACTGGTCATGGAGGTGGTCAATAAAATAAGTCTCCACCGACCAAATAATCAAATGACCTGAAGATAATGAAGGAATCGGAAACAGGCCGCTCTTAAAAGCTTATTCTTATACTCTTTGGGTAGCAATAGGAGTCCCGCAGGCTATGACAATGTTGATAAAGTGGATCTTATACTCGCAAATAAATTACCGTTTAGAGCAATGAAATTCCCACGCGCTACCAGGAGCCAATCAAAACCAAAATGCGACCAAGAATGCAATTTTTGAAATCTACGACTCACCAATCATGCTGATTGAAAATCATTCAACTCACCAGTTTTGAATGGGTCAAAGATCTCAAAAATAGAGTTCTAATCGATTTTTGGTTTTAGTGATAACTTGAATGGCTTACAACACCTAGTATGACACAATAAATAAATGAAAACCTTACAACCATACACTCATTGACTACAATACACTATATTCCATCCATAATTTGTAAACTGGGACGGGAAGCAAACAAAGCAAGGTAAAAAATGATAAAAAAAGTAAAAATAATCGCCCGCTATTACCCGACATGTCGACACGGTTTCAATTCCAACTCATTCATATATCAATCACGGGTTTCTCAAAAATGTCGTGCGTGGTTGCTATTGAAAATTTAATTTTCTGCGTATCGGGGAAGTTTTGGTTTACAAATAAATGTAGTATTTCATGAATGCTAAATCAGATAAAAGAGCAAAACAAAAATTCAGTTTACAGTTAGATAGATAGTTTTTTTCTCCTATTCGGAGTTAGTGACAAAAAGATGCACTTTTAAAATTTAATTTAAAGTGAAGTGCATGTCTATCGCACAAGAGAGGCACCACGGAGCAATTACAAAGAGAGATGCCGTAATAAGCGTTATATAAGAAAGTATTTGTGAGGCTACACGGGACGGAAGGCAGACGTGCTTGGTTTCGGCCGTGGCTCCAACCATGGAGCACGAGCAATGACAAGCTCCGCCCACTTTTGTGTCGGCTAGGCGCCAATGATCACATCACTGCGCCTTTTCAAATGGCATCTCCTCTTTGTAATTGCTCCATGTAGGCAACCAAAGGATACCATCGTGCGCGAATCCAACTCGCATTTGACTTATTCTATTTACATTATATTCTCGTCACATAATTTTAATTCGCAAGTAAAGTGTAAAGCTCCTCTTACACGATGACATTGTGATAGCCTCATCTCGATTTGAATAAAGTCCTTTTTTGTCTAAAACCGGTTCACCTCACAATCTTATGAGGTTATTAAATGCATGCGAATTAAAGCATGTGCAATTTATTTTGTTGAGCAATGCAAGTTTAGATCTAAAACAGATTCTACGTAGTTATTTGAAATACAAAATTTAAAAAAAAAACGAAAATCATGCATGCATCCATACTAATATCATAAATGCGAAAGTCTGTCTTTCTGTCTGTCTGTCTGTTACGCTTTCACGGCCAAACCGCTGAACGGATTTTGATGAAATTTGGTATGAATATAGTTAAAGACCCGGGGTCAAACATAGGCTACTTTCTGATGCAGGCGGAGCTGCGGGGAACAGCTGGTCTTTAATAAAAAAGTTAATCAATCATCGACTAATTTTGATTAACATTATTTTCATTTTGATAAAATTAAAACATAAAATTACGGAAGTAAGCGCCTCACTTAAAATACGTACGGCAAAGCATTGGAACTCCCTTCCGGCAGACGTAGTCCTGGACTCTTACAACCTTGGTCTCTTCAAAGCTAGAGTGAATAAGTCAGCGAGCTCCATCATAGACCACATCTGCACTCAACATCACGTGGTTCGTGGTCAATAGCTGGACATTTTAACATAAAAAGCTTCTGAAGCTTAAACCGTGACCGAACGTCCCACGCTAGCGCTGGATGTTATTAAAAAATTAAAAAAAAAAGTATATTTATCCATGGGGTGTTATAAATTTTTTATGATATAGACCTGAAAAAGAATGCAGGCAAACTCAGGACGTAGGCTTTCAACCGGTCATTTTGGAAATCATTAGGCGTATGTCCAGCAGTGGACTGACTGCGACTGAAATAATGATGATAATGTGCAATTACTGTCATGAAGAAACATAAATAGATTTACTTCATGGGTTTCATCATCATCATCATCATTTTAGCCATAGTTAGTCCAACGCTGGACATACCTAGGCCTTTTTTAATGATTTTCAGATAACCGGTTGTAAGCGGCCTGCGTCCAGCGTTTGCCTGCGACCTTTTTCGGGTCATCTGACCATCTGGTTGATGGATGTCCAACGCTGCTCTTTCCGGTCCATGGTCGCCATTCGAGGACCTTTTTACCCCATCGGCCATCGGTTCTCCGCGCTATATTCCCCTCCCATTATCATTTTAAAGAGTAAAGCAAGGCTTGTTCTCCTACGGATTTCCTCATTTCTGATTCGATCTCGTAGAGAAACACCGAGTGTCGCCCTCTCCATAGCTCTTTGAAAATCAATACTTTACTGATATTTTATTCATTCATTCATATGAAATGGGCTTCATGTTCAATCGACCATGTACAACCTTGTGTCAGAGTTTTTTTAGAACCGACAAATTTTGTAATTATAGCCCGACCAGGAAAATAAAAACCCTGCTTTGGCGTCGCTACTGATCGCCTTTAGGTGGCAACATGTATTTGTCATGTCAACAACAAAACTGACAATGTCATGAAATAGAAATCAATCCTTCGTTTTCATTCGCATCAAATATGATAACATCTTTATTAAATTAAACTATTTTAATACGGTTTTTATCGCGTTTTATCGGTATTACGCTCAACCAAGTCTGCAGTCTGTGAACACGCTCTAGACAAACCCAACCACTATATGCGTTTTGATAATCCTCAAGTCCTTGCAAAGGAAAACAGATTCATTCCAAGGATGTTACGTGAAGCTATTGAAATTAAAAAATATCCTAATTTCAATAGAGAGGATGGATGGCAGGTACCACCAGCTTGGGACCCAGTCATTAACTTAATAAAATCGCAAACTCGGAAGCAGACTGCAAGACCCTTAGATACTGTGAGCCAATACTGCGTGAATCGGAATAGTTCCCAATAAAAATTTCAGGCGGTAGTTTGTAATCTTATGACATCAAAGACAAATGTTAACTTAGTCTGCCTGTGACCATGAACGCTGTAAAGTGTTTGAAACGTCAGGTGTAAATAAATAAGTAATAAACGCGATAAAAACCGTATTAAAACAGTTTAATTTAATGAATAACAATCGCGAAAACATAAGAAATCATTAATATCTTTTATATTACTTTCCTCTCATTTACCATTTTAATATTATTATTTTTTTTGATAATTACAAAATACACAACGGCAGATGTCATTGAGATGGCGGAATGTTAGGTACTTGAATACCTAGTTGCCAGTAAAAGAAATTAGTTCATATATTTTTCCGCAATATAGCCAAGGCTGCTATTTTCCTAGTCGGGCTATACCAAGCAACTGAAAATTATTTTCGTAAAATATATATTTTTTTCAAAGTTTCTTATTTCGTACACGTACAAAGATATCATCAAAAAAGCTTAAAAATAAATTAAAACTCGTCGGGACGTGCCCGCCGGTTTACTAAAAAAAATGAGTCATTTTGTACAATGAACGCAATGTCACGCGGATGAATAAATACACTTTCTCTGTGTTTCATGTTTATAAAGAGATGACATGCTTAAATATTATTTTTATGTTATTTACATTATCTGTTTCTTCCATGTTTTATACATCGTTTACTGATAGGGAATGCTTTTAACAATGATTCTGACCATTATATTGGCAGCTTTTAACTTGTGGTACCATAAAGGCTTAATAAATAATTTTTATAGCGTGTATTCCTAGTTGCGTCATTAGCTTACGCTTCGGAGCCTAGGGTACGCTATAAGTCATTGTTCTA
Source organism: Euzophera pinguis (assembly GCA_947363495.1). NCBI lineage: Eukaryota > Metazoa > Arthropoda > Insecta > Lepidoptera > Pyralidae > Euzophera > Euzophera pinguis. Next base: position 15,334,130 of record OX376163.1, read on the forward strand.
GATTTAGCGGAACTGGTTATTATAATGGAGCGACTGTCGTCTGACTTCCATAACCCTTTTAAAAGGGAAACCAGACCAACAGGAACATGACCCGAGGTGTGTTAGTGGCCAACACTGTTAGAATTTTTCAGGCTGCCCTAAGGCATCTGACACAACTTCACAACTGCTATCTATCGATAACAATCGGGGCCACCGGCTTAACGTGCCTTCCAAAGCACGTTAAGCCGGTGGCCCAAAATAGAAAATGCCACTAAATGGCGACTAATCCCATAGTGGGCACGCGCATTCGCTACGGGTACGCGGGTCGCGCTCGACTAATGAGCTCCTCTAATTATTTTTTTCTTTACCTATGCACTAATAAAAATATAAGTACATAAGCAATAATGGTGAGAAAAGTAGGAAATGGAACCCTTTTCCTTCTCGGTGACAAGCTAAGGATGAAGCCTAAAAATAGTAAAAATTTTGCCAAATTTTGTCATTCATAATCAAAATTTTTAAAGAAAGACTAAGAATTAAATTAAAAGAATTCTCATGAACACGACATAAACATAAATCTATTTATTTATGCTCAAACATTTTTGTTCAAACACTTTTTAGACTTGTGTTGTTTAAAGAAGGCAAGTGTATTTTTTTAAATATTAAATATTAGCTTTTTCCCGCAGCTCCGCCTGCGTCATAAAGTAGCCTATGTTTGACCCCCGGTCTTCAACTATATTCATACAAAATTTCATCGAAATTCGTTCAGCGGTTTAGCCGTGAAAGACAGACAGACAGAAAGACAGACAGACAGACTTTCGCATTTATAATATTGGTATAGATTTAAAATAAATAAACTTCTCAACTTTTCGTCCACAGTATACATTCATCTTAACAATTACTCCAAAATTGTCGAAATTTATGCCCAGACCCGTCCATGTTTCACAACGAAGCCAAAAACTTAAAGGAGATCGAATAAGTTACGAGTTCGACTTTTTTATTTATAGCCGAAGATCCTGCTACACTTTGTGTGATAAATTGTGAAGATGCTTGCGTAAGAAATGTGAAACGATGACCGAGATGGTCAATTTTAAGAGTTCCATTACATAAAGTGTAACATTATTTACAAAAAGACTAAAACCGACGTCCATTCGTTAACCGAGGCCATCTTGAAGATATTGCTTAGAATAAATGTAATCTTCTTTCCCTGGTTTACATACGTGAAGCCGTTGACCCCGGCTGGCATTTAGTGGTCTTTAAGAGAACCACGTCAGAGATCAAAAGGCGGTTCAGAAAATCTCTGACACCAGAGTAAACAGGGTAGATTGACTATTTAAGTCACTCGATATGAATAAATGAAGTCATCATCATCCTAGTGTGTATTCCTAGTTGTGTCGTCAGCTTACGCTTCGGAGCCTAGGGTACGCTGTAAATTATGGTCCTAGATTTGGTGGAATTGGATATGAATAAATGAAGTAAGAATTAGTTATACTCGCGCAATACTCAGATACAAAATACAACATGAGAACTAACTTATACCACCGTCCGGTACCTGTCTACAGAATCAAATTATTACAAATGCGGCGAGTTACTGACTACACGTATATGACCTGAGACATCTGCCGGCGTGTCTGGTACAGGCTTTAGTGATAGGAGGAGCGGGAGCGGATAGCGATTTCTGGAAGCTAAGTATTACGTGATCAATGTTGCATTGCATTTTTCTGAAGATGATTTCAGACATCTGTCGGCGAAATTTTGTAGAGGCTTTAGAGAAAGTGATTTGAATTACAACAAATATTTGATAACTAATATTGCAGCATTGCAATATAATTTGAGACATGCAATCCAGATGTGGCTTGTAACGATCAGATTATCAGAAGACGATGAACCGGAAGCGATTTATACAATACTAGCTTTTTCCCGCAGCTTCGCCTGCGTCAAAAAGTAGCCTATGTTTGACCCCGGGTCTTCAACTATATTCATACCAAATTTCATCAAAATCCGTTCAGCGGTTTGGCCGTGAAAGCGTAACAGACAGTCAGACAGACAGACAGACAGACTTTCGCATTTATAATATTAAGTATGGATAACACAACAACCAAAAGAGCAGCGTTAATCACACACCATACCGTCCGACGATCTAGTTTAGGTCACAAAATGCCGTTGTGAATGTCTAGTGTTCAGCCACCACCATTCAACAATCAAAAAATTATAATAATCATTGATAGCGCTCCGGTGTAGCAAATAGAAATTCTTCAAATTCCTTACCTACCGTACGTTTGAAAAAATAAATTTGGTTAAAAGTCTTTTGTTATAATACAATGGTATATCTTTACAATAAAGTTTAAATAAACAAATAAACTTACGAGGAGTACTCACGTATCCAAAGGTAAGTCTTTTTCCGCTTCTCCTATACAACATAGTCACAGTCACAACATGATCACGTACAAGTCGGGAGCGTCACAAATCATATGACGACAATACGCGCAGCAACCGCATGACAGCATTGTGTGGCCTAATTCCACACATGATGGGTTAAGGTCTGTGACCCATGAAGAATAATTTTCATCTTTATTTTGTGTACTTCTTCTTCTTCAGCCTAAATCGTCTACTGCAGGATATAGGCCTTCTCTAATGCACGCCAGTCTTGTTCTTGTTCTCATTTCTTATTTTTTGAACTAAATCTTGACAAATATAATTCGCTAGAGGTGATTCAGCCCTCATCGTAGCATCATATTGTTCTTTCGTGTGAATGACTTATCCCCAGAGACAGACCATGTTTATTTGCAAAAACCAGGTTGTTCAAAGAATTCGATGTGACAGAAGCGAGATACGAAAGCAAGTGCTCAAATCACAGGGCTTCCTTCAAAGAAAATGTCTAATAGACAACCCGAGGCAAACAAATCAGGAATTTTTTTAGCTTCAGGATATCAAGGATCAACCGTGTCCCACTTACACAGAAATATTTATAGAGAGAAAATTATTTCTAAAATACATCTCAAAATTAGGTGTATATCAATTATATGTATTTTATTACCATTGTATATATGTCAGTTTATTATGTAAGTAGGTTATGTAAGTGTATACCATTCTGACATTGTATGTATTTATATATTGTTAATACCCACTTGAAGTTCTCTGAATAACTCAAAGGTTGACTGTTAGATAATGCTTCTAGCATTAAGTTCGCCTATTGTGCTATACAACTGTATTTTGTACAATAAAGTTTAATATACTTTTTCCAACTTCATGAATTCCAGTTATATCAGTGGGTTCGGGATATTCGGGTATAATCACAAATTTTATTTAATACCAGAGTTAGATCACTCGCTGCTTTCATCACGAGTGTCAGAGTTTTATTGATTTAAATCGATATTAAACGAATAAACATCGGGAGCAATTAAGAATCGATTATCCAGAAATCTGCAGCCTACGCCAGAAGGCATAAGTTCTTAAGTCAGAGAAATTAAATCACTTTTACGAATTTTGTATGTGACATTTTAATAATAGTCTTTTGGTTTGACCCTGGGTGGTCTTGTATTATTGTTGTAAGTGTAACATGAAGTTAATATTGCCTTTAGCAAGTGGCTGATGTATATGATTTTCTAGACAATAGGCTACTTGACTGTATTCATACTTGGGCAATATTTGCATACGAATCAAAATGTACACTAAAAAGTAATCGATTCCGAAAACAACAACAAAATTGGTTGTTAAGGCAGTTATTGGATTTTAAAGTTTACTCAAGAAAAGTGGGAGTGTGGTGGGGACGCCTTGCTATCTCTTTTGTACGCAAGAAACCAAGTGGCAGTGACGTCACTGCACACACAGTGCATCCTTTTATTGTTTTTTGACAGTTTTCCCTTCCACTGAATTTTAAAGGCGTATAAGTAATTTATTTAGGAACTGATTTTAAAAATCTTTCCATTTTCAGTTTCTTATAGTGAAATGTTTGATATGAATAATAAAAATAAATTGTGTAGAATACCCAATTGTAGAGTATTTAAATAAATAAAATTAACAATCAATGCATATAAATTTCCATCCCGTCCAAACTATTTAGCACCTTCTGACGTGCTCTGCTTGCCCTGTGATCTGCACAAAAGGGGACCTCATGTCGGCCACGAAAAGTGCAATGGAGGTGGCGCGTAACTTTAGAATTTTATTTATTATTTATATTTTATTTTGCAAAAGTGTTCTATATACAAGAGACCGCAGCTAAATAACACTGTGATGCAGTGTTGTATTCCTGCTGGTGAATAGGGTCGCTGTCCGCTGTGCTGACAGCGGACAAGTCAGCAACGCGCTCGTGACATCTCCGTTGTTGCAGGCGTTCATAGGCTACGGTAACCTCTTACCATCAGGTTGGCCGTACGACTGTTTGCCTACTTAATTGTATAAAAAAAATACATACCCCATGAGCTTAAATTTCACCCCTGCGCATCTGTCTGTTACACATAAAGACTAAGACTTTTCATTTATCTATTTTCTAAGGGGGGTTAAGGCATACATTTTCACCAACCAGTTATAAAGTCCATTTTGTTCTATTTCATTCATAATCTAGCTGAAACTTCATTTTGGAGACTATAGCAGTGATCTGCTACCAAAATGATATCTATACGGTTTCCAGATTTCTAATATCATAGATATAACTAAGATTAACTTTTAGCTCCATTTTTGGTAGCATTTATTATCTGGTTTGACCGTTGAACGACTTAATGATCAAATCAATAAAAATCCAACAATTGTATAAACTCGTTCTTATACTATTTTCCACTTAGTATTAAGAACAGCACTATGGCAGAAATAATAGTTGTCAATCTTATGTGTTACTAAAATACATCGATTTCTCGTAGCCTACATACTTACATAGTTTATTACAAATTCCTTCAGTGCTACTTTCTATACGACTTAGGCATAATAAACTGTTCAAAATTTTCATTCCACCGATAAAATCAGATTGGTCTAGTATATAGGCGAGAGAAATGGCGAGTAAAGGGCAAAACAGGCTTTTATTTCAATTTTCCGATTAAAGATCAAAAATTTTATAATTGAATAGCGTAATCTGTCTCTTCTCTTCGGGTATGAACAAGACTTAAAAGATTTATTTCAATTGTAATTAATATTTTTTTAAACTCAGAAATAACCTCACTTAAAGTGAGGATATTTGTGATAATACAAAATTGGTACTTATTGCGTTTCCATTAGATGAATCGTATGCTTTTTTGATTAGTTAAAAGTATAAAAATAATCGGGTTTAAAATACCCGGCATTTATGTTCGCAACAGTGTGAGCGAGACGAACCCATACCGATAATTAGAGCAGTATAAGTTTTTCCCCGCTCACATTGTGGCCAACTTAAATCGGTATGTATACCTATACACCTATATTGATGTAAGTAGGTACTGGTCCAATTTCAACAACATTTCGTAAAATGTAAAACGATTGTCAGTAAAATCTCGAACTGTTTCTATTAGCGCTTGCTATAAAATATAGATTGTACGTTTGCTGCCAATCGTATCGATAAATGTGAACATACTGTGAAATGTCCGTTTTCAGAGCTTAGTGAACTACCGTCAACAAAAATATTAACTGATATTTTAATTTTTAAAATATTTTAAACGTAAAGTAGTTTTACAGAATAATTTAAAAGAAAAAAAAATGCTTTTTAGTATTTAGTTAGTTGGTACTTAAGCAATTTGTGAATACGTGCTACTAAAATTAACATGACGATGTAGGTATAAAATAAGAAGAAACTCATAACTTTTTTTTAAATACAAAAACATACTGGCCGGTAATACCGAAAAAAGAGTTCACATTCATTTATGAGTATAAACAAGTACCGCTTTATCAGTACTTTTTACTTCGTACCAATATTTATTCTAAAAACAAATATTTTAAATTTTAAAAATGTTTTCTCAAATTCGATATTTAAATGTTTTACTAACAGTACCACAGCACAATAGAGTAGCAAGCAATAAAGTTACTAGACAGTCCGCATCGGAAATTGGTTTAACCGATTTAGTTGAGGTGTTATTAAGCTTCCTAGCTACTGCAAGTATACGCTTTGAAATTATGTTATTCGAATTCAAATCTCTGATTCAATTTTATTGTTGTCAATCCGGCGTAAATATTTTATGTAAGCCTATTTTGTTGTTGGGAAATAAATGGTTTGATTTTGATGCGAGTGATTTTGTCATTTATTTTTTCTTAAATATCATCGAAGTATTTAAGTCGGTAGGTATAACTTCCATGTTTTTAAGTATGAGCGTGAGCTGTCAAGCAGTCTAAGTGTACCTGATTTCATTACTACCTTTAAGGAAATTATTGTGATCATGTATTGTTTATTTATGTATGTTTTTTTATTGAGCAAGGAACATTTAATTTGTATTCGGTTTAGATGCTCTTTGATATTTCTTTACGTCTAAGCATCACACTCGCAGACATAAATGATTACTTAAGCAAATTATTTATATTAAAAAGAAAAATATTAGTCCTGACACGAAAATAACTGTCACGTCCAGGTATTTAGTACCAGCTTCTATTTTTTTAACAGATCAAACATAAATTGTCTACCTCAGATTTTATACTAACGGAGAGTAGGTGTAATGCCATTTTTGCTATGCCATAAATATTAAGTCGATTAACTGCCTAATTGCTCGATTGTTGAGTAGGGGATCGATTCCGCTAATGAACTTTTAAAGGCCACGCAACTGATATTCAATCGCGACTTAATTGTGTTGCATTTTTTTAAATACACTCAATAGTGGTATTCTGCTTAAACAGTTTTGAATCTCTATTCATTTGCGACTGGAGCGTATTTCAATGATATTAGTAGGGAAATGTAAATAAAATGAGTAACGGAATATCAGAAGCGTCAAAGTCAAGTCATTACGATCCAATTGCGATTCAATTGTGCACTAGGTACCTATTTAAAATAAGAGAATTGACTCCTCCGTGAGATGTATCGATTGCGATCGTGGAAGCAACATTCTGTATTTTTGAAATGTACGCGGGTGGTAATTTTTGATTTCGACTGGTGTGGCCTGGCCGTGCGAATAACTCCACGAGCCGGTAAACGATAATCGAATCATTCCTTACTTGTTCCGGATTTATTTAATCACTCATTGAATCCGTGCGAGTTGGTTTAATTGTCGCCGGCGTATCTCAAAAATCGATACTACATGCCTGTTGTTTTCACACGGTTCGGCACGAAGTCGATAGATAGTTCATCGAGTCGATTCGAGCAAATGTCGACTCCCGATGTCCCCATCACTACGACTGAACTGACAGCTAGCACACTTGCCGCCACCGGCAGACGAAATCAGATGATTTTCGGAGCGGGTCGATAGTTGCTCGCTATTTTTCTTTTATAATTTAAAGGTTTAAATAGCCATTTAATACGATTATTTTGGAGTTTAATAGTGCAACCGTCGTAACCAATATTTTCGCCGACGTGGTTGTCGTTCGGCGTTTTATGACAGAAGTGTTTTGTTGGATATTCATAAAGAACCCTGAAAAGGTAATTTATTTTATTTTAATTATTGTCCTATTAAGCTAAATAACCGATTAATTCTTCCATTTGGTCTAATAACTTTCTGGTTAAATTGGGGGTTTTGTGAGAAATTTATAATTTACAAAAGTGGGTAGAATGTGTATTTTATTCACATGTGCATTTTATTAAAATTTTATCTAATTTCGGTCTTAAAATGATTTCTCACCATTGGTACACATAAATAAGCGTAGAATATATAAATTCAAATTGAAATATTTCATACAAAATCGTTTTTTTTACAAAATTATGTAGATTTTTCATTGTCGGGTAACCTACCATTTGGAATTATGACTTTCTTTTTATAATTACAACCAAATAAGATTCAGCTCTAAATTTAGGAATAAACATACTCCATTAAAACAAAATTATACATATATTGAAAAGGATTTTGAACAGGAATAAAACCTAGAAATTTCCAGAGCCCCGCCCTATAGTAAACCATTGTTTCATAGGCAGTCTTTTGAAAGTTTTTTTGTTATTTTATTTTTGCTTATTTCCCTTCAAATTTCATAGAGGACAGGAATTAGATAGCAAACCCAGTTAATAAACATTTCATGGCGCCCGAACAGGGACAGGAGATCGAGGTAAATTAACTTGTATTTCAAATTTAATTAAATTACCCTTTTTTCTGGTCATTTTCGCTCAGAATTAGTTGCCTAATATTGATCCCTTGCATTATTTTGCAATAAAGTTTGTTTTACTAACCTGCATTACATTCTGATAAAATCAGAGTTATATATAGTATTATTTTCTTTTTTTACCAAGCAATTTGTAACGTCTGGTCAATATTTTTTTTAACCCTATTGTTTACTTGCCCTGCTTTCTATTTACAACTTGCTAAAAATGGGGGAAAGGCCAATTTGCTTTAATTTGCTACACAAAGATGAATTAGAGTATGAAGTAAGGATCCGTGGCACTCATCCTAAAGATAATGTTATAGGTCTGAGAGCTCAGGTTCGCGCGCTTAATAAAGAACTCCCATCGGATGAGATTTTCACTTGTGATGTGGATATTGGGGAGGAATTGGACATAATAAAAGCCAAAATGGTTGAATTAGAGGATTTAATTAAAGGAACTTCTACTAAGTCGGGTTCTCTTAAAATATTAAATAGAATTCAAACCTTAGGTCACCATTTGTTTCACCGTCTAGGTAGATTGGATGCTGGAGATGAGGAGGAATACACCTCGGAAATTGATAATATTCAAGGACGATTAGACCGCATTTTGTATAAAATTGATGGAATTATGGACAATTTTAAGAGTAGTTCATCGCAGCATCACTCTTCTAACCCGGCAACCAATCCGCCGATGCTTTCCAGCAAGATTGATAATTCTTCTAATTCTCACTCTCAAATTTATAAGCTAAATCTTCATTTTAATGGGAAAACTTGTGTAAAGGCATTCTTGCAACGCTTAGAAGAACTTTGCTTATCTCGCGGTATCAATGATTTCAAACTTTTCAATTCTGCTGCCGAGTTATTCACTGAGGAGGCACTATACTGGTATCGTGGAGTGCGTGATGAGGTGAATACCTGGTCTGAATTGAAATCTGCACTTCTCGAGGAGTATTTACCTGCTAATTATGATCACAGACTTTTGATAGAAATTAGAGCCCGCACACAAGGATCCGATGAAAATATAGTCAATTATCTTAGTGTTATGCAAAATTATTTCAGTCGTTTGTCCAAGCCCTTATCTGATGAAGAGAAACTTAACATAGTGTTGTTTAATATTAGGCCTTTCTACACTTCTCAATTAGGTTTAAATCCAGTTGACTCGTGGACTGATTTGAAACGTAAATGTCGACTTCTTGAGGACGCGAAGGAGCGTTCAAAGTTATTCTCCGAGCCCCCTAAATTTTCGTCTTCTTGTCTTGCTCCCGACCTTATTTACAAGGGCAACCGGTCCACTGCTATTCCTAAAGTGGCCGCGGCGGTGGCACAGGTTGATGGCAGCAATTTCTGCGTCCGTTGTCGCATGGACGGTCACACGTTGAAGTCCTGCAAGGCGCCTGCCATCATAATATGCTACCGTTGTGGGAAGAGGGACGTCACTGCCAAAACTTGTCCTAAATGTTCCCCGTCGAAGTCTGGCAAGTCGCCGGCGCCGTCGTCATCTCCAAAAAACGAGTAAGCGTGAATCGACAACAAACTTCCGCAACTTCTAGTAACTTTTGTGCTGCAGAATGGCGTTCTTGGTTAAATTATTTGAAGAATTTCTTTTTATCAACCCGTTCCCAGCGCGTGTTGTCGGTTCATGTTCATAACTCTGATATCAAACCTATCTCGATGACAAGCGACGTTGACAACTGTTTTGACAGACGACCGTATCTAAAGGCTAGTATATACGGAATGGTATGTTCTGGTTTGTTGGACTCGGGCAGCGAAATTTGTATAATTAAGGCCAGCGCTGTTTCATACTATCAAAAATTTGCTACGGTACACGAGTCGACTGATCTACATTCTATTAAAACTGCTAATGATTCTACCGCACCTGTCACTGGTTATATCTTTTTGCCGGTTACAGTAAAGGATAGAACAGCGATTATTAAGTTTTATATTATTCCCAAGATAAACACTGACTTACTTTTCGGAATAGATTTTTGGAAAGCTTTCAATATAGCTCCCGACGTTTTATCTCTGTTGGATGATAATCAATTTTTATCTACCCGCGAAGTCCATACCATAGCCGCCAAAGATAAAGCGTTACGAGACTTTGATTCGCTTTCCGAGTCAGAATGTAAATTGGCTCGTAAAGTGATTCAAGAATTTGAAGAGATTTCGGCAGAGAAGAGAGGATTAGGGCGTACCCATTTGGTGAGTCACCGTATTGACACCGGTGATCACCCTCCAATCAAGCAACGTTACTACATGATGTCCCCAGAGAAGCTCGCCGAAATGAACCGGCAGCTTGATCAAATGTTGAAAGACGATGTGGTGGAACCCAGTAACAGCGCTTGGAATAATCCCGTCACCCTAGCCCGTAAGGCAGATGGCACACTTCGCTTCTGTCTGGACAGCCGAAAACTCAACGCTATCTCTAAACACGACGCGTATCCGCTTCCTTATATTAACCATATTTTGGATCAACTCAGGGATGCTAAATACCTATCATCTGTTGACCTAAAATCTGCGTACTTTCAGGTACCTTTGGATTCGATGGAATCTCGTGAAAAAACTGCATTTACCATACCTTCACGAGGTTTGTTCCATTTTAAGGTCATGTGTTTCGGTCTAACCTCCGCCCCAGCGACCCAACAGCGTCTTATGGACAGGTTGTTCGGTCCGGAATTTGATAATAAAGTTTTTATTTATTTGGATGATCTTATCATAATTCATTCAACCTTTGCCGGCCATTTAGAATTGTTACGTAAAGTCAGGGAGAAATTACAAGCGGCAAATCTCACTGTTAATATGGGCAAATGCCAATTTTTTAGAAAACAATTAAAGTTTTTAGGTCACGTGGTCGATGAATTCGGTTTACGTACCGACCCGGATAAAGTAAGGGCTATTGTCGATTTTCCCACTCCTACTTGCCGAAAAGATGTTAAACGTTTCCTAGGCACTGCTTCATACTACAGGCGATTTATTAAGAATTTCAGTCATCGCGCCGGTCCCCTAAACGCGCTCACGTCCACTCGTAAAGGAGCTCCACCCTTCCGTTGGACTCCTGAGGCAGATCAATCTTTCAATGATTTAAAGTTAGCTCTGACCACAACACCTGTTCTAACATGTCCAGATTTTTCGCGCGAATTCTCTGTGCACTGCGATGCCTCGGATTTTGGAATAGGTGGGACCTTAGTTCAAAATATAGACGGACAAGAACATCCAATCGCTTATTGTAGTCGCTCGCTTTCTCCAGCAGAGAGAAATTATTCTGCGACAGAGCGTGAAGCTCTGGCAGTAGTTCATGTAGTGGAGCATTTTCGTCCTTATCTGGAGGGCAGTAAACCTTTCCGAATAATCACTGATCATTCTAGTTTAAAATGGTTTTTAAATCTTGAAAATCCTACCGGTCGCTTAGCGCGTTGGGGTTGTAGATTATCTCCTTATAACTTCATAATAGAACATAGAAAAGGGTCACAAAATGTAGTACCTGATGCATTATCGCGGGCTGTACCCGTGTCTGTAAATGCCATAGATTTAACCGCAATTAGGGACGCTTGGTATCTGAATATTGTAAAACGTTGCACCGAGAGACCTCGGGCTTGTCCGAATTTTCAATTAGTTGATGGTAGGCTTTACCGTTTTACAAAAACTTCTAACCAACTCAGTAAGGATTTCCAGTGGAAAGAAGTGATACCTCTTGAGCTGAGGGAAAGTATAATTGTTGAAAATCATTCTAAACCTACTGCCGCTCACCTTGGTGTGGCTAAGACTTATAAACGCCTGAAGCTGAGATATTTCTGGCCTGGCATGTATAAAGATACCATGAGTTTCATTAAAAATTGCGACATTTGTAGTGCTTATAAACACAGTTCACAGTGTACACCCGGCTTTATGGGAGAACCAAAAAATTGTACGCGGCCATTCCAGTGCTTAAGCATTGACCTAGTCGGACCACTGCCCATGTCACGGCGTCAAAATAACTATCTGTTAGTTGTCATTTGTTGTTTTACAAAGTACTGTTTTTTGTTTCCACTTCGCAGGGCTACTGGGAAGGTTATAGCGACAAGATTGGAAGATCATGTGTTTTTAGTGCATGGAATACCTCAAACTATAATTTCTGACAACGGTTCCCAATTTACAGGTCGTGACATTTTGGCTTTATATGAAAAATACAATATCCCTCAGATCCACCTTGGCCCAGTGTATTGTCCACAGGTTAATCCCGTTGAACGCTATAATCGTACCGTAATGACCGCTGTTTCTGCTTTTGTGGAAAACGACCATAGGTCCTGGGATGAAAACATTCAAAAGATCCAATTTGCCATAAACACATCTGTAAACGAAGCCACATCTTATAGTCCGTTCCTTCTAGTCCACGGCAGGGAAGCTGTAGCCAACGGTGATATTTACAAAGATGGTAGTGATCTCAGCGAATTAAGCGTTACTTCACCTGATGCACATGTTCAAAGATTGGGTCATCTATCACAAATTTTCAATAATGTTAAAAATTCTCTTAAGCAAGCGCATCAGAAAAATGTGAAGTACTACAACAAAAGACGTAGGGATGTGTCCTTTAATGTGGGAGATTTTGTTTGGAAACGTACCTACAAGCAGAGCGTTGCGAGTAAGTACTTTGCCGCAAAGCTTGCTCCAAAATATGAAAAATGTAAGATTATCTGTAAGCTTTCACCGTTAGTGTATGAGTTAGAAGATGAACAGGGTAAATACATAGGGAAATGGCACATAAAAGATTTCAAATGTTTAGACTAGCCTTCAGCGGCCGCGGGATGATCGGCTTTAGAATTGTCTCCCCGTCTGACGTCCGGACGTGTCGTAAGAGGCGACTGTGGATTATTTTAGGCGTTTTCCATCTTAAGCTAACCACCACTTTTATTAATCTACCATTTCATTCAGTATATCTTGAGTGACTTTATAACCATAAGTTTGTACTTATTTTCTCTCATTTATTTTGACCTGTTTAACAAGAAAACTTAATCTCTTTTAAGCTTTGTTGTCTAAGGGATCCCATGACAATTAGCATTGATATTATGTCTATTTACACCCTACCGGTGTTGGTAGATTTATCATATTATTACTTTTATTCCCCATTTATAATATACTCATACAAGCGAGTCTATTTGTTTTAGGAGAATAATGGAATATTTTTCTACTAAATTTATAGGTCTATTACTCTCTTGTTATCCAGGGTTGGGAGGCGTTTCTAGGACAGACTTACTAGTCATTTTTCAGGTTTTAAATAATGAACTGTAAGTAGTGGTTAGCTTGTCACACCTTTAAATTTTAAATATTTTACTATAAGCCACCTCTAGTCAAAGGTTTTAATTAGTTTAATTTTTTTAACTATTTTTATTTTTACTAAGGATTAATTCCTGTTTTCAGGAATTAATTATTCATTTTAACTAGCCTAGATAAGGGTTTTACTTTATTTTTTTAAGCACATTTTATTTTTACTTTGGATTCATTCCTGTTTTCAGGAATCCATCATTATCTTAAACTTATTCTTTTGTAGTTTCACCGGACTGGAAATTATGTGAGAAATCATTGGTCACAGAATTTCCAAGTCAATACTTACTACCATGAGTTTTTGCGTGCGCAACTTCTTTTGGTCTTTTCTAGTTAGAACTTCATGGGCGATTTTTTTTTGTTTTAATTTATGCAAATTACATATTTTTTGTATTTTTGCCTTTTATATTTAAGCATTCTAGAATCCATGCTTATTTATTTATGTATCAGTCTTGATCGATTTCTTTTCGAACAAATCGATTGCAACGTCTGACCGATTTCCGCCAGCTGTGGTTTTTTCTACCTGAACAGAGTAATATACTTAGTAGTGTAACGGTGTATTTTCCTCTACAAATAGGTTTTTCTCAATTCCCCAGAATCCGTTTCATTCCTTAAAATAAAAAAAGTTTTTTTTTTTTTTTTTCATCTGTCAACGTCAAGTAGTGCGGTGAAAATTTTCATCGTTGTCGATATCGATCTCTCTCGATTTATTTTTATGAGTTCATTTAAACTAATGTTAATCTTTAGGGTGTAGAATAGGCCGAGGACGTCCCGCGAATTCCCTACGTGAATTCTTATCCGGGGAAGGGGGTGTTGTAATGCCATTTTTGCTATGCCATAAATATTAAGTCGATTAACTGCCTAATTGCTCGATTGTTGAGTAGGGGATCGATTCCGCTAATGAACTTTTAAAGGCCACGCAACTGATATTCAATCGCGACTTAATTGTGTTGCATTTTTTTAAATACACTCAATAGTGGTATTCTGCTTAAACAGTTTTGAATCTCTATTCATTTGCGACTGGAGCGTATTTCAATGATATTAGTAGGGAAATGTAAATAAAATGAGTAACGGAATATCAGAAGCGTCAAAGTCAAGTCATTACGATCCAATTGCGATTCAATTGTGCACTAGGTACCTATTTAAAATAAGAGAATTGACTCCTCCGTGAGATGTATCGATTGCGATCGTGGAAGCAACATTCTGTATTTTTGAAATGTACGCGGGTGGTAATTTTTGATTTCGACTGGTGTGGCCTGGCCGTGCGAATAACTCCACGAGCCGGTAAACGATAATCGAATCATTCCTTACTTGTTCCGGATTTATTTAATCACTCATTGAATCCGTGCGAGTTGGTTTAATTGTCGCCGGCGTATCTCAAAAATCGATACTACATGCCTGTTGTTTTCACACGGTTCGGCACGAAGTCGATAGATAGTTCATCGAGTCGATTCGAGCAAATGTCGACTCCCGATGTCCCCATCACTACGACTGAACTGACAGCTAGCACACTTGCCGCCACCGGCAGACGAAATCAGATGATTTTCGGAGCGGGTCGATAGTTGCTCGCTATTTTTCTTTTATAATTTAAAGGTTTAAATAGCCATTTAATACGATTATTTTGGAGTTTAATAGTGCAACCGTCGTAACCAATATTTTCGCCGACGTGGTTGTCGTTCGGCGTTTTATGACAGAAGTGTTTTGTTGGATATTCATAAAGAACCCTGAAAAGGTAATTTATTTTATTTTAATTATTGTCCTATTAAGCTAAATAACCGATTAATTCTTCCATTTGGTCTAATAACTTTCTGGTTAAATTGGGGGTTTTGTGAGAAATTTATAATTTACAAAAGTGGGTAGAATGTGTATTTTATTCACATGTGCATTTTATTAAAATTTTATCTAATTTCGGTCTTAAAATGATTTCTCACCATTGGTACACATAAATAAGCGTAGAATATATAAATTCAAATTGAAATATTTCATACAAAATCGTTTTTTTTACAAAATTATGTAGATTTTTCATTGTCGGGTAACCTACCATTTGGAATTATGACTTTCTTTTTATAATTACAACCAAATAAGATTCAGCTCTAAATTTAGGAATAAACATACTCCATTAAAACAAAATTATACATATATTGAAAAGGATTTTGAACAGGAATAAAACCTAGAAATTTCCAGAGCCCCGCCCTATAGTAAACCATTGTTTCATAGGCAGTCTTTTGAAAGTTATTTTGTTATTCCTACTTCAGGGTTAAAAAGAACACCTCAAGTTTCCCTCAGCACTCCCTCCGCTGAACACTGGGAGTTCTACCAGCTTCCCGAGGTGTCAGGAGTGCATACCACATTTCTTTAATTGAAACAAGAGGACACTGCTTATACTACCGTTTTAATCTGCGATAGACATTTTTGCTTAAACTGAGGTAACCACACAGCCGAAGCCAGCATTATCGGTCAGCCTGTGCCTGAGCTTTCTACATTTTTTATTTTATTAACCTTTGATTTTATTTTTTTTTTAATTTAAAACTTTAAAGGGATCTAAATATTGGCCATTCGATCTCCTGCGCCCCTAATTTTCTTTTCTCGTTTTAATCGCAATTACTTCTTTACTCGACATTAAATAGGTAACTTCCAATATAATTTTTTTTTTATTCGAGTTTTTAACTTTGTGTAACTTTCAGCTTCTTCTTCTTCAAATAAATATTGTAAAAGTTTTTTTGTTATTTTATTTTTGCTTATTTCCCTTCAAATTTCATAGAGGACAGGAATTAGATAGCAAACCCAGTTAATAAACATTTCATAGGTACATCCTCGCGAGTTAAGATAACAAAAAAAAAATTAATATTCCCCACTAGTAACAAATACAAAATCCTACCTTGCAATCAATCAATCAATCAATCGAGGGGGAATAATATGGATCGTGTTTGTGACTGGTGTACCAAAAATGAAATGATAATGTTACGAAATCAAAAATAAATAAAAATAAAATGCGGCCCGCGGAAGTTTGAGTAGCGCTGTCCGCGGAAAATTCTCGTACAATCGTCGCGTGTTTCCATACGGGAATAATATCGCGAACGAGACCGAGGGCACCTACAAATGAATTGCCCAAAGATCAAGAAGCTTGAAGACGACGTGAAGGAACTGAAGATGAAGCAGGAGGCTTTATCATCGGAGAGGAACCAGGGAAACGAGTAAGAGCCAGGACTAGGGGGCGAGTACTGGCTGGCGCGGAGGAAGCCCCGACAACTATTATCTCTCAGGCATGCAACGGAAATAGTCTCGTAATATCTGGAACTGTAAATGGGATCAACTGCAGGATGACGCTGGATACCGGAGCATCAAGAACAATAGTCCGACCTCACTTAGTAAGGACCATAATGAGAAGCATGAGGAAACTGGACTGTCGGCTTCTTTCTGCCTCCGGCCAGCCAATACCCGTCCTGGGAGAAGTGTCTGTAAAAATGTCTATGGGAGAAACCACATATACCCACAACGTCATCGTGGCTGAAATTATGGACGATTGTGTATTGGGATTAGATTTCATGAAAAAGTACAACTGTAGAATAGACGTTGCTAGTGGTGTATTCAAGAGTGGTGAAGACGAGATCATCATCTTAGGAGGCATTAACGGGAGAGTGACATGTTTAAAGCAAACGGTCATACCTGGGAAAGCAGAAGCCCAAGTACTAGTAAAGTTACCAGTAACAAGGAACAAGAAATCTACCGGATGCGTGTTGATTGAGGAGATAGCTAATAAACCTGCGGCTCGAGGACTCATGACCGCGAGGACTCTCGTGAAAGGAAGAAACACCGCAGTAGTAAGAGTACTTAATCTAGGCGACCAAGAGAGGACCTTAAACAAAGGCGACATCATTGGAAAATGTGAGGAAGTTGTCTGGCTGAAAAAGTGCAGTACAACACAAAGCTCAGATACAACGAGTACCAGTGATTCTACAGTCAAGGAGCTTCTAAGTAACTGCAAAAGCAATCTAACGTACTCGCAGAGCATTAAAGCTAAGAAGTTTCTACTGCGCTACGCCGAAATCTTCACCAGCCAAGAAGGAGACTTAGGAAGAACGTCGCTAGTACAACACAGGATTGACACCGGAAATGAGAGACCCATCCGACAGCGAGCGAGAAGAATCCCTATAGCCAAAGAAATAGAAGTCAAAGAGCTGCTGGCGGATATGGAAAGGAATAAAATTATTGAACCATCAGCAAGTCCATGGTGTTCACCAGTCGTGCTAGTAAAGAAGAAGGACGGAAGCACGCGGTTCTGTGTTGACTACAGACGACTTAATGACATCACCAAGAAGGACAGTTACCCGCTGCCTCGAATTGATGACACCTTGGATACCCTTAGTGGCATGAAATGGTTTTCAACATTGGATTTAAAATCTGGGTACTGGCAAGTGGAAATCCATCCGAAGGATAAGGAGAAGACTGCATTCTCGACGGGCAAGGGATTATGGCAGTTCAACGTCATGCCATTCGGATTATGTAACGCGCCAGCTACCTTCGAGCGTTTGATGGAATGTGTACTAGCAGGATTGGTAGGAGAAGCCTGTCTAGTATATTTGGATGACGTTATCATCGTTGGCCGAGACTTTGAGGACCACTTGCGGAACTTGGAGCAAGTCTTCGAGAAAATTCATGGAGCCAACCTAAAATTGAATCCGAAAAAGTGCCGCTTATTCAGGAACGAAGTGAGCTATCTAGGCCATGTCATTACCAGTGAAGGAATCCTGACTGACCCGGAGAAAGTGGAAGCCGTTCAGAAGTGGCCTACCCCCAAGGACAAGACAGAAGTACGGGCATTCCTTGGCCTTTGCTCGTACTATAGACGTTTCGTGAAAGGATTCTCGGAGATTGCAAAGCCATTACACCGACTAACTGAAGAGAAACGTCAATTTAGTTGGGATGAAGCTTGCGAAATTGCCTTCGAAAAACTGAAGAAACATCTGTGCGAAACACCAGTCTTGGGATACCCTCAACCAGAAGGTCAATTTATAGTGGATACGGATGCAAGTAATACCGCAATCGGTGGGGTACTATCTCAAAAGCAGGAAGACAGGGAAGTTGTTATAGCGTACTTCAGTAAGTCGCTGTCTAAACCGGAAAGGAACTATTGTGTGACAAGAAGGGAGCTACTGGCAGTAGTGAAGACGCTACAACACTTCAGCAAATACCTCATCGGTAGGCAGTTTTCACTTCGCACGGATCATGCAGCGTTAAAATGGCTGTTGCAATTCAAGAACCCAGAAGGTCAAGTTGCTCGATGGATTGAACAACTTCAGGAATATGACTTCATTATCGAACACCGTCGAGGACAGGCCCATGGAAACGCGGATGCGCTGTCACGCAGACCCTGCCCAGAAGATTGTAAGCACTGTATCAGGCAGGAGTTAAAAGAAATGACAGTAAAGCTAACTCGGACAGAACCATTAGAGACCTGGGAGAACGATGCGATGAGAAAGGAGCAAGAGAATGATGATGACCTACGGCACATCATCAGGTGGAAGGCACAAAGTAATGATAAGCCAAAGTGGAGTGAAGTTGCACCGACAGGCACTGTTTCCAAGGCGTACTGGGCGCAATGGGATAGCCTCGTTGTACAAAACGGAATACTCTACCGGAAATGGGATAAACCTAACGGCAGAGAGTTTCAACTGCAAATTGTGGTTCCAAGAACAAAAATACGTGATGTTCTTCGGGAAGTACACGACGGCGTGTCCGGTGGACATTTGGGAGTCAAGAGGACGCTAACGAAAATCCGCGAAAGGTTCTACTGGCTCCATTGTCGGGAGGATGTGGAGGACTGGTGCCGCAAGTGTACAACTTGTGCTGCCGTAAAAGGGCCACATACCAGGAGCCGAGGGAATCTACGACTGTACAACGTCGGTGCACCTTGGGAACGCATTGCAGTCGACGTAGCTGGACCATTTCCTGTCACTGACTCAGGGAACAAGTATTTCATGGTTGTCATGGACTACTTCACTAAGTGGCCGGAAGTGTTCGCCATACCAAACCAAGAAGCTACGACAGTTGCAACCAAGATAGTGGAAGAAGTGATTTGTCGCTTTGGCGTGCCCTTGGAAATCCATTCCGACCAAGGCAGGAATTTTGAGTCACAGGTTTTTCAAGAAGTTTGCAGGATTATGGGAATGAACAAAACCCGAACCACGGCTTACCATCCTCAGTCAGACGGGATGGTCGAACGGTTTAATCAGACGATCGAGAGACATCTGGCAAAAATAGTGGAAAGCCATCAAAGGGACTGGGACAAGTACATTTCACTGTTCCTGCTAGCGTACAGAACAGCAGAACATGAAAGCATAAAGGCAACTCCGGCATATGTCAACTACGGTCGTGAGCTGCGGTTGCCAGTGGACCTCCTAACAGGAGGCTCACCAGATGAACCTCAAAGTGTTCAAGACTACGTTTCTGATCTGCGTGACCGAATGCGAAAAATACACGCCGCAGTTCGAGAAAACGGGTTGCAGTCGAGTGAGAACATGAAGACCAGATACGATAGAATGTCGAATACAAATGGCTTCGAGGAAGGCGCTCTAGTCTGGCTTCACAACCCGACTCGCCGGAAAGGGAAATCGCCAAAGTTACAAACCAAGTGGGAGGGCCCATACAAGGTGGTAACGCGACTAAATGATGTGACGTATCGGATACAGCGTCAACCAAGAGGAGCAATGAAGATTGTTCACATCGACCGCTTGGCGAAATATCACGGAAGTAATGATGATGCTCGGGACGAGCATCTCTAAGAAGGGGGCAGTGTTACGAAATCAAAAATAAATAAAAATAAAATGCGGCCCGCGGAAGTTTGAGTAGCGCTGTCCGCGGAAAATTCTCGTACAATCGTCGCGTGTTTCCATACGGGAATAATATCGCGAACGATCTAGTACATCGATTATCTCGCTCTGACATATTGCTTTGTCTCGCTCTCGCACTTCTAGTATGTACTAAGGGAACGAGACAGAGAGTATCCCTCTCTCTCTATTCCGGAGTAGTTGTGATCTTTCTAGAAACTTATGGAGCGGGTTTCCCGGGCCATATAAATATCGGAAGGTGCCTCAGGAGAGCAGTTCTAATTTAACTGAGCTACAAGTGCGATCAAGAAGCGATATCCGGAGCGAATAACAAGTGATACAAGCGACCTCGGCAAGTTATAGTGACTGTGATTAGCAAGTGTTTGGGACATTGTTAGTGGAAAGTGAAGTTAAGTGACGTCGGCGACCATCCTTGTTGGAATAAACGTTTTTAAGAGTCATCAGGTGTTTTTCTCCAAATTGCGAACCCCGAGCTCGTAACAATAATAAATCCAAACAAATGCTTTCATATCAAGTTTACGAGAAATAAAAATAAGTTGAGATCCTCATATACAGTCAATAGTGTAGTGTTGGAAGAAGTGGAGCGAATGCGAGACCTTGGTGTGACTTTGGACAGTAAGTTGAGCTTTGTCCCTCATTATGATGCTATTGTTGCTAAGTCCTTTCAGATGCTAGGGTTCATCAAACGCAATACTAAAGATTTTAAAAATATTAAAACCTTAATTGTACTCTATAACGCCTTGGTTCGTAGTCACTTGGAATTTGCAAGTGTAGTATGGAATCCGTTCTATAAGAAACATACTGAAAACATCGAGCGCGTCCAGAGGGCTTTTACACGACATTTAGCATTTAAAACCCCTAACTTCAGTTATAGAAGCGATTATGATGACCGATTAGCTAAATTTGAGCTTATGTCTCTTTGCAAGCGCCGCCGATTGATAGATTTGGTATTCTTGCACAAGTTGACTCGTGGTGTTGTCGACTGTCAGGAAGGCCTTGACACACTTACATACAGGGTGCCCAGGCCAAACTCTCGTCGGAAACTATTTGCTACTTTTATCATACCTCAATCACGAACTAACCTCGGTAGAAATGCGCCATTAACAAGAATGCTTACAAGCTATAACAAACTAAACGAAAAGTGTGACATAGATATCCACCACGATTCTCTCTCGACATTCAAAAGTAAGATACTTCAGTCATTTACACAATAATTGTTATACTGCTTTATTTTACATGTTTAACGTGCCTCTTTGTATTGTGAGTTTTAATGCAATACTTATCACTTATTTGCCCACTTTTCTTCTATTGTTAGTTTAGTACTTTTGGATTATTATTTTTTTGGAAAATGTTGTGTTCACCTTTAATTGGGTTGCATGCTAGATAAAGTACCTATTTAGAATATGTAAGATAATGTGAACATGTAACCTGTAGGTGTACCTTGATTGAATAAATAAATAAATAAAATCTCGTCCCTGGGACCACTTTTCCTATTTTACTTTTGATAGTGGTAAACTCGTCCCTCACCAGAGGGAACTTGACACTGGGACCACATTCCCCCATTTTAAACATTTTATAAGGCGATCTCGCCCCTTTTGCCATCTTTAATATGTTTTGCGGAAACCATTAATTAATAAATTATTGCATTGTCATGAACTTAAAAATAGTAGTTTATGAATCTGTTGCATAATCCTGCAATATATATTAAATAAATTATATTTCTTGCAAAAAAACATTGCTACAGTCTTACGTAACTCATCATATCCCTATAAATTTACATCGGGGCATGCTTTATTCCGCGCGCGTAACATTCGGACCAGCCCATACATGGCAGCCATCTTGTCGTATTTGGACCTCCTGATTTATTGGTTGCCGGTGATCTGGATGCGTGGAATAGATCTCATATCAATTTGATATGTTCTTACTGTACCTAAAAAATATTCATCATTTATTACTAAAACAATGTTTTACAAAATTACATCGTTTAGTTTGGTTCCCAAATAAGGAGATCTATGAGATTCGATCTAGGTTTTCATCATCATAGTCCACTGCTGGACATAGGCCTAATGATTTCCAAAAGGACCGGTTGTAAGCTTAAGCCATTCGCTAACCTTCCTTTTGCCTTTGGTACCTCTTGGTCTTAAAACATGCCATACGCATGAAAATTATACGACTCACCGTATTTGCGTGAGCCATACTGAATGGAGCGACTGCTGTTTGACTTCAGTTGCCCGGGTAGTTAGTGGTCAACAGAGTCAGATTTTTCACCCACAAACATTTTTTAGCAAATTGCGACTTCAATCCATTTAAAAACAAACAACTTCATACAAGAAGGAAACTATTGATTTAAGTAAAAAAATGTTGTGCAATTGTTTTGAATAAATTATTTATTTTTATTATTATGTACTTTATTCATGTACACAGTAAAAATGTAAAGGATTATACATAAGAGGAAAAGAAAGTACAAGGGAGCTGTTTATTTCTAAAGAAATTTCTTCCAGCAGACCCAAGAGAGGAAAAGACAAGAAAAGGGTAATTAATTTTATTAACAAAAAACTATTTAAGTTTGTTTTAAACACCGATACTTATTATATTTTAATCGGTGATTATGTTGACCAATGGCCCAATCAAAACTTAATTTACATACATTATTTAAACATATCGATAACAACAAAATTTAATTTTAACGGTCACAACTTTCTCATAGCGTGATTCTTAATTACAGTGTCCGATAAATATGCAATATTTCACGTCCATAATAACTGGATTAAAATTTAAATCGATATTCCAAAAATCGATTTTGGTCTTACAAACGGTAAGAAATAAGGAGAGTATAGATGAGTGACATGGATATGCAACTGGATAGACTTTGTTTCTGTCATGGTACTACTGTGACAATCTAAAATTATTAAAAGATGGAGTTTGTCACAGAGATTTTCATTTTCAATTTTTATTTGTACTTGATGTATACTTTTTAGTATGGCCAAAATAAGCCAGCTTTAAATTGAAAAAAATGTTATTCTATGTCAAACCAAGTCTCTACAATGTGTGTCAATTATTAAATGTATTTCGTCTTAAAATCTTATGCAAAAATGAAAATATATCATCTTTCACTCTTTTTAATAACATTTTGCACAAAAAAGTACATCAAAAGCTACTTTAGTACATATCTATTCTGTGCCAAAACTTACTAGTTCACCTAAAAGTTTATTGGGCCATGATATACAATAAGTTTAATTTTACTTACTTCACTGCACTTTTTAAATACTCTCTGACAGTTGTCCTTTAAAAATTAAATATTGATCATTTACACAGTTTTATCGTGGTTTTGACTACCGCTCAGGATGGTGTCTGGTTCATAAGATTTCTATTGCTATTCAAAGAGGCAATGCTGCCAGCATAATGGGTACTTTTGAACCAGGTACGAGTACTATCAGGGGCGACATTTTCGATTAATATTTTTCTGTGTTTTTTGAATTGATTTAATTATTATATTTTGTTAAATAAATATAAAAAAACATGGTCAACTAACCCTGTACATCCAGATATATGTAAGAGATTTTCAAAATCACCAACCAAACAATATTATTATACTCTATTCATTTACAAAGCTCCACTTCTGTAGTCATTTTATTCTGCACCTTTGTATTACAATCGGCAAGTTTGTTGTGACTGTATACGGAGCATCGTCAGCTATAAATTTGACGCAATAAGGTATGTAAGGAACTGATTTCACCAATATTTCTTTGGCAAGTCATAATTAATTGTTCGTATTTGGTCGTAATTGTTTTTAATGGATATATATACTCGGAGACATTGCCGGCGAATATTGAATATTCCAGGAAGGATGGTACTGTAGCCCAGTTTTGAGAATGACTGCGGGTTCTTTGAGCTAAAAATAGCGACGGTCAAATTCGAATTCATCATCATCATTTCGTGTAGGTTACATTGTCAATCGGTCATGTACACCCTGGTGTCAGATTTGTGCGAAACCGCCTCTGACGTGATTTCTTTAACGACCAGATGGCGGTCGCTACCATCAGCTTAACGTGCCCTCCGAAGCACGGAATCCATACTAATATTATAAATGGGAAAGTCTGTCTATCTGTCTGTTACGCTTTCACGGCCAAACCGCTAAACGGATTTTAATGAAATTTGGTATGAATATAGTTGAAGACCCGGAGTCAAACATAGGCTAATTTTTGACGCAAGCGGAGCTGCGGGAAAAAGCTAGTCATCTATATTATTATAAATTCGAACTAAATACGTAGGACTGATCCAGGTTACAAATATTTAGAAGACTAATTCTCTGTTACTTGTCTTTGTAAATACTTCTTTGGTTCAATTAAGTGTAATTCATTCGATCTTGTTTTCACAGTTGCGTTCTCTGCTCACGCTAACAATGGTCTTACGAGTAGATTTGGCAAAGGAAACTATATAAAATAAAATCAAAAATAAAATTCGTTTATGTTAGCCATCATAATCTTAGCATTCTGCAACGCTCGCTCAAGTTTTTTTTAATTCTCTGCTCCTTTCTACCATAGGGTTGATTGGAATATATTGCATTAGCAATAAGTCCGCCTTTGTACTAATTTCTCTTAATGTTAATTGGTTTCAATGCTGCATCTTTTCTTAAATGTACCTATGTAAATGGTGCAATAAAGCGTTCATTCATTCATTCATAATATATGTTGTTAGATGGTTGTTATTGGCTCAGTTTAGGTCGCTGCACCATCTTAGTAAGTAAGTAAGTAAGTTGTTTACTAACCAAAATCTTATATTAAATGTAAGGATTAATATTGTTCTGATAGGCTTATTTTCGCAGCTACACGAAGTATGTTTTCCTAACCTACGCGATGACTTCCAAGTCTGCAGGTAGTCTATATCACAGAGCAATTACAAAGAGGAGATGCCGTAATAAGCATTTTGTAAGAAAGTATTTGTGAGGCTACACGGGGCGGAAGGCAGACGTGCGGGGTGCTTGGTTTCGGCCGTGGCTCTAACCATGGAGCACGAGCAATGACAAGCTTCGCCCACTTTTGTGTCGGCGAGGCGCCAATAATCACATCACTGCGCCATTTCAAACAGCGTCTCCTCTTTGTAATTGCTCCAGGGTCTATAAACAGACTAAATACAGTTGGTACAGCACAAAGTATTTTACTTCATTACGTCTAAAACACCTGCACCATGAAAGAATTCTATTTGGCCTCTCACAAAGCTGTTTAGCTGTCTTCATTCTGAATTGGGAGAGTGTAATACCATCGACACGCATTGCCTCTTCTGCCGGGGCCTGGTTGATGTTGAAAAGCAGGATATACGTGCTAAAGGACTTTCTGCGAAGGTTGCTGAAGACCGGGCGAAAGGGAGACGTAAAACTAGAAAAGCAGACCCTGGGCTCCGAAGCTAACAGCAGAAAATACAATCAGCATAACAATAGAATGTTGATGACGCATGGAATCGACACGCAGATAAGAAGATGGTCCAAAACAAAAGCGCCAAGTAGAACACACTAGTACTAAGTTAGTTCCAATCGTAGTTTTTCAACCTACTAATATGTTGGCTAAATGCGGAGCCTACTCGCATTTCTATCGTGCCATAGCCATAACATTTTGTATAATTGAAACATGTATTTACGGTGCGACTAGGAAATTTGAATATTTCGCTCCATTTTAGGTGTTTAAATTTGTCATTTGTAATTAAATTATGTTAAATACTTGCAGGTATTGCTTGGTATCCGACGTGTTGAGTTATGCTTATTTTCACTACGCCTTAGATGTTTTTGCTTGTATGGGAGGCGAAATAAATTTAGGTTTTTGCGTTGAGCTTTGCTTTGGAATATATATGATTGCTGTTGCTTCATCTTTACCTTAAGACGAGTTAGGAAAATAAATTTTAAGGTCGATTCCTACCGTTTAAGCGTTGGCATAGAGCGCAAGCGATTTGTCTCATGAAAGATCTAGCTCATAGCGCGCGTATCCGTAGCGAAAGCGCGTGTAAAGCATCGTCAAGGCGCGACCGGTATTGGATTGGTCGCTATTTAGTAATGTTTTCTATCACCAGCTCCTCCATGCTTGCTTAGGAAGGCACGTTGATACGTAGATCTTGGTTGTTATCGATAGATGGCAGTCATAAGATTTTGTCAGATGTCTATAAGCAGGCTGAACAAATTTACAGTGTTGGCCACTAACACATCTCGGGCCTCGGGTCATATTCATGTTGGTTTAGTTTCCCTGTAAAAAGGATTACAGAGGTCAGATGGCAGTCGCTCCATTGTAATTACCAGTTCCGCCAAAGCAAGGACCACAGCGTACCCCAAACTGTAGGTGTGTGATGTCTCATATAAATCCAGACTTATCAGTTGCGGAAATGCCGTATCTGCTAGCCAGATAGATGTATATTAAACATAGAAGATTCGTACCATATCTCCAGAAGTTGGAAACCATATTCTAACTTATTAATAAAAGCTTATATTTGTTTTTTGTTTGGTAACGGAATAAATATCCCTAAATATTCTAAGGAGTTTGTTACCACTTCATTGATCAACTCTACTGAATCAATATTCCTTAAAATTCGCATAATAGTACTGAGAAGGATATCATTACCTTTTATCACCGAAAATATATTGTTTCTGCGAAATTGAAGTACGTTTGATGAAGCTGATCATTTATTATATCCGAGAATTAGGTTATTAAAGCGTGACAAAAATATATTTTACTAGCTATGCCCGCGTGTACCTCCTTTGGGAACATGATATTTTTTCCAGGATCAAAAGTAGCCTATGTTACTCTCCATCCTTTCAACTAACTCTGTGCCGAAAATCAAGTAGATTGGCTGCTTAGTTAGGGTGACGGAAGGAAAAATAAACAAACACACTTTCACATTTATAATATTAGTATGATAGTATGATTTTATTTTTTTCAGATTATGATAATCCATACAATTTTAGAATTTAGAATATAATTTTGATTAATATTAATTTCGCACCGAATTACAGTTAACTCACTGCATCGGTGATCCTGGCCTCAGACACAAAGAGATTTCCACTTCTTATTCTGTGCCATTGTTTTGCTAGTCTGTCTTTGTTTTTTTTTTTGGTAAGAAAGCGGAACACTGACAAGTTTCTTCTTACTGAAAAGAAGATAAATGTAGGGTTCAAACCTCCGAATCTTCGGGCACACGTTGCAATATTTAGAGTCGAACCACAGATACATTAGAGGGTTTTGCATTGCATCATTAACATTACCCAAAATATACGATTAAATGTGAGTATGATTCAAAAATATCTTCATAAAGAGATATAAAATGAAGTGATCACTGATAAAAAGTCCTTTCATAAAGTTTTTACTTTATGGATTATGATTATGACTGATACATAATTTAATTTAATCTGTAAAGCATTTTCATTTACATTTCAAAGAAATATTTAAATTAAGGAGCGCAGTTTTACCTTCTTCTTTATCGTTCTCTATTCTCAGATTATTTTAGGTCAGGTAACGTGACGTGAACTAAAGGGTCTCTTCTCTTCTTGCGTCAGAGGTTACTCCAGGTTATCTGTATGTTTTTTTTTTATATATAAAGAACTTTAAATACATCTTTTAAAAAGCTAAATGAATTTAAGAAACAACTTTACCGATTTCACCCATCCTTTTTTTACAATTTTCTAAACCCGCCCATCACCGTCTCTGGTGAAAAGGTGCCCAAAACACTTGCATCGTTTCCACGCTGCAACGGCTATGTTTTGCAAAAGAAACAAACCCCAGCGGGAGTCACAATTTTTTTTTCTTGTTTGACCACATTTTTATATAATAAACAAGCGTATCAATCCTTATCTTTATGCCCAATAAACATCTCATGTAAAACACGAGGAAACTACCTTATATTGGTTTTATATCACACTTCGGTATTTTTAAAAGCCGGTCACAACATTGTCAATCGAATGATAATCGTACTATATTCTTAAAATTATAATGAAATGGCTTTATGCGATATTTTTATAACATTGTTTTGCCTGGCTTTGTAAAGGAGTTTATTAATATCTTAAGTAACAGCCTCCGTGCTACAATACATAACAATATAACTTTATTGCCCACATCTGGGAAATCACAAAACTGAAATTATAACATTGTTAATAACATGGAGCAAAGGCGGACTTATTGCTAAGCAATCTCTTCCAGCCAACCTTTGTACAATAAGATAACATGAGGTAAAGTGGTTATCCTTAGACACGTAGGTCGTGGGTTCTATTCCCACGGGAAATCGCCCGTGGAAATCGAACCTCCAGAATTTTTCTGAGGTAATAGGATAAGGCCAACTTTCTCTTTTTTGAATTAAGGAAGTCTGTCGAAATATTGCAATATTACCGCCTAACATTTAGATTCAAGAATTTAATTGTTGAAACTAGTTTGTGTGCAAGCTCAATTGAATCGTCTGTGGCGTAGCGTGCGGAATAGCTATTCGGTTTAGATAAATTGTGAACACCCTGTAGGTAATAGAATAGGTGTGGGAACTCGCAGTAGAAGATTTATTTCAGTATAGATTATGAACAGTTTAAATTAATTTTATATACACCACTGGAAATACAAGAGCCAGTAAACAGTTGCTCGTATCCGTACAGAATGCGCGTGTCAAGCGACGGCGAGACGCGAACCTTATTAGATTGGTCGCCATTCAGTGTCATTTTCTATCTCGAGCTGCTCCGTGCTTCGGAAGCCTCATTAGACCTTTATTCCAGGTTTGTTATCGATGTGTGGCAGTCGTTAGGCTGTGTCAGATGCCTTTAGGCAGGCTGGAGAAATCAGACATTGTTGGATATTAACACACAAAGTGTTATATTGCTGTCGATCTGGTTTTGGAGATCAGTGGCAGTCGTTCCATTGTAATAACCAACACTGCCAAATCAAAGACCATAACTTACGCTTGATCTATGAAGCGTAAGCTGAGGACGTAACTGGGAAATACGCTTGGACGAAGAAGAGGTTGAAGTAAATGAAGGAAAACGTGCCTTTATAACTGAAAAATTTGATGCAAGATGATGTCGTTGGTAGCAGAAGCCGCACGTGTTCTCACGGCTTCTGTATAGTACCTAGTCACGATTAGGAGGTAGCCCGAGGCTCGCCAGTTTAATCGATACCGCCGTAGACAAACATACAAATAGACGTTGTATTTTACTTGTAAATACTTGTTTTCACTATTTAACTTTAGATAAGACTATTTTACTTCTATTACACTAATACTCATTCAAACTTTACAGCGTAGCGACCATGGAACTTAAGGTAAAGATGGAAGCCGAGCAGGCATACAACAGGCTGGTTCAAGAAAATTTGACCTTTTTTTTTTGAAACCAGACAGTGGCCCAAAAGTGGACCACGCCCGTCCCCCAGACGCACATCCAATCGCCGTCTCATTATAGACGGCGGTAGAGTGGTCTGTTGGCAGAAATTGGCTGACAGTCAACAAGACCCCGACTACTAGGGAGTTATTAACTGTCACCCAGGGTGCACCGTCCCGAATCCCTTGTCAGCCCGCCATCTCACCGAATCCTGGGGATCAAGTGAGAATGCAAAACTTTCAAAGGACCGGGCACTCGAGGAGGTTTCCTGCCATGCACCCCAAGAAAATTTGACCTGGAGTAACCCCTGTTTTCCCCAAAGTATTACCATACCGGAAGATCAGCGCTGTCAATATCATCGGATGGCAATATGCTGAGTTAGGACCTTTTTGGGAACGCACAACCTTTTTCCTAATGCTTTTTCTTTTATGTATATTTTTTTCTATTTGTGTGTTTCTAAAATAAATTATTTTCTTTCTTTCATCACTTCAAAAATTTTGCCTAGACAGAAATAAGTAAAATAAAAATGTCACTTTGCTTAATATAATTGAGCTTTAGGTTTCTATATCAAAAACAAGTATAATTATTTTTCATTTTTAAATAAATATCTACCTTAAAATAAAGATTATATTGCTAGGTAATTGTTTATCATTTTTTCCAACTTTTGGGGTTGTTATCAAGTGCTGTGATGGAAACTCAGATTCACACCCTAACATATCACGAGTTAGAAAGAGAGAGGTGGGTAACGAAATGCATTCAGGTCAAATTTTTTGACATCAGCCTATTGTATGCAAGCGCGCTATCCATCTTAGCGTCGCTTGGGTAGCGACCCAACGTGAGTATTGGTCACCGATGGATCTCCATTTTATAAATAAGGTATCAATTTTTCATTGTTTAACAAACAAAAGGGTTTGTTGATAAGAACCAGATACTATGGTGGTAACCAATGGGGATCTTAACAATGAGACTGACATTATACAGGAAAATTCTTTAGATATTCACAAGCGAAAACATGTAAATGGTCATTTGTTTCTTATTAGTTGTAAAAATAGAAAATTAAGACTGTTTGTTTTCCAAAGAAAATAAAATAAAATAAAGTACATAAATCATGTTTTATCATCATCATTTCGTGTAGGTTACATTGCCTATCGACCATGTACACCCTGGTGTCAGAGTTGTTCGGAATCGCCTCTCGGCCTCTGACGTGTTTCCTTTAACGATTACCAAATGACAGCCGGGACCAACGGCTTAACCTGCCTTCCGAAGTACGGAATCATCTTTATTATCAGACAATCACGTGATTCAAGCTTGCAAAGTCCGAACCAAACTGAAAACAACTAAACAAAGTATGCTTCCGGAATCGAACCCACTACCCCCGGGTCGAAGGCGAACGCCTTAACCACTGGACCACGGAGGCAGTTGTACTTGATATGTGATTAGGGATTGCAATCCAGCAAAGTGGGATCCCGCGATCCAGCGGAATCCAGCTCAATTTTAGGCTCTGCGGGATCCCGCAATATCTTGCGGATCAGCAATGCGAATCCGCAAGCATCAGCCGGTGCAACTGTATTCAAATTGCTGCCTTTAATCTACTCAGCAAAACAATCTCTTGAAAATAATTTAACTTTACAAGAGGAATTAGAAATGCAGATAAAACAAGACAGTGAAGGTTACACTAAACAGACAGAAACTACAAAAGAGAAAAACTTTGATAAAATATTAAAGAAAGAAATGGCAGCATTTGAAACCGATGGAGTGAAAGGAAAATATTTGATTTTGTTGCACGACTATTTATTAACTATCAAGCCAACAAGCGTAGAGGCAGAAAGAGCCTTTTCGGCCGCTGGCTACATATGTAGTTTTATAAGAAGTAGGTTGGGAGATAAAACCATTGATGCCATTTGTTTTTTAAGATCATATTTTCAAAAAGAGAAGTGACTGATTATTTGATTATTTCATATTTGTGACTGATTATTTAATTATTTCATATTTCTAATGTTACGATTAATTATTTAGTAAGAAAAATTAAAAGACTATTAGTAAACTAAATTCATATGATACTCTTTGTGAATACAAAAGACTGATTATGACTATTACCTCAGATAAGATTAGAATTGATATTTTTAGTTAACTAGTATAGTACGAAAGTACCTACAAAGTTCTACCAAATATTGATATTTTTTTTATGTTTCTGGACTCGACCTTTTATTAATAAATAAGTAGCCAAACTGGTGAAATAATTAGCCAATTATTAGTAAGTAAGGCGTTGTTGATTTTTGTATTTTTAATAAAAAGTTGAGTATAACCATAATAAAGTTTATTATTTTGAATTCCATAAAAAAGCTATAAACTACGCGGGATCCCGCTGTTACGAAGTCAATCCAGCAAAAATCCCCCGGGATTGGAAACAGTGCGGGATTGCAATCCCTATATGTGATGCCTTTCCAACGATCCAGTCAAATTCTTTTCGGGAAGTGTTCAGCTACTTTCATCGGTGGCCGCCATCAGGTTGCCCCGAGTGCTGGTTAGGTAAAGGGGCAGAGCAACAGGATCCTTTGGAAACAGACCTTACACTCACACATTTTATGAGGTATATATAAACTCCCACCTGGCCAGGTTATCCACACCTACTTAGGTTCACAGCGTCTTCTAAGTAAGTCTAGGCAGAACATAGCCAGGTAACTCCTCTCCCGGGGTGGCAAATATTACAGCATAATTTCTCTCCTTATAAACCTATATAAATATATAAAGCCTTATGTAAATCATGCAACAAAAAGAATTGTGTTTAAAAAAAAAATTATATAACTTAATACATTGCAATGAAAATAATATAGGTATAGCCCATACAAATTAATTTTAAAAATATAAAATATTTATGGGAAGATTGTATTGCGTTATAAACAAAAATCGGATTGTTATGTTAATTGAATTTTAAATTAGGTAAACAATTACTCGAAAATCTTTGTTTTAAAAATTTCAACTTTTCATTAAAATTGTTAAAATGTGTGACATCCCAGTATGCAAATTTTGCGGACAAAATGTCACAATCGAAAATTACGCATGTGATATTTATGGCTTAATTTTGTGCAGAGGACAATACCTCGAATTGTGCTACAGTGCATTGAAACATCTCAAGTATTTTGGGAGCACTGACCAACCAAATTACATTTTTTCTTATAAATGCATAGTCAATAAAAAAAGAGTCAATACTGTTTCTAATAAGTTGTCGTTATTATTACGAAGTGAATTTAATGAATTTAGTAATTTCAAGAGTTTTATAAATGTTTTCTCACATTTATAGATGTATAACTTTTGCACTGTAACATTGTCTAAAAATTTACTAAGCTTATCAGACAATTATTATATGGAACTTAAGAGAATCCCGTATTAAATCATTATGATGTATTAAAAATAAGAATGTAAGTAGGTACCTACCCGTTTTAATTTCAGTTATTTATACTGACTTAAAAATACTGACTTACAGAGCCAAAAGCTTGGAAATTAGCTATTTTGAAAATTTTATATGTGTCCTATCTACCCGATTATACAGTCTATGGTAGTACCATAAGCGTTTATGCAAGTGTATTTGTAATTTACGAGTGCTATTTTTTCTTGTAGTTCCCGAATTGGTCGACAAAAATTTCGATCGACATGAAAATATTTTAAATACATTTTATTACTACCGTTTATGACAGGAGTTTTTGATTAAGTGGAAATTAAATTTCAAGTCGGAATTTTTTTTTAACAAATGTAAACCTGATTGTTCATTGTCATTCTTTCAGTTTTATGTGACATTTCTTCGATAAAAATGTCATCGGAGGTTGTATTCTTTATTCGCTATCTTAAAGTTAAAATCATATCTGGTATCCACCAGATATGATTTTAACTGATAGACCAACACTGTCAGATTATTTCAAGCTGACTGAAGACATTTGACACAACCAACGACTGCCATCTATCGATAACAACTGGGAGCATCGGCTTGGCGTGTCTTGCGAAGAACGGAGGAACTTGAGCAACAAAATGCCACTAAATGGCGACCATTCCAATACGGGCCGCAGTCTCACCGTCATCGCTTGACACGCGTATTCGCTAAGGACACGCGTGCTCGATGCTCTTGAGCTCCTCCTAATGAAATCGTTAAAAATAAGTCGGACTTATCCCGAAGGTCAGCAATGAGCAAATGATTGAAGCAGTTAATCACAGCAATGAAGGGACTGCCAACTATTCATTAAAAAAATATTAATGCGTGTAGGTCATTTTTAATAATCCTTGAAAGATTTAAGAACGTTATAAATAATAACCCTCAAATTGGTGCGTTAATAAAATTTCAAAGACACAAAATGTTAGCTAACAAGACAGTTATTACCAATAAGATTTAAGACGCCACGATGACCTTAAGAGGTTGAGATTACAGTTTAAAGTTATATTTGCTTAGCTCCTATTTTGATAAACATTTTACTCATATGTGTTGTTATAATAATTTAAGAATGCTTATGTGTGAAAACGAATTTATATTATTTGTGTTTATCGAACCCATAGACTAAGATCAATCAATCATAGGGCTTTAAAACGGTCGTGAAAAATATCTTGAGGGACAGCAACGCGCTCATGATCCTTCTGGTACTGTAGGCTGAGGTGATCGCTTTCCATAGTACGCGATCTAGTAAATTGTATAAAAAAAATATTTATTTGCATACAAGCAATATGTTATTTCACAATTAAGTTTTTAAAGTATTAGTAGCAGTAACTTTTTATAAACCACTATGATTATAAACATTGACTAGTCAATATAAAAACGACAACCTCTAGGATTATGCATTTAAAAAATAAAAAAGTGAGCCAACTTTTCGTAATCTTATTGACATGATTAAAGCGTATTACAGTTCACCATTAAACGTCCACCTATTAACTTTAATCACTAATTGTTCATACAAAATTACTCGCATGCAAAAACATACTTTCAAAAAGAGTTTTATACAAAAAGCGACCGACGACATTCTTACTCACAACTCTCTCTATAAACACATGCGAGTATGCAATCGTGGCATCGAATCGGCAATCGAATGGTTCGTTTAATCGAGTAAACTCAACTCGCCAGCTCCGAATGATTTATTACTATGACACGTGTTTTTTGTGCCGTCTCGGACGCTTACGGAAACAATTTTGAATCATTTATGCTGGCCCCCGGTTCGCGTACATATAAGGCGATGCGATGACCTGCCGTCCTGCCAGTTTTCGGCTGTTTCACATTAATTTTTGAAAAAATGGATGGTCGATTTTTTTCGCAATTTTTTCCGACACGGAGATGAGATATTGAAATTGACAAGGGTTTTTGCTTGTAATTGTAACTTTCTTTTTATGTATTTTTCACCCATTTTACTGTCCGCGGTCAATTATCTGGTGTAACTGTTTTCAATTTCTCACGGTTTTGTATAAGGCGAAGTAATTAGGTAGCTGTTTCACAAGCTCGCATCAGCCTGTATATAGGCAAAAAAGGTTGAAGAGAAGACAAATTGCAGATAAAAATTCCCGAATGCAGAAACAGTGGGCCAAAAGGTTCCGCCGAAAGGGTTATTAATTTTCATGAGCTGAGCTGTGCTCCAGTTTTTTTGTCTCGAACACGGGTGCGTCGTCGGACCAGTGTGCCTTCGGTCATCATACATTAAGTCACCTGATGATCTGAAGAGAAGAAGTTCATATTGTGTTAATATTCATCTCGTATTTTAAGTTTTTAGTTAGATTTACAATGTTATGATCAAAAATGAATTTGATTGAAGATCAAGAAATAAGTTAAGGAAACATTGCTTAAAAAACGGTGCCCAAATTTTATAAAGGTCATATCAGTCTGTTAAGTCTAGGCTGTCTAAACTGTCTAGGCTTTAGGCCAAGTTAGATGTTTTAAAGTATCTAACAAAATCTGATTATGTTGACAATCCGGTTAATAATTGTATAAACAAATTGAGTGGATTACATGGTCAATCGACCCAGTAAACCCTGGTGTCACAGTTGTCACATTTTACGGCCCCAGATATTGTCCTTTGATAGTTCTATTAATATGGTTTTCCTGACGAAATGGGTTACAGACATCGACGACAGGATATGCCTTAACTAGGAATATTATTAATATCTACTCTAAAAAGAAATTTAAAAAATGCTCATGCAGTGCTTACACTAAATACAAAACTGAAAAAATCAAAGCCGAAAAACCAGAAACCGGATGAAATGTGCAAAGTGAACAATTAATTAAACAATTAATCAGCAAATTGCGAGATGATTTAGTTTTTGCCTTCATCTCGTCGAATTTCAAACAATTTGTTGCCGAATACCTTTTAACTGGTTCACCTGCAATGCCTTTTAAGTAAGGCTAAATATAACGGTTTTAAATTTTTTTTTCTTGAAAATTGTTTTGGAAGATTTATTGCTCTTAACTGTAAAGTATTGTGGTTATTATGAAACAAGTGCAGAATTTGATAAGGGCTTAGGTGAGGCAAAAACGGAAGGCGAAGAGTAGGGGGTCGCAGAAGGTCGCAAATTATTCTTTGTCAAAGTTTGACAAGAGCTTCGTACAGGTCTCTGCATGCAGTTGGCTGGGCACACCGCGCAAGACGAATGATTAGCCATGGGCTGGACTGAAGGCTAGTTACATATCGGGTCTTTAGAGAAAAAGTACAATTCGCCCCACAGTAATAACAATCAAATCAATGACCATGATTAAAGCGTACCAATTAATCACTAGGAATCACGGACAATGATTTAGACTGATCCTTAAAACGCGGAAGTGAAGTGAACCCCATAAGCTCATAACTACGATGGCGCACAAACCCAAAATTGATCTTGGCTTCCGAATCGAGAAGGTGCAACTTCTTGCTGTCTAAAAGGAAAACCTTCAAAATAAAAGTCACCCAAAATGAGTCATCGGCAATCCTTCAAAATATGTTCCCATTGAAGGTCCTACCCAAATTCGCAGGCTTATCTCACGTACCCAGCTACCGCTTGTTAGTGTTATCAGATGAACGGGTATCATCAATTTCGCTCATGATTTGCGGAATTATGATTTGGGTTGGTCTTGATTTCGAGTTGAAAGAATTTCTACATTTTGCCGCATCCATTTTGGTTTTTTGGTTGAGAAATTCTCGTGGTATTTCGTCATTTCGTTGTACTTGAGAAATTTTTTTGGTTATCTGTTCTTTAGCAATATACTGGCTGTAAAATATATTTTGAAAACCTTATTGATCTATGTTAAAACATATTTTATTGCAAATTTGAGTGTTTCACCATTTACGAGTACATTCTCAAATTGTGCTATGGAGACTACGATATCGCTTAATTATACATGAGACCTCCATTACCCAATTTAGAAAAATATACTTATAGGATCAATCATGATCTGATATATATATAAGTGACATGCTTAAACGGGTGGCTGTTTAGAAAAAATAGAGGCACACATTATGCAAAAATAAAATCGCATTTTAGGTAGATACCTTATCGCGCATTAAAAATGTTACAAAAAATTTGGTATTCAAAAACAGGAAGTCAAAATGTCGATAACATCTTTTCACGAAAGTCACATTAACCTATGTGCATTACGTGCATTGCTTCTTAGATATAATACTTTCATACTTTTTGTGGAAAACATTTTTTTTTTTTTTTTGAGGAGTTCAATAACATGTATTGCACATGTTGACGTGGTGATAAGAGGTTAGTTCAAGAGCCGAGCGCGACACGCGTATCCGTAGCGAATGCGATGTCGAGCTTGACCAGTATTGAATTGGTCACAATTTAGTGGCATTTTCTACGTCGATCTCCTGCGTGCTTCAGAAGGCACCAAGGAAACAAGGCAAGGAACCAAGTCCAGGGAGTATAGGGTCGATTGACCATGTAACCCACTCGATATGAATAAATGAATCTAAAACAGCCCAGCCCTTACTCAGTAAGCTGAAGTTTCAACTAATCAATCAATCATTTATTTATAAATTTTTAAAGAAATACACTCTGATACAGATTAATTAATTCTATCCAACTGTATGGTATACTCTGTATACATTATTACTAAACTCTGTGTAAGTTAATCTAGGTAGACAGGTAATAACTACGAAGTTCCGACTCCCGCTAAAATTAAGTGAACTCACGACGAGGCGATGCGCGGGAGCATCCAGGAGTTAGCAACATTTTTTGAAAATAATGATCAAAGTTGGCATGAAATATAATCAACTCAAAATTATTATGGCGACTCGAGTGAAAATTTACATCACGGCATTAA
Organism: Euzophera pinguis; assembly: GCA_947363495.1. Taxonomy (NCBI): domain Eukaryota; kingdom Metazoa; phylum Arthropoda; class Insecta; order Lepidoptera; family Pyralidae; genus Euzophera; species Euzophera pinguis. The sequence goes on from OX376163.1 coordinate 15,372,015, forward strand.
TTTAAAAAGTATAATAAGTATTGATATTTTGCAGTTTGATTGCAAAACCGCCTTTCGGCCTCTGAAGTGGTTTCTGACCATTTTATTATTACTTTGTCAATCCTTTGACATCAGGTGGGCACCCCCATAGAGACATTCCGGTCACAGTGTAGTAACTGACCTGATTTATACACAATGACCATTGTTAATGATTAAATAAATAAACTGTTACTAATTTGGGATACAAAACAAGTTACAAATATAATAGCTGTGTCTTCCTTGTTTTGACTCCGCGACTAAAAGTGAAGAATTTACGGAACACATTGTATTAATTTTTGGATACCTTTGTTCTAATTACAAAATATAGTAACATAATAGGAATAATTACGAAACATTGTTACCAAAACTGATCTGACACATTTTGGTCGCGAAGTGTACATGTATGTTACAACATTTTGTGGCTAAACCTCACATAGACACAGAGGGTAATGTTACGAAATAGTGACCAGTAGAATTTTTTGTTACCGAAATTCAAGTCGCAGCGGCCGGAATTGGCCGTCTGTCGGTTTTTTTTTCCACGTCAAAACTGCAGAACAATCGTAAAGAAATATTTTATAAAAATATGATTTATCTTATTTTCACTTGACAAATTGTTTGTATAACGACTACAAGTTTTTTTATAGTGTGATAATAAGAAAACAATTTGCCAGCCCTGTGGGGGGCAACAATAATCATTTATTACCGAACCTAGTTCCTTTATGACTGAATTAAGATTTATTTCTTAGGCCATTAATTTAATCTTCAGATAATTTAAATATTTTGGTGTTTTCATCACATTGGATTTAATGTTTTGGTTTTACATTTACTGTTCCGTATAAGTCCGCCTTTATTACTACATAAATGTTAATTTTTTTAGACCAAATTGCGATTTCTTCCATAAGGTAAATTCTATATGGTGTAATAAAATTTACGACGCGATCATGCGACCCTAAAGTAGCCTGTTTGACCCAAACCGTCGAATGGATTTTGATGAAATTTGGTATGAGTATAGTTGAAGACCCGGGGTCAAACATAGGCTACTTTTTAACGCAGGCGGAGCTGCGGGAAATAGCTAGTATTTATATACAAATAACCAACCCTGCGAGTAACACACACATTGACGCGCGTGCGTACCCGACCGCATCGAAGTAGTAATAAGGGGTATCAGGTTCGCCGCTGTTGTATGGAGGGTTCGAGTGTACTTTGGATCGCTGCGCCATCTTAGTAACTAAGGTTTGTTACTCCTGGCTACAGGAGCGGCGTTAACAAAAGGTGTCGGAGCCGTCACGACTCTCAATGACCGTGTTTACTTGTTTGGCTACTGTAGTTTAGCTCAGGTAATCTATTGTTTTAATAAATAATATTGAGAACCGATGCCAAATTTAGAAATCAACTCAATTATAATTAATTAATTATAAGAGAGGTAGGATATTTTGTAAGGAGTAGTCCGTCTGGGGAAGTAACTCCACCCTACAGAAGACCGCAGCCAAATAAAGCTGTGATGCAGTGTTGTGTTCCTGCTGGTGAGTAGGGTCGCCAGGCTCCAGAGGGCTGTGCTGATAACGCACAGGTCGGCAACGCGCTCGTGACATCTCCGTTGTTGCAGGCGTTCATAGGCTACGGTAAGCGCTTACCATCAGGTGGGATGCACGCCTGTTTGCCTACTTAGTGGTATAAAAAAATCAGTGCATAATACCTTTACACTTTCGACAGACCATAACGTGACTTCAGCAGCATGGAATAATCTAAATTATCAACGATCAAAGCTTGCGGTATTCTTACCAAATTGAACACAACGGGAAGCCTATGAAGGCTAGTATAGCCTATAGCCTATTTAGGCTTCCCGTGGGAATCGAACCTGGATTTAAAGAAAACGTCTTAATTACAGGACAACGGAGGTAGCTCAGTCTAGCTAGGTCTAGATTGACATGTCATGTCAATACTTAAAAGAAAAACAAAATACAATTTTAAAAGTCTCATCGCTTTAGCAACACTTCTCCACGAACAATGTTCGTAAGAGATTTTAAAATTTGGACAATTTCTCTGGATAGACTAACACTAGTGTTTGAGATGTACACTCGGATACATAACGACCATCAAATGATATCTGGGACCTTAAAGTGTAAGACAATCGGGTGATTCAAGCCTATATAACCTAACCAAACTGAAAACAGCCAAAGAAAGTATGATTTGAATAGGAAATCGAACCCATTACCTCCGGACCAAATGCGAGCGAGTAAGCGAGATGTTGCTTTACATCCCGTATTGCTCCATCTCAACTTAACACCAGGGTGTACGTACAGGATCGATTGATCACGAAACCCATTCGATATAAATTTTGAATAAATTTAAAATACCACGAACGCCCTCAAGTCTTCACTAAAAATTAGACCAACAATTAACATATTCGGTAAAATTTAAGTACCTAAATAATTTATTTATATTAACTTTATTACACAATTGCAAACGGCGGACTTAAAGACTGTGGCTCTATTACTAAGCAACCAAATGAGTGATGATGAGCAAGTTAAGAGTAATCACCTTTATAAGTTCCTAAATGCTGACCCAAGGAATGTCACACCCATGGAGTAATTACAAAGAGGAGATGCCGTTTGAAATGGCGCAGTGACGTGCTCATTGGCGCCTCGCCTACACTGCAGTGGGCGGAGCTTGTCATTGCTCGTGCTCTATGATTGGAGCCACGGCCGAAATCGAGCACCCCGCACGTCTGCCTTCCGCCCCGTGTAGCCTCACAAACGCTTTCTTACAAAACGCTTATTACGGCATCTCCTCTTTGTAATTACTCCATGGTCACACCCTAACAACAAAGACAATACAATCTACCATCTGAAACACCAAAATTAGTAGCAACCAACGCACCTCGAATAAATCTTCCGGATAAGGCGGTAGGTGGCGCTATCGAGCATTTGTGTCTATCTGATGGTTAGAAAAGGCTGGATAAAGCTAGTTTGTTAGCACCCTATTTTGGTAAATCTAGATTTTTCTATTAACTCCTTGTTTGTACCAGATGTTTGGTATTTGGCTGAATATTAGACCGGTATGCTTTTTTCTTGTGCTTTACAATTGTATTTTAGTACAATAAAGTTTAAATAATTAAAAATTTTAACTTTATAGCCCAAAAAAATCAAATAATATGTTTGACCCCGGGTCTTTAACTATATTCATATCAAATTTTATAAAAATCCGTTCAGCGGTTCGGCCGTGAAAGCGTAACAGACAGACTGACTTTCGCATTTATAATATTAGTATGGATGGATTATTAATATCGTTAAATTTCTTCAAAGTAAGGTTAATTTGAAGAAGATAATCTTAATATTTAATTCCTCAGTTAAGAGTTTATGAAAAATTTAAGTAACTCATTCTTAAAATCCTGTACAGTCAAACCTATGTTAAAGGCGTACCCTGAGCTTTGAAGCATTGAATAAGTAGCATTTTCGATGATTTAATACAATGAACACCTGGAAAAACTGTATTTAGTTGCAACCAAATTAGCCAAAGCCGCGGGCAATTAATAGTTTATTATCATATTTCTAAAATATATAACACAGCACCCCCTGCAGCAATATTATAATATTTTGTCATATTTTAATAATTTACGACATTATTTTGCATAATTAATAGTAATGTGCAGAATATCACTGAATGAACTTTTGGAATAACTAAATATAACCTTAAAATCAAGATAAATGTACAGTCAGGCGAAGAAGTAGTTATGCGATTTGAATATAAAATTCACTGCATTTCACTGGTACTTAAAAATGTAAGAAATAAAACACACAATATTTCGCAAACCGTCAATTCCCAAAATAAATTAACGAGGATAAAAGTATAAATCAATTTATGTGCAACATATTTCATTTATCATTTTTTTTTATTTAAAAATTTAAATATCACTTATTGACTTCAATTTACTAATATTAAGTTTACCACCACTTCCAAAGCGCAAGTGGAGAAGAAGCGGCGCCACAAACTCCACTGCAGCATTTTCTTTAAAACGTCAATTTACAAGGTTAAAGGAATCACATCAGAGGTCGAGAGGTGGTCTATATGGTCTGTTGACAATATAACCTACATGAAATGATTGTGATCATGATTGCGATCTTACAAAATTAAAATTAAAGCCTCGTTTCCTACTTCTGCCGCCGATTGTACATATATGATTCTAAATTGACCCAAATTAGAATCGGTATAACCCAGCCCGTTTTTATTGATTTAATTCCAATAATATAGAGACAATACGATTATTATCAAATTTCAATACCTCTAGCTGAGCTATTTAGTGGTCTTCTATGTAAATTTGACTAGTTTCGATAAACGTGTCGTGAACTCTTGCATGAGGTCATGTCTTTGTTTGATGATAAAGTTTATTTGAGAATTTTAGCAGATTCGTTTCTACTGCAAAGGTAGATAACTATTCTCTTTGCCTAAAAGTGATTTCAGGGCCTCTATTTTTTAAAAGTGTGATTCACGCAAATCTGAATCGAATGAAAATATTAACTGAAAATCATTCGACACGCCGGTTTTGCATAAGTCAAGATTTTCAAAAATAGGGTTTTTGGTGCATTCCCAGCTAACGCTTTCGATATTAGTGTACGTATTTACCATTGGTTATAACAATAGCTACATCAACTGAAGGGGAAATTATATCAAACAGATCCTGACTCCGATATGTTGGTGATCTAGCAGGACTGACTCTGATGAGTTGGTGACCAACACTGTCAAAATTTTCAGGCTCAGGAAGTAAGTGAGTAACACTTACTTACACAGTAAGCGACAACACCAATGGCACAAAATTAAGAAATAAAATCTACTTTGTGCCAATGGTCAGCGGTTACCGTAGCCAACGGATACAACGACATTCACAGAAAACATCCCCCTTTAAGTAACATGTTTAAAATAATTAATTGAATGGGAAAAAACTGTTTCACTATAAATAAACATTGAATTACGAGTATTATACCTAACCTTACGCTCTACCATCTTTCATGTATACTTATGGCAATTAATATGTATTTTTCATTTTACACTAGTAGACAACTGGCACTATCAAGGTTATTAATTATTTTATTTATTTATTTAAACTTTATTGCACAATACAAAAATTTGTACAAATGGTGGACTTAATGCCAAGTGGCATTCTCTACCAGTCAACCATGGGACCAAACAGAGAAAGAAAAGTTGGCGATAAAGACGAAATCACGAACACACAAGAAAGATAAAATATATACAAAAGAAAAGTAATAATACATAAGATTACATAATATACATAAATACATAAAATAAGTATATAAAATATATACATACAATACATAGGATATAGATTGGATGACTATGACTCCGCGACTTGCTGCAGAAACAGTCTATGAACTGCGCGCTTGAAGGCAGAACGGCTGGGGGCTCTCCTGATTGTATAAATATTGTATCTATGTGTTTTATTATAAAAATGTACACGACTGCTTGTTGTAATTAATAAATAAACAAAAAGGAAGGTAGGTAACAAGATATGTATGTACAAAGTGGCTTATTTTTCAAACGCACCTTTCGCAATACCATTGAACATAAAAATGTTTACAATGCGAATATTTAATAACGTGCCACGCCAAAATACTGGTACGTCGTTTATGCATTTTATTTGACGTTAACAGCAGTGGTGGCGGTAATTATTTTGGACAAAAATGTAAATAACTTGATGCAAATACTGGGTTTGGTCACACGCTTCTTATAACATTTTCAACCGTTGAAAAAGGGTCGTCTGTTTTTGCAAGTTTGTGACTAAGGGATTTGGTTTAGTAATAAGTTAGTACAGTGAAAAGCTAGATCGTAAAGAAAAAACATATTTTTTATTTTATTTATTTACTTCATTCATGTACACAATAAAAATGCAAAGGATTATACCTAAGAGGAAAAGACAGTACAAAGGAGCCGCTTATTTCTAAAGAAATTTCTTCCAGCAGACCCAAGAGAGGAAATGACAAGAAAAGGGTAATTAGCGCATACAAAGAAGAAAGGAACAGTGAAGACTATACCCAATTACCTAGGTACAAATTTAATAAAATCATTGTAATATAAACATACTTAATTTAAAATACAAATACTTACCATTACAAATAATACATATTTAATAAACTTACATATAAAATACATACATAAATATCTATTGCTTATTATTTCACAAATAATAAAATTACTACAATTAATTGCTAATGCATTCTCGAATAGTCAACATTTAATGAAACCTTTAATTTATGACCATACAAAAACATGACGACAATACCCATAATAATTGGGAATCACATTTCGTATCTTTAAAAGTTAGTAGGTACATATAGGTAGGTGTATTCTGTGTCCAATCCTAAACTTTTACTAAAAAAATCGAATTGCATTAACAAGCACTTACCAAATTATTTTGCGTGCTTCCGCCACCAGTTAGTTCATGCAAACTATTGCCGGCCGGCACCCACCCACTACTATTAGTCCCAACATGCCCGCCACCATTAATTTAATTACCGCATAGTAACGCCTGAATCATTTACATATATTAATTTTATTCCTTAGCTATATTTAATAGTTACTTTTTAATTATCTATGTTGTTACACCAAATTTCAATTGAATTGTTAATATGGGAAAAGATGCCTGAATTAAATGTTTTTTTATAATTCATAAAATCCTTAGATTACGCAGTTACTTAAAACAAGCTTATTGTAAGTTTGATAGTAAAAAAAATATTAAATTGGGCCGAAATGTTTTAGAGAACCCGCATGGGTAATACATTTTTTCCCCCTTAACTTTTTTGCGCCAAACTATCTTTCCGTTTCTCCCAACGGTTGACTGGTAGATAATGCTCTTAGCATTAAGTCCGCCAATTTTTATAAGTATATGTGTACTTTGTGGAACAATAAAGTTTTAATAAATAAATAAATGGGTATGCTATGAAATCCATTATGGTTTAGTGAGGTAATCCGTGATTCAATGATCTACATAGTTCCGGGTTCAAACTCGGCAGCTGTATAAATATTAGTTTACTTTGAAGAGAGTTCAAGTGAGCGATGTCTACTGTTGAGATTTCGTAATACTGGGAGCCATAGTTGAATGAGAATAGGTAATACATATATATTATCAGAATAAAAAAAGATATTTAATGTTATTAATATTGAAACATTCAACTCTTTTAGAAAACAATCCTAAACAATACACAAAGTCGAATGATATTCATTCGATGTCAAATAACTTTTATCGAATGCATATCGGCAATTTTTTTTTATACAACTAGGCAAACAGGCTTACGGCGTACCTGATGGTAAGAAGTTACCGTAGCCAATGAACGCCTGCAACACCGGAGATGTCACGAGCGCGTTGCCGACCTGTCCGCTATCAGCACAGCGACCCCTCTGGAGCTTCAGCAGGAACACAACACTGCATCACAGTGTTATTTGGCTGCGGTCTTCTGTAGGGTGGAGGTACTTCCCCAGTCGGACTACTCCTTACAAAATGTCCTACCTCTCTTAAAATAAATAATTAATTAATTAATTGCTATTCGGCTTTTTCTAATTATAAAAAAATATTATATTCTATTTAAGCAGAAATAAAGTAGAAATAGCTCTTTGATTTGGTCATCATCTTTTTTTTTGGCCATATGCTGTCAAATGCTACATATTGTTACGAGCTGGGGGTTCGCTATTTGGAGAAAAACACCTGGTGATTCAAAAAGACGTTTATTTCCACAATGATGGTCGCCGACGTCACTTAACTTAACTGATCACTCATAATGTCCGAATCACTTGCCTATCACTGTGCTGATGCGTCGCCGAAGTCGTAGGTTACACTTTTTCTTCTCACTGGTTTCACTTCTGGATCGCTCTTGTAGCTCAAGTCAACTTGAACAGGCCTCCAATGGTTTTAGCTTATGTGAGCTTTAAAATTTACAGCGGGACAGTTTGAGGCGAGGGCTACCACCATTCAGCCTTTTCGGAAAATGCTCAAGTGGCTGCCAGTTGGGACGAACCTCGGCCATGGGCTTTGCCTTTTATCAAGCAAGCAATGCAAAGTCGTCCTCCAGTGGCATTTTCCGCTGTTTATATGTATAGCCCGGGAATTGCGTTTTTTTAAGTTTCCAGAAAGATCTCATATACTCTAGAAGCGTAAGAGAGAGACAGCGATACTCTCGATCTCGTTCCTTTAGTTTCTTGAACACGTGAGAGCGAGACAAAACAATATCCCAGAGCGAGACAAGCAATGTACTAGATTGTTCGCGCAATTATTCCCATATCGAAACACGCAACGATTGTACGAGAAGTTTCCGCGGGCAGGGCTGCTCAATCTTTTTCAGTGGTTGTCAATTGTGGGGCCGCTATTTGTAACGATATAAATGCTTACGCGAATACTTTTCAATGAAGTAACATTAAGTAAAATTTTAAATTAACAATAATATTCAAAAGAAGAATACTAAAATTGGCTCTAAATGATCTGTTAAACTGAACACATAAAAATACAATTGAAAATTACAGTCACAGAAGAAAGTGTCCGGGCCTGTCCAAAAGTACAGTCGCAGAAAAAAGTGCTCCGCTGCTCTCGTTTCGAGCTGTCTATTTGCGAGATGTCTTAATAAATCGTCGCCATCTTTGGTTATAATGACGCGCTTTTCGGCTGGCTATGTTTGGGTGTAAAATAATGTGGGTACAAAAGTGTAGTTCCACATTTCTGATTCCTAATTGTTCATTCAAGAAAATCAGGATCAATTGATTATGTCTCATTAAAGAACTAACAATGTTTGTCTTTAATAAGCGACAACAAAATATGTAATAGTGAATGGAGTAGCGCGGGGTGAGAAGAAAAAAAGTAGAGCCGGACCAAAAAACCCCGGCTAACGCGTGAAAACGTCATATCTTAACTTGTAAAAAAAATATGCAATAAATTACTTACCTTATATTATTAGTGTGTTACCTTTACCAAAACTACGGCGAAATTTTGCTTAACTATGGTGCGTGCGTTGCGTTGTATGCTATGCAGTTTCTTCAACATAAACACTATATACAATATAATATACTTAGACAAAACTTGGCAAGCAAATTTCACTACTTTTGATTCTTTTTAACTATATACCACAATCAAGCTAATTACTTAACACAATAGATAAATTAGCATACGAATCCTTGCAAAATACGGATTAATTAACTTTAGCAAGGTCAAAATAACTATGTGAAGTTTACCATTTCTATAATACGGTAGACGGACGAGTAAGAGTTCTTGTTAAAGATTAAAAAATACAAATTTTAATGAAAGAACATAATAGTCTTATGTTTTCGTGACTTTTATTTCGATATGAAAGAGAAGAACATTTAATTGCATAAACTGTTAATTCGTAAAAGAGATAACACCTGCTTGTCTGCGCTTAAATGTATATGTATACTATTTCAAATAAATAAATTACTAGAAAATTATATAAATATAATAAAAAAAAAAAACGTGGAATCGCTTTGTGCTGTAATCAATTTGGGAGCTTCAATTCTGTCCACTATTTGTTTTGTGTCATGGTGCAATCTCAATTAGTGCGATATATTTTCTCGTTAAAATCGCTCGTGCAAACTGGACCTTTTGGCAGTACAGGTGAGTGGTAAATTGACTAACCGATTTTAGAACCCAGACCCAGGTCGTCAAATATTCTTCGTCATCATCATTTCAGCCGCAGTCAGTCCACTACTGGACGTACGCCTTTCCTAATGATTTCCAATAAGACCGGTTGGAGACGACCTGCATCCAGCGTTTGCCTGCGATCTTCTTTAGATCATCTGTCATTTAAATACTCTAAACAGAACCCCCCACCCCCCCTATTTCCACTTTGTTTCACAGCAAACAGTCAATAAAGTTTTCCCCAAATTGAAAGCAATTTAATGAGGCAACAAATTTCCTCCTTTTTACCCTAATTTTTTCGGAATTTTCATTTTCAATAAGACGCTTCTATTAGACGCCCTAATTTTCAAGAAGACTTTTCGCTCGGTTAATAAAATAACGCGTTCATAATAACCTACATTTATGGGCCTAAATGAAAACGTGTTATAAATTAAAAATAAAGCTATCCGTTAACTTTACTATGGTATAAGATAGATGGCGCTATTCAATTTTTAATCGCGCTATGGTTTTGCTTTATGTGTATTACTATATTATTGATGTCTAAAACAAAATAAGAAATCATTAAAGGAACTTTTAGTAGGAGAACCGTGTGCGGTTTCGATGCTTAATATAAATTTTTGACAGTAATTCCGAAAAAGGAGAATTGCTGAATATGAATTACCTTCTAATCGTATCGTCGCAAAATGTCCCCTACTCGCAAAATGTTCCTTTCGCAATATGTCCCCTAGTAGCAAAATGCCCCCTGGTGGCAAAAATATACCTTTCGCAAAATTTCATGTTTTCTATACAATGCGGAAGGGACATACCCGTAATAAATATAAAAAATTTATGGTTTTATCCAATATTACGAATTATTTTTTTTACTGTGGTGAACATTTTCGTGATTTTCAGAGGTCTCACCATAAACAAAAGCTGTATATTGTAAAATAACTAACGTTTAAAATTAAAGACCTGAATATTTAGTAAGAATATCTGTTTTATTTAATTAATAATAATAATTTAAATTTGAATGAACTACAAATAATCAACTCGGTAACCTTCCTACCCCATAACCTTTTCCGTGCCACACAGACAACGTGTATGCAAAATCCTACTATCCTACTTCCTACTAATATCATAAAATATGCGAAAGTTTGTACGTTTGTGAGTTTGTATGTTTGGATGTTTGTTAACAGCTTAAAGGATTTAGATGAAATTTGCACACAGATAGTTTCTTACCCAGATTAACACATAGGCTACTTTGTTATCCCTAAAAAGTTACTGTTTAGGGATCGATATTAACGCGAGCGGAGCGGAAAAAGCTAGTTTCATGATAATTGGTTCAGTAGTTACGGCGTGGAGGCGTAACAAACAAATAAACAACAAACAAACTCACTTTATAGTAGTTTTATAAAAATAATGAAATTTTGGAAAAGGGACATTTTGCGAAAGGGACGTTTTGCGCAAGGGACATTTTGCGAAAGAGACATTTTGCGAAAGGGACATTTTGCGACTAGGGGACATTTTGCGTAAGGGACATTTTGCGACGATACCCTTTAAAACACAGATTTTCAAACTTGTCTATAAATCCCAAGTAAATCAGGATATAGTCATGCATTAAAACGATGATATTACAAATTTTTGAAATTTTCCTTCAAACTTAAATCACTCTTAAACATCTTTATATTTTAAATCCCAAGCAAATCAATAAATGTGTATATTAAGTATATCGATGATATTACTGATTTTCCTTCATACTTTAACAGGCCTGCCTGTTGTGTAAATACATGGTGAATTAAAATCGCATTTTTGTTTCAATATTGGGTTTTATTAGGTCACAGAATAGATTAATGTCTGAAGGATGAGTGTGATCATCACCTCGAATGTATATGCAAGCAATGTGCACATCGATTTTCGTACATACGTTTTTCGCAGGTATGGCCACCCAAACGAGCTCCAAAGAATTAGATTAACACGTCCAATCGTCGCCCCTAGTGATCGCTTTACACAGATAAATAACCTACCCCCCTATTTTACCCAAGTCGACAAAGTAGCGATCATTTCGAAACAGTTCGCATAACGACTATCACATACTTCGGAAACGGCCCCCTTTTTAAACTATACACGAAGAAATAACTTGAACTTATTACACGTAAATGCAACACAACATATAACTATTGATAGTTTAAATTCCAGATTGACACTAGGATTCATTTTTGACCTAAAGCTCGAAGGTTTGATTTCCAGTAAAGTTAGAACATAATTCCGTAAAGCGCAAACCCGGATGGCTTTTAAGAATAAAATACGTGATCATTTTCTCCACAGTTTGTCAGGCGATTAGTAATTGTATATGTAGTTTATGTATTGTTTATATTAGTATACAATAATTTTATCTATTATTTGTAAGTAGTATGCGTAATATTTCATTAGGATCTCCATTACAGCTTGTTATTTTACATTGTCTTACCGCTTAACTTTCTCAGCATCGCCCATTTGGTTGACTGGTAGATAAAGCCTCAGGCTTTAAGTCCGCCAGTTACAGTTATGTAATAAAGTTAAATAAATAAATAAACATTTTGTTTAGTTTCCAGTTTGGTTGAGATTTTGCAGGCTGAATCATTTCAAGCAGTTATTAACTAATAATTATGCTGGTTCCGTGCTTCGGAAGGCACGTTAAGCTGTCTTAGCTGCCATTTGGTGATCGTTAAGCAGAACCATATCAGAGGCCGAAAATCTTTTTTTTTATACAACTAAGTAGGAAAACAGGCTTACGGCCTACTTGATGGTAAGTGGTTACCATAGCCTATGAATGCCTGCAATACCGGAGATGTCACGAGCGCGTTGCCGACCCTGAAGGATTTTTTTCACGCCCTTTTCGAAGGCTCCCGTTATAGTCACTAGGGAAAACCATGGCAGGCAGTTCATTCCATAATCGCACTTTGACACCAGACAGGGTCGATTGACCATGTAACCCTCTCCTGAATGACCGAAACACATAGGTAAGTATTCATATTTTTACATTTTAGATTTATTGTGAAATAGACACATCACTCACTTAAACATTTTACTTCAAACAAAATTACTTATTATGTAGAGCTGTTTATAACACTACCTGTTTCCCACAGCTCGGCCTGCGTCAAAAAGTAGCCTATGTTTGAGTCCCTCATCCTAGAGTCTTCAACTATATTCATAATATCAAAATCCGTTCAGCGGTTTGGCAGTGAAAGCGTAACAGACAGGCAGACTTTGGCACTTTGGCACGATTATAAAAAAATATTTTGTAAATTCAACTGTCACACTTTCGCGCCCAACTGTACTCCGCTCAATAATGTAAAGCTCCCATTATCCCAAGCTAACGAGCCACATTTCTTTCTCTGGCTGTATCGGGAAATGACCGACGGCCATTCCGAAAAAATAATGATTTGTTCCTTCGCACTGCAACATTATCCCAATTAAATTGAGTGACAAAAATCTTGTCAAAATTGGAACACGGGAAAGCGTGGTGACAATTCAATTCCGACGAGCAAATCATTATTTCTTAGTTGACAATAACAATTTCTCTTGACTTTTGGCGGGAAGCTGAGAAGAGCAAGTTTTTTATTTTCAAAATTTGTGTTTTGTTTAGTATTTGTGCATAATTATGGTGGATATTTTTTTGCTAAGTGTTTGTGAATAAGCGTGAGTTTTGGGAAGTGATACAGAAGTGTTTGATTTATGTGATTTTTTTGCTTGTTGCCAAACGTTGTTCCTGAACACTTTGCTAATAATAATCCACTATTATTATTCACAAATATTAAAAAAAAATACTTACCTTAAAAGTAAATATAAAGTCTAAGCTGCTCTTAATTTTATTTATTAAAACGTGATTTTTTTTATAATTAAGTAGGCAAAAAGGCATACGGCCCACCTGATGGTAAGTGGTCATCGTAGCCCATGGCTTGCCCCTGGGGCATCACGTGTGCATTGCCGACCCTTGAGAAATCCTTTAACGCCCTTTTTTGTGATTGTACCACAAGTAAACATACTTTCTTTTTAACTTACTTTACTTTTTTTCGCCATTTGTGCAATAAAGAAGTACATATACAAGTACATATTTGTACAATAGGCTCTTCTCAGCTTTCCGTCAAAAGTAACGATTAAATAATATTACAAAAAAAATAAAATAAGGTAGGTATATACTTAAGAAAAAATCTCTAATCCTTTTTAATATACTTTGCCTTCTTGAAGAGTTACTTCTTCGTCCTTGTGGACTCAGTCTCCTTAATTTTCTGCCCCTAAATCTATCAAATTGGTAAGAACTTGTTTAAACAACGTCAGTTAAAATAAATTAGTAATTTGTAGTAGGAATTTTAATACTTTTATATTTCCTGTGGTCTTCATATTAACTAACAAAGAGACTACATTTTTATGTTCTATTTTATTGTATTAATTTTAACAAAAAGTTCTAATTTATAGTGTGTATATACATGCATTGCGGTTAAATATTAACTCAGAATCTAAGAGTCAAAATTATTTATGAGTAGACATTTCATTAAACTACAGTAGTATGGTTGGTAGCATTCACTGAATTATTCAAAATCTGTTTCTAAAATTCATTATTCAAATTTAAGCCTACATTGAAATTAAACAAATTAGGATTGGTAATTGTATGACAATAATGCTGTGCTCTCTGGTAATGATAACGTGTGTTTTGAGAAATTTCAATGTCTGTTTTTTTTTAAATAATGAATTGTTTAAGCACAGAATAGTACTAAGTAAGTATTAGTTACATTTAGTAAAGACTTCTTTCTTATGGGAATGAATTCTTAATTATTTAATTAGTTACCATCTACGGTATCCATTATAATTAGTTACCATCATCGGTTAACGTCAGGATATTTCTTTCAATTAATTAATTTAATAATGAAACAATTAATAAAAGGCACTCACATTTTATTTCCTTCAATATATTAAGATTTATTTATAAATGTAAAAAAAAAATGTAAACACATATAAAAATATCATATCTCTCTGATAACAGAATTCAGTACAAAATAAAAAAAAAATACTAGTACAGTCAACGAAACTAAGTGGCCACTAGCAAATTTTGAAATTTGAATTGCCTAAACGAATATTGTAATAATGAATCAATGTACATCGTAGTACGCTTGATGTGTCGGATCGAAATTTAAATATTTAAAAAAATATTATTTTAGATTTATTGAATAGTAAGAGCTTTGTTTCTCATTTGTTTAGTTAACTGTACATTTCATCAAAGAGATTACATTTAAAATTTGTTTAGATTATGACCTAACCTGTTTTGGCCTGAGTTTTCTCAAGGTGCTAGCTTTTTTCACAGGAATGTTTGAAAACTTAATTTGTTTTTGTATCATGGGCTTATAATTATAACTAAAAATGGCACTTCGTCAAAACAAATTTTTAAATGAGTATTTGCCACAATCATTATTTTATTAGCAACAGACACATTTGAAACATTTATATATTTTATCTTTGTGTATTATTCGTTTATAAAACGTACTTAATTTTTACTGCTTAGAATTATTATTCAAGATGTTTGAATTCATCATTATTATATTTGTTATAATATTTTACTAGTAATGTATATTCCCAGTAAGAGATTGAGCAAATGTTGAATTTTTAAAACACTATTTAAATAATAAATCAAATGGAAACTAAAGGCTTTTAGCCAATGATCAATGAACTCACAAAAGAGTTGAAAAATTTAAACTATTAGCACGAGCATCTTAGAAGGAATGTATAAAATATTTAAAATCTTTAAAAAAATTGAAACACAACAAAATAACACGCAAGCCATTATACAAAGCTACATTATAAATTAAAGGAATAACTAACTTACTAACTAATGATTAATTTAACTAAAGAATGACTCAATACACTGGCCTTAGAACTAAAGAAATAAATACTTAGACAATTTTTCGTACAAATCACCTAATATTTTACAATTCACAAAATATATTTGTACATAAAAATTTTGAGTTTCAGCTGACTGGCCGTTGATCCCATAATATTAACTACTGGTAATATAAATAACTGGCATAGTTTTGAGACTGGCATTTTTTAAACTAACCTATTAATAGGAGTGGTAGTATCTAAAGATTGATACTATTTCAATTTCATTGTCACACTTCTTGTATGTATACATATACATAAAAATTACAATATATTTCATTATATACCTAAGTCTGCAAGGAATAGTTGTCACATCGTCTAACAGTTCATCATTTACCATAAATTCTTGCCCAGTGAGCTGCACAAAACAAGACCTGATATCAACCACGTAAAGCATATATAGAGGTGGCATATTGCCTGAAAAACAAAGTGCGAGTTTGAGCTAATCGACATGAAAAGAAGTTGACAATGTATCTTTTAGTTGACAATTAAGTATATTATTTTAATGAAATTCATACAGCCTTCAAATCTAGCTTGAAGGATAAATTAATTGATTATGCAAAAAGAGTAATTCACAATGTGACGATTTCATCGTCATTTTATTTTGAGCAAACAGTGAGGTCTTAGAGAAATTCTAAAATTTATTCACATTGAAACAATATGTTCACTTGGAACACTATCATCTATAAAACTTAAAAATACAATTATAACAATACTTATGAACTGGTAGTAAAATCAGGTAATCGAAAAGAAGGAATGTACAAGTTACCTAAATACTGTATGGCAGAGTATTTTCAAAATACAAAGAAGTATTACCTAATCGACATTATTTACACAATAAATAAAAATAAAAATATGGCCTTAGGCTCATCCAGTCATTGGTACTTCTTCGGTTCTCTTCGGAACTAGAGATAGATCCAAAGGATTCTTCATCATGTCTTTTGTGTTGTCTTCACCAAGATCAATACGCAGTTCAGGCTCTGAATCACTAACTTCATCGTTTTTCGGACTTCTATATAAAACAGCAGTAGATTTAATTGATAAATCTATAGGTTGATCCTGGTCTATCGCTACTCCTGCTACAGCTGGGGAATGTAGAATAGATTCACCTCCATTTCTTACTTGCCATGTAGCAATTGCTGGTGGAACATTTCTATAATTCTGTAAAGATGCAGGCATGAATGGTCTAGGAGAGAAACTTGGTGAAGCTGTTAATGGCCCATAAGGAGAAGATGGCATAGTAGAAGGTTTCCGTTTTCTTACATCTTTAGTTTGATTTCTTATTACTTGTAATCTAACATCTTTTTCGCTGCACGGAGAAGATGTAGGTCTGAAAATGCTGAGTCCACTAGTGCTTCTTGAACTATTATCGTCTTCTGGATCAGCTGATGATGCTCCAGAATCTGAAGGTGAGACGCTTTGTCGAGTGACATCATCAGTGAAATGATTTTTTTCTGAATTTTTATAGTATTCGGCCAATGCGGCAGCTGGTAGTAAATTAGTTGGAAGGAATGACGAATTGATAGATGAATTGAAATTAGGTGGCGATTTATTCGTTTGCAAGTGATTGATTTGTTGTTGTTGCTGTTCTTGCAAAAGGCAGTGGATTTTAAACCAGTTTGATCTTCTTCCATATCTTGATCCGGATTTCGACATACCAACCAGTAGGCATTTTCTTAACCTACACGCTTTACAAGCTGTTCGATTCTTCTTATTGATAACGCATTCGCTGTTGTTCTTGCACTCTGATATCGACGATATGTTGTTGTATGTCCGCCCGAAGAACGACTGAAACAAAAGAAAAATCATTGTCAACAATTTTTTAATTTTGGGTGAAGGTTTGTCGTGTTAATCTATCATTGAAATCTTTATGACAAATTCCCTAAAACCAAAATGTATAAACTGAATTTTCGCATTCTAAATATAATGCATATTTTGAGCTAAGCCCACTCTTGTTTATATTTTATGTGTAAAAATCTTAAAAATTGATTTTGAGAAAAAGTAGTTTGCAAAGTTCGTCTTTGTTTTTACAAACATCAAAGAGAAACTGTATGGAACGTGAAATTAATAATCGGATATTAAAAAAGGGCATCGAAAACCCCGCCAGTTTTGGTCGGCATTAATTCAGCGTAAAATATCGACAGACTACCTTCGGTAACGTATAAGAAACAACAATTTATAGGCGTTACAGTTATACAGAACCATCTGCGGTCTTGTTCGGCTCAGTGGTTTTCTTTGGATTCATGTCACTGACATTGGAAATTTTTAAACTGAGATCTAAATATGTTTTTACAGTGTTAAGATTCCTAATATAGAAAGATTAATAAAACGCAACGTCTGAGCAAGCAATCCCGCAGGACGTTAATAAACATAACATTAGCTCTTTTGGCAGGAAGTTGTGAAGAGCAGTATCGGCGCTGTATTTTATTTTCCAAAATTTATGTTTTATTGAGTGATTGTGCATAATAATGGTGGATTATTATTCGCAAAGTGTTTCGAGAATAAGCGTGAGTGTTGGGAAGTGATACAGTGTTCGATTTATGTAATTTTTTTGCTTGTTGCCAAAAGCTCTAATTACAGTTTGTCTACCACTTCACTTAGCATAATACTTTTGACTCGACTTGACTTAACTACTACTGACTTGACTTTAGACTTTTGACTAAACAACTTTGTTGTATCATATAATTTTTACTTGTTACTGACGAAAGTAAAAGCCATAAAAAGAAGAAAAAAATATGACATTAGATCATAATACTTTGTTTTTGGTAACGGCCCTCTAACTGTTAATTTCTTTGTCTTTTTATCCGACTACGGCAGAACCATCAAAAGGGTTATGATTTTGACCGGTTTGTATGTTTGTATGTATGCTCATCTGGTCCCGATTTTCTTCTAAACGACTAGTGATAATTAAACAAATGAGGTATCGTTGGAAAGGTCTTAGTTATTCGCTAGTTCTTATCTATGTAAGGTTATGTTAAATTTATAACAGCGCCATCTAGAGGGCATAAAATGAGGACATGAAAAAATATATTTTTGTTGATGCCTTGTTCAATTGAAATTTTTCAATAAAAATTCAAATGAAACGGCTAAATCAGCACATCTCAAAAACAAATATATTGTTAGCTTCAGCTCGGAGATTTGCTTGCTTTCTTCTGATATTTGAAAATTTTTTTCATACAAATCGAAATCTTTTGTGTTCGCGATTTTATTCTAAACTAGTGATAATCAAACAAATGGGCTATCGTTGGAAATACCTTAGTTATGTGGGTAACATAGGCTATGTCACGTCATTTTAAAATTGAAACAGCGCCCTCTAGAGGACAAAAAGTTTAGGCAAAAATATAAATATACGAATCGCGATTTACTTCTAAATTACTAGTTATAATTAAACAAATTGAGTATCGTCAAAAATGTCTTAGGTATCCGCTAGTTTTAGGCTATGTGACGTCATATTAAATTTGAAACAGTGCCATCTAGCGGGCATAAAGTTAAGTGTGGGGTATCAAATGAAAGGGCTTATTACCACATGTCAAAAATATATATTATATTGTCAGCTTTTGCTCGCGGGTTTGCTTGCTTTAATCCGATATTTGAGAATATTTTCATTCAAATCGAATACTTCGTCTGTTCTCAAAATTTATTCTAGACTTTTTGTTGTTGTTGGAAAGCTAAGTGAGACTATGTGACGTCATGTTCAATTTGAAACAACGCCCTCTATAAGATAAAGGACTAAAGGCTAAAAAATATGTGTTAGGTACTGTCGTTTGAGTTATCTAATGAAATACCTTAATTGGCACATTTAAAAAATATATATAGTTAGCTTTTGCTGGTGGTTTTACTTGCTTTCGATAATTAGAAATATTTGTCTTTAAATCGAGCAGAACCAAATAATGTGTCTTGTTGTTTTTGCTAATAAGTTAACTGTATAGTTTATTAAAATTAATTAGTTTTGGGGTCCATCATTATGACCCGCTTAAGTCATAATAACGGACCACAAAACTAATCAATTAAAAATAAGATCAAAAACTAAAACACTACTGCTAAAAAAACACGCTCTAAAATATATGAAACAAGGCAATAATTTATTATTGATATCATATATTGTTTTAGTAGTTAGTAATGTACAGAAGAATAATTAAAAATACTTTGAGAGCAAAATGGCTTACGGCTTATTTTTATTATTATAGCTGGAAACCATAGATTTTATAGTCTATGATTTACTTCCCGAAGTCATTACAACAACGTGGGGAAGTCCCATTTTTATTATACAGCATTCAGCGTGTTGTTTCCGGGGCTCCCAAATATAATACAAAATACTTATATATTTAAAATTTAAATATATGAGTCCTAAAAACATCATCATAATGTAGACAAAATAATAAACAATTAAAGAAATAAAGACTTTATACAAAATGCTGTAGATAAGAATGTATTTTTATTGCGAGTATATAAATCTTATCAAAAATAACATGCCATTAATAAAATATTACAAATTGACTAAATACAGAAAAAAATGAAAATTGCAAAATATATACTTTGTTTCAATTGAAAACATCATAAGCTCAGAATTAAAAATTACATTTTTCAAAATGTCATCATAAAGAGCACTGCGCGACGTATTATAATCTGGGTCAACGCGAGTAAGGGCTATATCTCACACTTATTATTACCGAAGCGGACTTCTCAGAGTCTTGTTGCGTCTCTCAACGTAAATAATGAGTTTCCTTCGCGGATTTTTTAATAAATTTGGAAGCAACCCGCTGTGAAACGCTTCGGGTATCATCTTGCTCAATTAAATCCGTACAAAGCGTAAAATATGCGATTCTGTTACAGTTTCTCTCGTACTGGTGCAAGCTTTCAGAAGTAAATAAACAGCTGCCACATACATTTCGGATTATAACAATATTTTGTGTTTGCAATCTGCGATTATTGCAACCCGCCATATTTGAATATTCATTTTGGAATTAAAATTGTATCTACATTAATTTTGGATCTAATTGTTCTAAGGAATTGAGAGTTGATTGGTTTTACGGTTTCGGGAAGAAGGTAACAAACAATTTGAACATATTTTATTTTTCAAAGATTTTTAGAATACATTTTATAATTTATTCATATTAAAATGTTTATTCTTATAAAATACTTTATAATAATAAACAAACCGCCAAATAGTTTATTGTGTAATTTTTAAAATTTTGAAATAATAAAATTTTCCAATTTTTTTTTTTAATTTAATAATGAAACCTAATATTAATGGCTACAACTAGAAAATTCAATTAAATACTCCGCCATTTTTCTGTTAAAAAAGTTTTCAAGAAAACGAAAAGATTTATTTTTCAAAAAAGAAAAAAAATAGGCTCGAG
Organism: Euzophera pinguis; assembly: GCA_947363495.1. NCBI lineage: Eukaryota > Metazoa > Arthropoda > Insecta > Lepidoptera > Pyralidae > Euzophera > Euzophera pinguis. Next base: position 15,392,931 of record OX376163.1, read on the forward strand.
TTGAACACCAAATGCAACGAAATCAAATCAACATATCAAAGAAAACATAACGAGACATTTTCGTCACCCACAGATAAAATTTATGGCATACTGCGAACCGTTATCTCTTGGAAATGACACATAGTAATTTATTACACTGTGGTCAATGGCTTACCGGTGTTTTGCTAATAGAGACTAAAAATCTAATACTAACACGCCCAAGCCTCGTTTCTAAGGCCGTAAAATATAAATGCAAATCTATAAATATATAAAAATCAATTGCTGTTCTTTAGTCTCGCTAAAACTCGAAAATGGCTGGACCGATTTGGCTTTTTTGATTTTGAATTATTTGTGGAAGTCCAGGGAAGGTTTAAAAGGTGAATATATTCGGAGGCGGTACGAAGTTTGCCGGGTCAGCTAGTAAAATATAAAATGCAAGTTTAAAGGGTAATTACAAGTTGAACATAATCTTTATACTTATGTTAAGTTTTGTAAAATTTACTTGTAGTTTTAACTTAAAACTCTGCATTGCTTGTATCGCAGTGACTCTAGAAATAATTTCGAATGCGAGATTTATCGACAAAAAATGACGGAGGAGTTAGCCGCCATGTTTCTTCGAGAAATGTCGACAAAATAAAGGCGTGAGAATCGGACTCCTGGAGTTAGACTTTACTATTATCGGATCGAAAAATCATTGATAGTATTTTCAGAATAACATTACGTTGATTGTTTAAGAGTAAATCAATGACAGGAAAGACATCTCTTCCATTCTCTTGTCGTTATTTTGAAACCTCAAGGTCCGTTTTCCTGCTTCTATATTTCCTAATAACATATGACATGGTTGAAAGGACACAGTCCATATGGAAATTTGCAAAAACATTTAAGTAGTAAACTAGATTGGAAATTTGAGATAACCCAACTTCCTTGCGAGAGCATCTCTGCAGATATAACTAATTTAGCTTTCTGACTACGTGACTGGGTTATCTAAATAATCATATTTAGGCCTACTGTCCACATTTATGATATCTTGAGTGTAGGGTTACGAAGACTTCATGGATTCCGATTTAACATGATGTCAGATAGTAAACATTCTGTTAGACAAATCAGCCGTTTTTCTAGCTATGTAGGTTTTTGTTTTGTGGCTCAGAGGGTCACCACTTCACCGGTGTTAACCAGATATAGCGGGCACAACTCCTATGTGAAGCATTCGATATTGCAATATGGTCGCAGTATATTCTCAAAGACCTGTCCTTACCGACTTACCGAAATAATATTAAATTAATTCCTCTTTTGAATATCTATAATTTTTAAAGAACATAGCAAATTTCATTATTCGATTCGTTTGTGGGCGTAAAGCACATCAGTGGACGATATGCCTTACTTACAGTACTGACCAATTTAACGAGATAAGGACAGGGCTTGCTCGGAGTAAGAGGTCGTAGACCATTTATATGGTTATGTAACATGGACTTGTTAATATAATTAGGAGATTCAATGCTCCGTAGGTTTGCATATTTTTGACGTTCATTTTGTGAATCCATACTAATATTATAAATGCGAAAGTCTGTCTGTCTGTCTGTCTGTCTGTCTGTTACGTTTTCACGGCCGAACCGCTGAACGGATTTTGATGAAATTTGGTTTGAATATATTTGAAGACCCGGGGTCAAACGTAGGCTACTTTTTGACGCAGGCGGAGCTGCAGGAAACGGCTAGTACTAAATAAAATATGCCTTATGGGTATAAAAGGGTCTGAGAGCAATATATTAATTGTAACTAAACCATCATATCTAGAATCATGGTTAAAGCGTACCCTGGGCTCTGAAGCGTAAGCTGAGAACGTGACTGGGATAATACGAGTACGTTTGTATAAAATTAAAGTATTTTGTTTGGTTTTTAACTCACTATATCATAATTGATATGTTGATATAGAAAACTGAGCAATTTTCTATGACCATCCCTAATAATGAATGAATGAAACTTTGTTGCAATAAACAGGTAGGTAATAATATTTTAGGTTAATTATTCAATATTTAATTGATTCAGGCATTACTTTGCGGAAGTTAAAGTTACAAGCACTTCCCAATTTTTTTTTCATGCTTCCGCCACCAGTTAGTTAGAAACACGTGTCACATGTGCAAATTAATGTTGGCGGGCATGTTGGGACTAACAGTAGTGGGTCGGTGCCGGCCGGCAATAGTTTGCATGAACTAACTGGTGGCGGAAGCACGCAAAATAATTTGGGAAGTGCTTCTAATTATTCAACAATATTACAATTTCAGTTTTCTAATTTCACATGTGGGCAATAAAGTTATATTGTATTGTAAGTAACGTGACTAATGATTTCCCACATCTGACTTAGACATAACAGATTTAACAATATTTTTCCTTTATTTTTGTTCGCATTTTTAAGATTAGGGCTACCATTTTTTATTCTATCGGTATTTTACGCGGGATTTGGAAGAAGTCAATATGTTCAAAGTTGTGACATACGTTTCCATATTTAAAATATCTTGAACTAGCTGTTTCCCGCAGCTCCGCCTGCGTCAAAAAGTAGCCTATGTTTGACCTCGGGTCTTCAACTATATTCATACCAAATTTCATCAAAACCCGTTCATCGGTTTGGCCGTGAAAGCGTAACAGACAGACAGAAAGACAGACAGACAGACTTTTGCATTTATAATATTAAAGTATGGATTTATTTTGTTTGTTAGAAATTTCGGATTAGAATATCAGCCCGATTCGGCCCACTGTTGAGAATTAGCTCACTTTTCTTTATCCAAATTGGTTCATATAGATAAATAGAAATACATATTGCGGAGAACCGATGGGGCAGATCACGCATAGGCAAGCGCAGCGTTGGTCATCCGCCGACCAGATGGTTGGACAATCTGAAGAAAGTCGCAGGCAAACGCTGGATGCACGCCGATTCCAACCGGTCATTTTGGAAATCTTTGGGCAAGGCCTATGTTATATATAAAATTCAATAGTCAAGGTTCTATGTAAAATTCAATATTCCAAGAAGAGTTTGATGGAAAGTTTTTTCTTACACGTTTGGCTATATAGTGTGGAAAGTACCTATTTAATTATTTATACTAAAATAATTCATATCTATACTAATATTATAAAAATAAAAAAATGCTGTCTGTACGTCTATCTATCTGTCTGTTACGCTTTCACGATCAACACACGACGAGATGACAGTGTCGCTAACACATCAAATACGCTAATATTAAACAGCACAGCTAAAGAGATAATCTATTATTAAAGTTAAAATAAATTCCTAAAACAGTAAAACTATGCAATAACACTAAATTGCGATTTGCCGATAAAAACATTCCAGTAATGAGCAATTTACACGTTTTATTAAGAAACCTTGATTAGGACGATTCCGAGTACATAACATATAGTGTTTCAACATGCGACCTTTGACCTAAGGGTGTAGATGAGATTGCATTACAGAGAACAAGCATTAAATTAAATAAGACTTAAGAAATTAAGTTCATCTTTATTTATTTAACTTCACAATAATTTAGAGAGCCTCTCCTTACCTTTTATATTATTTTAAAGTGCAATGAAGATAATTTTAATACATTTTCAAGTATATGTATCACATGGTATGCTTCGAATCAAATGGAAAATATTAGGAAGAAAACTAGTCAGCCGCCCCAGATGCCGCTTGAGTGTTGCTGTACAAGCTGACAACTGATGAGCCATCGCTTAGAAAGAAAACTCTGGTGTACTCTGTTGCTCTCTCATTTCAGAGGCCATCTCTAGCGTAAAAATGTTAATGACGAAAATGATACCAGAATTAAAATTCTTAAATGTGTAATGATTGATTAGACCTCCAGTAAAAAAAAATGGATATTTTAGCGAAATATATGCCAAACCGCGATATAAACTCGAAAAAGATATAACTTTAGTTTTGTTGTTTTTGACAGGTCTCGATTAGCATACGAATGTAGCTTGGACTCCAATTATCTAGAGGAACCAAAGCACCCAATAAGAAAATCCTGTTTCAAAATAAATTGTGTGCAAATGGTAATTATTTCGCAACAAAACCTTTGAAATGTTAACTTTCAAAGAATGTACATCTTTATTATACAAAACAGTGACATAAATAAGTAAATAATCAGATAATTTGTCCAAAACCAAACGAAAGAAAGTAGGAAATCGTCATAATACAGTAAAAGTTTTGTTTATAAATCTTGTGTCGTGGGAATTTCGACCCACGCATTACATTCCTTGGGTGTCCGTCATTTCTTAGTTCTATGGATTTAAGTTTGTCATTTGATGGGCCCATTGTTTGAATCCACTGTTTGATAATGTAAATTCTCGAATAATTTACTGTGTGATTTCGAATTTAGAAGATACTAGCGGTTTCCCGCAGCTCCGCTTGCGTTAAGGAGTAGCCTATGTCTGACCCCGGGTCTTCAACTATATTTATACCAAATTTCATCAAAATCCGTCCAGCGGTTTGGCCGTGAAAGCTAACAGATTCGCATTTATAATATAGGCAACTTTTAATAAATAATAATAAATCTGATCAAAAATAACCCCGATGGAATATTGGTAGATAGCCGAATTCGTAAGAATGATTTCGAAAAAATGACTAAAACATGACAATTTGTGCTTTTGGAGGCCTATTTTTGAAATGTACAGCTTACTTAACCGATGAGTCGAGTGAATTTCGCTCGATATCCAATGATTTTTATTCGACATAATCGGTACAGAGTACGCAGGCACGTCAGAAGCTAACATTTGATTGCCTATTTCTCTATAATGACATACCAAAATCCAGGTAAATAGAAACCTTTTCATAAGTGAGTTGTAAGAAAAGGGGTATATTCAAATACTTATGCGCAAATTCAATAAATTGCGTAACAAGCTGATTTATGTAAATGCAAGTTAACGCATAGTAAATTGCGCAAAATGGTATTTGCATTCGTCTGATCTTCAGCTAGATGGGTTGTTTGTCACGAAGACTGACAAGTTGTTTGATACTTGGTTATTTATTTGTTTGCCTATTGAACACACTGATTTCATATATCATCCTTGCGTGTATTCCTAGTTGCGTCGTCAGCTTACGCTTCGGAGCTTAGGGTACGCTGTAAATAATGGTCCTAGATTTGGCGGTAATTACAATGGAGCTCCGTAACCTTTTTTACAGGGAAACCAGACGAACAGGAACATGACCCGAAGTGTGTTACACTGTCAGAATTTTTCAGGCTGCCCTAAGGCATCTGACACAGCCTCACGACTGCTATCTATCAATAACAACCGGGACCAACGGCTTAGCGTGCCTTCTAAAGCACGGAGGAGCTCAAGATAGAAAATGCCACTAAAATGGCGACCAATCGAATAGTGGTCGCGTCACGCGCATTCGCTACGGATAGCAAATGCGCGTGTCTGGAGAAACGCAACCCGTATTGCATTGGTCGTCATTTAGTGGCATTTTCTATCTCGTGCTTCGGAAGGCACGTAAAGCCGATGGTCCCGGTTATTAATGATAGATGGCAATCTGGCTGTGTGACCTGTAAAAATCTGACAGTGTTGCCCACTAACACATTTCGGGTCATGTTCTTGTTGGTTTGAATAGTCTAAACCTTTTCCTTAAGAAGCACTTTATGAAGCAGCTGTTTTTCTTCTTACTGAAAATTTGGTGATTCTAGTATGAAATGTACTAAAAGATTAGAATTAAATTTTACCAAGAAATAACTCGCCCCTTCGATCTCTAGGTTAAGAGAAATTAAAAAAAAATATATTATTTTTTACACAAAGAAAATTCATTTTAAATAGATTAATTGTTTATTATTCTTGAAATAATATTCTTTTATAAAAATAGTTACACAGTTTTATCGGCAAAATATTTACAAGAGGTCACGTAAATGATTAGGTAGTAACAAAGCAATTTCCACACTCCAAAGGCCCTGTAACTTTAGTTACAAGAGTTCTCCAAAATAGTTTTTATTTTCTGAAATCTCAAAAAGAAAAACCGGTAAGGACTGAGTACTTCACATCGTAACTATACATGGATTTACATTACTTTTAGTTTATAGCTATCATTACAATCTATACACGTTTATGTAGGTCACAGTGATTGGAGGCATCGCTACTATATGCACGGATCGCCTAAGGCGAGCGATTTCGACTCAAACGTGTAGAGGGCAGCGTGACGAGCGGAGCGATTAATTATTAAAAAAAAAAAAACAATGATTTTGTGCTATGAGTGACTCGATATATCATCAATACCTGATGACTATGGATGTTTATTCAGTATTTTTATTTAGTAAATTATTAAGTTATTACTATTTTATAAATATACAAACTAACTTTAATTTTTGCATTAGTTAGAGTTAAGCTTAAATATTAAGTTGACGTTAAATTATTTCAATTTTGTTTCACTTTCTGTTTGTGACAACCTGAAAATTAATCAACCATACTATAATACGATTCACAATAATATTATAAATGCGAAAGTCTGTCTGTCTATTTCGCTTTCACGGCCAAACCGCTGAACGGATTTTTATGAAATTGGGTATGAATATAGTTGAAGACCCGGGATCAAACATAGGCTACTTTTTGACGCAGGCGGAGCTGCGGGAAACAACTAGTGCCTACTTCATATATTAATGACAACTTAAATGGCTCTACATCATCATCATCGATCCTTGCCTTTTCTCATTTCAATTGGGATTGGCTCTCCGTATATTCTTGTGTATATTTTATATATATGAGATGGCTCTACATATTGAATTCAATTGTTCTTTAGGCAACACGACTTGAAACGCAACCGACAAGAAAATGAGCACTCTGTGTCTAAATCCTAACAACCTTCTCATACAAAAGCCGGGACAAGTACACCGGCACTGAATAGTAAAAAATCGCCAAGTTCGTCACTAAAACTGCTACCTTACCAGAGCGATAGGCGGTCCCGCCCGTGAGAACAGCAAGTGACCGTGGCTTAGCTACTACAATCGTGAATTATTGTGATCTACCATTATGTCAGGCACAGTAGCCAATATTAGCATACGACATGAAAAATCGTGTCAATATTCGAAGAATTTGATATATACCTTCGGGGTATTGGAAAGTTGATTTATATTTCTTTATCTGGATGTTGTTAGCTCTTTGTGAGGTCCAATATGTCGTGTTATGATGAAAGTTTATTTGAAACATTTTCAAATCTTCTTCGATTCATTGCTAAAGTATTCTTTCTATTTCATTTTAATTATTTGACTCAAAAAACTCCTAGTACGGATCCAAAATCTAAAGAGAGCTTGACCGATAATTCGTTGAATGTTTTAGGGAAAATAACTAAAATCTATCTATTTCTTATGTTTTCGCGATTGTTACATATTTGTCTGAAAGAATAGAAAACTCTGTCGATAAACGTGATAAAACTACCGAACGAAGAAGGAACTGAAATGTCATTATTGGCGACCGATTTCGATCAGAGCTTGTCTATTACTGGACTGCTAGTGTTAATCAAATGTTTCTTTACTCCGTTCTATACATTGATGGATTGGTAGATATATATATATTTATCCTCAACTATAATCTACTCTTAATCAAATAGGCCAAAGTTGAACGCTTTCTTGTGGTGAAAACTATTAAGTATTGTATTTTTATTTTTTTTGAAACGACCTCTGCTTTACCTAAACTCAGTTAAGGGTCCTGTTACTATATTTTTACCTAAAGGCCTTTTGAGTGTCAAATTTTATCCAGCTCTCGAAAACATTACATAATAATACAGAATAAACTATCTTACAATTATCTTTTCATTTAATAATAATAACCTCACGAAATACAATTTATCTTAATTTTAAAAGGTTAAAACTTCGCTTTGACAGAGGTTTAACAAGCTAATTAGAGCTCGCTTCATTAGTTATAGTGAAATCATGTTTGCATACATTATTTCATTAACTGAGATGTTAAGTGTTGAAAGTTACACTTTAATTACGTTAAGAGACTATGGCGTAAAATATGTCATCTCACTATATTGCTTAAAAGCTTAGTAATTAAAAATCACATTCTTTCCCTGATGATTATACTTTCTTATTTTTGATTTCTTACAATTTAACTATAGAATACTGCTCTTTACATGTTAAAACCTTCAGTATTTTTTTTTAACCTAATCTTCTAAAATAAGGTAAAGATGCGTATTTTGTGGCCTATTTCCTTAATTCATGAAACTCAGACAGACATACAATACGATTTGAAAACCATAAACTTTTAAATTAATTAGCATCAGACCCTGGGCTCCGGTAATCAACAATGCAACCGGAAAGGCGCTGAGATAATTTTGATGACATTTTCAAATGAATCAATAAAGAAATGCAGTCTAAGAGCAGTGAACCAAGCTAAAAATCAGGAATGACAAAACATCTCAAAAGTTTTCTCGCTTCGAAAACAATCTAGATTTTTGAAATTCAAATCTCTCAATAAAAAATAAAAGTGAAAGATATTGAAAGGCGATATAGCCACGTATATAAATTGTATCAATTTTACCATATCAATGAATGGTCTGGCGCCAATAGCAATATGTTAAGTTAAACATTAACATATGAAGAGGTCAATCGCGCAGGCGCAGGTCGAGTTAGCATCGAATTTATTTTGATTTTATGCTTATTTTTTATTTTATTATCTTTATAAAATGGACTGGCTATAGATAAGATAACTAGGATGGCTAAACGGCCTAAAGTGGTGACTGATATTGATTTTCACTTCGGTTTGTTACGTCTAAAATAAGTTAGTAAAAGCTCTATATCCATACTAATATTATAAGTGCAAAAGCAGCTACTGACAAAAATATAACGTAAGCTAATTATTCATTTAATTTTTGTACATGTAACTACATAAAATAAACATTCCCAGAAATGTGCTAGCATGCAACCCAATTACAGGTGAACACAGCATTCAGAAACATTTTGGCAGCAAGCAAAATTAATCAAATATTGTAAATTGAATTTGGAAATGAAATAATTTTAATATAAATTGAATTTGAATTAAATTAAATAAAGAATGAAAATAAGCGTAGGCATTAGCAAGAAGTTAATTCTGTAAGAGATTCCTGAAATTTCCGCCTGTAAGGTAGGCTAGTCTTTTTAAGACTAGTCTCTCTTTGACCTTACTTTAACATTGTTTGCGACATAATCTAATTGTTTCGGTGCCCGGGAACCTCTTCTCTTCTTCTTTCCCTCCATTTCGATTGGTCTTTGGCATCGTTGGTTGTGAAACCATTAAATAATTATTATAACTTTGTTACGAAACGGTGGACTTAAAGCCGTAGGCTTTTTCTACCAGTCAACCAACAGGCATGCATACTATACCAATTTATTTATATTACCATTTGCACACATATACTTTACTATGACTTAAAATTAGCAGTTTTTTTTTTAATTTGCTCTTCCTCGACCTACCATAATTTAATGACTTCATTTCATCACATAGTCTATCTTAGCCTTTGACCGCTAGTTTTAATTTATTCATAAAAATAAATTAATACCAGTTCTAGAGATATTTATTTAGATTTGTATGACTAAGTTCATTAGGTGGATTTTTAATCAGATCCGGTTTACATTTAAATTAGAAATTAATGTTAAATTCGAATTGTTTGATCTTTTGTTGTGGTAGTTTGAATATCAATATTTTTTGGATCTCCAGTATAGATTTTATTAAATATAACGAATAATTTTGTAATTTTATATTATACTAGCTGCTTCTCGCAGCTCCACCGCATCAAAACGTAGCCTTTGTTTGGCTTTGTTCAGGTCTACAACTGTATTCATACCCAATTTCATCAAAATCCGTTCAGCGCTTTGGCCATGAAAGCGTAATAGAGAGACAGACTTTCTCACTTATAATATTAAGTTAGTATTTTTAGTAAGTTAGTATAGAAGTATGGATATTATTAGGGATAATTTGGATGGGATATTCAGTCGGTCAATCAAGTGGCCAATAGCACAAACTTACACTCAACCTTCACTCAAACTCGACTCAACCTTATTCCACCTCGTTGGTATAATTAGTCGTCACAAGCTTCCTTGACTTAAGATGATTTCTCATTGGAGGTAAGTATCGAACTGTCGAGAGGTACCTTGAGGCGTCTTTGAAATGAAATAAAGTGGATATAAATCGGGTTTTTGCCACTTTTGGCCTAGGTATCTACTTACTTTTTTTTTATACTCTTCTTTTAGAATTGATATTATAACCTGTGATGTTTCTCATTGGAGTTTGCTCAAGCAACCAACTAAGAATATCGTTTTCAAGGAAAGTTCGTGGACTTCCTTGAGGCGCCCTCCAGTGAGTTTGAGTGAAGGTCGTCCTTAAGTTTTTGTTTAAGAATACGGGTGTTACACTTATCAAGCCTGATATATGTATAGGCAGCCGCCTAAATCATCTGATACAGTATTATGATTATTATCAGATAGAAATGCCAATAAAGGCGACCAATCTAAGTCGAGCCACGATCGCTGTTGCTTGACTTGGACTATCATTATGAAAATGCATGTCCCGCTAGCCTAAAGAGTTGTTTTGTAAAATACTCAGTGAGTGAGTAGTAGTATTATGTGCATTCTAGGTGTTTCTCCAAGGTAGAAATTTACATGAAATCATAGCTAGGCCAACTTGTATTCAATAAGGCTATCTATAACGGGATCTTTTATCTTATTCTCACGTGTGCAAGTATTTGTAAAAAAAGTATAATTTATACTACGATTATAATCTCGCATTTGAATTTACCGTTTTTGGTATACACTTTGATTTTATTTTCAAAAGCACATTTTTGATTTAAATATTTTAATATAAAATTTATTCATATCTAGTGGGTTACGTGGTCAATTTGTCCTGTACAACCTGGTGTCTGAGTTTTTCGAAACCGCCTGTCGGCCTCCGCGATCTATTCTTACAATACTCCTCAGAAGGTGGTGGCTGAAAATCAGTGCTAGTCATGCTTGCATGTCTAGCGTAACACTGAGCCGCCACCTATTGAGACGTCTGTCATGCACTAAATTTATCTTGTACCTTTGTTTGTAAAACCTTACCTGAAGGTGATATATCCATACTTCCATACTATCCATACTAATATTATAAATGCGAAAGTCTGTCTGTCTGTCTGTCCGTCTGTCTGTCTTTCTGTTACGCTTTCACGGCCAAACCGCTGAACGGATTTTGATGAAATTTGGTATGAATATAGTTGAATCTCGGGCTCAAATATAGGCTACTTTTTAACGCAGGCGGAGCTGCGGGAAACTGTTAGTTTTTAATAAATATGTATTCTTTTCTGTTCTGTAGAAAGTACTTAGCTGTTGCATTTATCTAAGCGCTATCCGCGATCAATTAGTTGCTCCGTAGCTAACATAAAATAATTATTGTTATCGATAGATGGCAGTTAGGCTGTGTCAGATGCCTTAGGCAGACTGAAACATCTGACAGTGTTGGCCACTAACACGCCTCGGGTCATGTTCCTGTTGGTCTGGATTCCCGTAAAAAGCATTACGGAGGTCAGACGACAGTCGCTCCATTATAATAACCAATGCCGCCAAAATCTAGAATCATGAGCTCATGACTTACAACGTACCCTAGGCTTCTTAGCTTAAGCTGAGGACGCAACTAGGAAAAAGCTTGGACGAAGAAGAAATATATATTTAAATACAATTCTAAAACTAAACAAGGAAGACTCTTCTTCCGTAATTGAAAATGATTATTATAAATGATGATGACTATAAATATAGATTAGCTGATAAACAGTTCGTGCAGGTCTAGGTTTTTTATGATGTCATTTGCGGAGCTATACTTCAACCTTGGACCATCGTTGGCGTAATGTATTTATTTGCAGCTACTATCCGTAAATAGAAATTGTTGTAAATACCTAAATCATCAATATTTGAGATGTTTACGTTATTCTTGTTTCAGAACTCGGGGAACTTTGGGGTCCGCTAAAATGTTACAATGTAATTTTCCTATCATAAAATACCTATTAATCAAAATAAGATGTCTCATGTTAAAAATAATAAATAAAATTACTTTAATACTATTTTAAAAAGGGATGAAAACTATTATTTTATTTACTTCCCAGATAGGTACCGCTGGAGCGATGCAGCGGTTCTATCTAACGATGGTCTGCAAGAGATGGAAGCTGACTACTGGCAGCCATCGCTCAGAATAGAACTCTCTGGCGCTCTCTCATTTTGAAGGTCAATATCCACTTCGGATCGCTGATCCAGCGGAGTTAGTAAATTAACTAAAAAAATCAGAAAACCTCTGAAAATACAAAATATAACTTTGTCTAAATGAGATTGAAATTACCGAGAGGCCAAGATAACAACGTTGATTAACAGTGAATAATAATTCATTCATATCGAGTGGGTTACTCTAGATATGAATAAATCAGAGGATTATTTCCCACTTTACACAAAAACACAAAAATGGGCCTATAAATTTATTTACAGTAAAAGTCATAATAAAACGCAAAGCAACAGTTTAACTGCCAAACTTAATTAATGACTTATTAAAGTCGCTCGTGGCTTGTTTTAACTTAAATTATTACTGCGAATATTAAAATACGTGTATTTTTTTAATGTCACCCGGAAATGGAACCTTGATTAGATGCCAATTTAATATATTGTTTTATATTTTTTAAAGTTTATCTAAGTTAATTTTATTTCATGAAAAAAATCCCTAAGGGTCGGCAACGCGCTCGTGACATCTCCGGTGTTGCAGGCGTTCATAGGCTACGGTATCCACTTACCATCTCGTGGGCCGTACGCTTGTTTTCCTACAAAGTTTTATTTAAAAAAAAATGAATATTTTACAGTTTACAAGAGTTAGTTGTAAGAGATTATTTTTATAAATCTGTTTGTTACATCGTTTAATAAGCTTTCTGTTACAAAAAGTTTATATACCTAGGTATATAAATATCTCTTATTTCCTACGTATAGTTAACGTTACTAAGGCAATGAAAATGAAAGAGACAATGTCTTTCAGTCGTAAAAATAAAGAAACTAAATGGATAGACACAAATTGAAGAAACACTACCAGAAAGAGCCAAGCTCATAAATTTAAAATGATGACGTAATAATGTATTAAAAATACTTATTTTTCATCCAATAAATTTAATAAACAAAAACAAAATTTCCTCTTCAAAATAATTTAAAGTATGACGAATATGACATCCAAAAATACGTAATGAACTTTGGGTGCTCATAAATATTTCATACATAGTTCATACACGACCTCACATGATGTCGATAAATCGAAATTATTCACGGTCGGATAATTAATTTAAAGTTTTTGGCGAAATCGTCACGGCTTCGCCTTAAGTTCAAGTTTAAGACGTCTCATATAAACTTGAGAATTGTATGATATGACTTTGGCGCGTGGGCGCGGAGTGTGTTATGTGAAATGTTATACATTAATTTGATTATTTATTTATTTATTTAATGTACACGCTGTCATTATAATAATAACATTGGAAAATTAACATTGGATTTTTTTCTGTTTGTTTTTTTTATTAGCCAGTGTTTAGGAACTTGTGGTACTTTGTATTCAAAACGTAATTCGCAATTAACTAACAATTAGGCAGGTCAAGGCCTTACCAAATGGAAAATATTTTATCTCACCGAAAACTAAATGCAGATTTCTGTCCATTTAGAAATAATCCCAAATTGTTGTTGCATGTCTTAACCATGAAAATAATAATCGAAACCGCGATGAATATGTAATTCACAAAACTCTATTAGAACATGCGTGGTTTTGTTTTTTACAATTATTATTTGTCAGAATCGAGTCTCTAAGAAAAACTGTCATACCGAGGGTACTTCCATAATTGTTAAATACTTTAAACACGTTATCTTTTGCATAACACCATTCTACGACATTAAAGAATTTGTCGTACGTCAGCGTAGCGTCCCGTGTCGGCTGACATCAAAATTCTGATAATTAATCCAGCTTCTTTATACCTTGTGCCTTTATATTTATGTGGCTTTATCTCGGAGGCACGGGTCGATAAAATACCAGTAGATGTGTGGTAGCAGGTAGGAGTAGTAGCGACGCGCGACGCGAGGACAATTATAAAAAAAAAGGATAGGATTTTACGGATATAATTCTCATGCGTTTTCTGTATATATTTATTATATCTGTTGTTTTTTATATCTGTAATATATTTATTTAGAGTTGAGTATACAACATAACAGGCTTTATTGTAAAAACCCTAAACAGGAATGTGGATAGAAACAAAGGGTAAAGAAAGTGATGATGTTTGATAGAGGGATTAATAAATTAACAATTTTCATTAACAAAACGCATCAATAAATTTTATTAATTAATAAAAAGAGGGTATCCGAAACGAATGAAGTTTCTCCATTTGAAAAATTACATTGTAGAAGATGTCATATTCTTCCTCTTGTCGAACTCAAAACAAAATGGCTATTGACTGCACTATTCACGTTCAAATCTTAAAACCTGTGAGATCGGCATTTTCTTATAAAACTTTCAATAAGGTTGCCTGAATGATGCTTATGCGACAAGGCCACCTTTCGCATACACACCTTGTTCATGTTTTATGTCACATACTTATGTTTTTTTTTGTACTTTGTGCAAAGAAGTGTTAAATAAATAAAGCTCCCATACTAAGCACCCAATCACCGCTAGACGCTACGATTTGTCCCACAATTTGGTTGCGTTATAACGAATCATGGTGACTATTTTTTATTGTTAGGGTCATCGGACACAGTCGGTGTAGATTATTGAGATTTAAGGCCACAGGTGATAAATTTATAAGCGATTATCACGCTACATGGCATGCATTAGCCCATGCCCACACGACGCTATTCCAATGCAACTTGAGATATGGTACCCAGTCTTATTTCAAACAAAATCGACACGACGCGACTCGTACGACGCGACTGCTACCCGTTTTTTTATACAATGCGACTGGGTAGCGTATTTCAAGTTGCATTGGAATAGCTCCACGTGGATGGCCTCATACTGCCGTCTAAATAGGTTCGTTCGGGAATATTAGAAATCGGTCAATGACTTCGGTTATTTGTGTTTTGAAATCAATTGCTATGTGGATGTCGTACTTTTTATTTAAAACACAAATTAACTTTTATTTTTAAAAACGTTGCTGATTCAAAACTAAAACACAATGATTATTTTAAAATCCACTCCGTGTCATCCCTGGCCTAAAGGTTCCCATAATACTAGCATCATTACCACGTTGTAGTATAGCTATGGAGAACCTCTGAATCAAGAATACATGATACAAGACGACTGCCATTATTAATATAAAAAATATGATTACCTAACTTTTGACCTAAAGAAATACAACTTTTTTGCGTAGTACGCTTGCTACGTTTGTTATCTTGTTGTTATCTCTATCTGGTTGATAAAATATTCTTTTGTTTCCATTCGTCTCTAGTCAAGGCCAGATATAGAGAAGCTCAGGTGGCCGGGTATCGGACTAAACTAATTTAGGAGTTATCGGCATGACGAAGAAAAAGACGAGAAACATTTGTCCAATCCTGTAGGAAGCTGTCCAGTTTGTCACGCCATCTCCTAGGTCTTTCCTTACTTGGGCGACCGTCCGGTATCTAAAAGGTACCAATTATCGGGCTTAGAATTTTTTTTTTAAATTTTACCTTATCTTCTTCCTGACCTATAGACGGTTTATCAAAGAAACATTTATCTGAAAAAGACACATTTAGGACTGACGACAACCTATTCTGGAAAATTAATATATACAAGCATAAACAAAATTACAAGCCAGCATATCCAGATTATCTGCATCTTAACTTCCCGATAAAAAATATAACATTTATACCGAGATTAGGGATCATTGCCATAAGTATAGCAAGGGGGAACCATAAGTAAGGTGTTATCTTAATGTCGGGAAAGGTTGCGATGCGAGGTGCGCAGGCGTCGGTAGAGGACAGAGTGATGAAGATTTAGCGTTTTTTTTTTTTTTTAATTTATCCTTTTTAAAATCCGGTAAAAATAAAACTACTATACCAATTAATAATTCTCTGTTATTACCTATACTTTATTCAGTAGTTACCTTAAAGTCAACTACAGTACAAGTGGGGTGATGATCATTATTTCTTTACCAAAAATTTGGTGGTAGTCGTCGGTTCCGAAGAACTCTGACACCAGGTTGTACATGGTCGATTGACAATGTAACCTACACGAAATGACAATGATGATGATTATGAACACTTTAACACAAATATTGTGCACAATAAAACTTCCAATTCATAATAGAATGTATACTTCTAATTAATATTCGTGATAAATCCGCCTTTTCTTGTATTACTTAAAGGTATATTTTGTTATGCCAATGTTCTATCTTTACAATTTTGTTACATTTGAATAAAGCATCAAAATTTAATCGAGTAAATTTAACTTCGACAAAGTTATGTCTGAATCAATTAAACAAGTAAAATCGGTTCATGATCGCCATTTTTGTCGTTACATTCGTTTTTAATGTCAGAGTGACAGATGACATAAGATAAAAGTTTTCAACTGATATTGTCAACTTTGCATAGTGGATATTTATAAAAAAAAAAAAACATTTTCATATTACACAGAAATGTATTCAGTTTTGTTTTTAAATTAAGTTATCTTTTTTCATTCCCTATTTCCGCTCCTCTCATCACCAAGCCACATCATTACCTTTGACCGTCGGGAAGCTGGTAATGGCCGATCCGAAGCCTAGATAACATGAACTATCGACTCACGAGATTTTTAATTAGATTAACAACGACTTCGAATTGTTTTACTTGTCTTCCGATGTCCTGGAATATGTTAAACTTGTTTTTAATTCGCTTGACAAAATGATATAAGCTTTTGGGAGAAATTCTTTGGAAATATCGTGCTTCGGTGAGCGTTTTTTGGTATTGGTAACGTTTTGAATTTAATAATATGTAATTTAAACTTTTTTTTTCGAAATTGGTTTTTTTTAAATTGCGTATTCAACATTCAGATAATTATTATAACCGCATATATTTATTTTAACCGTATATTTTAGTACTTGACTGAGACAACTTCAATTGTGAGTATAGTACTTAAAATGAATTATTTTTTGGGTTGTTAAGGAGTAGTCTGAAAGAGGCCTACACAAATTGGTTGGTAAAAAAATGTGACGTTGCTGCCTCTCTTCTAGCCGCATGCGTCCCTCGCTCCCTATAACGACAAAAAAAGGTCACATATCTTGGTCTCATCTTAAGAAATCCACAGTACCATATTCTACAGACTATCATGATGGGAAAAATTGCCGGAATGCTCAGAATGTCATGGCTCAGGAACATCCCTCAGTGGACAGGGATCAGAACTGTGGAACAGCTATTTAGACTCGCCATGGACAAAACGAAATGTATGGAGCAGACAGCCGAAGGTTAATGAAGTGGTACTTATAGAAGAAGAAGAGATATAAACGAAAGCAACATCATACTGCTGGGGCAGTCTTCACTCCGATCTCGGAAGTTAAGTATTCATTATTGGTGTTGCTTTCGTTTCGTTAGGTCCTTGAATTTGTGCCTAGAATCCACATCCTTAGGTCTTTTGTAAATTTTTATTACTATTTCACTCGTAATCTTCATTTCCCTTGTTGGGTTTTTGCTAACTAGTGCTGTATCGGTAAATAAACTGCTAAATTATACTTAGCTTGCATTTTTTTATTTATTTCAAGTCCATAAAAGTTCTAAATAAAGTTTAACGTTATAAAAAGCTAAGGACAAAAAAACATATTTTTAGTCTACACCAAAGTAAGTAAACCTGCTTAAAAAAATGTGCCTCAATTTCTATTCCTTTTTTCAAAGTCTTCTTCTTTGCGTGTTGATGTCTAAATTAAATTTTTCCCGAGAAGACCTGTAGCGTCATTGCGGAGGTGAAATACGCATGATTCGGTTTTTGATGGATTGGGCCTGAGACTATTCTCGTTGTAATAACTGTCCAATTTGTTAAGTGCCGAAGATAAATTTGCTTCCACGTCCTCGAAATTTTTGGCCTGTGTACCTAGGGGTAGGTCGTCCGCATAGATAAAAGTCGATGTATTATTTTTGGAGATGGGTTGATCGTTAGTCTTATATTAAAAAATATCGGGGCTAGCACACTTCCCTGCGGGAGGCCATTTCGCTGTAGCTGCCATATGCTTTGGTCACCTAAGAGATTAAACTCGAAATCGCCGGTTTTGAAGAACTTTTATATATTGGCTATCCAAAGTTATAATTAATGACGATTAATTACTACGACAACGTTTAATAAATCCATCAACACTATAAACGTCTTCTGAGCTATAATTATTATATCGATTAATGATCTACTTCCTGGTGAAACCATAATATCGATTATTATTTATCGAGTATGCGGAGATATGTGAAATATTATTATAAGTTTGAGCACTTTTTGTTTGATTGTTACTTCGTCCGAACGTGGTTCTCAGATTACGATCCGGAGCTTAGGGTACACTGTAAGTCATGGTTCTTGATTTGGCGCACTGGTTATAATAATGACGCGACTACCGTCTGACCTCCGTAACCCTTATAAACAATAAACCCAAGTGGAATAACTTCTTATTGGATTCGGCAATATAAAATTAAAGAGACCAAAATTCTACCGTTTTCGAAAGTGTTGCTAGATATATTATATTTACAAGCCGTTCCCGTGGTATTTTCAGTACACCCACATTTAAGCTCTCTGCTATACCCAAAGGTTGACTGTTAGATAATGCTTTTAGCATTAAGTCCGCCTATTGTGCTTTACAAATTGTAATTTGTACAATGAAGGTTAAATAAATAAATGTATTTATGGATTTTTAATAAGCTTTTTCGGTCCCACTGCTGGGTAAAAGCCTTGATTCCATTTTCAAAAATTTGTTCGGATAATCAAACTTTTGCAGCGAATTAATTTAATTTATGGAGAAGTTAGCATAACAAAAATTTAAAAGACACTTTTATGCAAGACTAAATCGCTATCAATATTTACAAACCAACCAATTCGCTTAATTTAAAATTTAAATTAAATTAAAAAGTCGGATCTTCTGAATGAATATAATGCTAATATTTTTATGACAGATAATTCAAATTTTTATGAACGAAATAAAACCTGTTTTTTGCTACTGAATTTTTAATGATAATTTTAAGGAGTGTCGTGACAGTGATGATGTCATTAACTATTGCAATATTTTATAAATCGATTTTTAGGCATTGTTAAAAAGTAAGTTAGGGTAGGCAACGCGCTCGTGACATTTCCGGTGTTGCAGGCGTTCATAGGCTACGGTAACCATTTACCATCAGGTGGGCCGTACGCATGTTTGCCTACTTAGTTGCATAAAAAAAAAGTTGTAAGATTTCCTTGATATACTAGTTTTAATGTTAGTAACAAAATAAATCGGTTTTAACAGAAGTTTGATGAAAAACAAAACGAAAATGCATTTCCTGCCTTTCGTGCACTTTAATATCAAACATTTTAAAAATGGCTTCTACTAAGCTTATTAATATATTGAAGTCACTTTACAATTCGTTCCAAATTTAAAATCAATCACATGTAGCGAGAGTTCGCCACTGGCTTACTTCTCACGATTTGGTACAATTTATAAGCTGTAGCGGGAATTCAAAAGACGCTACGCTTACTACATTTCGATAGATGTTTTTTTCTTCTTTTATACAACTAAGTAGGCAAACAGTCGTACGGCCCACCTGATGGTAAGTGGTTACCGTTGCCTGCAACACCGGAGATGTCACGAGCGAGTTGCCGACCTGTATGCTATCAGCACAGCGACCCCTCTGGAGCCTGGCGACCCTACTCACCAGCAGGAACACAACACTGCATCACAGTGTTATTTGGCTGCGGTATTCTGTAGGGCGGAGGTACTTCCCCAGACGGACTACTCCTTACAAAATGTCCTACCTCTCTTAAGTATAGGTTCGATAAATGATAGTGCTTAAGTACCTAAGCGCCTTATTTGTACTTACATACACTAAATAGAAATAAAGATCATAGGATAAATAAATTAACTTAATAAACTTGAGTTTATTATCTTACATTCCAAAGTCCGCCTTTTGTGCCTCTTGTATTGTATTTGTATCAAGCAAAAACAATTTCACATTTTAGCTACAGATTACTGGAACAGTGAGTACAATTCGAATGTGTTAGAGAATGTACTTTTGGTGTTGACTTTTAGTGCACAGATTATTGTACACCAAAACACCTACCTATCTTTAAAAATTACGAGAACTCATGACAAGGCTGAAATTTTATTTTTATTTTCTCATAGTATATTCAAAGTCTGCTCTGAACTAAACATTCGTCAAATCTAAAATTAACGAACTCCATGGTTTTTCCTAGTGACTATAACACGGGAGCCTTCAAAAAGAGCGTGAAAAAATTCCTTCAGGGTCGGCGACGCGCTCGTAACATCCCGGTGTTGCACGCGTTCATAGTAACCACTTACCATCAGGTGGGCCGTACGCCTGTTTGCCTATTTAATGGTATAAAAAAGAAATTGCTGTAATTCTAAACCGCTCTCTTAACACTTGACACACAACTTCACACATAGTAATTGTTTCCATCACTTATTGAATATAAAACATTTATTATAATTTTCGGGCTGTCAGTTTGTCTATTGAAAGTCGAGCGTGGCTTATCTGTAATTGGATATCATACTGATATTCATTAATGAACTTAGAAAAGTTATTGTTTTTTTTTTATTGTCTACTTTTTGTTGTAACAGTAATTACGAGTTAAATTAGTTGGGGTTATTAACGGATGGTATACTTTTTGTATGACTTTAGTTGGTAGTCATGCACGGTCAACTAGTTTCGAAACAGTACTACGCATAGGCTACGGTAACCACTTACCATCAGGTGGGCCGTACGCCTGTTTGCCTACTTCATTGTGTAAAAAAAACTGTCAGTCTTGTGGCCTATTTTTCACGAAAAATACTCGGTAGATGATTCAAAAAACTGGGAGCTCTTTTAGTTGATATCAAAAATAAGTGAAATTTCAGAATACCTTACTATTTATGTCTAAACTAGCTGTTTCTCACAGCTCCGCCTGCATCAAAAAGTAGCGTATGTTTGACCCCGGATCTTAAACTATATTCATACCAAATTTCATCAAAATCCGTTCAGCGATTTGGCCGTGAAAGCGTAACAGACAGACAAATAGACTTTCGCATTTATAATATTAGTATGGAAGAACTTATTAAATGTCTAAAAGAACATAAAATTGTAAAAAACAAAAGATATGGTTAATGTTTTCTATGCAAATTTAGAACTGTTTATACGATTTATGTAATATTGGAAATATTATTTTCTCTTTAACCGATTCAGGCGTTACTTTGCGGAAGTTAAAGTTACAAGCACTTAATAAATTATTTTGCGTGCTTCCGCCACCAGTTAGTTCATGCAAACTATTGCCGGCCGGCACCCACCCACTACTATTAGTCCCAACATGCCCGCCACCACTAGCTTGCACATGCAACACGTGTTTCGCCTCTACGCGAGGCATCTTCAGGCACTAGACCAAGCTGTTAATAGTCCGACGTATAAACGACGAAAAAAAAAAAAAAAATCGTCGTTATACGTCGGACTATTAACAGCTTGGTCTAGTGCCTGAAGATGCCTCGCGTAGAGGCGAAACATGTGTTTCTCTGTTTGTATGTTTCAAATATAATTCCAAAAAAGAATTTCCCTACCACTAAGTATAATACGTGGGGCGCACTATAAGTTTCCGGAATGAATATGAAAAAATACTATTAAAGGTACAAAATTAATTTATTGTTTTTCAAAATAATCTCCCTTGGCGTCTATGCACTTTTTCATTCGATGAAACCAGTTTTGAAAACTTTTGTGCCACTCCTCTGTGGTGACCTCTGAAACGTGTTTTTCATACTCCTCGACAGCCTCTTCTGGTAATGAAAATCGTTGACCGCGTAATTGGTTCTTAATTTTTGGAAACAGAAAAAAGTCATAAGGTGCCAGGTCGGGACTGTATGCAGGATGACTCATGAGTTCTACATTTTTTGCCTTCAAAAAGTCGTTTGTCTGTCTGGCCGTGTGAGAACTAGCATTGTCGTGGTGCAGGATGATACGGCGTTTACGGTTATTTTTACGGAGTTCGTCAATAACTTCCGGCAAACAAATGGTCGTGTACCAGTCACTATTCACTGTACGACGATTCTCTAAAGCAACATTAGCCACGTGTCCAGTTTTATTTTAAAAAAAAGCAATCATCCGCTTAGATGCACTTTTCACGCGCGCCACTTTGGTTGGTTTCGGCTCATCTTGAAAGACCCATACGCTCGATTGCTGCTTCGTTTTGGGATCGTAGCAATAAATCCATGTTTCGTCACCTGTTACTATGTCCCACACCAAATTTGACGCACCTTCGTTGAATCTGGTAAGCATGGCACTGCACCAAGTGACGCGGTCCGTTTTTTGAGCCTCGGTCAAGTTGTGTGGGATCCACCGCGAGCACAGCTTTCTCACACCCAAATGTTTGTGTAGGATTAATTGTATTTGACTCATGCCTATTTCTAAGGATACGCGAATTTCATGGTAGGTCACATGCCTGTCTGTTTCAATCATACGGCGCAAAGCATTGATGTTTTTGTTGGTCACAGCGGTGGACGGCCGACCATCGCGAGATTCGTCACTGAGATTGATACGACCACGCTTGAATTCTGCAAACCAGCTATAAACAGTTGTCTTGCATGGTGCTTCATTGCCAAAAGCTGTTTCAAGCCGAGCGATGCTCTGTTGAGCTGTCAAATTACACTTAAAATCGTAGAAAATCATACTACGAAAATTTTCCCGAGTTAAATCCATGTTGATGCAGACACACAATTTTTAAATGGCGCCACAAGGTAAAAACAAAAGACAGTCAGATGAAACAAACTGCATTCTACAGCCAAAGAGTTCTATTTTCAAATGTTGCAATAAATTTTTAAATATTGTTTATGTAAGTGGCCAGTTCCGGAAACTTACAGTGCGCCCTATGTATACGCATCAATGGACTCAAAATTATGGCCTAAGTTATTTTTATTAAAAACTATTACCTAAATATAAAAACAAAAACAGTGTCAGGTGGGCCATATGCCTGTTTGCCTACTTAATTGTATAAAAAAAAAATTGTTACATAAACACCAAAGTGCGCAAAACTCGAATTTCTTCCTATAAAAACGCCACAGCTCAGCGTAGTACAAGTAATTGATGGTTATATACACTTATAATACTCTGTAATTATAGTGTGCACGAGCGTTCATTAGTGTGTTACTTAGTAATTTAAGTAATACTCTACTAATAGAGCCGTCTACTACGTGGGAAGAATTTTCCGTACCGATTTGGTTTGATTTTATACATTTAGTGAATTATGGATTCGTGCAATATTGTTATGTGATTATATGAATGACTGTTTAGTAAGGTTGGGTTAGGTATTATTATGAAGGGGTGCAGGGCAGAGAACCTCCTCGAGTGCCCGGTCCTTTGAAAGCTTTGCATTCTCACTTGATTCTTGATCCGGTGAGAGGGCGGGCTGACAAGGGATTCGGGACGGTGCACCCTGGGTGACAGTTAATAACTCCCTGGTAGTCGGGGTCTTGTTGACTGTCGGCCAATTTCTGCCAACAGCCCACTCCACCGCTGTCTATTATGAGACGGCGAACGGATGTGGGTCTGGGGGACGGGCGTGGTCCATTTATGGGCCACGTCCGATTTGGGAGGGTGGCCGAAAGGCCAATGGTTGGGGCCGCAAGGCCATGGCTGGAGGGCGTCGTGGTAGAATGCTAACGCGACCCCATGGCGCCCTCAACAGCCGGTGCGGAAACGCCGGAGGGGTTTTAGTGGGTATTCCGGGCTGACTAGCAGCCCGGCGAGTCCCACACTTTGTGCGTAAATGCATTTCCCCTCCGTTAACAAAAAAAAAAAGGTATTATTATGAAGGGGTGCAGGGCAGAGAACCTCCTCGAGTGCCCGGTCCTTTGAAAGCTTTGCATTCTCATTTGATCCCAAGGATCCGGTGAGAGGGCGGGCTGACAAGGGACTCGGGACGGTGCACCCTGGGCGACAGTTAATAACTCCCTGGTAGTCGGGGTCTTGTTGACTGTCGGCCAATTTCTGCCAACAGCCCACTCCACCGCCGTCTATGATGAGACGGCGAATGGATGTGGGTCTGGGGGACGGGCGTGGTCCATTTATGGGCCACTGCCCGATTTGGGGGGGGGGGGGCGAAAGGCCAAAATGAGGGGGCCAAAAGGTCATGGCTGGAGGGCGTCGTGGTAGAATGCTAACGCGACCCCATGGCGCCTTCAACAGCCGGTGCGGAAACGCCGGAGGGGTTTTAGTGGGTATTCCGGGCTGACTAGCAGCCCGGCGAGTCCCACACTTTGTGCGTAAATGCATTTCCCCTCCGTTAACAAAAAAAAAAAAAAAGGTATTATTATGAAATGGGGTGCAGGGCAGAGAACCTCCTCGAGTGCCCGGTCCTTTGAAAGCTTTGCATTCTCACTTGATCTTTGATCCGGTGAGAGGGCGGGCTGACAAGGGATTCGGGACGGTGCACCCTGGGTGACAGTTAATAACTCCCTAGTAGTCGGGGTCTTGTTGACTGTCGGCCAATTTCTGCCAACTGCCCACTCCACCGCCGTCTATGATGAGACGGCGAATGGATGTGGGTCTGGGGGACGGGCGTGGTCCATTTATGGGCCACGTCCGATTTGGGGAGGGAGCCGAAAGGCCAAAATGAGGGGGCCGAAAGGCCATGGCTGGAGGGCGTCGTGGTAGAATGCTAACGCGACCCCATGGCGCCCTCAACAGCCGGTGCGGAAACGCCGGAGGGGTTTTAGTGGGTATTCCGGGCTGACTAGCAGCCCGGCGAGTCCCACACTTTGTGCGTAAATGCATTTCCCCTCCGTTAACAAAAAAAAAAAAAGGTATTATTATGAAATGGGGTGCAGGGCAGGGAACCTCCTCGAGTGCCCGGTCCTTTGAAAGCTTTGCATTCTCACTTGATCCCAAGGATCCGGTGAGAGGGCGGGCTGACAAGGGATTCGGGACGGTGCACCCTGGGTGACAGTTAACAACTCCCTGGTAGTCGGGGTCTTGTTGACTGTCGGCCAATTTCTGCCAACTGCCCACTCCACCGCCGTCTATGATGAGACGGCGAATGGATGTGGGTCTGGGGGACGGGCGTGGTCCATTTATGGGCCACGTCCGATTTGGGGAGGGGGCCGAAAGGCCAAATGAGGGGGCCGAAAGGCCATGGCTGGAGGGCGTCGTGGTAGAATGCTTACGCGACCCCATGGCGCCCTCAACAGCCGGTGCGGAAACGCCGGAGGGGTTTTAGTGGGTATTCCGGGCTGACTAGCAGCCCGGCGAGTCCCACACTTTGTGCGTAAATGCATTTCCCCTCCGTTAACAAAAAAAAAAAAAAAAAAGGTATTATTATGAAATAAGTCATCGTTGAGCCTATGAATGGGATGATCTATTTAATAATAATACACCGTGAAATTTTAGTTGTTTTGGACCCATCGTCCATTGACTCCATTCATGGAACTGAACAACTTTTCCCAAGATACATGGGTCGAAATATAGAGTAAATTTTTAGACCTTCCATACAAAATGTCTCATCACGTGACCTAACTTACTATGTGAAGTCCAAATTTGTTTTTCATGTTTCGAGCTATGTTCCTTGGGGAAATTTGTTCGGTTGCATGAATGGAGTCACTGGACGATGGGTCTAAAACGACTAAAATTTCACGGCGTATATTTATACTGGGTACGTTGCCACGATGGGGTTCGTTGGAAGATTTTTTTAATATTTAATATTCTTTTACGTTTAAACCTAACAGAACATTAAATATAAAAAAAAAACCCATGTTATGTTAAAAATGTTGTTTTGTTGTCAGTAAAATTCATTTATTAGATCTATTATGTAAGAAAATGTTAGGATAATAATGTATTTAATAATTTCAAATATTTGACTTAGGTAATGCTTTTAGCATTAAGTTCGCCTATTGTGCTATACAATTATATTTCGTACAATAAAGTTTAAATTAATAAATAAATAAAATATTCAGAAAATCTAAGTGCCAAAGTGGTGTCACAACTATGTAAAAATTGTACCTAAAGGTAACGTTGAGCAAAACTGGAAAATGCCGTAAATATATGAATAATAAAAAAAAAACAATTAAATATCTGTTCACATGTTTTGTTTAAACTGTAAAATTTGTATTTCGGGAGTTTTATCAGAAGTAAAAACTTCCTACTTCATTTTTTGCGACTAATTTCTATACAAAATAATATTACTTTTGAAAACTGTAAGTGTCCAAAAATAATTAAAACACCACAAACTAAAATCCATCACAAAATGTCATATTAAAATTTCACATCACATCCATCCAACGTGTAATAAAAAAAATTTATAACTCCAAAAAAAAATTAACACCGTAGACAATTATCGTCATTCGAAATGAGGGGCTGTCATTAAAGTGATTAAATGATTCGGACCAAATTCTGTTACTGTCATTAAAAAAGATCTTAAGATCTGTACCGAGTATAATTTATCATATCTTTTATCTAAAAGAGTGGTAGCTGCTACCGAAATAATTACAAGTGCTTGAGGCCGTTATACTATAAGGATTCTCTTTTTGTAATTATAGGTTACATCCAGACAGCCATATTGTAATTCGATGATGAATAGACTATTTTGTGGTCTATTTCGAAAGATAGGGTGTTTGTGATTGTAGTGCTTAATAAAGTTAGATTTTAAGTAAATTTTTATTAATTTGCTGAATGTGGTTTGTGGTGATGTTTTTCCAGAACCAAAAGTAGCAAATGTTACTCTTCATCCTTTCAACTAACTCTATACCGAATCAAGTCGATTGGTTGCTTAGTTAGGGCGTGAAGGAAGGACAAACAAGCAAACACACTTTCGCATTTAGGTATAATATTAGTATGAAGTATGATGATTAGTTGTAAACTCATTGTAAGTGAATTTACGTATTCTTTATGAGTCAATAAAGATCTCTAAACATAAGATAAATGAGTAATAAAAAATAGAATTTAGATAAATCGAAGAAATGCGACGTAAGTTTTAAGACTGTTAGCTAAACGTAAGGCTTAGGATACAAGTAGGATAACTTATTTAAAAATTAGTAGTAACCGCCTTAGGATATAAATACTTTTGGATACCAATAAGATAAATATGGTTCGACAATAAATTCTAAAGGGAATGAAGATAAAAACAATCATCGCATCGTCATTCATAGAGCCATTGACTTCAAACACACTTTTACATATACCTAACTAAGTATCGTGACCAAACTAATATGTCACAGAGTCAAAATCCTTACTGATATTATAAATGTGAAAGTGTGTTTGTTTGTTTGTCCTACTTTCACGTTAAAATGGAGCAACGGATTGCTGTGATGTTTTTTAGTTGGAGACCTGGAGAGTGACATAGGTTTTATTCCGTGACACAAACGGAATTCCACGCGGACACAGCTAGTAACATATAAATAAAGTTATCATAACGTGGGAACATCCAGTGAAAGTGTTAAAAATCATAACACGCAAGTCTGTAATGGATTTATTTACACATATAAAATTGAACTGGTCTATCGTCTAGCCAATCCACGTTTATTAACTTATAACAAACGAAAGTCTACTGTTAGTTTGTAACGCCTTCATGCCTTATACCGCTAAACCGATTTTGATTTAAAATTTGTTATCGATTTACAAAATGATAAGAAATTTTTATTTATTAAACGTATATTGTCCCACTGCTGGGCAAAGTTCTTCGCCATCTCCATAAGATAATTATAGTCTATTTTTTGAAATAAATACTCTAGGGGCTTAAATGAGGGAAGGGGTGAAAATTTATATGAAAAATACATTATTCAGCAAGTATAGTATATAGTCTACATCGAACTCTGCTTGGTTTTATTTTGTAATGTGTTGCTAAGTTATATTTTATTACGTTATCCATACTACTATTATAAGTGTGAAAGTCTGTCTGTTATGCTCTCACGGCCAAACTGCTGAACGGAATTTGATGAAATCTGGTATGAATATAGTTGAAGACCCGGGGTCTAACATAGACTACTTTTTGATGCAGGCGGAGCTGCGGGGAACAGCTAGTTTTATTATAAAAGAGTGTATGATTTATTTTCCGGAACTAAAGGTAGATGAATCAGACGCGTCAATCGATTTAAAGATTTTTATCTCGATGGCATTAACATAATTTCACAAAAATACTAAATTTAAATCATAGACTATTAGTCAAAAGTAAATCAGATTGGTTACAAATCATTCGAACTAATCCTGATTGAATAACACACACTCTGATAAACTTTCATTTTTTATTGTATTAGGAAATGGGCATAGTTCGCACCGGTCACATTTTGTGATACTCTTATGTGCACACTACTTTAAGACAGAGGTGGTCAACCATTTCATTTTTTTTTTAATTTTGTGAGAAATGTAGTCCATTTAATGATTTTTTTAAACACCAGTCGAATTTCCACACAGTGTTATAAAAATCATTTTTGCTAACTTTTTATTCAAAGTGGTCTTGTTTTATAATCTTATGTATTTTATTTATTTATTTTACTTTATACGGAGAACATACAGTCTTCATTTTCAATGCAATAAGGTCTTTGATCTAGTTTTAAGTAATTTTAAATTATACTTTGTGAAAATTGGGCTTGTGCTTAAAAGGTCACCCTATACTTTGAAATTCTTTTCTTTTTTTTGTTTCTTTACGACATTGAAAGCTTGAATGATGATTTGGTGATAAGAAAGTGCTTCAGGAAGTACGATAAGCCCGTATTGATACGAATGTCATCTAACTAGAAATACGTAGAGACTTCATTAAATTTTGTTCATTAAATCATCTATTTATTAATATAGGGCCAAAACGCCATCCAATTTGAAAGTTAATGCTTGTTATTTGCTAAACCCAAGATGTCATTTCATTTTAAAATTGTTACAACCCGCTGAGTTAAGCCTACGTTTATAACATTTTACGTAAAATAATAAGTATTACTAAAAATATACATTTATTAACAAATAAAACCAGAGCCAAAGGTAAAGAACCGCTTCAAAAACACATGTGCAATTTTGTTGTGGCGACGCGATGACCTCACGCACACACACGCGAGTTCACCTGTAGCGATCCACCCGTGCGCACTGTCCATCGAAAGCAGGGACACAATGAGAGATTTCGAAATATGATAAAATAAATTTTTAATACTATTCTCTATGAACGAAAAAGTAGTCGGAGTTTTAACTTTTGAAAATAGTTTGTTACACCAAATCAAATGTTTAAGTTTATCTAGGTAATGTCTGCCTATGACAAGTAGCTATTAATTTTAAAATATAAGCCTAGATGCCTTCTTTGATACATGGCAGGACTGCAAAAGTATTGTATTTGGTATTTGGAAGTGAATTAAAATCTCAAATGCTACATAACTTCTAGATGGTACAATTTTTTTTTAATAACCTATATTGTCCCACTGATGAGCAGAGGTCTCCGATAAGGCATATCCTACAGAGACATATTCGCCACCTCTGATCATCTAGCTTGGAATCTTGGTAAAAATGGTACAAATAATAAAAATGATTCTCGATGTACCGCAGGTTTAACCCATAAACTCTGACATTCCACACACACACGCAAACCATCGATATAGCATCTACGCGTCACCTGTCGACTCGGCGGCGACCTCCTAGCCACTACATTATTAATACTCTTTACTATTGGTCAACACACGCACACAACTAAAGCCCTACAATCAAAATTAAATCCTAAACGAATTCCATTAAGTTCTAAATACAAATGCAGCTTCGCAAACTGGAATCCTATGAATGGTATCTTCTTCACTCACACAAGGAAATCTGAAGGTGTTGCGTTCACGTGTGTGCTTGGGCCATCGGTTTTGAATGGATATCGATACTGCTGAATCGATTTTGAGTTCTATATCGATGTTTTAGGATTCAAATTTGTATGTACTAGGAAGTAGAATTGGATAGAGCACAGCGAAATGTAGTTCTGAGGTCGTGGGAAGGTAACTGGTGATTCGGTTGGTTATATTTTCAGTTATAACGGTTAGTTTTTGATAACAGGTTAATACTGGCTGAAATAGTTGGCAATAACTAGAGGTATGGACATATTATATTCTATGTAAGGCTAAAATTATGTTACCTATTACAAAAGAGGAATGTTATGTAACTAGTTTAAGATTTCAAAGATGATAGTTTTAGAATCTAATTCGTAATAACATTAGGAAAAGCCCTAAAAGATGATTAGATGATGATACAACATCATCTAAGCTCATTACCGATAGTACCTAAATACCTTTCGATCGCCGCCGTAGATCACTATATGGCGATGTCTAAATTTTTCATAAGAAGATGGAAAAATTGAGATTGAGTTGATTGAAAAGTTCAGCAAAGAGATTCAAATACTACTTATACTAAGGAACTGGTATCAGAGTTAATCCTAATAATAGTTAATTAAGAGCATTCTAAGTACCAGCATAATGTCAAATGCTATTTTATATCTATGCATATTAATAGAGGAATACAACACATATGGATGTGTGATTAAGTATGGACTTAATATTATAAATTCCAAAGTCTGTCAGTCTGTTCGCTTTCACGGCCAAACCGCTGAACGGATTTTAATAAAATTTGATATGGAAATAGCTAGTAAACCATATTTAAATGGACCCTGCGCATAAAAACCTTGCAATCCAACTTAGAAAATGCTAGGATGACTATAATAGATTTATTTGTGCCTTTCTTTGAAGTGTATTTCCTATAATTTTAAACGATTTTTTAATATAAAGTACGATCAAAAAAGTAAATGAAAAATTATAAATCGTGCGACCGGTCGGTAATTCGATTCTCAATACGATATTCCTGTAAGCACCCTATAAAGATCGATATAAAATCGATCCGATTGGAATTAAATCGATTTAATAACCTTCTTATTGAAGCATTTAAGTATAAATTATACAATTAGAGGTAGCAGTTATTGAGTGTAATGGCCGATTCTGAACATCACATTTTTACTTGAGAAAGGCTCGGGTTTGACTTACACTAATATTTGTGCCATCCAATTTGTTTGTTAAGATTTTAACTTTTTTCGACCACGAACCGGCAAGCGCAGCATTTGACATCTACCCACCAATTGGTCAGTTGACCTGAAAAAGATCGTAGGCAAATGCAGGATGCAGGCTGCTTCTAAGCGGTCATTTCGATTTGAATTGTACAAATCTACTCTTTTATCATGTTATTTTTTTTTTTATATAATCAAGCATTTAGAAAAGCTTTTGTAAATATTTGGTTTGATCGAGTACGAATAAATGTGCCACAGTTTTAAGTCGACTAGTCGTCGTCACGAGACAATATAAATTATGTAAACAAATACTCAGGGGTTCGTAACATTTGAATGAAAGAAAAAATGTATTTTTGTGACATATTATAATGTTTAGAGAGATTTTAAATTGATTTATTGTATTCTTTTTCTCTCATTTATTTGTTTCAAAGGTGAAAAGATAACCAAAATTAAACGGCAGACCAAATGTTAACATTCACAGAGACTCGTTCCTGTACCATGCATCATTGTCATATCGCAAAATATAACCCGACTAATTGGAATTGGTCGTACCCGTATAGTAATTTAAGTCGATTGTATTTAGTAAACTCATAATATTGCCGCTAGGTTTACTAAATGTATACCTTCTCGTGACGGCGACTCAGTTTTGTGAGCTGTCAGTTACTACACACCTGTCTATAACTACAAAATATAATTCACTAAGTACTTGTAGCAGTTGTCACTGTACATCATTTAAAGAAAATTTCACGGGGAAATTATATGAAACTAGCTGTTTCCCGCAGCTTCGCCTGTGTCAAAAAGTAGCCAATGTTTGACCCCGGATAAAGATCCGAGAGTTGAAGAACTATATTCATACCAAATTTCATCAATATCCCTTCAACGGTTTGGCCGTGAAAGAGTAACAGACAGACAGACTTTCGCATTTATAATATGAAGTATGGATATTAACCGTTGCTTATATTAAGACAATCACCGTAAAAAACAGTGTGAATGTTGATCATGAATCGTTGTATCTAGAAAATTACTTTTAGACACTATTAACATTCTAATATTGATTGATTGATGATTACCTAACATAATCCATCAAATAACAAAATCATTGCGCATTGGTCATAAGCTGTTCGCTTATAGATAAATCGCTGTAACTAAAACCACGGCCCGATCTATATCTTTATTAAACAGCGCTTTCCTTTGAGACGCCGACTTTTACCTAATTACGAATAAAATATAATTATTTAATTTTGTTTTTGATTAACTCGAGATTTAATTAATTCACATAATGAATGGCGCAAATTTAAACTTTTGATTGAGCCATTAGACTTGATTATTAAAAATGTATTGATTGAGTGCAGTAGCCTCATGGGAACCTCTTTGTATTGATTGCGCTTTTTGGGAACTAGTTGTTGATTTCGGCTCTGTTTGTATTTTATACTTCGTTATTTTGAAATGATTGGCCACATTTTTACACTATCTCCCATAAGAAACTTCTTTCTTTTAATTTGAGGTTAAGGTAGGTAGGTACTAATGGGGGTGCAGGGCAGGAAACCTCCTCGAGTGCCCAGTCCTTTGAAAGCTTTGCATTCTCACTTGATCCCAAAGATCCGGTGAGACGGCGGGCTGGCAAGGGATTCGGGACGGTGCAACCTGGGTGACAGTTAGTAACACCCTGGTAGTCGGGGTCTTGCTGACTGTCGGCCAATTTCTGCCAACAGCCAGTGGGCTGTCATCATAGACGGCGATGGAGTGCCATCGCCGTCCGAAAGGCCAACGGTCGGGGCCGAAAGGCCATGGCTGGAGGGCGTCGTGGTA
The DNA here is from genome assembly GCA_947363495.1 of Euzophera pinguis. Taxonomy (NCBI): domain Eukaryota; kingdom Metazoa; phylum Arthropoda; class Insecta; order Lepidoptera; family Pyralidae; genus Euzophera; species Euzophera pinguis. Next base: position 15,425,835 of record OX376163.1, read on the forward strand.
GAATGCTAACGCGACCCCATGGCGCCCTCAACAGCCGGTGCGGAAACGCCGGAGGGGTTTTAGCGGGTAGTCCAGGCACTCTGCCTGGGAGTCCCACACTCAGTGCGTAAATGCATTTCCCCTCCGTTAATGAAAAAAAAAAAAAAGGTACTAATGGCCAATGATTTCAAAATAGCGTAGTGGTAATCGTTAAAGGAACCATGTAAGAAGCCGAAAGACGGTTCCGCAAAACTCTGACACTAGAATCGATTAATCATTTATACCACTTGATTGATTTATTTATTAAAACTTTATTACAAAGAATGTAAATGGCGGACTTAAAGCCGTGGGCTTTTACTACCCACCTTTTTTTTATTTATTTATTTATTTAAACTTTATTGTACATAATACAATTGTATAGCACAATAGGCGAACTTAATGCTAAAAGCATTATCTAACAGTCAACCTTTGGGTTAAACAGATATCGTCATGTGGGTATTAAAAATATATAGCTATAAATACAAAAAGTTGGAATGATAATAAACTTACTTATGGTACTTACATAATATACTTACATATATACGATGAAATAATAATCAAAATACAGTTAATTTTAAGAGTTATATCAACGAAATAATAGCAGCAACTCAAAATTTACTCATGTTTAACTGCCTAAATTTGCTCCCGTAACCGCGAGAGTAGGAGATCGTAGACAAGCCTTTTAAAGTTGGCACGGCTGGAGACTGTTCTAATGGACTCAGGAAGATTATTCCAGAGTCTAACAGCCGTCACAGCGAAGGAATTGGAGAAAAACCCGGTATGGTGAGAAGGAGTAGCGAGGGTCATGTTGTTGAAGGAACGCAGGATTCTTTCATGAGTGGAACTCAATAGTTTGAAATCAGTTTTGAGGTAATCAGGGGACAGTGGATTGTAAAGAATATTATGAAGTTGGCATAATATATGCAAATTCCTGCGTTGCCGTATAGGTAGCCATTTAAGCTCAGAACGGTATTCCGAAATATGTTCATACTTTCGGAGACAGAAGATAAATCTAATACAATTATTTACGAGACGCTCTAGTTTGTTCAGCTGTTCTTCGGTTAAGTCCAGATAACACACGTCACCATAATCAATGAGGGGTAAAATAAGCGCTTGAGCCAGCATAATTTTGGTTTTGACGGGCAGAAAGTTCTTAAGACGCTGCAGGTAGTGAAGAGTACCATATACCTTACTACTAATTTGGACCATATGGGTATCCCAACAAAGTTTACTGTCTATGTGTAGACCAAGATCTTTTACTACAGGACCGAAGGGAATCACCTTACCTTCAAACATTAGCGGCTGCAAGTTGTTAAAATTTATATTATTAATGTGATATGAGCTACCCACTATTATTGCTTGGCATTTCACGGGGTTTACACGAATTCCAAAATTGATAGACCATTCCAAAACACCGTTCAAATTTTCGTTTAATAAAGAAATTGCCTGGTCAATGTTATCCGTGTTCGTCTGTGTATAAAGTTGCAAGTCGTCGGCGTAGAAATGGTAGGAGCAAGACAGGTGATGTGAAAGAACATTTATAAAAACGGAAAAGAGGATAGGGGACAAAATACCACCTTGTGGAACACCAGCTTTAAGATCGCACCAATCAGAGGTATCTGTACCATTACGAACCTGTTGCCGGCGCCCACGAAGATAACTAGAGAACCAAGCAATTACAGAAGATGATACGTTACAACGGGCAAGGACAGCTAACAGGATGTCAATATCAACGGTATTGAAAGCATTACTAAAATCAATAAGAGTTATAACTGTTACCTTCCTGTTCTCCATCCCCCCCCTAATATCATCAGTTAATCGAATCAGAGCCGTGGTTGTGCTGTGGCCGGGCCTAAAACCAGATTGATGAGTATTTAGGATATTATTATCTAGCAAGTGTTTGGAAAACTGTTTAAAAGCAGATGCTTCTAGAACTTTGGACAAAAATGAGAGGATAGAGATAGGCCGAATATCATTCATCTGAACGGGTTCAGAGATTTTAGGAAGCGGGCGAACAAAGGCAACAAGCCATGTAGATGGAAAATGATTTTCAGAGAAGCTGGCATTAATAAGGTGCGTAATAATAGGGAGAACGAAACGGAGGATCGGGATCAACATAGCTCGGTTTATTTGATCTGGTCCCGTCGCATTTGAAGAGATCGACTGAATAATTTTGCATACGTCATCCTCCGTGACTGCGGCAAACTCGAATACCCTACCATCAGGGACAGGCAAATCAAAAACGTAAGATATTGTAGAATTTTTTACATTATTATCCAAAAGAGGGACTGAAGAAAAGTGATTGTTTAGATCATTCAAAGAAAACGATAATTTGGAACAAGGCTTCTGTATTTTGCCTATGCCCTGAGAATTGAGAAATTTCCAAAGATTGGCGGGAGAAACATTTACGATGTTGTCTGTAAAGTATCGACGTTTGGCATTTCTGCAGAATTGATTACAACGATTCCTTGCAACTTTATACAGTGACCAATTTTCGTCTGTGCGATCCCTTTTAAATATACGAAACGCCACATTTCGTCGCTTCATAGCAATTCGGACACCGTCAGTAATCCACGGAGCAGGCGGACGCCGTATTTTTACTGCTTTGATTGGGGCGTGAGCGTCGTATAGAGAGAGAACTTTATTGTTAAACAAAGAAATTTTCTCGTCTACTGTATTTGCCGCAGCAACCGGAGACCAATCAATCATAGAAGCATCAGATTTCAAGGCATTGCTATTTATCTTAGACAAGCAACGGATATGAAGTGTCGTCGGCCTTACTTTAGGTAATTTAATTTTGTAAGATATGTAAAGAAGATCATGATGAGAAAATCCGGGAGCTGGCGTTTGACCATGACTGGCAACAAGTTTTTCAGACGAGGTTATAATTAAATCAAGTAAGCTGGGACCATGATCTGTGAAATGTGTCGGACCTAAAGGGAGAATAGAGAAATTGACAGACTGCACAATATCTTCCAGCTTAGAGGTTCTGTCGTCTTGTCTTAATAGGCAGGTATTGAAATCTCCCAAGATCAGGTGATGAGCGTAATCCGAACAAACCGATTCCAGGAGGGTTTCGAAAGTTGAAAAGTAGTTTACTTTTGAAGAAGGAGGATAGAAGACACCGAGAGCGGCTTTTACGCCTTTAATAGAAACTTCTAAAAGGATATATTCCATTGACCCCGAATATTCGCAAGATGACTTGGAGAGTATTCTGTAATCGATGTCAGAACGTAAATATATGGCAACACCGCCACACCCCGCACCAATACGGTCATTTCGTATGAGAACGAAACCAGGTAAGGAGTAGCTGGTGGATAGTAGACTTGGTTTAAGGAACGTTTCCGAGACAAGTACTGCGCTTACCAGCTCAGACGAGAATGCTTCTAAAAGATCAGTGTAGTGAGCGGGGATACTTTGAGCATTAATGTGGCACACATTAAAGTTTTGGGGAAAACTATGGAATACGCCCTCGATAAAAGCTCCTAACGTCTCATTCGAATCACAGGAAGCAAAACTGGAATTAGAGCTTCCCCTGGCAGAAAAAAAAGAAATGTTAAGATTATCATTATCAAGTTGCTGCATAAATAAATATAAAATATATATAAATATAATATACTTAAGATAAATAAAGAAAAAAAAAAATCAAATCAAATCTTAGTATAACCTGCCGATTGGACCTGTTTACAAAATTAATCACAGAAACAGGAGACCATGGTAGCCCTCTCAGGCCGTAAAGTCGATACATCAAACACCAAATGGAAAAGAAAAAAAAAAAAGTGACAGCTGACATTTGACAATGAACACTGCTACTTATTTTTCTCTTTCTTTTTGATATGAATGAACAAATGATTTTCATCCCATTTAATACGAACTAGCCTATTTTTCCAAAGTTGTAGAATTAGTTCAGAAGTAAGGGCATAATCCGAGGAAGAATATGTGTAAGTACAACTTGGTTTTTTTTTTAAATCTAGATGAACCTGCAAAGTTATTGATTGGGCAAAGTCAAAAGAGTTTCTTTATTGATTTTAAGATTAAGTTAAGGCTGTTATATCAACAAGCTTTAAAATATGACTGAGTTCCGCTTACCTATTTTCTACTTTCTTGAGTCAACAAAGAAATAACCAGTAAAGAGTTACTGAGATCATTACAGCCTCAAATACTAACTCATTAGTTGGGCAAACACACATTATGGCGTGCTAACAATGCTTTATGGGTACAGGGGGGTGGAAAAGCTTTTAAGTCTTGTGTAATCTTAACAAGAATTAAAGGATAACTGACAGACACTGCTCCCAGCATAATAGAGCATTATGCGACTTTTGTACTGTACGCAATGTATTTTGTGTAATAAATCCATACTAATATTATAAATGCGAAAGTCTGCTGTCTTTCTATCTGTCTGTCTGTTACGCTTTCACGGCCAAACCGCTAAACGGATTTTGATGAAATTTGGTACGAATATAGTTGAAGACCCGGGGTCAAACATAGGCTACTTTTTGACGAAGGCGGAGCTGCGGGAAACAGCTAGTGTTAAATAAATACATCTGATTGAAGAATAGGGCTTAGGTCACGTGTTCTGAGAGGTTTGTTTGATCGTCGGATAATAGGCCACTTTTCCGTGAACGCTGTAAGAGAAAAAAATCTTCCTTTACCTGACTCGTGGTGGTTTTCACTAACAACGGTAACTTGAAAATAGTTTATATTTTTATCTTAGTGATTGTAATAACAAAGATTATTATTATTCTCAACACCATTCTTACGTAATGATTGCTTGTTTTTGCTATTTTTACAGTTTAAACTAAACTAAATACGTACTAATAAATTAATACGGGTTTCATCGCGTTTATTACTAACTTGTTTACACCTACGCCCATGGGCTGCGGTAACCACTTACCATCAGGAATAGCTTCGCCTACTTAATTGTTGAAAAAAACTTAAAAATTCATACACTTTGCATTTTTATAAAGACCGTCATAAAATAGTTTAATTTCATACCATTCTAACAGTAAAACGATGAGATCAAAGATAAAATATATCACATCAAATAAGGCATGCCTACTCTCCTACACAAATCACTTTTCGTCACGTATGTACCGCCACTTAAGGTGATCCGTTATTCTATTTTAGGTATTGGCTGCTCATTATTTAAGTAAAGCCTGGGGAAAACGTTTGGTTTTTACATTGACACGTGCGAATTTATAGCTAAGGTATTGAGCGGTAGATTCTTTATTAATTGGACGATTTTGTTACAATTTTTTGTTAATGTTCATAGAGCTAACGCAAAATTAAATATATTCTATACTGAAGCATGTATCATCAAGCTGAAATTTTTTATTAAATACTCAGGTCTGTTGTCCCTTGGACCTGTGAAAAACTCAAACTTCTAAGCCAACGCAATTAAAAGATACAGCCGTTTATACCGCAAATTTTCGACAATCAAAACCTACAGGGTACTTCCCGTAAACTCAGAATCTTGAAATTTGGTACAAAGCAAGGTCTTTTAGCACAGATAAAGGGAAAAATGCGAAAACCGTAAATTTTTAGTTACATTATATAATAAAAATATTGTTAATCATTTTAAATTTACTACCCCTTTCCTCGTGAACGCGATACCTACAGATTTGTACAGAACCCTCGGGGCGTGAGTCCGACTGGCACTTGACCGGGTTTTTTGAAGTCAGTTTAAAATTAGACATCTAACAAGCACCAAGAAATCGAAACACAAGTAAAGTGAAAACCTCAATTTAAAGTAATTCAAGAATAAGCTGCAGAAGGAGCTTATTTTCAAACAGATTTCTTCAATCAATATGAAGTAAGTTGAATTCTAAGCTAAGACAAATTTAATGTAAAGTGAGTCGCAATCGAGTACAAGCTGATTTGATAACTGATCGACATGACATGATTGATCTAGAGATGATTATAAACAATCTATTTATTCATTCGAAATATAATTGATAAATAACAATTTTATATAATAACATTACAAAAAATCGAGTGGTTTGTAAAGATTGCAGCAAGTGAAAATCCTTAGTCTCTATCTACCCCTACAGTGAAACAGGCGTGATGATAATATGTACGATTATAAAAAAATATTTAGTGTCAATTATAGAAACATAAGTAACGTTACAATCATATGAAAGCGATTTCTTTACGATAATTTTGATAATTTTTCCTCATGCAGAAACGTCTAGCTTGATCTTACACACAAGCTCAAAATTCTGTGTTCTTTTCAAGCACTAGTTAATTGATAAGGTTATTTATGAATTAGATTTACTTCGTATGCATAATGCGTTGGTTCTATGAAATTCTCAAAGCGGTATCATCAGTTCTATACCTATCCATCAGGACACAACGTTGCAATGCAAAGCCAGGAGGTTCGTGAAATGCGAATCAGATAGTTCAGCTTTTTGCCACAAGCGTGCCGACTGTTGGTTTTGCCGTAATATATTCAACTACATACATAATGTACGTAAACGGCATTTTTTGTTATGACTTCACATGTATAATCTAGTGGATATGAGTAGGGTTTTTTAGCTGTACGTTTATTTGCTGTCTGGTGGAGATAAATAGGCACAGTACAGTCAAGAGTTTATTTAAATTTATGACTGACTGTAATAATAATAATAACGACTATTTGGGGGGTCCATTCACTGAGTAAATTGTCCGAATCTCTATTACAATAGCCCAGTTTCATCTCCACCTTACATTAGAAATAGTTCTCCTGACAAGACTTGTTCATGGACATGTCATCTATTGATATAGCCGAGGACGGGTTTTGGCAGAAGCACCAACTTCTCCAAAGGGTCTCTACGCGTTGGATCTATATCACGCCTCTCAAAGGACTGGGGCAACCCGTGAATCCCAAGCGGATATACATAATCATAAACACTTTATTGCACCAAGAAAATACAATCATCCACCTAATTATAAGTAGCAGTAGTCCCCGCGATTTTAATCATTATGACAAAATCTCTTGACACAATCTTTAATATTAATCTATGATTAGATACATCTAAAATTGGGCTATCAAAGACCGCGATTGAAACCCGATTTTTGAATCACAGAGCATCGAAATCGTACAATGTACGTTATTTTCTCAATGCACTAATTACATCCAAATCGACGGACACTTTTAAGCGTTATTCTAATTTTAAAATGTTTTGTTCTAACCCTAATACATGAAATTTCATTAACTGTAAACACTCAATTCACGCAGTTTTATTGATAAGCAGATGCTAGAAAATGTAAGATTGGTTGTAAAATATTTTGTCAATGTATTTAAGGTTACAAATTAAATATAAGCAATAATGGGATCGTTATTTACAGCTTTTACTAATTAACATTATTCCAAGATATAATTTGTTCATCTACTAATAAGTAACCCGAAGGCATTTCTATAAATCCAACCAACATAGCTAGTCTTTCCAATCGTCAATAAAATGATACGACAGTTCGTCTCAATATTCCCCGCTCAATCTATAACTCAGTATCGAAACAAATAACTCAATCTAAAATAAACTTTAAAATCAATGTAATAAAGCATCAAATCGATTAAATTGTTATTTATTGCGCACATATTATTTGTCAATTCCGAACACGATTGAAATTAAAATACAATGCTGGTTTTGTATGGGTGAGTGTGTGACGTCGGCGTTTGTAAAAGCCGGTGGAAGCCAATATATCCTTCAACTATTTGCTGTTAGGGTTGCCGCAAGAATTTTTATTAGATCATGACAAATGTCATTCGATGGAGATTAATTCGAACTAAATATTCATTGAAGTGAATTTGAATTCGAAATGGAGTAATGGTTGGTGATCGTAATGGGGCATTTGTGTCCTATAAATAGTTATAGTATTGGAAATTGGGTTTGAGAATGATAGTGTAGGTTCCTTACCTGGAGTTCTTGATTTAGGTGAAAAATGTAATGTGGATACTCTTGAATTTTCGTTATATAACAGCTTCAAGAAAAATTATAAAATTATCCATAAATTAAGTAGTTGAATGATAAAAATTTACTTCCTTTCCTTCGATAATAAAAACTATACCGGTGCTGTATGAAGAAATGTGTCGTATCAAAAAATTAAGGAACTATATTAAAAGACAAAATTAAAAAAAAAAACTCTTTTCAAAACGATAATAATGAAAAAAATGTTTTATTGTTTGGTTGATTCATTTAAGAATCAAACGATAAGAAAACTCTAGTTAACTAAATTAGATTTTCTTATTTGTTTGTGGTAATTCACATAATTATCTAGTATGTTGCAGTATGAAAATAGTATACCTAAATTATAACCAAAAACAACTGTCAAAAATGTCAAAACAGCAACCCTGCGCAAGCGCGTGCCCTTACGTGACCAATTTGTAAACGGCTCGCTTACTAGACGTGAAAAGATCAATCCTAGGCTTATCTAAATTACTTGACACCTATACCAACGCCATAAGGACCATAATAGCTTATCAATCCGTGACGGTAGATGTGACGCCTCTCATATTGATTCTAGATGATCTAACTGTCTGTTTTTGTTGCTTTTGTTTTGTAATTGTTATTTTTTTATTCATTTATATCGAGACTGTAGGAACACTAGGATTCTGACTTCAAAATTGTGAAGTCGGTGAAGGAGTTGTACTCGTAAACTCCGCCGACGGCAGAAATATGTACCTACATATAAAACATTATGGTGATTTTTTGTATCGTGACGTGTTCGTCAGATGGAATTCATTCATTGTAAAAGACAGAGAAATAATTAATTCTAAAAATTCGACTTTGGAGATATTTATAATTATACTTCGCCACATTTTTCCATACTGGTGACTCCTAAATTATAAGATGGAAAAGAATTTCGAAGATGCGCAAGGTGAGCCGCAATTGGTATTTGTAAAGTATCAGTTCGTATTCCTCCCTTTTGGCAGGAAGAACCGGAGATTTGGTTCGCCTAACTGGAGGGCCAGTTGACAACATCTGGAATGACGTGGCTCCACGTCAGAGACCAAGAGACGGTTCCGCACAATTCTGATGACCACCAAATGACAGTCGGGACCTATTTACAGCTTAATAACCTTGTTAAATAGTGTGGGACGAGAAAGTTTTCCCAGCAGTAGGATGAAACAGGTCTACAAAAAAGCTATATTAGACCTCGATTACAATTGTTTGTCCGGCAACAACAAAATTTTATTGGCAATAAAGCTTTTGACGGAGCTTCGTCAAGTAAAGCTTCGCTAGAACATGTTAAGTGTTATAATGGCCTATTATAAATGTGTAAAAGGTTTGATGAACTGTGTTGAGTAAGTCTATGATGTATGAAGGTGTACACACAAAATAAAATTTATGGTAGATTGCGATTGCAAATGTTACGCGATGGGAAAATGGAGATATGTTGTAAATATTTCGTATTAGAAAGTAAAAATCTCAATTTCTGTATGTGTTCAAAATACCTTACTAAATCTTAATAATAATAATACTTTTGGACACGACCCGTATTGTGAGAAGATTCCTCACTATGGAGTCCTAACCGCCGCCCGGCGCCGGCGCCGGCGCCGGCAGTTTGGGTCTTACTCCGCTTTCGATGGGTGCCCCTTTTTGTATATTTTTAAATATTGTTTATTTTATAAAGTAATATTAAAAATCTATTAAAAAAGAAATAAGAGAAATATATTAATAAATATAAAATAATAATTAAAAAATTGAAATAAATTAAGTATGACAACAATAAGAAAAATAAAAGATTATTAAAACATTCGCTCTATAGTTTCGTAACAATACGCCTTTGAATTAAACATTGTTTCATCCAAATTTTCACGAATGGTGAGTCAATGTACATATGCCAAATGGTTTAAAGATTGGTGTTATTGCTAGTCCGCAATCTGGTAAGAGATGAGGCAGCTCTCTTGCTTATTATAGAGAAAAAATCTTCAGTGTGATTCAGAGCAAACATAAATATAAATGCTGCCCTGTATTTTGGATCAAAAATCAGCATGGATAGCATCCAGCGGGGTATGCGGACATAAGCGGAACCGTAGACATTTTTTAGATTTTTTTGTAGTTTTAGATATATCTGGGATTGTTGCTTATCCGGATGGATGTTAGTAGTTTTTATTAGGCATCTGTTAACCACCTAATGAATTGGATTAGTATATTATGTATCTTCGCTTGGGAATCACGGGGTGCCCAAGTCATTTGAGAGGCTTGCGCGGAGATATTAATTCAACGCGTAGAGGCCCTTTGGAGAAGTTGATGCCATGTGGTGCTCCTGCCAACACCCGTCCTGGGCTATATCAATCCATGAACAGGTCTTATCAGGAGTAGGGATTATTTCTAATATATATGTATGTATTTCTAGTATATTAATATTATAAAGTCTGACACCGATTTACCACTAACACAAACATAGCACCTACTGGATTTCCTAATACTAGGATCTTCCTTTTAATACCAAGAATTTTTACATTCTAGGAAATGTACAACAAACGTAGATCGCGATTCTGCGGTTGTTTGACACGAAAAATGGATCAAATTAACCATAAAATTGTAAAACCAGTTCCATTTCCGTTCCATCATTCATTTACACGGTTGATGTAATAATATTCTAGGAATCACCCATTAACAGTTAGTCATCATGAATGAGATGCTGGAAATGTGATATAAAATGAATGGTCCAAATAGCGACCTTGGTCAACGCTCGCATTCTTGATCTTTATCTGATGATTTACGGATGTGGCACTGAACTAGGGGTTTTAGACGAGATAGGTATAGTGTTTTTACTTTATGGAGCTCGCTTGCTGAGCGCGGTGCGTATATGCGTGGCGAAAGCCCGTGTCGAGCGATGGCGAGACGTGCCCGTATTGCATTGATCGCAAAAAGTGACATTTTTCATACCGAGCTCCTCTGTGCTTCAAAAGGCAAAGCAGTTGGTTGGTTGGTGGGCAGTTAGTTGTTAGGCTTTGTCAGATGCTTCAAGGCAGCCTAAAAAACTGGCAGTGTTAGCCATTAACACACCCCGGATTATGTTCCTGTTGGTGTGGTGTCCCTGTTAAAAGGGATACGGAGGTCAGACTGCAATCGGTTCATTGTAATAACCAGTGCCACTGATATCAAGGATTATACTAACAGCGTACCCCAAGCTCCAAAACGTAAATAAGGATCCAACTGAAATGCATAAAGAATAAGGTATATTAATTTTGTTAGTTTTGTGTTGCTGACCTATTTACATCAAATGAATTAACCACTGAACCATAAAGGTAATTTTGCCAGAGCAACTTAAAGACAAATATCCAATCCCAATCACCTCAAAACGGACGACTAACCAAACATAAACACTATGTGTAATAATAGAACTCGATCATTCCTCTTCAATTTGTAAACAACTATCGTCCTAAACAGTCAATTTATGATTCAACGCGCACAGGCAAGTAAACGCCACCATTTAAATTTAAATAGGGCTACCAACAACATAGAGGATAAATCTATTATTTTTAAACAGTTATTTCGAATGCTGACCTTAGAATTTAACAAAGTAGCAAAATAATCTTGAATTGAATGACGACTGTAGAGAGTGATTATTATAGAGATTAGCAAAGTGAGCGATTTAATGGAACAAGCTAAATAATGTTAAATTTCATGTGAAACATACAATGGAGAGGTGAATGAATGAATGAACACTTTATTGTACATTTTACTTATAATTCTTTGATTTAATGAAAATAGTTTGTATTTTAAGTGAATAATAGTGAGGAATCGAATAACTACTAATAGCTACTCGCATGAATACCAACACCATTATTGATTAATATTAAATTTACATAACAACCTCAACTTTTCAGATTTAAACACACTGCTTTATTTGTAACTAACTGCCTCCGTGGTCCAGTGGTTATGGCGTTCGCCTTTGATCCGGGGGTGGTGGATTCGATTCCTACCGGAAGCATTCTTTGTTTAGTTATTTCCAGTTTGTTAATGACTTTGAAGGCTTGAACCACCTGATTGTCTGTTAATAAAGATGACTCCATGCTTTGGAAGGCACGTTAAGCCGTTGGTCCCGGCTGCCATTTGGTAGTCGTTAAAGGAACCACGTCAGAGGCCGGGAGGCGGTTCCGAACAACTCTGACACCAGGGTTTACATAGTCGATAGAACCTACACGAAATGATGATGATTTGTAACTGCCAATGTTATTAGATTTAGATTAGTCATGTCGTTTATATTGATTGTATAACGTGCGAATTATTTTTAAAAATTTGTTATAGCTTCCTTGCTTTCTTCCACCTTACTTTATCTGTATTTCACCGGTTGAATCTTTGCTAGTTGCTTCAGATAGTTTGCTACCAAATTTAGTAAGAATATCGGTTACCTCTGTTTAAGTATGACACTAGTCATTAAAAATGAAATCGACCGTGACTTGCACAAAATATCTACATCTCGATTACTATTCTCACGACGTCATTATTATGTAATTCTTTGAATTGGATTAATGTGTCAATGTGCGCACTTTTATTGAAGGTCTGTTATCGAATTGTCTAATTTACATTGTTTTAGCTATTTGAATTCTGTTTGCGTTTTGTTTCAAGACTGTTTAATCTTTTGTTTGTTACCGAAGGCGTAAGTAGGGTACTACGAGTCGTGGTATTGATAATTCGGCGTGTTAAGTGTCTGCATATGGATTATATCTCCACGTATTTATTCTTCCAAATTATATTTTTTATTAGTAAGCTAACAAGCATGCTGCCTAATGGAAAACCATTACGAATACGGGCGCGTCGCATACCTCAGAATAAAACTCCCTGTCGCGCTCTCATTTCGGCGGCAAAAAATCACTTTGTTTCGCTAAGCCGGCGTAATATAGTTTCATTCAATCATAAATAAGCCTAGATATCAAGCTCCAATCAATTGCAATCCGTGTTAAAAAAAATCTATTGGTAACCAGTAAAATCATTGGACACTAAGACTTCTACCACCCTTTAATCTATATCACCCATTTTAAAATTGGCCACGATATGGCCAAAGAACCATTGATACCCCAAATATGGTTGTTGATGTTCATACCAATAACCAATATCAAAATCATATTTACGACGTTAAACCGATAAAGGCTATTAAACTAACAGATAAAATATGTAAACGAACACTTTACCATTTGCCCGTGAAAAAACCTAAAATATCTTGGATAAGTAGATTTCGAAATGAGCTCCGTTTAAGCCATGTTGTCCATAGACTGTTGCTGCTATGCTATAAACACGATAGCTATGCCCCGCTTCACTTACTTTCTAATTTCGTCAGTAGCTTCATTGCAGATAAACGTATTGCAAGTAAATATGAATACATGTAGAGCACCACAAATAAGTTAGCGAGATAATGTAGAATAATATTGGGTTGATTGGGTTTGAAATCTAATCGATAGATAGAATTATAATAAAACTGATTTATTTTACGCATTGAAAATGTATCATAGTTGCTTTCATAACTGTCGTAAAACAAAACTTCACAAATCTTATTTGCTTTAGGATTTTAATCACCATCTAAAAATATATTTTTATACTACTAGATCAGTCAGGGTCAGGTATCCATCTGTCCGATGGCTTGGATATATAGCACACGGGTAGGAGCCCGACTAACCCGACCTGCTACTGAGTCAACCCATGTCCATCCGAGTCAGTAGCATCCGAGTAGGTACCTCATCCTTTCCCCAAACCCAAACACTTCCTACCCTTCCTTAGCTTATGAATACTTGGCAACAACTCCCAATTAATGGGGAGGCCCAAGTCCAGCAGTGGACTGACTGAGGCTGAAACGACTACTAGATAAAGAAATTAAAACTGTACCAACTACCTACCCTTATAGAAAGAAGAACTTAACTCGTAGGATTCAAATCTGACACACTTTAGTAGACCAACGCAATGCAAATAAAACAAAAGCTATTTTTCAATGAACGGAACTATATTTCAACGGACGCGAGCCTAAACGGCGTCCAGCCGAGAATCGAGAAATCGATTGAAGTGAGCGCAGTTATCGATAGAATGTATCGAATGATTACTGTAATGACAATTTATGCGCGATTCGACTCGAATATGTAAACGAATAGACAACTGAGGCGTCTCCGTGAGACCACCCGTGTGAACTAAGTGTGACATATTTTTTGAAATGATATTGTTGGTCCTTAATTTTGAAGATACTGGATTTATGAAAAGAAAGCGTGATTATGAAAAGAAGTAATTTCATTTACTCATCATCATCATTTCGTGTAGGGTTACATTGTCTATCGACTATGTACACCCTGGTGTCAGAGTTGTTCGGAATCGCCGCTCGGCCTCTGACGTGGTTCCTTTAACGACTACTAATTGGTTGCCGCGCGGGACCAACGGCTTAACGTGTCTTCCGAAGCACGGAATCATCTTTATTATCAGAAAATCAGGTGATTCAAGCCTGCAAAGTCCTAACCAAACTGGAAACAACTAAACAAAGTATGCTTCCGGTGGGAGTCGAACCCACCACCTTCGGGTCGAAGGCGAACGCTTTAACTACTGGACCACGGAGGCAGTTATTTGATTCACAATTTTCTTTATTTCAAAATGAAATGCCATTATTTCCAAATTTTAGACGGTCAAGTTAACCCAAAACATTCGCTAATATTATATTACAAGCTATGCCCGCGGCTTCGCCCGCGTGGAATTCCGTTTATGTCACGGAAAAAAGTAGCCTATATCACTCTCCAGGCCTCCAACTATCTCCTCACAAAAAAAAAACACATCAATCCGTAGCTCCGTTTTAACGTGAAAGAAGGACAAACAAACACACTTTCACATTTATAATATTAGTATGAAGTATGATGTTTGTAATTGTATAAACGAGTTGTTGAAATCGTTCTTTATCTATAAAATATTATGTGTTATTAACCAAATTCACACAATAAATATTAACTACTCTATAATAGTGTTTCCGCTAAATGGTCGTTAAAAAAGTTAAAATAAGTTTTTTTTTTTTTTATTGTATTATTTCGCGATTGGTAACAAAATGTGTAATTGGCATATTGCTGTCAATAAATAATTCGCATTTGTATTAGTTATTAAGTTAAGTTATGAAATAGTGAGATAAGGAAAAGGTGTGGTGCGAATGAGGATGTATTGACAAAGATATAAAAAGGCATATTAAGATGGTTTGGGCATGTTGAAAGGATGGATGAAAGGAGACTTACGGAAAAGTCGGTAAGGGCCGGCCTCGGAGAACATACTGCGACCAAATCGCAGACATATTAAACAAGGGAGATGTCAGGAGCACCCGTAATCGACGAGCGTGTATGACGAGAGTGATGAGCGTAGAAGAAGCGAGGGAAGTCTGTAAGGATCGTAGCAAATGGAAATCCGTGGTCTCTGCCTACCCCTACGGGAAAAATGCGTGATGGTATGTATGTATGTATTAAGTTCAGATTGTTCAAGTTATTTAGCGAGTCGAGAATCGGTCGGGTCTTACGTCTAATATAAAAATATTTATCTATATCTCATGTTACCTTGCATCTTTTCTTGGTTTTTTTCAGAGTTTAAACATCGATATCCTGATTTTCTTGTTTTCTTTCCACGGCCTTTGCCTTCAGTATCTTTGGTAAAAAGAAAATACAATGTAAAAGACATACCTACTGAAAAATGAAATAATTCATGTTATAAAAGTGCGTGAATGGGCCTCGCCCATCGCCTAGTCCAAAGAACGTTTAGCTAGCAAATCAAGTAAATTTTGCTGCATTGCCATTAAGATTAAGCCTGGCGTGGAGCCTGGCGACCCTACACACCAGCAGGAACAAAACACTGCATCACAGTGTTATTTGGCTGCGGTCTTCTGTACGAAGTAGGGTGGAGGTACTTCCCCGACGGACTTCTCCTTACAAAATGTCCTACCTCTCGTAAGACTAAAAGCATTTTTGATGGAAGATCATTATTAGGGCATAGAGCTTACTTGAAGCAAGTACTTGCTGTAGGTAAGCGCTCTGCCTTCAGGCTACTTGACTGTGTTCACATTTTGATCAAATTTATATTTACGGAACAATACATAAACACTAAAAAAACCGATATCGAAAACAACAACAAAATTGGTAATAAATTAAAGCAGTTATTAGCATTTAAAGTTTTCTAATGAAGAAAAGTGGGAGCGTGGTAGGGACGTCTTGCTATCTATTTTGTACGTACAAAATCAAGTGGCAGTGACGTCACACCATTGAGTGCGTCCTTTTCTTGTTATTTGACAGTTTCCTCTTCCACAGGATTTCAAAGGCTTATAACTTATTTAATATTGAACGGATTCAAAAAATTCTTTCTGTTTTCGAATTCGCAGACTCAAATTTGTGATATGAAATATAAAAAAAATTGGGTCAAGTAGCCTATAATCACCCAATGTGAACAAATGATTAAATTATAACATTTTAATCGCAAAACATTTAATAAAGCAAAAAAAAGATATAGATGAAGCTTTTAGTAACAAATGGGACGATATTAATCAACTGAGCACAAACAAGACGGTGATTAAGTAGACTTTGACTTTCAATTTTAATCATATGACGTCATACCATGATCTACTAGTACGTACCAATGCGAGTGTTGAGTAAGTTTTGAGATGATTCTTAGTTTAAGTAATTTTTGATTCTCTTACAGGAATACCTTAATAAAGTATTTTCATTTTTATTTTAAACTAGCTGTTTCCCGCAGCTCCGCCTATAGTTTAGTAGCCTATGTTTGACCCCTGGTATTCAACTATATTCAAACCAAATTTCATCTAAATCCGTTCAGCAGTTAGGCCGAGAAAGCGTAACAGACAGACAGACAGACTTTCGCATTTATAATATTATAGTATGTAGCATATAGTATGGATATCTATAGAACACCGCCGTATATTGGTTGGCACTCTTTTATTTTAATATTCAAGTAAATTAACAATTTTTTTATTAGTTAAAAGAAATAAGTCACCGTAATGACTTTGAGCATATGCTTTGTATTTCAGCTTAGAACGTAACCAAAAAATGCTTAATAATATTATGTGAAAACTAACTCAGAATATGGTTCTTGGTTTTAAGTCCGCCAATTACATATTTTATAATAAAGTTTTAATTAGTAAATAACAAATAACTTACAACAGTAACCTTTGATAAGTTGAAGTTTGTTATCAAGCCTTTACAAGTAGGTTATTAAATCAGCTAAGCTTTATTAAGCGGCGTGAGTTAAGATTTCACGCTCCGGTGAACCAGATGTTGTGTTTAGACAGGTTTAACTTTGTAGGCGTTAATATGGTCTCTTACTTATTTAATCGACTTGTTAACAAAATAATGTTATTTTTGCAGGGTTATTTCTTTTAATTTTTCACTTTTGGAAGACTATCGACTATTTAAACATGGTTGCTACAATATAGTTCAAAAAAGTCTCCACTGATAGAAATATCTTAATCTAATTTTAATTTTGAATGAGGATGTAGTGACAAAAATAGAAAAAGGCATGTTAAGATGGTTTGGGCATGTAGAAAGGATGGATGAAAGGAGACTTACGAAAGGTATTTATAAATCAAAGGTGACAGGAAAAGTCGGTAAGGGCCGGCCTCGGAGAACATACTGTGACCAAATCGCAGACATATTAAAAAAGGGAGATGTCAGGAGTACCCGTAATCGACGGGCGTGTGTGACGAGAGTGATGAGCGTGGAAGAGGCGAGGGAGGTCTGTAGGGATCGTAGCAAATGGCTCTGCCTACCCCTGCGGGAAAAAGGCGTGATGGTATGTATGTATGTAATTTTGAACCCACAATTTGGCCAAATGATAACCTCAAATTGAGGACTACATTATTGTAGCTACGTACATGTGAAGTATAAGTGTTACGATGCGATGTGTATTGCAGAAGAGTGCATTAACTTTCAAACCTCTAGCTATTTTTTATAGTGTACTAGCTGTTTCCCGAAGTACCGTCTCTGTCAAAAAGTAGTCTATGTTTGACCCCGGGTCTTCAACTATATTCATATCAAACTTCATCAAAATCCGCTCAGCTCTTTGGCCGTGAAAGCGTAACGGACAGACAGACAGACTGACTTTCGCATTTATAATATTAGTATGGATAGTATGGGTATAGTGTTGAAGTGTTCAACTCGAGTCATTCATGTTAGTCTGTTTTCCCTGGTGTAAAAAGGGATTACAAAGGCCAGTCGGCAGTCGCTCCATTGTAATAACCAGTACCGCTAAATTTAGGACCATGACGTATCATAGGCTCTACGCTAGATGCAACAACAAAACACGCTTGGACGAAGAAGAGTCTTTGAAACAAAACCATTGGTGTCCACAAAAAGGGCGTGAAAATTTCTTTGAGGGTCGGCAACGCGCTCGTGACACCCTTGATGTTGCAGCCGTTCATAAGCTACAGTAAACACCTACCATCATGGCAGTATGCCAGTTCGTTTACTTCGTTGTACCTAACAAAAAAAAAAAACATTATCAATAAAGTCCACCGTATACAAATCTAGTGATTAGATGACAAGATTTTACACAAAAAGTCGAAAAAAATACTCGCTCTTCAGTTATTTTTTATTGAAAGAAGGTTTACTGTAATATTTTGGCGCGAGGTTTTAAAAAGACCTTGTGTATTTTTGATAAAGTTCTAGTTTCATTATCCTAAATAGATATTTCATACAAACCATACAATCAAAATGACTTGGTCGTATGCTCGCAAAAAACCCTATTAAAATTCCATACAATGAGGCTTTAAGTACAATATTGCAAAACTGCTTAAAATATTTAGTTGTTGCAATAAATAAATTTCAAATTTAAGTTTTGCAATAAGGTTTATATTTAAGTTTATTTTTAAGTTAGTTTTAAATTGTATATAAAGTGGTTTTAAATATGTATTACTCCAAATAAAGCATAGAAAAAAAATTCTTACTTTTCGCATACATTAAACGATTCATAAACTTAAAAGAAAGCGACGCTTTCTTTTATTTGCAAAATCGAATCCGAATCTTATCTTTTATGGATTTGGAAGTCGGTTATTTATCAACGAGCAAGAATGGCTAAATAAAATCGGCTGAATTTTTGACTACGATCGAACAAAGGGTCACATGACCCATTCCTTTAATTCTAAAATTCCCACCAAAGAAATGCTCCTTAGGAAATACTAGCTGTTTCCCGCAGCTCCGTAGCCTATGTTTGATTCCGGGTCTTCAACTATATTCCTACCAAATTTCATCAAAATCCGTTCAGGGGTTTGGCCGTGAAAGCGTAACAGACAGACAGACTTTCGCATGTATAATATTAGTATGGATATACAGAAGTTATTGTACCAAATAAATTATAATAATATGGTAAATTTATGTTTGGTATTGCTGTCAGTCGCCTCCCAGGCAACCTATACCTATTTCGCTCATACGAATTTATGAAGATTAGCCCGAGCCCCAGCAGGCGACTATTTGCTACTAGCGACCCCTGGCGGCGAATGTTTCAATGCAATATGTCACCATATACTAGACTGATAAACAGGATGATTCTGAAACCATTCACCAAATATTTACAGTGTGTTTAGTAAGTGAAACTAAAAAACTTTCAATAAAAAAATAAGGGAAAAGCGCGTTAAATTTTTTTTTTTTTTTTTTTGCAAAAGTTTTATCACATTTTAATAGTTCATTAAAGCCAAAAAGTTAGTAAGGAAGAAGTCCTTTTCTTGTCTTCTTTTTTGTTGTAACCAATGTTTTTGCTATACAAAAATGTTTTCATATACTTACATACAATCGCGATCGATTTATTTTATGCGAATAAATTACTTTGAATTTTGAATTTTGATCGGTCATATAAATAGGTCCACCGCAAGATAATTCATATCGAGTGGGTTACATAGTCAATCGCGACTCTGTACACCCTGTTGGCAAAGTTTTGGGAACCGCCTTTCGGCCCACGTGGTTCATTTAACGATCTCCAATTGGCAGCCCGGATCATCAGTACAACAAACTGGGAACAACTAAACAAAGTATACTTTCCATGGGAATCAAATCCACGACCTCCAAACTCTTAGGCAAATGCCGGACCACTACACCATGGAGACAGTCTATTGGTTATAGTATGTATGTAAAAATCTTTATTGTACACAAAGGACATAGTATCAGACTACAGGTTACAACAAAAGGCGGACTTATCCCAAATAGGGATCTCTTCCAGTCAACCAAACTAACATAGGACATAGACATATGGGCACAGAAGAGGGCACAACACGCAAAGAAATCTTAGGTGCATAGACTTACATCTAACATACAAATTCAATTACACATAAAAACAGTAAGCTCAGCTCAAGTCCGAACGTTCGTAAGTATTTTCCATAGATTAATAATTGGTCTCCGCTGCGCTACGACGCGAGACCAATTATTAATCTATGGTATTTTCTTTGATTCTATAGACATCCATACAATCACACATACACTGCGACATGGTTGCTATTTTAGTAAGGCAGATCGGAATGCGTGAATGTAAAGTAGCTTGATCGGAGTCCGGTAATTATTTGAAAATGTCATGAAAAAGGTTTATTTTGAAAGTAGGGTTATTTACTCTATATTTCATCATTGTCATGAGGATTTCATTAATTGCATTTACATCCTAAGAAGAGCGTTTATGATATACTTACTAGCTTTTTAACGCAGCTCCGCCTGCGTCAAAAAGTAGCCTATGTTTGACACCGGGTCTTTAATTATATCCATACCAAATTTTATCAAAATCCGTTCAGTGGTTTGGCCGTGAAAGCGAAACAGACAGACGACAGACAGACAGACTGACAGACAGACTTTCGCATTTATAATATTAGTATGGAAGTATGGATTAGTATGGATTATGGACATGTAAAAATTTTGCTGTCAACATGGTATTAAGTGGGTGACATAGTCAATCGACCCTGTACACGCTGGTGTAAGTGTTTTTTCGGTAACGCTATTCGGTCGTTGACGTGGTTATTTTGCTATTTTGTTATAGTTTTCAAAACGTTGATTTAGATTATTAAGAAGAGTTCTAATACTTCAAAAATCTTGAAATCTTGAATTGAAAGTCCCTTAAGAACAATGTATAGACAAATTATATTATTTTTATCCTTTAAAAAAAAATCAAATGTAAAGGAATGTAATGTTATAAAATCGTATTTTTTAAAAATATATGTGAAGGTAAAGATTGTACATAGAATGGTATTATTTATGATCATTTAAAATAAAGCCAAAACAAAAAGATTTTACATAATAAAATATTTAAAAAATAACTAGTAAATATTAATTTTTAAATAAAATATTAAGGTAAAGTACTTTGATATGGTCTACTTGTCTCCTTGCAAAACGCCCCTTAGTCATTAATTCAAGAAATAATCGTCCTCATTACAACGGGGGCGTTTTATATCGATTCCAATGAATCGAGTGTTGAGTGATAAAGGCCACCATCGATGTTCGTGCTCTCGATATAATTTTCACGATGATTGTACACAATTTGATACGAGTACGCAGTCATTATTTATATGTTTTTCGGGGAATAGTGTTTCCGCAGAATTCGATGACATTATCATTTTATTGATTTATCACGATGAAACTGTAAGTATGGCTTGTTATAAATCTGTTTCAATATCTCATAAATTTGTATAATTTCGGTGAATTTTAAATGGCTACCAAATAGGCAGAAGGTCGCACGAAGCGTATAAATTTTCATGGCGTAATAATCATTTCAAATTTACACGCTTATTCAAAGAATTATTACAATTAAATTAGTATTATTACTATATAGTACAAGCTATATCTCAGTCAAAAAGTAGATAGGTAGATTATCTATATAAGGCGGACTTATCGCTATTGCAATTTCTTCCAGCCAACCTTGGGGTGGATAGGATAAAAAGTGAAAACAAACAAAAGGCGGTACAGTAACAAAATACTAAAACTATCATCCTTACATATATAACAGTCAATAAATAAACCTACAATCAATTAAGTAATACATACTATATCTTTAAAGAATATATACATACCATATACCTACATACAACATACAATAATAAATGTAGCCTATGTTTAGCCCCGGGTCTTCAACTAAATCCACACCAAACTTCATAAATACGTAACAGACAGACTTTCGCATTAATAATATTAGTATATATTAATACAGAAATATGAATTTTTGCAGCTGTTAAAATCTGCATTTAATCGACTACACCCAGTTGCTTAGAAAGTCTTATTTATACGAAAAATGTCAGTAAGTTAAATACATTCAGTTACGAGCAGTGAAAGATCGTATTTCCGACGACCAGTTGAACTTTTCTCCAATCTTACTTAGCATTTACGAACAGGTATTTAGATGTCGCATGAGTCGCATCCCATGATCTTAAGCTTCCTAAGCTTCCGCGTTTCACAACGAGTCAAATCGATAGATTCACACGTACAATCGATTTAATATTTTTCACGTACTCGATATTCAAAAACCGCATATGATTTTAATGAGTACTCTATTTAGACCTCCGAAATTCAACAATAGACCCAATCAGCGTTCGGAAATCACAAGCCACTACCGTTACTGCGTCACTATAATTCGTATTCGATATAATCATGCTCGATTCAGTATCGATTCAATGATCGACATAGTGACGTGCTGTCCACCTAGACACTGGCACAAAAGAAAAGAAAGTGTTGAGTCCGTTAACGATGTTTAAATTTGGAATGGACGCGTTTAGAGACCATTTTGAAATGATTTTGTTATTTGATGGAGCGAATTTTGAATTGTTTGAGCCAATATAAAACTTTCTCTAGAGTTTATCTGGTCGTTATCGTCTATTATATTTTATGTCAATATTCAATTTTATTATTAACAAATATTTTTAATAAACAATGTCATCCTATTTTGTTAACTGAACAGGACAGGCATTAAAAATCGTTAATTACGTAGGTAATTTTAGCGAGGAGCTTGTTGGTCGAGCGCGATCCGCGTATCCGTAGCGAATGCGCGTGTCAAGCGACGACGTGACGCGACCACTATGGGATTGGTCGCCATTTAGTGGCATTTTTTATATTGAGCTCCTCCGTGCTTCGGAAGGCACGTTAAGCCGTTGGCCCCGGTTTTTATCGATAGATAGCAGTCGTGAGGTCAGGGTGTCAGATGCATTAGGGCAGTCTGAAAATTATGACAGTGCTGGCCACTAACACACCTCGGATCATGTTCCTCTTGGTCTGGTTTCCCTATAAAAAGGATAACGGAGGTCAGACTGCAGTCTCTCCATTGTAATAACCAGTTCCGCCAAATCTAGGACCACGACTTACAGCGTACCCTAGGCTCCGAAGCGTAAGCTGATGACGCAACTAGGAATACACGCTAGGATGATGATGTATTACGGTAGGTAATTTTCAGCTTTGGCATCATCCTTATTTCGTCGAGAGCTCGGTCGATGATAACTTCAGGCCGTCTGACACATTGTTCCAGTGTTCGCATGATGATGTCCGGGCTCGTCGCTGTGTGTAACAAAGCAGACACAGCAAATTTTTACTACCGATCGCATGCGTGACTTAAATAACACAGTGTGTAGACAAAAGCAACTAATTCAGCAGGCGCTTTGCTGAAATATGGTAGCAAAGTTGGCTCAGAAATTAAACCAAGACAAGATAACGGTAATTTGAAAAACTAAAACACCCGACTGCCTTTATGTACCCAGTGTCTAACAACACCTCTTATAGCTAAAATCCTTCGAGCCGTTCAGGCTGCAGGGTGTGCCAAACAATTATATATACATGCCTACATACTTTCTCGAAAAACATAACCCTCCTTCTAGCGCAGTCGGGTAAAAAAGAAAGGCAAATCTTTTTCTAGCTTAGATATCTATTGGAAGAGGTAAAAAGAAAATGTTGTTCATATGAAAGATCTTCATCGTATTTAACCACTTAATGTTCCTAACGTGTAAATGGTATTGTATGAAAATGTTTGATCGAAAAACCTTTGTATATGTATATACGTCACAAAATAATAATATTTTACAGACTACATACTCGTAAATCCACCAAACATCCATCAAGCAAGACGGAACAAGTTTTTAATCGGAAATTAATGGCTCCAATTTTTTCGGCATTTATTTCATCAAAATCACACGGACCGCGTTAAAATACGAGTTTAACCACCAAACCCTCCATCAAAATGCATTAACTTGAACATTTTAAGCGACATTTTTATAAAAACATCATTAAATGCTCTGATTACGTGTCTCAAATTGCTAAATTTACAATATGTGTGGTAACTTCAAAGAGGAACCGTAAGTCCGCCATTTTGGCTTACTGTTTTTGTTGTTAATTTCTAAAAATAATATTTGTATTATATTGTAAGTAAAGAGTCCAAGTTTCTTTATATAAAAGTTCCATAAATACTAACAGAATATTTAACTGAATGATGATTTTATTTCGTATTTCTCTACATCATTGTCTGAACATACTTAAAGTCTGTGCGCTACTTACACCGACAGCATATTAAAAAAAAATGCAGTTCTGTGTTTCTAAATTCAAATTTATTAGTGGCCAGTATTGTGATGACAGTTTTTCTTCATTTTTCATTTCGTTCATCTTTTTTTTAAATTATAGAGCGTTTGACTTACGAGTATTGCACACAGGTAAAAAGATTCATGTACACTATAACGGGATAAGCTATCGATCCATTCGATAAGTATTTTATATTCATAATGCGTACCACATTAAAGTTCATTATAACATCGCATGTCGACGCACATTTTTCATTTCGATTTTTTACGCGCTTGATTTTTATTTTGAATAAACCTTTTCAAACTTTTAATTATAAAAAAAAATAAATGATACATAGAAAGGTGATTATAAGTTTTTTTTTTGTAAATGCATGCTACTTCCAAACCAATTTTCAAGTTATAGAATAGACCACTCTATCACAATATATCCAGCGTTTTTTCAGCATCCTAAGCTGTATTTGATATCTTCAGAGAAAAGTGTGACATTAATTAAATTACGAATACCACACGGATGAAAACAATCCAAAATGCTAACGTGGGAACGCAAAAAAATGTATAGAATGAACCATTACATAAACCAATTCCTATAAATAGTATATTACAATCGATTCTCACCTTCAAATCGATGGTAATCATAACAGACCATAGACAGTTTAACTCGTAATAAATCCGTGATCAAAAAAAGACGAGCGCTATCGATTCATCGAGTCGATTATTGAAAAGTGTGCAAATTATGGGGTAATCGATACATGCCCTGTAATAATCATCCCGATTACCGATCCGAATAATTTCACTTAAATTCTTTGTAATTTCGCCGTTCCACATACACGATGCTACTTGTATCTAATTTATATCGATTATTAAATAACTTGATAGTAAATCGTATTCGATTTTTTAAAATCGGAAGTGTAGGAGAAATTAACAATTATAGATGGTAATTTAGAAGCTTATTGCGGTGTAGTATTTGCAGTTGTGAAAGTGACACTTTTAAAATTTATTAAGTGTTTTTTAGTCTCAATTAAAGTTATGTGTTTGACACAAGTTGTCCATAGGAAACTGTTTATTTAAGTCAAGACCTTATTAAAATGTTCAAGCTAAATTAATGAATGTTTGTGACACTTTATAAAATTTAAGGGTCAGTTTTAACACCAAAACAGTATTTCAGAATATATTGATAGAGTTCATTTTAAAATTCTTTGGTTGAACCTATTATAATTTGTTAAATCAAGTTTTAATGATTAAATCAGCCATTAGGATAATAAAAAGATGTTTAACCTAAATATTTTTATTTGTTAAGTTTGTTAACCTAAATATTTTTATTTGTTGTAAAAAAATTAAAATTTCTTTACAAACACAAAAAGTTTGTTAATCAAAACACTATTACGCGAAGAGTAACGGTAATATTCAATTTCTGAATTGTAATTTAACATTAATTATTACATTCGAATTCGGATCATTCCAAATTCAAATTTTTAATTTATTCACACTGAAATATGATTCTTATGTTATTGAAATAGGGATGATATTAACATACAAATTGGTTAAAACGCCCACTCATTGTCTATGGTTATGTTTGTTTTAATATAATTTGAATAAATACTTAATTATGTTAATAACTAATCAGTGAATCGGGGCCTTAATATATTGTTTAGTAGCGTGTAGTATTAGATGTAGGAAGTAAATTTACGAGGTTTGATTGTATAAGTTGTAAACTTTTCTTTCAAAATGTTTTTTTTTTTTTGTTTTCTTGAACTACAGAATACCGAAATAAAATTTTATGGGAATTATTATGGGGTTGGTTTGTGGTGTTTGCATCATTGAGGCACTGCCCATTGGCAGATGGGAAATTATTTATGTTACATTCTTTATTAATTTCTTTGTAAAAATCAGTATCGTAGCCCTTGGAAGCTACATAAGGAAACGGGGTTTTAATTTATTTGTTTTTTATAGGAGGAAGGTGTCGATTTCACAGCAGAGGAAAGTGATTGAAGTTGTGGCTTGTTTGATTGTGAAGAAATTAAATCTACATATAGTTTTGAAATTGTGCTATAGAATTTAGAAGTTTTCGAATAAGATAAACAGTTCTTAGCCATTGTTCGTTTAATATTAATCTGCCTACTATATTCTGGACATATTTTGTTACTGGCAT
The DNA here is from genome assembly GCA_947363495.1 of Euzophera pinguis. Classification (NCBI taxonomy): domain Eukaryota; kingdom Metazoa; phylum Arthropoda; class Insecta; order Lepidoptera; family Pyralidae; genus Euzophera; species Euzophera pinguis. The sequence goes on from OX376163.1 coordinate 15,452,461, forward strand.
AGTGCTGACCTGTGCATAAACAGGAATAACCAGAGTTTTCATCAACATTGCATGAGTCACTATGCTCCTTGCCACACTTAAAACATCGTGGCTTGGGTCTGAATAGAGCCTTAGTGTACCCATACCCACAAAATTGATGACATTGTATGGTAGGGAAAATGAATAAATCCACATTAATGGCATTATAACAGATGAATATACGTTTGGGTAGGAGGTGGTATCAAAAGTTAATACCACTGATTGTGAAGTGTTTCAAGAAATCTGACTACTATTATTTGTTTTATAATTTAATCTCCTTACTTTTTATGTATGCCCGCAACCAATAGGCTAGTTTCCTAAAAAAATATAATATCAAAAAATATTGGAGACTTTTTTTTTCAAAATTACACAAAGAATGGTAAAGATATGGCGCGTTATAGTTCCGTGTGACGTCACAGTATGCTACACTTTTTCGTATTTATATCTTTACAATTTATCGCTCAATTGACAAAAGAAAAATACGTCATTGCAATAATATATTTTGATTCCCTAAATGACGGACTAATTTTAACGTTAGTCTTTTGACTCTGGACCTATTGGTACTGAGCAGTTTGCTATTATCTCTTCAGGGGACCTCTCCGTGGGTACACCCCGTATTAAGCCCATTCGTGTAACATTATCGCTGGGGATAAAAGCCTTTAGGTTATATTGCCCCAAGCTTGGATGCGCGAGGAATGTGTTGGCAGCATCCGGTTTTGTAAATGAAATAGTGATCCGATTTCGACCAATGCGTTCCAGACTGCCATAAACATTATCTTTAACATTATTGTTTTTTAAAAAGTTTCCAAAGGTAATTTGATGCAGAGTGGTTCCATCATTAGGGGAAATTTTTGAATAGGTATGTACAGTATGAGAATCTGAGGAATTGCATCTTGCGTTACCTCGGGTTGGTCCTATTTTGTTTGCTGTTGAAACTCTTGAGACTGTGTCTGTGATGGGAGTTGTGGTGGGCTCTCGTTACTAAACTCAGTATTGTCATTTACTGGGGCCATAATTATAAGAGACTTCACTCTCGTCACACTCACAGTCTCCAGGGCTAGGGATCTGGCCGTGTTGGCTTCGCCTCATTTTACGTTTGTTGCAATTTTTACATACACGAGCTGCTCGGGTCCTATTTCATCTTACTTCTTGGTACTTCTCACCATTTCCAGACAACGAGCAGTCCGTACATGGTCAGTGTTCATTGCACTGTTAGAATTATTTACATTATTTACAATCATTGCAACCAACCTGGGGAACAGGGGCCTGCCCCCCAGGGTCACCGACTGAGAGGCCCTCTCACATACAAACAAATTATAAAGGACTTTAAGGAAGGACAGGACAGCAAAATATATAGACAAATTATGAAATATATATAAAATTAGAAGATAATTACATTAACTACAATTATAATACATTCCTGATATATTGAACAAAAATAAAATATTTTACAAAGGCCGCGAAAAAACGAAAAACTCGAAGTTTCCCGCGCTATCTTCGTCATACTTAATATTTTGTTTTTCTTTCAATATAGCTCTTACTTTCGTATTTAGCCAATAACAAGTTAAAATTAAAGTTGTTTAGTCAAGCATCTCTAAAGTCAAATCAATAGCTAAGTCAATTCAACTCGAGTCAGAAGTATTAGGCTGACTGAAGTGGTAGAAAAACTGCACTTAGCGATTTCCAGGAGCTTTTGGCAACAGGCAAGAAAATCACATAAATCGAACACTGTATCACTTCCATATACTCACACTTATTATCGAACACTGCGCATAAAAATCCACCATTATTATGCACAAAAAAAACACAAATTTTAAAAAATACAGATCTTAACAGCTTCCCGCCAAAAGTCATACTTAATTGTATCCTCATATATACTTATCAAAGAGCATCGAAACCGCGCACGATAAATGTTCCTTTCTCTATGATACTTAAACATTAATCACATGACAATGCCAGTGGAAATCTGGTTTTAACTGGTAATAAAAATCACCATGATAACAGCACAGCGACAAATCGTTAAATTTATTTTACGATTTACAATTCATAATCGACTAAATACTATTTTTATGATGTCTAATTACTGGAACTATTCGAATTATGAAATTTCAAAGTTCGAACGCAACGTTTTCGAATGCGGCTCTTTGAGTTAACGCTGATTAATTGACCAATTTCGTTTTAAATAATGATTCTTATTTTAAAATGTGTTATATTTTTTGGTATTTTATAGTGACTTATGGATGCGTCCAACTTTTTTTTTCTAATCCTATGTATGTGGCCTTATTGCGTGGGTGTTGCCTAATTATGGAACCAAATTGCAGCATTTTTATTGCCTTTAAAATTGATGAAGAGTGACAGATGACATTGTGACATCAATAAAATAAACTTTTATTAGGTTTGAATAAACATGTAAAATTACTCACATTTGCATTTTAAGGAAAGGCACCATCGCATGATTTCAATTCAGAAACATTTATTTTGAATGTCAGCGAAGAGAATTCACTTTTATAGCCAACGATGTCGCAAAAAGATTGATCTATTTATATTGAATCTGCAAAGGCCATGTTTTTCATGTTATGTTGAAGAAATATATATTGTATTAGGGAAGCTTGTGAGCTGTGATGATAGAGATGTGCATAATTATTTATTTATTTATATAAATCTTTAATCCCTACGTAAACACATTTAATAATTTTATTTACATTACTCCATTTAAGAATATTACTCTTGACTACCATAAACTTAAATACATTTTGTAATTGAACCAAATAAATTTACTATCGAAATGATCATTGCTATGATTGATGATCTGATCTTATTACGTATGATGATGGAGAATATGAAGAACTTTCTCTGAAATCCAGTGGTTAAGGCGTGTGTCTGTGAACTCATAGGTCACAGGTTCCTTTTTCACAGGAAGCACACTTTGATGTTTTCAGTTTGGTCCAAATCAAACTTAAATCACCTTACCATAATGATAAGTCCGTGCTTCGAAATGTAAGTTAAGCGGTTGGTTCCATCTGGTGATGCTATTAATCTGGTTTTACAGCAGTCGCATTGTAAAACCAGTACTGCAAAATCTACGACACTGATTAAGATCTAAAAGCGCAAGCTGATAAAGAAACTGGAAAATACGCTCGAACGAAGAAATTCATTATAATTTATTTTTGTGTAGGATATATTATCAGTCGACCATGTACACCCTGGTGTCAGAGTTGTTCGGAACCGCCTTTTCGCCTCTTACGTGGTTCCTTTAACGGCCACCTGATGGCAGCCGGGACCAACGGCTTAACGTGCCACCCGAAGCACGGAATCATCTTCATTATCAGACAATCAGGTGATTCAAGCCTGCAATGTCCTTAACAAACTGGAAACAACTAAACAAAGTATGTTTCCCGTGGGAAACCTCCAGGTCAAAAGCGAACACCACTGGACCACGCAGGCAGTTTTTTTTTAAAACACTGACAGCCAGACTGTTGACCACGATTAAGTAAAAACACTTTATTGCACCATAGAAAAATACAAAGATATTATGTTGTCTGTAAAAAAAGATGTACAATAGGCGGTCTTATCGCTAATGCAAGCTCTCCCAGGCTACCTTAATAAGATAAAAGATATGAGATGTCCTTCAAAACGAATGTACTCCTATCAACAGCTGACACGTAATAAGTCGACAACAAACTGTCGCGGCGGTCGCGAGCGATTCGCTACTCCGAATCAATTTGCGCGCTTTTTGTCGCGCTTAATGTCGCTCGAATCAATTTTCTGTTCGCCTGTATTCGTATCTACAGGATCTCGTTCGAACAGTATCAAAATGCAACTTTTTAAGATATTTAATTCAGGCGTTACTTTGCGGAAATTAAAGTTACAAGCACTTGCCAAATTATTTTGCGTGCTTCCGCCACCAGTTAGTTCACCACTTAGTTGTGGTGGTAGTAGTATAATGGGAAGGGTGGACAGCGGTACGATGGTTTTGTGTCATTCGTCGTTTATACGTCGAACTACATAGGGCGCACTATAAGTTTCCGGAACTGGCCACTTACTTAAACAATATTTAAAAATTTATTGCAACATTTGAAAATAGAACTCTTTGGCTGTAGAATGCAGTTTGTTTCATCTGACTGTCTTTTGTTTTTACCTTGTGGCGCCATTTAAAAAATTGTGTCTGCATCAACATGGATTTAACTCGGGAAAATTTTCGTAGTATGATTTTTTACGATTTTAAGTGTAATTTGACAGCTCAACAGAGCATCGCTCGGCTTGAAACAGCTTTTGGCAATGAAGCACCATGCAAGACAACTGTTTATAGCTGGTTTGCAGAATTCAAGCGTGGTCGTATCAATCTCAGTGACGAATCTCGCGATGGTCGGCCGTCCACCGCTGTGACCAACAAAAACATCAATGCTGTGCGCCGTATGATTGAAACAGACAGGCATGTGACCTACCATGAAATTCGCGCATCCTTAGAAATAGGCATGAGTCAAATACAATTAATCCTACACAAACATTTGGGTGTGAGAAAGCTGTGCTCGCGGTGGATCCCACAAAACTTGACCGAGGCTCAAAAAACGGACCGCGTCACTTGGTGCAGTGCCATGCTTACCAGATTCAACGAAGGTGCGTCAAATTTGGTGTGGGACATAGTAACAGGTGACGAAACATGGATTTATTGCTACGATCCCAAAACAAAGCAGCAATCGAGCGTATAGCTCTTTCAAGATGAGCCGAAACCAACCAAAGTGGCGCGCGTGAAAAGTGCATCTAAGCGGATGATTGCTTCTTTTTTTAATAAAACTGGACACGTGGCTACTGTTGCTTTAGAGAATCGTCGTATAGTGAATAGTGACTGGTACACGACCATTTGTTTGCCGGAAGTTATTGACGAACTCCGTAAAAATAACCGTAAACGCCGTATCATCCTGCACCACGACAATGCTAGTTCTCACAAGGCCAGACAGACAAACGACTATTTGAAGGCGAAAAATGTAGAACTCATGAGTCATCCTGCATACAGTCCCGACCTGGCACCTTGTGACTTTTTTCTGTTCCCAAAAATTAAGAACCAATTACGCGGTCAACGATTTTCATCACCAGAAGATGCTGTCGAGGAGTATGAAAAACACGTTTCAGAGGTCACCACAGAGGAGTGGCAAAAAAGTTTTCAAAACTGGTTTCATCGAATGAAAAAGTGCATAGACGCCAAGGGAGATTATTTTGAAAAACAATAAATTAATTTTGTACATTTAATAGTATTTTTTCATATTCATTCCGGAAACTTATAGTGCGCCCCACGTATTAACAGCTTAGTCTAGTGCCTGAAGATGCCTCGCGTAGAGGCGAAACACGTGTCGCATGTGCAAACTAATGGTGCCGGGCATGTTGGGACTAATAGTAGTGGGTGGGTGCCGGGCGGCAATAGTTTGCATGAACTAACTGGTGGCGGAAGCACGCAAAAAAATTATGATGGATGGGAAAAAACTGTTTACATGCAATTAAGAACAACTTTTCGTTTAACTTATATTTTTGGGGACATTTCGGAAAAGATATATTATTGACTTTTATTTAATGTAAAATTTTAATTTAAAATATGCTGATGCATATTCAGACTTAAATTTTCACATAATTTTACCATCTATATGACAATGTATCCATTGGATATGAATACGCCACGTGCGCCTGCGACTACCTGCAGTTTCGCCCTAGTAGCGGTCGGTCTGAACTTGAACAAGAAGAGAATTTACATCGTCCCCTCACATGCCAACACGTAGTCAAAGAGCTCGAGTTCTTTTGTCACTTCGAATCTAGATTAGAAAGAGAAGAAAACTCTAGTTCATTCCACGGACCGATAAGCGCAGCGTTGGATATCTACCGACCAGATGGTCACCTGAAAAAGGTCGCAGGCAAACGCTGGTTGCAGGCCGCTAACAACTACCGGTTTGAAATCATTAGAAGAGGCCTATGTAAAGCAGTGCTCTAACTGCGGCTAAAATGATGATGGTAAAATCTCTATTGTCGGAGATCAAAATTCTCATTCGCTAGTTGAGATACAGGAGTCGAAGTTTTTAGTAAAAAATGCCATTAATGCCAGATATTTAATGGGTTAAAGGAAGCACGTTAGAGACCGAAAGGTGGTTCCTAACAACTCTGACACTAGGGTGCACATTGTCGATTGACCATGTACCCAATCTTGAATGAGTGAATGAATTGAATTCTACAACCTTGTGAATGTAAGAATGTTAAGAATGAATGTTTCAAAAGTATTTATTTTTGCTTTTGTTTTTGAAATTCCTAAAATAATGTCAAACAAATTCTAAAGAACTATCAGGCATAGAAATACATTGTAAATAAAATTGCTCTATATTCGTCAAGAAATCTGGAAATATTATTGAAGTCTTTGTAAATGTTTATATTATTTGTTACTGTATGTGGGCAATAAAGATATTTTGTATTGTATTGTCATCATCATCTTAGCGTGTATTCCTAGTTGCGTCGTCAGCCTACGCTTCGAAGCCTAGGGTACGCTGTAAGTCATGGTCCTAGATTTGGCGGAACTGGTTATTACAATGGAGCGACTGCCGTCTGACCTCCGTACCCCTTTTTACAGGGAAACCAGACCAACAGGAACATGACCCGAGGTGTGTTAGTGGCCAACACTGTCAGAATTTTTCAGGCAAAGCAAGCTAAAGCATCTGACACAACCTCACGGCTGCTAGCTATTGATAACAACCGGGACCAACGGCTTAACGTGCATTCGGAAGCACGCGTTTTGTATTGTATTGTATATTATTCTCTCAAATTTGGATATTTCACCCAAAAATATCCCCAGCTCCCGTACTAGTGGTTTCTCAAGATAATCCCCTACTATATTGCAGTAACAATCATGTTGTTACTGTAATCTCCGTATATGTCGACAATGTCTGATGAATTGAAATGTGTTAAACAGAATTATGACTTCAAGTTTTTCTTCTGGATTTTACCGTCAGCAGTAATTGGTAACAATGTATGGCTTTCATTATACTTTCAATGTGATTAAAGAAACATCTAATTTGATTAGAATTATGTGAGCAATAATGCTTTGTTAAAAATTTAATCTTTTTTTTATACAATTAAGTAGATAAACAGCCGTACCGGCCCATCTAATGGTCAGTGGTTACCGTAGCCTATGAACGCCTGCAACATCGGAGATGTCACGAGCGTATTGCCGACCCTGAAGGAATTTTTTCACGCCCTTGTTGAAGGCTCCCATGTTATAGTCACTAGGGAAAGCCTTTTACTATAAAATATATCTTTATTACTCATATTACAAAACAATAAAGTAAAGTTTAATTATATATTTTTAATCATAAAAAATTATATCCTTTGGTAAACTCTAGACTTTGTTCGCCGTTTTTTTGTTGTAATTGTTTTGTTTTGTATAAGAAACATATTTCCGGCTATTGAGGTTTTAATACAAACTCATGTAATGCTGGGGTAAAAATGCTATCGTGTATGTATTATGAGTCTATAGTTATTGTAAACATGAATAGGTCAATTTTCATTTGATAAAACTTAATACTTTTTGGATATTCTCCGTTACAACAAGACGAAGGCTTGCTTAACCATTTTTAGGCCGACTTTATCCAAGATCTAGAGATAGATGGCTATCCCCCATCCAGATTTATCCAAATGTGTGTTCGTCTGTGCTACTATTCAGACGTCAATCTCTTCTGTATTTAGCATTAGATGTATTTAGTTTACTTTTTATAAACAAGCAGGTTCTGTTTTTTTTATATTATCTAGATTGGATTAATCTAGATTGGATTTAAGTTAATCCTAATCCTTAAAAGAAAAAGGATTAACTTTTTTTTATTGAATTTAGTAGGCAAACAGGCATGCGGCCACCTGATGTTAAGTGGTTACCGCAGCTTATGCAATACCAGAAATGCAATATCTTGAACGCGTTACCAACCCTGAAGAAATTTATTCATTCCTGTTCCTTACTCCAAATTGAAAAATAGTAAATTCAATTGACACATGAATATCTAATATGATCTAATATTTGTAATGACTTCTCTTTTTTTAATTTTGACAAAATATAAAGAATTGAAACAAGTTTTTACATGTATTCGATATATCTATTATCAATTTGGTATGATTCTTTAGAAACATGGGCAAAATTACCAATTTCCATTTCTGTGAAAGCGCGTGTGGAAAATTCTAGTAGCCTTAGCATGACGCAAAAGGGTTACGACCAAAGTTGTGCTTAAAAAAAAAAGAAAATAGGCAATACCTTGCAACCCTCACACGTAAAAGCTCCAAAATGGAAGCCTGCAGCAGGCTCCCCGCATACTTTGCATTGCTGATTCATCTGCAAAAAAAAAAAACAAAAAAAAAAAATTTTAAATATTTACTAACAGAATCAAAAGACAAAAATTAAAGCAAACAATGCCGCAGAATAGGGAGGAGTGGAGAAGTCTTGGGTCGGAAGGTAAGATCCGTTTCGGGTCACTGAGCCAATGCAGTAATTTGGTAACAGAATCAAAGGTTCTTTAAGCCAACTTTAACTAAATTATGTTCTGTGTCATTCTATCAAAAATCGGTAAGATAGAAACTACACTAAACATTTGTTTGTTTGTTTGTAATATCTTTATTGTACAAAAAAAAAACAAATAATAGCGTACGCAGTAGAAAACACACTCCTTTTTTTAAGTTGCAGTAAATAAAAAGAAAAAATATTGACAACTAAAATGATGTAGGTACTTATCGTGAGTTATTGATACAAATTGTCTCAATTAAAATCAATTAACAGTGGAAACAAAACGAGAAAACTTTAAAAAATGCGGCGTTGTGACCTATCGTTATTATTCCGACATTTTTATATCTCTTACGGAAGTTCTATAAATAATTTATTTATAAACACGCCTTTTCTTGTCGATTGACAAATTGTTTATAATTAATAAAAGATAAATAAAAGAGGGCTGGCTCATATCTCGCGCAAAGAATAGCAATTGCTATTCAGCGCTGGAATACGGCTGGCGTTCTAGGAACCATGCCACAGGGACACCAGTTTTAAGTTTTTAGTCTGGGTTTTAGGTGTAAAATATAGTTTAATAGCTAAAAAGCTAAAACAATTTGGGAACACTGTATTCAATTCTTCTTATTAGAATCTTGCTTCTGAGAGGAACTCGTTAGTCGAGCGCGACACGCGTATCCGTAGCGAGTGCGCCTGTCGGCGTGACGTGACCACTATCTGATTAGTCGCCATTTAGTGTCATTTTCTATATTGAGCTCCTTCGTGCTTCGGAAGACACGTTAAGCCGTTGGTCCGGTTGTTATCGATAGATAGCAGTCGTAATGCGTTGCAGATGCGTTAGGCCAGCCCGCAGAAGTTCGGACGGTGTTGGGCACTAATACACCTCGGGTCATGTTCCTGTTGGTCCTAACGTAACCCTTTTTGGTTACGAAGGTCAGACGGCAGTCGTTCCATTGTAATAACCAGTTCCGCCAAATCTAGGACCAGCGAAGCGTAAGCTGAAGACGCAACTAGGAATACACGCTAGGATGATGATGAGTTTTTTTTGCTTCTATGTCTCCTTTACATAATAAGAAGGACTCGATTATATCCTATCTGTCTGTTACGCTTAACGGATTTTAATGAAATTTGGTATAAATATAGTTAAATACCCCGGGTTAAACAAAGGCTACTTTTTGACACAGGTGGAGCTGCGGAAAACAGCTAGTATAATATAATATGATCACTATAAAATAGGAAAGAAGTTACGAGAGAACGGTTGAACATAGATGTCCATTACAAACATACTTTAATTCAATAATGATTTCTTATGTTTTCGCGATTGTTATTCATTAAATATTAAAATAGTTTAATTTAATACTTTAATTCTTTAGGCTCCCTACTTTCATTACCTACCTTACATAGTGATGTCAACTGTACTTTAACACAACACTGTAGGCCAATCGCGATAAATGAAATGACGTAAACGTTTTTACAAAAACCAAATAACAACCGCGGGGACTTGTTTTGAGTATGTAAAATTGGTGAGTAGATTGAAAATAGTTCGAAGTACTTATTACTTTACATGAATGAAATTCAAATGAATCATTCGAAATCGAACAAAGAAAGGTAGGACATTTTGTAAGAAGTAGTCCGTCTGGGAAAGTACCACCACCCTACAGAAGACCGCAACCAAAGAACACTGTGATGCAGTGTTGTGTTCTTCTGGTGAGTAGGGTTGCGGACAGGTCGGTAACGCGCTCGTGACATCTTCTGTGTTGCAGATGCTTCGGTAACCACATACTATCAGGTGGGCCGTACGCCTGGTTGCCTACTTAGTTGTAAAAAAAAAACATTCTAATTGCCGCTTTCACATAGGTACAATAGCCTCCGCAATTGTGGTTTGGTTTTGGATTGACGCGATCGGCCTCCTGGTCACAGTCTAATCGATCAAAAATCGATTGAACTAGCTACCACATTCTAAATTCGAATTGAATCGTCACTCGGACATCGAGTGTTATCACAGTACAATTCCGAGCACGGAATCGGGTGCTCCCAAAAAATTAAATAAACATTTGGTCATGATTGTAAAAATATAGCCAAGAGGCTACCGAGTGTAGGTTGGAAGATGCCATGTTTAATCAGAGGCTTCAATTGTGAGGTGACGTAACGTGTTTTGAGAACAGAATTGTTATACCGCATGTAATTTGAAGGGGCAAGGCGGTAATGAGTTGTTGCTTTTTTTTATTTTATTTTGGTATAGAACATGTGTGATTGAATGAAATTATTCTTAATTTGGTTTATTAGATAGGTTTAGTAACAATGAAATGTTTTTAGAATTATTTTTAGGGATGTTTTACCTACCTATTTATCGTCGATGTGAAACGAAATCTGCTAAATATTTCGCTTTTTACGCAAATGGAATCCGTACTAATATTATAAATGCGAAAGTCTGTCTGTCTGTTACGCTTTCACGGCCAAACCGCTGAACGGATTTTAATGAAATTGATATGAATATAGTTGAAGACCCGGGGTCAAACATAGGCTACTTTTTTACGCAAGCGGAGCTGCGGGAAAAAGCTAGTCGGAAATATGTTTATTACAGCATTAAACTATGTAATATTAATACTTATAACTTCTCATCATAGATCCTATAGTATTTAAATGCAATAAGTTCACATTTTCTAGTCTTGTTATGGTTTATTTAATTTAAAGCAATCGTTTATATTAATAAATGTATTTGTGACAGAAATATAAAACAGTAATGTAATTGTGCGAGAAAAAAAAACATTTTATGCAATTAATAATTGTTCTAAATCGACCACGTTTTAGGCGTTATTATCCACACCACTTGTCAAACGACGTGGCATTAAAAAGTGTGAAATGACTCTGCACTTTTAATGGGTAAATATTTTTGCTCTAATGTTTATGTAAATAGCACTTTATCAAAACTTAATTTAAAGCCAAATAAGATGTTGAACAGATGAATATAAATAGAAAAAAAGCCTTTTGAAGTCAGTTAAGAAGTGTCATTCACTTGTGTATTAAATACAAAATTATTAAACATCTGAAACTAAGTATAAAGTTTAAATTTGATTTATTTTTATTCATCGATCGATTAAAATGTAGATTAACGTTAACATTACTTATTAAAACCATCAGTTCTTCAAATATTTGTAAATATAATTCGCTTTGACGATAATACAACTTTATTTTTAACTATAACATGAATTTAATTAATTTGAAACTGCATATAATCACAGTGCAATGTCATTACTTCGAACTGTGCTTATGCCGAGCTTTTCTCCAGATCACAATATAGTTAACACATGACAAAGTATGCCCATTTCTTTTTACGGACAACGAGATGATATCGTTAATTATCAGATGTCATTATAATCGCAAAAACAATCAAATCTCCTGACTGCACTCGGGATACTTTCAGTCGTTTCAACAGTGACTTAAGACTTTTCTTTCATAGCGAGTCGAATTTGTCTAACTTGAAATGATGATGATGATATTTGTTGAGTTTGATATGAGTTAAATATGTTAAATTATTAGTGTAGAATTCTAAATTACGACGTTATGTAAATTGGGGTTAAACTGGAACGGAAATATAAAACAATGAAATTATATCTCTAATAAATTAATTGTAGTGTATTGTATTAAAATGACAAAATGTTTTTGCATGCCTATGATTAGGTTAGAAGTGAGAAACAGTGTAAATATTGTGTACCACCATGTATTACCACTTTTAATGCAAATAAATGATTTGATTTGATTTTGAAGACGAATATTCCACCACTAACAAGGCATTCAGTGGCTTCGTAAAGGTCTTAGAGAGTACTCGGTAGCTAAGTAATCAGGGCAAGACAAAAAATGTGCCATAGTCTGGGGAGAAACATCGCAACGGCCGGAATCCTCCGAAATATAGCCCCACCTTAACATATGTTTACTGCTTTGGCCAATTTGCGACTTGCCTGTTTTTTTTTATACAACTAAGTAGGCAAACAGGCGTACGGCCCACATGATGGTAAGTGGTTACCGTAGCCTATGAACGCCTGCAACACAGGATATGGCACGAGCGTATTGCCGACCCGAAGGAATTTTCACGTCCTTTTTGAAGGCTCCCATGTTATAGTCACTAGGGAAAACCATGGCATAGTTAATTCCATAATCGCAGTGTACGAGGGAGGAAATTCCGTTTGAAGCATACTGTACGCGATAACATGGGATCCAAGGCTTTTTTATTACTTTTTCAAATAATTTAAAACTTCGATAAATATAAACAAACGACGCTAAAAGACGCTATAGTGTGTAGCGCATGTTAACCTTGTGAATATTTTTTTTTTAAAGTACAAAAAAAAATAATCGCCAATTGCCGAAAGTCGCCAGTGCGCGACTCTTATTAAGATTTCAGCCCCAAATACTCGACTTTGATACATTACCAAGATATTATCATGTCGATATATTGCAAGGTCGGTGTAAAAAAGGATGTAACCTTATGTCACATGAGTTGATAAGAAAAAGGGACTCCTTGCGTTGTCGTTCAATCAAACAGATAAAAACACGGGCCAAACATTTTTAAAGGTATTTAGGTGATCATGATTATCTTACAAGAATATGTTTTTTTGCTGGGAAGAGTAAGGTTTCTTGTCACCTCAAAAAATTTTCTTACTGTCCGAATGATGTGTTTATTTGCCTCCTTCACTCGTAGTATGAGAATTTAAAAATAAGTTTTTTTTTAGCATTATTGTTAAATTGTTGACAACTGTGAAATGATAGAATAATCGATCGTTTTTGGAATTTTTCAATACCTTACCATACAACTGTCCAATCTCATTAATTTAGATTTTTCTCTGTTCCGCTATCTCGTCATGTGCACGAGTAACATTCGATTTTCGCTACAAGGTGCAATGTGTCATTTCGATCCTCATTAATTATTTTGAGAAATACTTTATTATGCCTCATTATGTCGGTGATATGCGATCATAGTATTGTAACATTTATTTACAACTCATATGGCGTAATGGCATTGAATGGTATTATGGATGCCGTATTGAGAATTTAAAACAGGAGGTATATATGTTTTACACATGGCAAAAAATAATTCAGTTAATAATGGTTTTACAAAATTTTTTGTTTGCAGAGAATTTTTTTATGTAATTTCGTGCAGGCTAAACAAAATGTATGAAAGAATTACCAGTACAACGGAAAATATGATATAATGGTGACCAAATATGCCAAAACATCTTCACAAATTTAAAAATACGACAAACTAATAAATACTGCTAAAATACTGGACGGAAGTATTAATTAATTTTTCGAGCAAGTCCCCAATCTATCAAAAATCTGTTTTGGACTATTTAATACTAATAATATGGACTAATATTAATAATTTTAAATCCATTCAATATTAAATAAGTTATAAGCCTTTGAAATCCTGTGGATAGGGAAACTGTCAAGAAACAAGAAAAGGACGCATTTGATGGTGCATACTGGTGAGATAGCAAGACGTCCCCACCACGCCTCCACTTTTCTTCATTGGAAAACTTTAAATGCTAATTACTGCTTTAACTTATTACCAATTTTGTTGTTGTTATCGTAACCGGTTACTTTTTAGTCTATATATTGTTCCATATAAAAATTTTGTCAAAATATGAACACAGTCAAGTAGCCTTTTAATAAAATAAGTAAAAATCCTTATTAAAAAAAGAGCAAATCAAGCTCAACCCTAAAGTCGTCAACCAACAGAAAATCAGCATTCAAAAAAAGAAATACAAAAGGCTGCGCAGGCGCACTCAATCCGTCATCGGCTTGTTACCAACCAACCATCTTCAGTCACGCGATCCGAAACATATTATTATACAACATTTAAATAATTCTTTGCGAGAACTAAGTGAATACGGGTTTTTGTAACAGTTTAGCAAAATACACAATTTTTGCACGCGATGCTGTTTGTAATTTTTTTTAACGGCTAATTGCAAAGATCGAACGGGACCGTCACGAAGTTTGGACGTGGTATTTTTTTTTTTGTAAAATTTAATAAACATAATCATTTGTTGAAAGAAATTCGGGATCTATTGTAAATTCGTTTAAAAAAAAACGGAAGGAATTATGGTCCGCGGAAACATTTATGGTCCATACAAAAATACTAGCCACTAAGTAACTGTAAAAACCAAATCTGTATATTTTTACAATTTCAACTTTTTCCTAAAAATATTTGTTGTCTACAAGCGTTTCATAATTTCTTTATTTATTTAACCTTCATTGTACAAATAACAATTTGTAAAGCACAATAGGCGAACCTAATGCCAAAAGCATTATTTCATAATTACCAAGTAACCAGTCAGTCAAGTCAGTATACCTAATCGAAATTGATTGATTTCAAGAAAACGTCTTTTTTCAATATTCTAAGTTTTAAAGTGATAATCTACCTTGACATTCTCTTATCTTTCCATAAAATATTAGCGCAAAATGTATGTCAAAAAAAAATGTATCGATTTCGCAGTGTAACTGCAAAAAAAAAAAAACAATCAACAAGACGAAAAAGGCATCGAATTGGCAGCTAAACAGAGTCAAATCAATGCAAGAAACTTCTGTACCTATAAGGAGCATGTCTAACTAAGGATGGACACTGACCGAGGTCTGTTTTGCATTCCGCGGGTAGATTTACAGTCGCTCATTTATAAAACAACGAGATTGTAGATGTTACTCTTGTTATAATCCGATTGTGTGAAAAGGAGGGTAGTAAAATGGCAAAGTTTGTAGGTATTCAGATGTATAGTAACAATACGAACGAACGTTGCATATATTCTAATGATTCACATGTGTAAAATTAAACGAATTACTTTTCTCTAGTTTCATATATTTCTTTGAACTCCAAAAGTCTCCCCCATATAGTTTCATATTTTTGTGTAAATTTCTTATTCGCACCGAGATATATAATGAGATAATACACCTATTAAAATTTTGGTCACAATATTGCTAAGTGTGTGATACTTCCTGGCCGCGCCACTATTCAGTACCAAGACGCCATTACACTAAATAGTGGCTACCTAAACACTACTTTCTTTTGCCTATAAAGAAAAAAATAGTACCTCAAAAATATTAGGATTAATTAGCATTAAAAGTGGTCCGGCCACAGAGTGTTGCTTGCCAGCCGCGCCACCCTGTATCACAAAAACCATACAATTAATTCACAGATGCTATAGCATAAAAAAAGCTACCTTTCCCTTGGGAATTACAAGACGTTAAAAGTGGTCCGGCTGGGAAGTATGCTATCCGGCCAATCAACTTACTGATGGTAAAGTTCTAACTAAATGAAAAGGTTTCTAATAGAAGCTACCTTTAGTCTACTTATGATTAATATTTTTTGATCACAGAACAAATACATAATTTAGGTAATAAAGACTATTAAATTTTGTGCAGCTGCGAAAAATATTTTGAACGGATACATTAACATATACTGTTTATTTAGCATGTTTATGTAATGGTACATTCGAAAACAATAATCACTTCATATTAAACACTATATTAGCAACCTACTATCTAAAATAGACCCACTTTTTAATGAAGCGCCTATCAAAACTGCTATAGCTAACTTGCATGAAGCGCGGCCAAGGAAGGAATGCGCAGTTAAATTCTTTGATATTTACACCAAGCTATATTATTTGTAATAAAGAGAAATAGAAAGACAGTAAATGGTAATTAAAAAACAATAATTGACGATAACTAAACAATAATTTGCGAATGGAAAAATTGGCTATATCGTCATCATGCAGCGGCCATTAAATATGTACTAAAGGTTTGTTTGTCTGCTGTATGTTGAAATATAATATTTATAATTTTACTATAACATAATATTTGCAGTAATCTCTAAGTATTGAATAGTCTTGCTTGCTTACTTATTTTAACATAAACCCATGTTAGTTTTTATTGTTACAATATTACGCATAAAACAATATTTACACGTAATAAGAGTGTAATAAACGTAGCTGCGAGTAGGCTACATTTACTACGATTCTGTTGTAGTCACGTGACAGATGATTTTTTCGTACCACTTGCTCAAAAAAGTCACATTCTATGGCACAAAAAGCGCACATAAAAATTGTCATTTTTAATCTGTTAAAAACAGGGAAAGTAAAATGTACTGAATTTCATTCAGCCTCTAGAGGGAGAAAGTGGTTTAAGTTTGGAATACTTACCGAAATTTATACTGAACTGAAATCATTTCTATATTGTTAAGCGTAAAAAAATAACGATTTTGAATCTACAACATGTATCCGCAAAATCCACAAAACGCCGCCGGACCTGTACAATTAAACAGTACCATTGGTGGTGCAAATGATACTGATTTATCCCATTAGTTCCAGGAAAATAAATACAAGCGTAACACTCGACATTACTTCAATAAAAAATAAAATGGTACATTCTTTATTACCTAAATTATGTATTTGTTCTGTGATCAAAAAATATTAATCATAAGTAGACTAAAGGTAGCTTCTATTAGAAACCTTTTCATTTAGTTAGAACTTTACCACCAGTAAGTTGATTGGCCGGATAGCATACTTCCCAGCCGGACCACTTTTAACGTCTTGTAATTCCCAAGGGAAAAATGTTTAGGTATATTCGATTTTCCCTTTAGAAGGTAGACAAAAGGTAGCTTTTTTTATGCTATAGCATCTGTGAATTAATTGTATGGTTTTTGTGATACAGGGTGGCGCGGCTGGCAAGCAACACTCTGTGGCCGGACCACTTTTAATGCTAATTAATCCTAATATTTTTGAGGTACTATTTTTTTATTTATAGGCAAAAGAAAGTAGTGTTTAGGTAGCCACTATTTAGTGTAATGGCGTCTTGGTACTGAATAGTGGCGCGGCCAGGAAGTATCACACTTGCTAAGTTTATGTTTATAAATAATTTAGTTGCTTTATTAATAATGTAGAGTCAGTAAACGAGATTCAGTTAAGCTAAATATTTCACATATTCAAAAGATTGACTTTCAGTATGAGCATTAAATTAATAATTGAAATAAAATCAACAATTGAAAGAAAATATATTTAGGTATATATCAATAATTATTTGGAACCATTTATTTTATTTTATTCAAAGGTGTTGGCTTACAAAGATGTACGAATTGTACGTTTACCCTTCTGTATCATAATTATTTTCTAGTTGTGGTCAAAAATGGTAAAGCAAATTGTCGCACGTAGCCTGGTGGTAGCCATCTGACCATATTACAGGGACTTTTGTCTTGTTCACACGTCTACAACATTCACTGGAAATGTTTGTATAAGTACAATAATATACTGATACATGAAACTATGCCAACGGTATCTGGCTTGAAAATTTGATTACTCCCTCATTTGTACATAAAATAATTTATAATAAAACTTATAGTGTGCTTCTTGAATCATACAATTAAATATATGAAGAGACTGGTTGAAATGCGGCCATTAATTTTATTGGGGATTTAGACAAATAGGTTACCAAACCAAATCAGACCAGGCTCATCGCTTCTGCGTACGTATTTATAGATCTATAAAACTTCGTTTAGCCCTTAGATTAATAATTGGAGATTAATTATTAATCTAAGGTTATACATCTATAAGCCCAATGTAGTTTACTTGTATAACAGTCACATACATTCTCTTAGATTTCCATACTAACAGATCTCCGTCACTTCTTCTGTAGATACAAATACTTGCCGATATTTGAGACCGAAAAAACAGTGAAGGGTCAGCTAAAAATAAATGTATTTTTTTTTTAAATGAAGCGAAATAAAAATGATACAGACACGAACCGCTACAGCCCATCCGACACCTGTCCCGCGCGACCCGAATGCGAGTACTCAAATCGATTACAAATAATCGATTGGGCGGATCGATTTTGCGATAGGAAGCGCATATTTGGGAATCCAAAAAGATGTGGATTAAAAGCCAGTTTACTAAGGCACATGAAATATTAAGCATATTTTTTATTAAACTCATTAAAAGAGTATTTTCCCACGTTTCCATTTTTTTTAATATATATCAAGATAATGCTGATTCATTACACAAAAATTCGGGACGGATCTTTAATTAATTCATCACTCGTGTTTGCCCACTTTTTATGATTTCGCAAGTGTACGTAAATCGCACGGAAACTGTATTTTTGAGTTTTAAGGTGCTCTATGTCCTTATTAGGAAATTACTGTACTTACAAATTACAAGTGTATTAAAAGTTTTTTGGAAGATAACAGATAGAGAGGTAGGACATTTTGTAAGTAGTCCGTCTAGGAAGTACCTCCACCCTACAGAAGACCGCAGCCAAATAACACTGTGATGCAGTGTTGTGTTCCTGCTGGTATTTGTGACATCTTCGGTATTGCAGGCGTTCATAGTTGTATAAAAAAAAATAGATGAAGCGTGCAAAGGTAACAAATGCGAACGATATCTCAACGACCCAAAGAAGATCTTGGCCTCCGACACTAGAGATCTTCACTGTTCAGCGCAACCTTCTGCCAGTCTTCTCTTTATTGACTCTCTCATTAAAATTATCATAATGAGTGAAATAGATAACTTGATATATAGTTATTACAAAGACATCGAGTACCATATTTGGTTATCTCTATGGAAGAATTATTGTCCGATTAATTTGTGATTATCGATTCCATAATTTATCGATACATGTTATAGCCATTTTAGCAGTATTTTACGGAATAATGATCGTAAATTAGAGTATGTAATAAAGATATTAGCTTGTTAAATACCAGGATATTTCAAAGTAATCTTATCCTATTCATAATACTTATAATCTATATTTATAAACCTAGTTTATATATATATATATAAATCAACGTATTTTTACATTGCTCATCGCATTACTCGTGATTTTCGCGAATTATGTTTGTGTTGTATTCTTGTAGGTTCGATTTCTTTGTTCACACTTTGTTTAGTTGTTTCCAGTTTAGTTAGGACTTTGCAGGCTTGAATCACCTGATTGTCTGATAACAAGATGATTCCGTGCTTCGGAAGGAACGTTAAGCCGTTGGTCCCGTCAAAGGAAACGTCAGAGGCCGAGAGGCTATTCCGAACAACTCTGACACCAGGGTGTACATGGTCGATAGACAAAGAAATCTACACAAATGATGATGATGATTTATTTAAATTTTTATAACAAAGAATGTAAATGAGGGACTTAGAATAAAGTTATTATTTATATCTTTTTGTCACGCGATTGTTTAACAAAACACATTTCTTAAGTAGGTATCTGCTGTTATATTAAAAATCTTTATTTTACTATCGAAATCCGATACTATTAATTAGCATGGCGACAGTCGTTAACAATTACTTATATGACAAAAAACTTAAATTGTTATCTGGTTTTATAATGGCTGTTTTGTAGTTTAATCTGTTTAAAATTTTAATGATATGTTTTTCTCTGATATATTTAAATAGGCATACTAAGGTGTGGCTCGTGCTTAAGATGCTTAAGCTATCGTCATCATCTAAACTTTTTATTACATTGAAGTGAATTGTTGTGACGCTGTTCGCGAGGTCTACTGTTTACAGAACTACTCCTTTTTTGTTTATTTTATGTACATTGGAAACTTAACATTCTTCTTCGCCTCCTGGGCGTTAACTTTCATTTACATAGTGCACAATTGAATCGTAATTGAATCGCAATGACAACTTTTGACGCTTCTGGTATTCTGTTACTAATTTTAAGACCAATCTTATTTCAATGCCATTGAACTGCAACTGGAAAATTTTGCTAATCAAAAAATCATCAATTCTTTCAACTTTTCGGTACTCTGTTATTTATTTTATTTACATTTTTTCTACTTTTATTATTTAATTGCGTATTAGTTGCAAATAAATAGAGATTCAAAATTGTGTTAGCAGAATACCAATATTGAGCATATCAAAAATACATCGCAATTGAGTCGTAATTGAATATCAGTCGCATGGTCTTTTAAAGTTTATTAGCAGAATTGACCCCCAGTTGTGCCCGAATACGTCTCGTCTCTTGCACTATGGAAGACTATATGGTATATATATGTCTCCGTAACAAAAAAAAAAAAAAAAAGGTTTTTCCTATCGAAAATAAGCGAAAATAAAAAAAAATTAGTGCAGTCAATGACCATTTGAACTCAACAGAAAGGAGAAGACTTACTGACTTGTCATTAGTAAATCTTTAGCGGAAATTTAGTGTTCTGTATATTCTAATTATAGACACTAAAACGATAAACAAATATAATTTACAGCAACAAATGCTACTCTTAGCAATTACCGAACGCGAATAAAGGATGACCAATGCCTATCAATCAGTCAATGTACTACAAGGACTGCAGTTGTTGACATCAATAGAAGGCCAAAGCCATAATGACGCGGATGATAATATTTATCATTGTCCTTTAGAGATGCTCCTTATAGAGTACTAGCTTTTTCCCGTAGCTCCGCCTGCGTGATAAAGTAGCCTATGTTTAACCCCGGGTCTTCAACCATATTGATACCAAATTTCATCAAAATCCGTTCAGCGGTTTTGCCGTGAAAGCGTAACAGACAGACAGAAAGACAAACAGTTTACGGTAGAAATGAAGTGGTAATTTCGCAAACTATCTATAATGGCTGCCTTTTCCAAAAATTTAATAATTTTATTGTAGGATAATTTAAGAAGAACATTTCTAAACATTAAATACGATTTGCAACATTTTTTATTTGTAGGTAAGTATACAATTTTAGTTTTATTTTTTGTATAATATAAAATTCATATAAAAGAAAATCACGCAGTTGAAAATAATATATAGATACTTCCGAGCTAGTTGAAAAATTGTTTTTGCACTGTTGTTTGATTAGTCTATTTTTCTGCCATTGGGTTAGCTGAAAGAAATTGCATTTGCGGTAAGTCCGCCTTTACGTTCATTTACTAAAATTGCAAACCGTTTTCAATTAATTAAATTTTTTTAAATGATGAAAAACAATGTTCAAGTCAACCTTTAAAATTTACATTTCTTTTTTTTCTCCGCTTTAAGTCAGACCGAAGCCGTGGCGAGACAATGACACGGACATGCCACATTTCCAGACGGAACCTCAATCAGCACTAAACATTAGTAAACGGGATCTTAAGGTACTGATTAAGTTCGTGTAAGGACTCCATAGCAATTGATTAAGACGATAGTGATTGTTTGAGAAAATTTCTAGCACTAAACGGTACCTATATAGCTCTGAAATGGACAAGTTTCTACAACTGTTATGGTCTCCCAAGCTCTTGTTCTGACGTCATAGTAGATTTTGGGGTTTATTTGAGGTTCTTTTTCACACCTAAGAGAGGTAGGACATTTTGTAAGGAGTAGTCCGTCTGGGGAAGTACCTCCGCCCTACAGAAGACCGCAGCCAAATAACACTGTGATGCAGTGTTGTGTTCCTGCTGGCGAGTAGGGTCGCCAGGCTCCAGAGGGGTCGCTGTGCTGATAGCGGACAGGTCGGCCACGCGCTCGTAACATCTCCGGTGTTGGTGATGATGATGTTCCCTAACTACCCAAGTAGACCTATAATATACCTGTGTTATATTATTATTAAAATGGAGGAAGAATTTTCTTGCTTTTTAGCCGGTTTGCTTAGATTTTTACAATTTAACACACATAATTTATCCCCACTTTTGCATGCATATAGCGTTGGTATATTTGTTAAACTCATTATAAAACGAAAAATACGTTTTGTTTTTCAACACTTACCAATTATTAAAATATCCAAAAACATACTCAAAACAAGCTTATCCAAGATGAAGAAGGGTTCCGTAGAGGTCAGTAATAATTGGACAAAAACGGTGACATTTTTCCAGATTTCCTCGTTAAAATATTAAAAACAAGTTGTAATAGTATTTTAATTGAGTTGATGACTCAATCAAAAAATAATAGGATTGTAATTTCAGTAAGTTATTAACTCAAAAATGTCTACTTTTGTACGCGTGACTACAAAATAATGTTAACACAGAAGTAAAACTTGATTTAAAAAAAATTGAAGTACTATACGACTGAATCATTATTCATTCTAGTTTGATACATCTACTCAACTTTTTATAATTTGGATATATTTTTTAGATTTGTTTGATTCATAAGTGAGACTGTTTTTAAATGGCATTTCAAGCATCAGTTTTAAATATCACAAGTTAACAAAAGATACATGGATAAGTAACTAACTCCCTTAGGAAATCTACACTAATATTATAAAGAGGAAAGATTTGTATTTTTGTGTGTATGTTTGTAATGAATAAATTCAAAAACTACTGTGCCGATTTCAAAAATTCTTTCACTATTGGAAAGCTACATTCACCCTGAGTAACATAGGCTATATACCGCAGGCGGAGCTGCGGAAAACAGCTAGTTTGTAACAAAGCACTTATTTCCAAAGTTTAATTATATATGTTGTGAATTTTGTAACATGTGTGTTACCACCTACACAGTTGTTACTAAGGGCCGATTTTACCTACATCGAGTATATCAAAGAGTAACAAATCTAAGTACAAAAAATATGTCAGACATTTTTATTTTAGTGACAGAGTCTTTAATACCGGAATCATACGTAGATTAACAGTATATTTTCGGGTTAACTATACGTGGCGAAATGGAAACTTCATTACACGAGAGTAATTGCGCCATTATTCTTGGAATAAAACTTATTCGACTTTGGTGAAATGGGCTCAAAGTGACGGTTGTAGGTAAAGTTTCAAAATATTTAATTTTGTAAATCGCTATCATATTTTATCAAGTCACAATTCTGTAGCCTCGTCATTGGAAGTTAAGTCATAAGAAATATTGCAATTTAACGATTGTTATCTGTAATTGACTGTTTCGCCAACAAAATTAACACTGCCCATAAAATGAGTGATTTTGTTAAAAAATGTTTCACCAAATTTTTTAATTAATTTCCACTTTTTTATGAAAAAGTTAACCCTGAAATTGGATCACGTTTTTTGAAGAGAAAAGTGACGTTAACAGAGGGTTTATACTTAGGAATGAGTTGTAAAAAGACAGAAATTACTGAGTAGCTGTTTCCCACAGCTTCGCCTGCGTCAAAAAGTAGCCTATGTTTGACCCCGGGTCTTCAACTATATTCATACCAATTTTTATCAAAATCCGTTCAGCGGTTTGGCCGTGAAAGCGTAACAGACAGACTTTCGCATGTATAATATTAAGTATGGATATGGATTATTGATCTCTGAATTTAAGTTTTTCAAGTTTTCATAGTAGTAAAACTAGTATTTTTATAAAATTCTGAGTTTATTTTTTTGTATACGTGGGGCGCACTATAAGTTTCCGGAATGAATATGAAAAAATACTATTAAAGGTACAAAATTAATTTATTGTTTTTCAAAATAATCTCCCTTGGCGTCTATGCACTTTTTCATTCGATGAAACCAGTTTTGAAAACTTTTGTGCCACTCCTCTGTGGTGACCTCTGAAACGTGTTTTTCATACTCCTCGACAGCCTCTTCTGGTGATGAAAATCGTTGACCGCGTAATTGGTTCTTAATTTTTGGAAACAAAAAAAAAGTCACAAGGTGCCAGGTCGGGACTGTATGCAGGATGACTCATGAGTTCTACATTTTTTGCCTTCAAAAAGTCGTTTGTCTGTCTGGCCGTGTGAGAACTAGCATTGTCGTGGTGCAGGATGATACGGCGTTTACGGTTATTTTTACGGAGTTCGTCAATAACTTCCGGCAAACAAATGGTCGTGTACCAGTCACTATTCACTGTACGACGATTCTCTAAAGCAACAGTAGCCACGTGTCCAGTTTTATTAAAAAAAGAAGCAATCATCCGCTTAGATGCACTTTTCACGCGCGCCACTTTGGTTGGTTTCGGCTCATCTTGAAAGACCCATACGCTCGATTGCTGCTTTGTTTTGGGATCGTAGCAATAAATCCATGTTTCGTCACCTGTTACTATGTCCCACACCAAATTTGACGCACCTTCGTTGAATCTGGTAAGCATGGCACTGCACCAAGTGACGCGGTCCGTTTTTTGAGCCTCGGTCAAGTTGTGTGGGATCCACCGCGAGCACAGCTTTCTCACACCCAAATGTTTGTGTAGGATTAATTGTATTTGACTCATGCCTATTTCTAAGGATGCGCGAATTTCATGGTAGGTCACATGCCTGTCTGTTTCAATCATACGGCGCACAGCATTGATGTTTTTGTTGGTCACAGCGGTGGACGGCCGACCATCGCGAGATTCGTCACTGAGATTGATACGACCACGCTTGAATTCTGCAAACCAGCTATAAACAGTTGTCTTGCATGGTGCTTCATTGCCAAAAGCTGTTTCAAGCCGAGCGATGCTCTGTTGAGCTGTCAAATTACACTTAAAATCGTAGAAAATCATACTACTAAAATTTTCCCGAGTTAAATCCATGTTGATGCAGACACACAATTTTTTAAATGGCGCCACAAGGTAAAAACAAAAGACAGTCAGATGAAACAAACTGCATTCTACAGCCAAAGAGTTCTATTTTCAAATGTTGCAATAAATTTTTAAATATTGTTTATGTAAGTGGCCAGTTCCGGAAACTTACAGTGCGCCCTATGTATAAAACCTAGTTTTTTTAACTTGTTTAACTAGAATCAGGTAATTTAAGAAAAATAAGGGTTAGTCATTTGCTAAAACAGATTTTATTTACATTCGCGTTGTATTCTAGTTTTATTTATGTATTTCATAGAAAGCTCAGAAAATTTTAAATAAATTCCCTATTTCAAACCACATTACCAAATAAATGTAAAAATCGCCATTATTATCACTAAATACAGTAGTTTATCGATAAAGCCCTTTATGCACAAGTGGGTAAAGTTAATCCTTACGCTCCATAATTCAGAAAAGAACCGTTTTCTTAACTAATGTGAGCCACACCCGTCCTCGCTTAACCTTTAATTGTTACCAGTAACACCGATCAATCAGAAACGGGACCACACTGCCCAGCGAAAGTGCTGACAGGTTAATATTAACCCTTCAAAATCAAAATGTAATTACTTGTACAGTGAAATCAATGAGCTGGTTAAACGCCACTTGGAAATGTGAAAACTGTATCTGTGTTTGTTTAATTTTTAAATTAATCCCGCGTCAGAATTTCGGATCGCACTGTACGTATGAGACTGTTTTAAATTGGATGGTTTGATGTACAGTTGCAGCGAAAATTTCTTGTGCTCCCAATATTAAATGCATTTTTTTAGGATTTTTTAAAACAGCCTAATCATTACAAGACTGAAATACGTGTAGAATTTTTTTTTAACGAAATGCGAGTAACTGAGTAACGCATTTAGTTAATTTTTTCTGCATAGCATAGTGCAATTTAATTGGATTTCTATTAAAACCTTATGTTGTAGAAATAGTTTCAAATCTGATATGTAGGTACTTGTTTTTTTTCACTAGATTTAAAACAATATTAAAACTCAAAAATTTCTTTTCTACAACTTGCATCACAAAAACTTTAAAAGGAAATTAGACGAAAATTTTAACATTCAACTGTTCCAAAAATCCTATTGCTCATTTTCATAAAATTCAGACATGTTACGTAGGGTATTCAAACATAAATAACTATTCATTCATATTTTCAAGACATATAAATTTGGAGCTCACTGTACTATCCAAAAGGACAGCCCACAATTTTTTGGCTGTCAAGAAGTTATATTATGAGCTGACTGAGGAGTTAGCATTTTTCCCGTAACCTGGATGCTCGTTATTTTTTTTTTAATATTTACGATAAATTGGGTAGTCCAGCAGACCATTGTCAGAAACGCGTGATCATCATATTCATATTAATTACCCAACCAGTAGGTAATAATAAAAACTATTTTCAGTTAATTAAAGTAAAAATTATTCATTCAAAACTCATTTCCAAAAAATTTACCGTGTGGGACCGAAAATGAGTTTTGAAAACCTTTAAGACAACTGGCAGTCGACCTTAAATCCACATGGTACGTTTACGCACAAGCGGTTTTTATTTACTTGAACGACGGTTGTAGTTCATATTTTTGAAGATTTAACACTCTACGTTACAGTTTCTTCCATTCACGTACAACGGAATAATTTCACGCAATTTTCCGCAGACGACAAATAGAACATAAAACATCCTTTATGCCACCGGCAAACAAAAACACAACCGACACGTGTAACAATAAATTAAGTAATGACCAAAAAATTTAAACAAAACACAGATTATAAATTCCTAATGTCAACCGTTAAACTACAAGTTCAACGACCGATCTTAGAATATGGATTTTATGCACCAGTTGAAGTTTTCAATTTTTACATTTTCAAATTCGAATTTGGAACTTTAGAATTTTAATTTAAGGTAGCGTTTTGCTAAAGCGTTTTGTCTTTGCATATGCAAATGTGATGGAGAATTCTTGGTGGAATGTATTGATATTTGATATGTCATTGTGTATAATTATTCAGTTATAAATAACTATTGGTTTTATCTTATTTCGATTAAATTTATACATTTGATAATTTTGAGACATTTCTCTAGAATCTTGAATTGTAAGTACCAATAATACAAGCATATAATTTTAGTATATCGCACTTTTTATATAAGAATTTATCTACGGATTATGATAATTAGCTTCTCTTTGCAATAAATAAATTACTTTTATCTATTTGACAGCATTTATTATTTTAATTGGATAAATTAGCAGTTACCTGACACGGTCATTTGATCCCATTTAAATCACAATTTGTAATATCCTACGTAGATGAGTTTGTCATTTTGATAGAAATGATATGTCGTTGTACTTGTGCTTTTTACCTTTGAATTTACTCGTAATACCTACTATCGGTAAGTTTGCTGTTATTTAATTTTTGAATTATTTAATGAAATGAAAGTGATTTAAGCGTGATCAGTCTTAGAAAATGAATATGAGATTAACTTTGATATTGCATGGCTCTTTTATCATACTTGGTAGGGCTTGTGCCTCAGTTCAGGTGTCAAAAGACGATCATTGGGGCAAGGTTGAGATTCACAACATTACTAAGTCACGTCTTGCACTCAATCGCTTGTAGCATTATTTTGTATCGATTTCACCGCATTAAAACATCAGGTGCCATAATCTCCAACCTTAATCACAATATATAACCATTACCCAAATTTAAACACGCAATAACATATTTCAGGTTTAACCCCCAAAATCTGAGGATGTATTAGCAGTCATTATTTTCACAGTATTTAATAACGACTTATCCTTAAACGAGTTCACTCACCTCAATTTGGGAGAGAGAGAGAAAAAATATAGCTCCACATTTTTGGATACAGAAATTCATTAATCAAAACGAGGTTTCGTTACATCGCCCGAGGGAGTGAGAAGAGATTAAGGTGTGGTTTCATTAGTAATGTTAAGTCGTGCGATTTTCATCTTATCAAGAACATGCGATTTATTAAGTTTAATATAGACTTTTTTTTGTTACTCTCTGTTGCCAACTGCTTAGCAAACGCCTTTTTACTTAATGAGATTAATATTTTCATCATGGATTTAACATCTTAATTTGGTGTGATGATTATTCTATTTCAATTTATTTATGTTTGACTACTTATTGAGTGTGGACTTCTAATACAATTACAAATAAAAATCATACTTACAAAACTCTATCAATGGTCGAATAACAATTTACTTCCTTCAAAGTTGAGATTTCATACACTAATAAAATAAATGTCCGTATTTAATTAGACAATTAATTAAATCTTAAAATCGTATTAATGAAATCGATCTTTAACTTGCCATTGGTCACGATCGAGTGAACATTATTAATAAGCGAAAGTCAAACTTATTAATTTATGCCTTCTTAGTTTAAATTAATTTTTATTATGCATTAATTGTTTTAAATTGTGAAACTTCTTATTGTCATAATAATTGATAATAGTGATAAATTAAAGTTAATGGCGGAATTAATT
The DNA here is from genome assembly GCA_947363495.1 of Euzophera pinguis. Taxonomy (NCBI): domain Eukaryota; kingdom Metazoa; phylum Arthropoda; class Insecta; order Lepidoptera; family Pyralidae; genus Euzophera; species Euzophera pinguis. Next base: position 15,480,895 of record OX376163.1, read on the forward strand.
GAGGTCTAACGTAACTTTGTATGAATCAATAAATAATTGTCGCAGGTCTGATGAATACCTAAAAATAAATATTTAATAGGTAAAAACAGTCAACTTTAAACTATTTTAGAAGCCAAGTTCAAATTTTCTTACTAATTTATGGAATCCAACTTTAGTTTGTAGACGTAACAGTACTCGTAGAGTCATCTACGAAATATCTACGTCAACATTATAAGAAAGTGGTATTTTTAGCCAGATTGAAACCACATAGATTGAACCCTTTTCTTTCAGACTTAAGAGACGTAGGACATTTTGTAAGGAGTAGTCCGTCTGGGGAAGTACCTCCACCCTACAGAAGACCGCAGCCAAATAACACTGTGATGCAGTGTTGTGTTCCTGCTGGTGAGTAGGGTCGCCAGGCTCCAGAGAGGTCGCTGTGCTGATAGCGGACAGGTCGGCCACGCGCTCGTAACATCTCCTGTGTTGCAGGCGTTCATAGGCTACGGTAACCACTTACCATCAGGTGGGCCGTACGCCTGTTTGCCTACTTAGTTGTATAAAAAAAGACATAGACAAAGACAATACTATACAATACAAAAATATAATCAGAGCTGGCTTTACGTAGCAAAGTAGGATATGCGTGCTAATGGAATCTCCTTTAAGGATGCTTAAGACCGGGAGAAGTGGAACGTATTTTTTTTTACGACTAAGTAGGCAAACAGGCGTAAATGCAGGAAAGCGGACCCTGCGCTCCGAAGTGAACGACTTGGGTTGCAACCGGGAATACGCTAGTATGATGATGACGAGGCGCTATGATATAATCCACAGCAGCAGTCTATTCACAAACAAGTTAATATGCAACCAAATTGCATAACACCTGTGATATTTGCAGTTGCTAAGTTTCAACGACCTTTTCATTTGGGCGAGTCATCCCACTCGTAATTAATTTGGTAGTTGTCAGTCGTATGCGATAATTAAATAATAAAGTTAAATTGATGGTTATTAATGACTAGCTTTTGTCGTTGGTAGTTTCGCTTTCAAGAGAAACTTTTGTTTAGTAATTGAGTTTTATTTTTGAAATTATTATTGGTATGTCATAAAAAGCCTAATTTGTAATGCGAAAAAAAAAATACAAAATTGAAAAAGCAAAATAATCATTTTTCCACTTTATCTGTATAAACGTCAGTCAAAAAATAACGGATCTCGCGCTTTGAAAAAACAGAACGAAGAGTTCCAATTTCGAAATCAAAATCTTCAAATTCCAATTTCAAACGTAATGGCATGTCAAACAATGGAGCTCGTGGTGCCAACATAACGATCTCGTTTCTAAAAACCTTACACATGTAAACTGTCGTGACCATTTAACCCAGACCTCTCGCTTTCATACTCGAGTGTTAGAATGTTGATATTTCTCTAGGTCTGGTAAATTTGGCCATTAAACTTGTAGTCCGTCAACATAGACACGCAGAACAGCAATAAGCAATGTTTGTTGAAGCGCAGTCTTTATTCAAATGTGTTTTGAACAGACTGGCAGGTATGGAGCTCGAATAAAAACGCGATCTAATAGGAAAAACGTTTTTTTTTCGTATAAGAAAAAAATATGATATTCTTATTGATTTAGCAGATTTACAACATTGTCATGGATAAAATGGGTTTTTAACCCATTTTATCACTACGGTCGCCTTTCAACAAGGATTGAAATATAACTTGTTATTTAGAGGTTGTGAAAACATTTGTTTAAGGTCGGTAACGACATGTGTTCGTCCTTGTGATGTCACACTCCTACATTTATAAGTGTCCGCGGGCAACGGAATATACTTTCTATTAGAACTATCCATTGTGTACCTGTTTGCCTACTAAATAGTATTTATCTCATACAAAATTTGTTTCGCCTAATGCAGTACAATATCTTTGATTGTCTTAATTAAGTTAAACCGAAAAAAAATGTTACACCCATAAGATTTCTTTTTCCAATTAAATTGTATTCGGGGAGCGTTTATTAACCGCTCGTGTACAACGTTTCAAAGGCTTTCAAGCGAACAAAACTAGGCTGTGTGAAAAGCCAACACAGCATAACGGACAGACAGACAAATTTGCTGATACGCAAATTGCGGACTACAAACAGGTGAACTTAACTTCGTGTTTAGAGTCAAACGACTTTGATGATCGCTGTGTTTTAAACATTAGGTGTAAGTAAATGTGTAATCATCATCATTTCGTGTAGGTTACATAGTCTATCGACCATGTAAATTTACACCCTGGTGTCAGTTGTTCGAAATCACCTCTCGGCCTCTGACGTGGTTCCTTTAACGACTACCAAATGACAGCAGGGACCTACGGCTTCGTACCTTCCGAAGCACGGAACCATCTTTATTATCAGACAATCAGGTGTATAAGAAACTAGCTGTGCCCGCGGCTTCGCCCGCGTAGAATTCCGTTTGTGTCACGGAAAAAATGTAGCATATGTCACTCTCCAGGTCTCTCCACACAAAAAATCACATCAATCCGTTGCTCCGTTTTAACGTGAAAGAACAAACACACTTTCACATTTATGATATTAGTATGGATAAACGCGATAAAAACCGTATTAAAATAGTGTAATTTAATGTGTAACAATCGCAAAAATTTAAGAAATTATTAAAATTGTTTAATTTTACGTTAGGTTTCATTCGTTGAAGATATTGAAACTGTTAATATATTCGTACCTACATAATGTTAGGTATTATCAACCGACTTCCAAAATTCAAAATGGCGGAGGTTCTCAATTCCAGTACTTTTTAAGTATTTTTTGAAAATTTTACCTATGTCCAGCACCGTATTGTGACTGAAATAATACAAAATATGTTTTAATATCGATTATGCAGGTCAAGAGACTGCGAAACGCGGCCCGTGTTGTATTGGGCGCCACTAGTGACATTTTATATGTAGAGTTTCTTTGTACCTAGCTACTTTGTGTCCCATTGCTGGGCAAAAGTCTACCCTCTTTTCTTCCAAACATCTCACCTTTTCCTTCCAATTTTCATCGAACTTTATTAAGTTATCGGATCGTAAATAAATTGCAATATACTTATTTTTTAAAATATTTTTTATGTACTGATTCAGAGTAAAGTGTCTTTGACCGTCGCCCACTGTTAACTGAAAATGGACTCTTGAGTTATTGTTAATAATTTTTGTTGATAATTTTTACATTTTATATTGACACTAAATACAGAAAATAAATAAAATGGAAACACTCAACGAGCACAAACTTTGTCGGACGTGCAAAAAAAAATAATGTGAAAATTCATGAAAAACATTTCCTAATCCTAATATGAAGAATTTTCTTAGTCCTTCAACCATTTTGGTATTTATCTATAAGCTGGTTGATTTTTTAAACATTATTATGGCTACTGTAATCAAAAGTTGTCAAAAATCGTAATAATTTAATTTAATTTAAAATATGCAACTGCTGCAATAAAACATCGAATACATGACAAATCGAAACAAAAAAAAAACAGCAATCTGTCAAACGGAATGGAATCGAAATCATCGATTCAATGCACACCGATTCATTTAAAATCGGCCTGACCACCTGCATTCTGCAAGTAACGGACCCATATCTTATTACATCGACACCTCCGATATTTCGATTATTACCAACAATTACTCGAGAGATCGATTCGGTAATATCGATTTTAATAACTCCGGGACAGTGTTAAATGTGCTTACCGTTATCGCGTCTCTTTTGTTTTGAGACTGTTATTTTTGGCTCGATTTATTTTGTTATTGGGATTTTAGTAGCACTGTTTTGCCCTCATCAATGCTTTAAAACTCTATTTAAGGAGTAAGTTACATGGTCAATCGACCCTGTGCACCCTTATGTCAGAGTTTTTCAAAACCTCCATTCGAGCTTCCTTTAATGACCACCTAATGGCAGTCGGGACCATATAGAATTAATGTTTTCTATTGAAACTGATTAATCGCTTTTCCCTGATATTAAACTTTTTATTCGAAATATTTTTACTAACAGCCACAGGAAGTCTACTGCTGGTCATAGACCTCCCCCAAAGATTTCCAAACTGACCGGTCGGAAGGGGTTTATTGCCTTGATAATATTTTCCTTGGTTATATTTTTTTTTCTGATAATTAAGTTTCATCCATCCATACTAATATTATAAATGCGAAAGTCTGTCTGTCTGTCTATCTGTCTGTCTGATACGCTTTCACGGCTAAACCGCTGAACGGATTTTGATGATATTTGGTATGAATATAGTTGAAGACTCGGGGTCAAACATAGGCGACTTTTTGACTCAGGCGGAGCTGCGGGAAACAACAAGTTTCCGATAATTTGAATTTTTTTTCTACTATATCCATGTATATAAAACTTCATAAACATGTGTACATGGTTTGGTTTAAATGTAAGTACAGGCAGCATACAAAATCGTCATTATTCAATTCATTTCGCATATTGAACGAAGTAGAAAAATCGCACCAGACAAATCGATTCAATATACGATACTTTCGCAAATCGAACAATTTTTCATATGATGTCGATTCTCTGACAATTATCGTTCATAAATCATTCGAACAATTTTTAACAACGAACGGTTGCGGTGTTTTAAATGTTTCAATAATGGCTTTTTTATTTTGTATTTATTTTTAATCTCGTAACATGTCAACATACCATATATCTAAAAGTAAGTATATTTTGAAAACCTAAAAAAGGCATTTATTAAATATTTTTAACCTTAAAATAACAGAAAATCAGTTCTGTCATAAGATGTTGTTTTTTTTTTTAATTTTCTTCATTATTTTCATATATTTTTACAATTTAATCAATACTTAATTGTCATCTATTTTAAGTAAAATTAAAATATACTTAATTCTTGTATATAAATTAATAATTTAGCAACATAAATATTGAATGACATAAACCTATGAATGTGGTAATAATAAATCTAAATAAATCGTAAAACCATCAATTAGACCACCTTTATCGTAAAATACAGCTGTATTTTAATAATTAGTCTCATTTAATACTGTTTTACAAATCTGTACTCTAAAAACATAGTTATAAATAATCAAAATTTATCTAAAATGGCAAATAAGTACCATTAGTATGAGAATGTGGGTCGATAGAGATATCAATATGTCGAAAATAATTTATCTACACTAATCTACACTAATATTATAAAGAGGAAAGATTTGAATTTTTGTGTGTATGTTTGTAATGAATAAACTCAAAAACTACTGTGCCGATTTCAAAAATTCTTTCACCATTGGAAAGCTACATTCACCCTGAGTAACATAGGCTATATACCGCAGGCGGAGCTGCGGGAAACAGCTAGTTTATTATAAAAATGTTTCTATTTCAAAATGTTCTATTGTATTTGTTATTCAATGAGTCTAGAAACACAACTTACTGTGGGGCTACCTTTAACGGTATATTTTTCTGCATATTTATTTGTTTACTAGCTTTTTCCCGCAGCTCTGCCTGCGTCAAAATGTAGCCTATGTTTGACCCCGGGTCTTCAACTATATTCATACCAAATTTCTTCAAAATCCGTTCAGCGGTTTGACTGTGAAAGCGTAACAGACAGACAGACTTTCGCATTTATAATATTAGTATTGATTTTTCCTATTAATCAATATCGAGAGCTTTAAATAATCTAGTAGTCATCTGTTTGCAGTGCCTTTACAGGATTCATTGTTTATGTGTCACCTACTTACAACAGATCAAACTTTACTAACTTAGACTACTGCCTAAGTTCGAATTTTGATTAAAAACTGCTAAATATAATCTACTAGCTGTTTGCCGCAGCTCCGCCTGCGTTAAAAAGTAGCCTATGTTCGATTCCGGGTCTTCAAATATATTCATACCAAATTTCATCAAAATCCGTTCAGCGATTGGGCCGTGAAAGCGTAATAGATAGACAGACGGAAAGACTTTCGCATTTATAATATTAGTATGGAAGTATGGTTATTACCGATTACTTCCAACCTTTGGTAAATATCTCTACTCTATCTCTCTCGCTCTAACTTAAATAATATTTTTTCATAAAGAAATTTTGTTGATACAAAATTCTTTTTAAGTTAACACAAATGTTATTCAAATTTTGTTGTATATTCTGTGGTGTTGTTCGATAGCGTCAATTCCTATGCGAATGCGGTGACGACATTATTGCTGGCCCATAACCACCCACGGTAAGAGCTGGTCTAAGTTAAAAGCTTCCTACATAATCTTTAAACTATCCAAGGAAACCACCACACAAGTATTCTCATTGGTCTGTATGAAGCCACTAACAATTCTATGCAAGTCTGCAAAAATTATATTTTCCAAAGTCAACGCTCTGAGAACAAGAACAATAAATTTGTCCCTATTCTATTCATCGTATATATCAAATTGAAACTATATCGGTTTCCCGTTAGTAAAAAAGTTGTTAAACTCCTTACCGGGATCAAATCTTGTAGGAATTGCTTAAAAAATAAAATTTTAATTGATCGTATTTTATACGAACTGTAACAAAAGGTTGAAAGGAAATATGATCTGACATTTTTTTTATTTTGCAATGAATACTTAAAGATATTATTGAATTATGATATCTCTACCTGAAGTGGGAATGCGCAAAGCCGAAGAAGAAGATATCCCTACCCACTCTTTATTAAAAGCGCCATTCATTTCGTATCCTTGAATCGTAGTAACTACTGAATTGCACTTTTGCACTAATTACCCAACTGCGACAGAAGGAGGGTTATATTTTTATGTTCAATACTCTCTACCCTGTTTTGTTATGTGTTCATAAATAAATAGATAACTCCGCTCCCGCTTATGCTTAACGTCACACATCCAATCTTGATCAGGCCTAACATCACAATTTGTAGACAGGCGTTAAATGCCGTCACCGGTTTTAGTGTGATTCAGCTGTGTTACAGAAAACAGATGTACATTTTAGATCTAAAATCTTGGACAATTTCTTGAGATATTCAACTAAATTTCACGTTTACTTTACACTCGTAGAATATGTTTATTTTAATGTCAATGATCATCCATACTAAATCCCTTCGCTTGCAACAAAGTAGATACCAATAAAAATTCCATTGTTAATAACCAAATCTGGTTTGTGCGCAGTTGAAGGGAAGTGCGGAAATCTTTCTGTCTGTTACGCTTTAACGGCCAAACCGCTGAACGGATTTTAATGAAATTATATGAATGTAGTTGAAGACTTGGGAACAAACATAGGCTACTCTTTAACGCAAGCGGAGCTGCAAGAAACAGCTAGTGTAATAGAACAAATAAGAACTGCTTTCGTGGTCTAGTAGTTAAGGTGTTTACCTTAGACCTGGAGGCCGTGGGTTCGATTACGCACGGGAAGCATACTCTATTTAGTTGTTTCCAGTTTTATTAGTACATTGCAGGCGTACGTGATTGTATGATAATAATCATGATTCCGTGCTTAGGAAGACACGTTAAGCTGCCATCTGGTGGTCGTTAAAGGAATAAAGTCAGAGGTCGAAGGGTGGTTCCGTAAAGTGTGACAGCCTAGTGTCTGATGTCTGATTATAAATTTTGTATTTGCCCATACATATTGTTGGTTACATAGAGAACTCTCTAGAGTACAGGGTCGATTGACGAGGTAACCAACAATATAAATGAATAAATAAAAAATTAATTTGCAAGTCAAAAACGATGTGGCTGCGTACGTACGTAAATACATGATAAGTACGCGTCATAAAAGGTTTAAAAATAATTTTAAATGAAAATAAAACAGTACTAAAGAGCCATTTAAATTCGATCACACATGTCACGTGTCCACTAAATTTATTTTAAACCAACAATCCGCTAATCGGATTAAACAAGGTATATAAAAAATGAAGACGACTGTCCTGACAACGTTTTATGTTTTAAATGATTTATCTTAATTTACACCGTTTACTGTGATGTAATCATGGTCTTTTGTTACGTCATGTGTTGCGTATTTTTTTTTTTTGTTTTTTTTAGGTATTCATTCAAATTGTTTATTTCGGACTTACATTCATATTTGTTAGTACTACATAAAAACAATATTACATATAAAAGTTATGTTAGTAAAAGAGATGGGCAATGAAATGAAATAAAATTGTTTAATACGACAATAAAACTGGATTAATAATAACATAAATATAATTATTTTACATAAAATAATTCAATAATTATGTTATTAATATTATGTAAAAACTATTTAGATATAGAATTTTTTTGAAATTTGAACGTTCCATGCAAATTTTTCATTGAATGAAAAAATTTGCTAGATTAATGATGACTTCGATTTTTTTAAGTTTATACTCTTGCAGGTTTTATAAAGATACCCATTGGGGTCGGAACCCTAAAAATCATTTATCTGCAAGCACTATCGCATTTTAAAATTTTAATTGTTTTTGGTTTAATTTATTGCGTGTAACTGCCAAATAATCCTTACTTAAAATTATTTTTACAGCATTTATTGAGTTAATAAATTCACACCGTAGTGTAATATAAACATTTTACGGCGCTCCCAAAATTACTGACAGCTATAAAATTCTGGTTTAAAGTTATAATGTTTGATTTTATATTATACTTTCGCGACCTTGAGTAGTAAAAAGCGGTCTCAGAATTAAGTACCTATAACACTGTATTTTTATTAGCATTGTTTAAATAAAATCAGCTGCTTCTTTTCGATTTTTAAGAGGTTATGTTTTAATTTGTAAAAGTGAAAATACATTTTGGAAGATTTTTTTTAAATGAATGGTTATTGTTAAAGTAATATCACATTATCATTTAAATGAGAAATAATGTCTTTTGTTTTCGCGATTGTTACACAAAAAAGTTATAAAGATATCAAAGGGGTAAAAATTAAAAAAAAAACGCGATAAAAGACTTTGAAGATTGTTTCATCATCATCATCATTTCAGCCGCAGTCAGTCCACTGCTGGACATAGGCCTCTCCCAATGATTTCCAAAATGATCGTTTGGCAGCAGTCTGCATCCAGCGTCTGCCTGCGACCCTTTTCAGGTCATCTGACCATCTGGTCGGTAGATGTCTAACGCTGAGCTTACCGGTACGTGGTCGCCATTCGAGAACCTTTCTGCCCCATCGGCAGAAGATTGTTTATATGTACCTAATTAATATTTTTGATCATCATTCAATATAAAAATCAAACCGACACAATGAATTAATGTACATGAACTAAACACACAAATGAGTTAGCCCGAAAGTAAGTTCGAGAGAGACTTATAAATGAAATGGTAGACGATCAATCCCATTCAATCTTGCAATGTCCAAGATCTGCTTTCTTTATACCAATTTATAATTATGTAAAGGAAATTTACATTATCCTTAAGCAAGAGTTAGACGAAAGTCTCCACATTTAATGCTAAAGCAAACTTAAATAAAAACCAAGACAGGTAAACCTTAAACTCTATTTTTAAAAAGTATAACTCACGCAAAGCCGAATGAAAATCGTTCGACTCGCCGATCATGACGAACGAAAATTATTCGATATCGCACGAAAATATTTGGTCATGGTTTTTAAATACAGAGCTCCTTAAATTATACAAAGTGTGGGACAGACTATGCTTTAGTTATATTTTAAAATTAATTTAAATCAATCATGTAAATAGTTTTTCCAAAAGCCTTATTTAAAAGGAAAAGAGAAAATATAATCCCTATTTTAAAGTCTAATATAGACTCAAAGCAAAATGGTCTTTATGTAGCAATGATGCAATCATAAAATTTTACAGAGAATGCTCTTAAGCTCTAGAAAGTAGATGAATATAGTTTCGTATGTGTTACGGATACACCATTGCCATAGTTTTACGCAACAAAACGATAGTTCGCCTCGTAAAATTTATAAGCGCGGACTTATTTTACGACTTTTTAATAGCACATAGGTTGAAATTTTCCAAACGCTAGGTGGTCGCTTCGTATATTTTATAGAGGTTTTAGTTACGGACACCATACCTGCACTTCTAATAAATTACGAGACGGTGTGAATGAGGAAATAATTATGAAATAAGCTTTTTCAATTTGTTATGTTTTTATGCTGCATTGTGCAAAAATCAATTATTATGGTTTTCCTATTTCAAATTGACCTTTTATTTTCACATTATAGCATCTATCCCCTTATTCATAAATTTAACTAACGTTAGTTAAGCCTAGTTTAACAAAAATATGTTTAGTCCCTTTCTCTCTTATCGAAAGCTAATTGTTTGCCGCAGCTTAAAAAAATCCAATACCAAATTTTATAAAAATTCGTTAAGCGGTTTGGCCGTGAAAGCGTAACAGACAGAATTTCACACTTATACTTATCATTATATAAATTAAAAGCATTTAAGTTTATTAGAATGAAACGGAACGTATTTTTGTTAAAATAAACTTTTGATGAGTCGCCCGATTCTTGCTTGACTTGTTATGCAGCTTGGAGTCTAAAATATAAAGTTCTACTCAATTAGTTAGGGTACCTCATCATCTTTTTTTTTATCACGATAAATGCATTCTACGCTTGTCAGGCTGAATACAATTTCAATTATAAGGCATTGTAGAATCTAATTCAGAAGTTCACGAAACGTGTGGTCTATTTTCAAGATCAATATATTGTCTGTGTGGCATATTAGCAAGGACGCTGGCTGCATTTCCCCGTTGGACAGCAATGCTTCTCATCATCGTAGCGTTATCCCGGTTGTATCCTCCGCTGTTTGCTTTGGAGCCCAAGGTCCGCAGCATTGCTAGCTAACCCCAGCATTTAGCTAGCAATGCTTTTTCGTTGGACGAAATAGTGCAGCCAGCCTTCCGGTCACCAGCAGCGGAGATCAGGCGCTTATTATTCTTATGCTTACATTAATAAAGTAACCTAAAAACGTAATCTATATACCAAAGTTACCACACACGTCACCATTTTCCAATTTTGTAGTGATTTCACTGCCCATTCCTAGTCCGGGATCATAAAACCATAACCTACACTTTACAAGGGCGATCTGAACCGTACGATAACTGGTACATTCCAATGTTTACGGACGATTTAAGTATAACTATTTTAAATTTTATGCACCCAGTTTTACGCAATCATATCATACATGTACCCTGGCCTTTAAGAGGTTCATATTACATGGATAAATTTTATTGCATTTATTAATATTTCTCGAAATAGACACGGACATGGTTAATACGGGTTTTGGAAAATTAGATTATACTATTAAACTTAGGTAATATTCATTTAATAATCATTGCCATAATCTGATTATATACTTTATACTTAGCGCTTGATTTGAGTATTTTAATTTTGTATTTGACAATTATTGTGGGTCATCCGTGTAACCATGCAGGTAAAATTATCTAGGGCTAACCAATCTCTTCTTATTATAATAGAAAATATTCCTTTTTACATGCCGTGATTATTTTTTATTATTTATTTATTACTTAGTGGTTGTAAATCCCAGCAATGTGATACAAACTCTATCGTCTCATCATCATAAATTTAAGAACTGGGCTATTGTCGGTGGAATTTTTTTCATTCTTTTCAGTTATAAGCAAAATCCTTTACTTTTTGACACGCAACGACTTTTACTTTCTCTTTTATTTGCTTCATGTAGCTGTGCAGTCTAAGAGAAAAAAAAACCGTTTTCCCAAACATCTTCCAATACAATATTCAGCTTCATGAAAAGAAAAACATGAAATACGTAATTAAATTAAACTTAAAATCTTAGATGCCGCGACGCTACGACGTCGAGCGCACAAGACCAATTATTAATCTAAGCTTAAAATTTTATCGCTTTTACTATTTATTTAATTACAACTTAAGTAATAACGTAATCTCAAAAACGTTAGAAATCATTATGAATACATTTGTGAAATCTGTGTTTCGTAAAGTAATATTTGGTATATGCAAGGTTTGTCAAATGATTCGTTTTTCTATAACTATTTTTAAAATGATAATTTTTCTTTCGTTTTTATGTCAAACATTAGGTTAAAGTAAGTATTACTTATTATTTTTTCTTATGCAATAAAGGGTATTGTATTATAATGTAAAAAGTAGATAAAATACGCTTATTTTAACAAACCTACATGAGAATAATTTGACAAAAAAAAATCTCATTTTTATACGTACGTTTCAATCACCAAACCGTCATTTTGACACTGCAGCAGAAACAAGTCATGTTCCAAATTTAATCAGTAGTTCCCAAGACACGCAGCGCGTATCAAATCAAATCATTTATCAAACTCTGGCTCCCGGCCTAATACCACACACTAAGTTCGAAATCCCATACAAATTTTTATTTCAAATTTGAAATAACATAAAGTTCGTTTTAGAATAAAAACCTATAGAACTGCAGTTACATATTGTCGTGATTTTGAATTCTGTTCTCTTGAAAATAAGATCGAATTTTATACGTTTTTGACTAGTAATATCCTTTCGCGCGAAATATTGTTTATTGTAAAATTGTCACGCAAGGACAGATGTTCTTTAAATATTTATTAATGATTCTGTTGATGTTCAAGTGCTTGTGAAAAATGAGCTAAGTGGTTGGAGAAATGCATAGTCATTCGCCTTTATTGTGATTTTATATTTGGTTTAATTTTTTTTTTTCGACATTGTTAGCAGATAATCGGGTTAGAAAGGGTGTCAAATCTCTTTTTCCAAAACAATTTTAAGTTGAATGGATTATTGGTTTAGTAAATCGAAAATACTGAGTAATACAATCGATTATTATTTGATTTTTTTATTCTTAAGATACTGTAATGATTATTTTTAACGAGGTTTCAATTTAAGTTTATTATTTTGTATGTTAAAGTAGCACATCATAATTTTTGGTAAATTGTTTTTATTTACTTGGTGGAGCTTCTTCCATTCCTCTCGATTTTAGATGCTTTGGTTTTTGATAAAAAAATTATAAAAAAAATATTCATTTAAATAAATGTATTTTTATATGTAGAGTCGGTTCTTTTCTTCTATAGTTAAATTAAATTTCCCATTGACATTTTGATAATTCGAAGAATATAGAAATATTGTCCCAAGTTAGTACCTCAGTTATGGTGTTAAGTAACAAGTTACATAATTTATCTGATGTGTAACAACGGCACGGTATTTTAACTGGCCGTTAAGTCTCGTTAACAGAACATTATGCCATAAATGAACCTATAAACTTTGTAATAAAACAGTTAGATTTACATAGATTTAAAATTGTATGGGGTATGAAACGTATAAGTTTCGGATTATATACGGATACGTCCAGCAGTGGACTGATTGCGGCTGAAACAACGACGATAGACGCCTTAAATACCAGAAGTTTCAAGGACGCGTTGCTGTCTCAGTAGAAATTTATTCACTATTATTATATATTATTAATATATTATATATAATATGTTATATATGGTTATTTCTTGCAAATTATAATTATTAAAATTAAATATCTATACTTTATATTATAAAGCTGAAGAGTTTGTTTGTTTGTTTGAACGCGCTAATCTTAGGAACTACTGGTCCGATTTGAAAAATTATTTCAGTGTTGGATAGCCTATTTATAAAGGAAGGCTATAGGCCTAGCGAATTCGGGACGGGCTGCTAGTATTATATATAATCGCCTGTCCACAAATATAGAATATTAGGATTAGTGAAACATATGCTTATTAAAATTCTACACACGCAAGATAGTTTGTTGTGACAATTAATGACGATAGTTTAAGATATAGGGCCAGAGATCAAACCTTTGGGAAAGTCGGGTGTGGGAAATAAATGTGTAATCTTAATATAAAACGTAAAGATATATTGTAGACATAGTGATATGAATATCAATAGGATTTAGAATAAATTACAAATGATTATTGACTTTTATGACGTGGCTATTATAACTAACTGCCTTGTTGTTCGAGTGGTTCGATTCCCGAAATTCCCTTATATTTTGTTTAGTTGTTTCCAGTTTGGTTAGGATATTTCTTGCTTGGATCACTTGATAGTAAAGATGATTCTGTGCTTCGGAAGGCACGTTAATATCCAAATGTTAACACCATTTATTATGTAAAAAAGTGAAATATCTAGATCTCAATGTACTAGTACTTCTCCAAAGTGTTGGCGTCAGATAGGTAAGTCATAAAAAAAGCTTACTTCTTTTAGTGTTATCGATATTGATATCGATAAAATTAGGTCAGGTCCCTATAGATAATAGGAACCACGTACCTGGGTGTACATGGTAGATTGACCTACTGATGAAAATAATTTGTAAGATGAAAATAGGATTACCGCTTCTATGATAATCATTTAACTGATTTGGGCGCTATGATAAGACAACCAAATTCACAGTTTAAAATTAAAATTACCTTACAACTAGGAAGTAATGACATGTGAGAAATATAATGAAGGGAAATCCTTAGTATCTAAACTTGTTGACAAATTAAATGATACTTATAAAAATAATATAATTAGCGAACTGTTTCCTTAACATCGGAAACAGGGAGCCATTAATTTATTTACATCGTTTTGATTAATTACTAAATAGGAGGGTATAAATCAAGATTTATGGCCTTAATCTTTAATTCTCACGATTTTTTAGTACATTGTATATATAACAACATGTATATATACAATGTATACCTAACTGCCTCCATGGTCCAGTGGTTAAGGCGTTCGCCTTCGACCCGGGGGTGTTGAGTTCGATTCCCACCGGAAGCATACTTTGTTAAGTTGTTTCCAATTTGGTTAGGACTTTGCAGGCTTGAATCACCTGATTGTCTGATAATAAAGATGATTCCGTGCTTTGGAAGGCACGTTAAGCTGTCATTTGGTAGTAGTTAAAGGAACCACGTCAGGGGCCAAGAGGCGATTCCGAACAACTCTGTCACCAGGGTGTGCATGGTCGATAGACAATGTAACCTACACAAAATGATGATGAGATTTGGCATAAGTAAATGTGAATTAAGGAACTCTTCAACGAGCACTGGGCATCCTGGCTTTAGTTTAATTTCTTTTCGATATTTTAGCTTTGAATGTCCCACTGCAGGGCAAAAGTTTGCGCCTTCTATAAATGTTAAGACATAGCACTAACTCACCAGTCTCTGTCAAAAACTTTAAGTTGATGTGCCCATCTCGTTTTAGGCTATCTCCGTTTTCTATACCCATCATTTGGTACTTAGGAGTGCTATTTTTGAAAAGTGTGAATGTAATGACTTTCGTTCGATATCGAATAATTTTCATTTATCAAAATTGGTCATAGTCATACATTTCAAACATAGGGCTCCTATATTTCGGGGCGTGGGCTCATAATTCGAGCTCAACTATATGAATTTGGCACATATGTAAACAGGCTATTTTGTTGCCTAGCAGTGGTCAAAAATACCTAAATTTACAGGTGCAGTTAGATGTACAAATTCTGCAAATTTAAGTAAGATTACATTACAAAATATATATAAGTGTAGACAAGTAATGCACATGTTTTAAATTTTTTCCGATAGTTTCTCTGAAGTACTTTTCACATTATAAACGCATTGATTGATTCAAATTCTTAGTAAAATAAAATTTAATAAAAATCTGTACGAGCGCGAGCTTTTTTCCAGTTTCAAGAATTTGCCATTGACGTGTCTAAGCGCGGCTGTTAGTCAAAATGTACAAATAAAGCACATATATAATGACACACGGAAGGCGCAAATCTTCTGTTATTTAACCTGATACCGTAGTAACTAGGACAAAATTATTACGCAATTTTCTAACTCATTTGTTATCTTTTTCATCTGAGTGAGAGCTACCGGTTGTAAATTCAAGGATATACCTATTTCGTGTAAAATTCACAGTTTTTTAATTGCTTAAACAGGATGTCGTTGGAAAGTGTTTTTTTGTTAGATTATGATCGAGATTCTCATCTATGAGGACAATCTTTATTCTCACTGTGTAAATTATCACATCAGACAATCGCTTAAATTTTACTTTTATTTTTGAATTTCTTAAAGACAAAATATAGCTCTTAATTTAAACAGTAGCAATTTGATAAATAAATTTGATAGATGTATGTCAAGTTTATTGATATGATCATAAATATTTCAAAAGAAATCCTAAGAAGAGTCTACAAAACCATTAAATAATGAATACATGTCATTCCCCAAATTATAGCTACCAACGCATTGTCTCAAGTACTCCATATTCAAGCGCATGAATAAAACATATATAAACTAATAATAGCAAATAACAATGAAGCAGACGCTCGTATCATTGTACAAGACCCAGTTAAGCGTTAAGTGTAACAAAACATGTCAACTGTTAAAAAATAAACATGAATATTTGATTCCAAGCCAGAACCATTAGTCAACTTTTTATTATCAACAATACTACGCAAAAACATGATCCGAAATCCAAACAAATTTCAACTTTATTCAACATAACTTAGAAGTTTTATTTCTGAATTTTGAAGTTAGAGTTTTTTGTCCTTCCTTCTGTGATACTGGCAATTGTCTTGCTTCCTTTGGAGTTTGGTGATAATAGTTTTGAAGTAACATCATTAATCAAAGAGAACACATGCGATTCTCCTTTTCTTTTGACTGGATCACATGAAACTACATTTTGATTGTCAACTTTAATACCTTCCGTACTAATGGTGTCTGCAGATACTGCTGTTCAAGCAATTTTATCATCTATGTTAACAACATTAGCTTCTAAAATAGCTCAGACAGGATTGCATCATTTATTATAGTCTAATGTCCTGTATTTATCTATGGATTTTCACCTCACTATGTGGGAATATTCAATTTGTTTCATCTGTTTTTGTGCAATTGACGTTAGGAAGACTAATGATGTCAATTTTTGACGGAAGCTTAAACAAACTATGTGAATATTTTTTTAACTTCCTCAACATTTTTGATTTTGGATAGAAACTAATCCGGAATAATTCTTTATGTATTTTTTTTCGTGTTATCTGGAAATATTTAAAAATAATTTAGTAATTACAATATAATATTATTTAACTACATGTAATAATGTTATATTATATACAAATGGATTAATACTATTTTTTCAAATAATAAAAATGTGTTTCGAAACTGTATATTTGGCTATTTTATATTTTATTTCAAAAAATGAAACATGAGATAGTCACATATGTAATAAGATTTTTAATTAAGAGATTTAGGACATTTTGTAAGGAGTAGTCCGTCTGGGGAAGTACCTACGCCCTACAGAAGACCGCAGCCATATAACACTGTGATGCTTGTGTTCCTGCTGGTGGGTAGGGTCGTCAGGCTCTAGAGGGGTCGCTGTGCTGATAGCGGACAGGTCGTCAACGCGCTCGTGACATCTCCGGTGTTGCAGGCGTTCATAGGCTACGGTAACCACTTACCATCAGGTGGGCCGTACGCCTGTTTGCCTACTTATTTGTATTAAAAAAAATCATAACTAGATGATCGTTTAAACTTAGCATCATTCTGACTAAAATTGCATTAGTCTATTTCATGAAAAGATTAATCGATTATGGCTGCAAGATAAATTTATTTAGACATTTTAGATGAAATAAACTAATGACCGTTACGTTTAAATCTTAATTACAGCATTTAAATGAGACCACATCCATATTGCCCAAATAATTTTGATAAAACAGGATCTTATGAATTATACATACATTTTTTCTTTACCATTTGCCGGTTGATTTGAAATTAACGTAAACTATTATATTATTACAAATATTTAAATTTGAATTTTAGAAACATTTTGGATTATCCTATTTTATCCAAATTGTTATGAAAGTTTTAGAAATATGGTAATTTTTATGTAAATATTTACTTTATGTTCCTTTATTTAGATTATTTTATGATGTGGCGGATTCAATATTAGTTTAAGACATTATAATATTTGATCATAATCTATATTAGTAATTTGTGTCATTTAAAATAAATATATAAGTATTACATTGATAAATAAATATGGATTATATAATTAGTATTTCGTTCACTTTTGTGGATAAGCTTCCCACGCCTTTTCCTTAAAAAACGCGCTCGGATGAAGAAGACTTTTCTCTATGGAGACAAGTTTCTAAATAATCAATCAGTGTTCATCGTATGAAAAAAAATATAGAGTATGGGGTAAGCACAAAGGAAACCCAGAGGTTCGATGTGCTTCCTGAATATAAGATAGTAAAACCTTTTTTTTATCTTACGAAGATTTTTAGTTTCGAACTTACTTTGGGGCTAACTAAATATATGTTATTTGTCCCTATGTACCTATATAATTATACACATCACGCTTATAAAACCATAGACAACGACCCAGCCAACCAAACCAATACATTACACAAGTACTTATTTATAACTGCAATAAATTCTCTACTAGAAAAACAGTAAGCACAACCATTCATCGTATGTCTTTCTATTCGATGAGGTATATTAGATGCGGATCATCCGAGGGTATCCTTTCAATGAGATATAACTCAATCGATACGTTTATCGATACAAATTTACGTTTATTACTTCACAGTTCTGTATAATTCGATCGTAAGGGTGCATCGATTTATAATGTAGCCTAGTAGAAATGTGCCATGTTTGCCGATGTGGTTTTTGTTGCGGCTTCATTGATCATTAAATCTTTTATTAAGCTGTTTGTTTATGAGGCTACTTGTATATTATCTTTGTTTTTGTATTTTTTTTTAAGTTCAATGATATTGTCATAATATCATATCCATGCTTTCGTACTTATTGATATGCATGCTTGATATAATATTTTAAGTGCCAAAGTCTCTGCGTGCTACGCTTTCACGGTCAAACCACTGAACGGGTTTTAATGAAATTCGGTATTAATATAGTTGAAGCCCCGGGGTCAAACATAAGCTACTTTTTGACGCAGACAGAGCTGCGGGAATCAGCTAGTATAGAATAATTTCATAGTGGTTTACAGATGACGTTATGATACGTTAGGTACATTGTATGTAACATTTGTAATAAACGCGATAAAAACCATATTAAAATAGTTTAATTTAATGACTAATTTCGGTTTTACTGATATTATAAGAGTGATAGGGAAGTTTATCATTAACAAAGGGAACTTTTGACACCGCATATGTGAGAATACTCAGTTGAAAAAAAACATACGGCCTTTTTCTTAATCTCTCCGAATTTTCAAATTTACTACTAAACAGTTGCAGTAAATCAATACTAGATGAGTATTTACAGATTTTAAATTTATCTCTCTAAAAGAAACTTTTAGCGAGTTGAAAGAATTTTCTCAATTATCATCATCTTCTTTGAGAGCGGCGGTAAGAGCTGAAACTAATCTTAAAAGTACTCGTAAGATAGTGACCTGTACATACTACTACTACATACATAACACTGTTACATTACATAACAAGACGCGAACAATAGGAGGCTTCAGTAGATTATGATATAAATATTGATCCACACACAATTCATCCTTCAAAAGATCATAATCTAGATCACAACCGCACATCCCATAGAGCATGTAACCTTTGCATTAGAATTTCGAATACACACAAGCATAATGGTTTATGCGTCTCCATTTTTTAACTCAGCCCCACAGTTGCTCCCAGCGTAACAATACCATTGTGCTATAGTTTACCAAACAGTTCTGTCGCGTGATTAATTTTATAAGTACACTTTATGATACCATTGTACTGAGATTGTCACAAAAAGTTCAATAAGTTCGGAGCACTGGTGTTGTGAATAGACCTTTTTTTAAAATTTATAAATAGAAATAGAACTTTATTTTTAGAAGTCGATTGCACAGATTAATCGGACGACTTTCTCGATTAATTTGACTGTTTGCATGCAAATTGCGGTAATATTTAATTAATAATTCAGAAATAGAGCTTTATGGAGTAATTTACGTTAATGTATACTGTTTTTTATAAATGATCTAAATTTTATATTGGACTAGCTATTTCCGCAGCTCTACCAGCGAAAAAAAGTGGCCTATGTTTGACTCCGGGTCTTCAACTGCATTAATACCAAATTTCATCAAAATCCATTTAGTGGCCGTGAAAGCGTAACAGACTGACAGACAGTCAGACTTTCGCATTTATAATATTAGTATAGATGATTTTTTTATTGATTGTTTAGCAATGCTTGTTAGGATTAATTATTTAATGCGTTTGAGTTTTCAACTGACTTCCAATATCCAAAGAGTAGGAGGAGGTTCTCAATTCAACTGAATGTTTTTTTTAAATATTTATTACCTCATAACTCCGTTATTTCTGGCCAATTTCAAAAATTTTTATTTCAAAGTTCTTTCAATAAATCCCTGAATCTAGGACTATAATAGTCTCAGATTTGGCGGTACTAGTTATTACAATGAAGCGACTGCCGTCTGACCTTCTTGACCGACAAGAATATGACTAGAGATGTGTTAGTGGTCAACATTGTCTGATTTTTCAGACTGCCGTCAGGTGACACCGCCTATCAATCTCTCCTTTGTGTCAGAATATCTTTAAAATGGCCCTAACATACGAATACATGACGGTTTGAGTTTTTTTTTTTTTTGTAAAAACATTATTTTTGTTACCTATTGGTTTTTCAGTATACTCTGTCAATCATAATAAAATTCGTCACAATCAATATTTGCCACTAAAAAACTAGCCGCGTCACTGTCAAACGTTAGAATTGGTATCCGGAACCAATTGGCACGAGTTCCGTAACAAACTATTATTTGTGTTTATCAATTGATTTGGAGAAAAAGTTTTTAGACGTGATTTTTATTTTTATAGAATTTTTGTTCGCTTTAATTTGTAGACTTATTTCAAAAGATAAAAAAGGAACTCTTATAGTCTGTCTGTCACAGTCGATTTTCTCCGAATCTACCAGGCTGATCAATTTGAAATTTGGTATACATATGTGTGTCTGCAACCCGAAGGTAGGCTAATTGTAAAAATAGATTATTTTTAAATATTGAGACTAGTTTTGGAGGGTTACGTAGTCAATTAAAAAAAAAACATTTTCAAACTTTACCTTGTGGTATATCAAACGAAAGGGCTCATTTCAAAGATATTCGTGATATTTTTTTCAGTATGTTTTAAGTCGGTATTTTTTTTAGTTATTTAGGTAAGAAGACATAAATGAGCGTTCCCCCTAGCGTACCTCCGAAGTTGCTAGACTTAAAATTTGGAAAAAAAATTAAAAAGTAGATCTTGTGCTGAACTTTACAGGAAAAATAATCACAAGCACATGTTAAGAAAGGGATTTTTGGGGGGTTAAGTGATAAATTTAAAAAAAAGTTTTTTAATCTATACTGTGTATGCTCAAATATAAAAATAAACTAATCATCGATTATCTCAAAGAAGATTACAACTAGTAAAATTTTGAAAAATGATATCAGTATATGTATCCAAAAGCGAAAAACTTTTTATCCACCTTATCAAGTTGGGCCATATTACTGTAATAAAGTGTACAATGCACCGTTAAATAACAAAATAAAGTTGTTACAAAACACAACCTTCCCAATATACTTGATTTGCTTAAAATCTGTAGTCGGCCATAAATTTCTCAGTAGTAATAACATAATATATCCTTTAATCTACGGTAGTGAGTGACCGTTGAGTCGACTGATTTTCGTTTGATCTCAAATCATGTTCATTCGAAAACTCGTATCCTAGAGTTTTCGTATTATATAATATCTTGACAGAAATAAGAGGAAAGGACCGTTGAAACTGACGCGAATCCCACGCGACCGGCGGGACGCCCATAGAAATAAGAATCGGTAGAAGTGCCGTAGCATATGTTAACTGTTAACTGGCCCGCCAATGACACTCCTATATATTCTTATTTCTGAGGGCGTTTCGCCTGGCGAGCGGGATTCGCGTTAGTGTGAACGGTCCTTAAAAGATAGATCAAATGCATCTACATTTATTCTCAAATAAAAAAAAAGATCATTTAATTATTCCTTCAAACATGACAGAGAGATAATCTAGTACAGCATACGTGATACTTCTGTTTTCAGCCATGGGCTGCGGTGACAATTTACCATCAGGTAGGCCGAATGTCTTTTTGTTTACAAAATTGTATGAAAATTGTACTTCCGCATGCTCGTTATTTTGTATTTAGGATGACTGCTAAAAGGTCATCTGCCAATTGGCGTAATGTACGATATTGTAGCCATACTTTATTGGGGAGGTGGGAGACCGCCTTTTAGAGTTCCACAGCATGAAAACGGAAAGAAAATAATTATGAAAATTTGCGCTTTAATAATAAATGATTTTTTATAAAGACGCAAAAAAAAAAACATACAATAAATATCAGAAAATATTGAAAATATTATAGAAACGCAAAAAATATAAACTTACAACATCATCCACGTCACATTTGAATATTTAATCTTATAATAGAGAAATAAGTCTAAGTTTAACAATGTTACAGTTACATACCCCAATTATTCAAGCACAAAAAACTAGTTTAACCCTTAAACAAACCGGTTATAAAACACTCGAAATGATGAACTCTCCTTTGAAGGGGTTAAGTTTATGTTTTCAAAGAATTAGACTATTTGAATATTACGCCACTTAAGTGAACAATGGTTTACAAACCAGAAGTCAATTTTTGGACTGGTTTAAGTGGGGTAATAAATTATTTGATGAGACAATAGCGTGATGTATGAAGGGACGCTATTATGGATAATGGCAACAAACATTTGTTTATGGGAACGACTCTTTAGGTCAAATGATATCAATTTCGTGCAAGTTATTTTGTTATGTGATTTACTCAAAAACTTGTGTACAATTTCTATGATTTTGACACGACTAATTGTAGTTTAATATTTTTACGCGGCATGGATACATAATAATATTATAAATGCGAAAGTCTGTCTGTCTGTTACGCTTTCACGGCCAAACCGTTGAACGGATTTTGATGATTATAACTGAAGATCCGGCGCAGGCGGAGCTGCGGGAAAAAGCTAGTATAAAAATATTTCTCAATATATATTTTTTTACTTTTGAGTAAGAAAATGATTATTGTTTGCAAACGAGAAACTTGTAGTCTGATACTATGTTCTTTGTGTACAATAAATATTTTTACATACTTAATTATATACATACGAGAATTTACCCTAATTTCTTTCACAATGGAACATGCGGGACATCAAGTAATTTGATACGACAGGACGAACTTTTCAAAAACTTGGAGATAAAGTATGTAGACTTCTTCCTAATATTTTTTTTCTAGTTTAACTTACAAATGTGTTACGCAAGAAATAATTGAAAATACTCGACGTATAAATAATAGTTATCACCTAACAAGATGTTTGAAATTTATAGAAGGTATACCTATAATAACAAAAGTATAGCCGTTAAAATAAATAATACATCCATACTAAAATTATAAATGCGAAAGTCTGTCTGTCTGTCTGTTACGCTTTCACGGCCAAAGCGCTGAACGGATTTTAATGAAATTTGGTATGAATATAGTTGAAGATCCGGAGTCAAGCACAGGCTACCTTTGGACGCAGGCGGAGCTGCAGGAAAAAGCTAGCAGAACATAAGTCTTTTTTTTAAATAAGCCACCAAACTCGCTAGACTAGGAAATTGAAAATTTATAATCGAATTGCTCAATAGATCTAGATGAAAACGATTGATAAACTATTTTATTGCTTGGATTAGTATTAGTACATCAATAAACAAGATAATCCTTCCGATCTGGGGGTCTACCGCCTAACTAGCGTCGATTTCAAATTATCGTCGGCATCGAATTCAATTTGACAGTTGACGCTGATTTTGTACCGCGCATTCCCTGATATCGATGCGTCGATTTGGAAGACGATTACGACGCCAATTGAACGAATGGTTTCAGTGATTTTGACAGATAAAAGCTACCGCGCAAAGTTTTGACACCGACGCATCGGCTTCAAGCCGATACCGACGCTTCAAATTGAATACGGCGACTCTTGGGATACCGCATTGAACCGTCGATAAGAAATATTCTTCAATTAAACTTGCTTTTTTTAATTATATTGCTGTATTACGAAAGCTTTAGGCTTTTTCTTATTGTTGTATAGTCATATTTCACAAATTTTGTTTCGTTTTTGTTTGTTTGTGTGTTTTAGGACAAAGGCGGGAAACCATGGCTTGGATGGCGCTCATGGGTGCAGCGGAGGAGCAGCGGCTGAAAAAACTCAACATTGAACGGAGACGCCAACAGCGCGCAGTGGCGCAGCCTTTGCTGCTGCCTGAGATGGAATTTCAAGGACGATTTCGCGTGAACAAAGCTACATTTGTCAGGCTATGCGGGGACATCATTCCGTTTTTGCCGACAAATGAAAGGAGCAGTGGAATAAAACCCGAAATTAAGGTATGTACTTCATTTGTTAAACTTAGGTAACCTATTGACAAATGCTGAAGTGTTAAAATATTTTGCTTGTTTCAGGTGTTAGCGGCATTGAACTTTTACGCTACCGGCAGTTACCAAGGAAGTGTAGGAGATAACGACGTGCTTCACCTTAGCCAGCAATCAACATCAGAATGCTTGCAAGAGGTCACCGAGGCTCTTAACAGGCCTGAAATACTCAGAAAGTATATAAAATTTCCACATACTCAAACAGAACGAGACTCGGTAGCAAGGAGGTATGTTATTGCAAATTTCACACTTGTACTTAATAATAATAAATGCATGCTACCCAAAAGTTACAGCCACCAATGGTACCTACTTATTGTTATTTGTTTATTTTTAGATTTGTGATGCGGATCTCAGGATTTTGTATGTTGATGCATCTTTTGGTGGTGCAAGCCATGATTCCCATGTATGGAACATGTCTCCTGTCAACACAGCCATAATGAGACTGCATGATGAAGGGCAGGTTTACTGGTTGTTGGGTAAGTTGGATATTATGATACCTTAGATTATGTCTCAAATAGCAGTCACAAGGAAATGATTGACAGTCATATTACTTTACATTCTAGTCAATCTATAAAATACTATTTGGTCCATAAAAAGTTGATTAGTATTTGTCTAAATTATATTTGTAATACATAATATTCTACATAAGACATGCAAGTAGTGGAGTTGAAAAATGAGTGCACATTCATTATATATGAAAAACAAAATAAAAAAAGAGAGGTATTTAAAAAAACTAACAAAGATTTAATTATATTTCAGGTGACTCTGGCTATGCCCAGCGACAATGGATGATGACTCCCATCCTCGGCACCCTACCAAATTCTCCAGAAGCCAATTACACAGCAGTCCACGTGCGGACACGTAATGTGGTCGAGTGAGCCTTCGGGGTACTTAAGTCCCGGTTTTGCTGTCTCTTGGCTCATAGAACTTTGCACTATACACCAAGAAAGACTGCACAGATTATGAATGCGTGTGTTGTTCTTCATAATCTAATAAACGACCCAAACTTCGAGGTTGACAGCGATGCAATGCGTTGCAATGCAGAGCGACAGCCTCCTCGCTTGCCAGTGCCAGCCGATGATGATGGGCGTTTAAGTGCTGATAGGCAAAGTGTGGTCATTTGGTTGTGGCGCAACCGACGACGCTAGGTATGTATATATATCTAGATTAATAAGAGAATTATACCTTTAGTGCTTTTGGGTAGATATATTGTAAAATAAAATGAACATTTATAACTTTAAATAATGATCTTTCTCAAATCAAATGTTAAAAAGACACTTTATTGCAGAGTAAAGAAGATACCAGAGGAGAGAAGTGGACAACCACCGGAATGGGGCTTTGAAGATTGAGGTTTTTTTTTGTATAAGTACTCTTTTTCTATGTATCAAATTGCATATTGTAAATAAGTTATTATAGTTGTACAAATGTAAGTACTTAATTTTAGTTTATGTGTAGGGTAAGTACATAAATGACTAAGTTTTCTTCTGTTTTTTATTTATTTATAAATCATTCAAATACTAGGTTCATAACAAATAAAACTAGTCGGCTAGGCGTTGGTCCACTTCCAGATGTGAAGCCATCGACCTAGCCATAGACTCTAGCGTCAGCAACTCGTTCCTCCGCCTGCAGTCGGCGCTCGTCCAGCGCCCGCCGATCCTGCTCGGCCTCCCAATCCCACAGAGGCTGTGGTATCTCCACGGTACCTAAAACAAGACATAAGTGATATTAAGTATTGATAAGATAATAAACATACAATAAAAAATAATAAGATTTAATACAATCACACACAGTCATCCGTCCCAAACTAAGCAAAGCCACTGTATACTACGGGCATCACAGACTGATAACCATACTTAGTTTGTAATGTTTTAAAAAGCTAAAAAACACGTTTTTTGTATGAAGACCCCCTTTAATTTTTAAGATTTAGTTTTGGTGCAACAAGCATCACAGAAAAACATTGTGTTAATAAAAACAAAATATAGGTTAAAAGACACACTTAAAAACATACTCATTATGGGTGTATATAGGAAATGAATACCCTTGACACAAAGCATAAATAACACACTTAGAAAGATTTGTATACACTTACGTCCCGCCACTCCGAAAAAGTTTTATGTACGCCCGTGCCTTGGGCGTTAAGTGTGGCCGCTAACTCCTCCACAGCCTCCGAACTGCCACCTTGGCTTGTGGGGTGTCAGAGGCCTGCCCTTTCGCCATATCCATGTGGTCCTCCATGTAATTTAGCAGGATTTCCACCTGCTGAAGGCTCACTTTTCTTGGTGCTGGCATCTACAAATTACAAAGGAATAAAGTCCCAGAGGTCTGTGCAACTAGCTGAATGTTTGTTTTATCATATAATAACAAAAAGCAAGTTATTTACTTACTGTTTTTTAATTCACTACACAATCACGTCAATAAACAAAGTGACTTAAGTGAGGTTATGAATTCGTAATTGTCAAATATTACCCCGTTCGGTTTTACGGAACGCATTTGTTGATAATGTGATAAAACACAATTATATATATATATACGCAATTGTACCACCTTCCAATCAATTTTTTTTACTTATTTAATCAAAACTATACCAATAATTGTTGTTTTTTAACATTATTATTAAATTAAAAAACAAAGTACTATAAAAAAAAAATGTACTTAAATTGAGTAAAATGAATCGCAAATCGACGCTCTTTTTTCCGTTCACTTGTATTCGACGGTCTTCAAGGCGACGCCGCTATCATTGCGCGGTACCAATGAAATGATATCGACGGCATCGGCATCGTAATCGGAATACGACGTCGGCTTGAAATCGACGCTAGTTAGGCGGTAGACCCCCTGATTTCTAACGCTCTACATTGTATCGATTACTGTATAAGGGTGTAGACAGATAATTTTAATTTTATATAATAATGGAAAATATTCCATCATCATTATTTTTTTTTTCAAATTTAGCTATTTTGT
Source organism: Euzophera pinguis (assembly GCA_947363495.1). NCBI lineage: Eukaryota > Metazoa > Arthropoda > Insecta > Lepidoptera > Pyralidae > Euzophera > Euzophera pinguis. The sequence continues at coordinate 15,508,125 of OX376163.1, forward strand.
CCCACTGTTAAAGATGTATTTTTACGTTTAACGAAAACTCACTGCTGGTTCTTAAAAAAATTAAAGTTAAAAAAGTATCGAACATTGTGATTTGAAATAGTCATCAATTCACATCGAGTGGGTTAAATGGTCCACCTTACGACTTTACGCCTCTATGGTCCTGTGGTGTCTGCCTTTGACCCGTAGGGTGTGGTTTCGATTCCAATGGGAAGCATACTTATTTTAGCTGTTTTCACTTTGGTCAGAACATTTCAGGCTTGAATCACCTGATTGTCTGATAAAAAAAGATGATTCCGTGCTTTGGAAGGCACATTAAGCCGTTGGTCCCGACTGCCATTTAGTGGTCGTTAAAGAACATCATGATCCTATAGGTTTGGTTTCCCTACCAAAAAAGAAGGGTTACGGAGGTCAGACGGCAGTTGCTCCAATGTAATAACCAGTACTGCCAAATCTAGGACGATGATTAAAGCGTACCCTGGGCTCCGAAGCGTAAGCTGACGATGCAACTAGGAATACACGCTAAGATGATGATGGTGGGATAAATGGTCCACTGACTACTGAACGGAACACTCTGAAGTTTTTCCGTTATCCCGGCCCTTTGGCCTAGCGTGAATTCTTAAAAGATCATGAAATGGCAGCAAGGCAGCCATTTCATTCCATTAAGCCATTTGGCTTCATGTGCCTTTCTAGGCCAACATTCAGGTGATTTAAGGCCCAAGTTGGTGTAAAGATAGCCTGGCCAGTGGGGGTTCATACGCCATTCACAAAATGTGTGTGAGTGTGGTGTCGCACTCCAAACGATGAGGAACTTGTTGTCCTACCCCCTATATCCTTAAGCCTGCACTCGGGATGAAGTTGCAGAACAATCCTAGGAAATAATTTTACTGTGTTTAAGGTCATCGACACACCAAATAGAAGATGATTCAAGCTTGCAATGATCTAACCAAACTAGAAATAACTAAACCAAGTATGCAAATTCGCAACAGTTAAACTTAGAGACTCGAAATTTCTAGAAAAAAACATAAACCCTATTTAGTAAAAGCACATCAATTCCTATAAGCCTTTATGAAAACGAGATAACAAATTGTTCAGCTTACCGTAATAACTACTTGGTTTTAATTGTGATAATTATAGCATTGCACGTAATGTTGCTCGTATTAACCGTATTAGATTAGAGTAATCGACTATTGAGATATTAATGTCCGCGTTAAAACGTTTATGCGTGATATTAGCTAACATGGCCTGCATATCCTTAAAAATTCATTCATTCATTCATTCATTAGAATCCGGCTTAAGTATAGACCACTTCCTTCTGTTATGTCGTTATGAATAAATTCAGAACAAACTGATAGATAAAATCTTGTTTGAACAAGAAATTAATTTGGAAGTATGTTATTTATAGCGAATATTAAATCTCATATTTAGGTATATAATGTTTCTAATACTTTGTACAGTCACGAGCATTAAAACTTATACAACTATATTCAATTTTATACCTTGTTTCAATGACTTGGGAACCAATGTGTATACATACATGTTAATGCACGTGACTGTACAAGGAAGCGTTAAAATATTGTGGGGTAAAAGTAGTGTGTGTCATAAAACGATAAATGCTGGTTTGATCTGGCTGAGTTCAACGCGCAATTGGACTTTAAATCCGCCCTCAGAGTCAGCGAATGACTAATTAAGGAAATTCTTTAAACTCAAATAAACAATTCTCCGGTATAGGGGCAATTTTTAAATTTAAAGTAACTTGTTAAAAACATATTCAGCCTGCTTTATAGATTTAAAATAGGGAGAGATATTTATATACATTTATTTAAGTTTGAAAAATTTGCTTATGTAGTCATTAACGGCTCTGAGTGCGGCGGCTAGAACAATAGATGACATTGAATACCATGTCATAAAGAGATGTAGTTAATTCAGAGCAAATATCTGAAAAAAATGTTAGACCAGTGATAATAAAAATATTAAAAAAAGAACAGTAAATTTAAATTCTTAGACGCTGGTTTTCCATCGATTATCATAACATACGAATCGGCAATCAAAAAGCATGCATCGATTTTCATGAAATATTCATTCCATTATACAACCCATTCTCATTCAAAACATAGAATTACTCGAGTAATGAAATATGCTTTAAAATCTTTATTACTAACGAGATAATAAATCATACATTTTGTATCGATTAAATAACACTTTCGGTATTAAGAATCGGGTCGGAATCGTCGGTTTGTTCGTTAATCCGATTATAAAAATTCGGTTTCATAAATATCGATTTAAATAATTTCGAATTTCAAACAGTGAGTCATTCTCAAATTAGGATGTACCTACGCACATTTGCGCAAAAATTAAAATGTAAAGGTTAACGAAGTCAAACTTTTTTCTTAACATTTATACATACACTCCGAATGAATACCACGTAATATCATTGTACAAACATGTGAATTCGTTCATTTAACCCTAGTTAATTAAGGAAAGTTTTTTTCTCATTTGTAAATTGACGTTTTGAAGAAAATGCTGCAGTAGAGTTTGTGGCGTCGCTTCTTCTCCACTTGCGCTTTGGAAGTGGTGGTAAACTTAATATAAGTAAATTGACGTCAATAAGTGATATTTATATTCTACTAGCTTTTTCCCCGCAGCTCCGCCTGCGTCAAAAAGTAGCCTATGTTTGAACTCGGGTCTTCAACTATATTCATACTAAATTTCATCAAAATCCATTTAGCGGTTTGGCCGTGAAAGCGTAACAGACAGACAGACAGACTTTCGTTTATTGAAAATAAACGATTTCATTTCATTCCATTTCATTTTATCTAGAAAATAATTTCATTAGTAATACTTTTCGATAGACAAGAGATATAATCGTATACACTTGCGACTTTTTCGTCGCACAACTTATAAGAAACCCATTCGTTAGCAGCAGCTGTAAATTGTTATTCCATGTTAATTTTATAGCTACGAGTATTTACGGCTACGCTTTTTATAAGGCCCGTCTACTATCATGTTAAGCTACGATTCCGTGGCTGTGTAGGCTGTACTTGGTTCTATATAATATGACTTTGGCGATAAAATAAAAAAATCAAAGTTAAATAAAAAAATCTAACACATACATAACATTTCCATGAGCATACTTGCTCTTAAATTTGACTCCTTGCCTACTCTTAGACAAATGTTTTTTTTATTATTGCTATAACTACTTCTCTACATAAGTACTTCATAATATATTAATAGAGTAAGTTTAATCCACACAAAAAAATTACATAGACATTATTTTTGAATTTCTGTAATATTTTTATTATTCTGTTATTTTAATGTATTTGGGTACCTATTTATATTGTAAAATCATTGTAAAACCTAAATTTTATGCAAATAAATATTTAATTGATTGGTTGATTGATTTTTTTTATAGAAAATGAAGGGCTTTAAACTTCAATTTTATATATCGTTTTTGCCCATCTGTCACATGTAATTTTTCATCTCAATACGTGATAATGGAATTGGACCTTATTCCTACTATCTTGTATTAGTTTTGATCTTCAATGTATGGATGGAGTTTATGACTAGGTCGAAATGCATCGGGGCAATAACCTCTGACCTCAGGTTTTGGATAAAAAGTGGGTTTTAGATTATTTTGACAGTGAATTGAAATGGGTTTGGTTTGGTGATTTTCGATTCACCTTGTGGCGTAAATCCATACTTCCAAACTAATGTTATAAGTGCAAAAGTCTGTCTGTCTGTTACGCTTTCACAGCCAAGATTTTAATGAAATTTGGTGTGAATATAGTTTAAGACTCGGAGTCAAATATAGGCTACTTTTTGACGCTGGCGAAGCTGCGGGAAACAGTTGTACAGACAGACAGACTTTCGCACCTGTAATATTAGTATGGAAGTATGTATACACAAACAAAAAAAAAAGAACTCTCTCTACAAGTTACATCATAAAGTTACCTCCCTCTGTCTGCGTCAATAAAAGTCTAAAAATAATTGACAATAATTGAAAAGCAAATATTTTACTGCAAACCCCGAAGCTTGGTGTATTAATTTATTACGTAGCGTATAAAAGTAGCTTATATTTGACCCCGGGTCTTCAACTATATTCATACCAAATTTCATCAAAATCCGTTCAGCGGGTTGGCCGTGAAAGCGTAACAAACAGACAGACTTTCGCATTTATAATATTAGTATGGACTAGCTGTTTCCCGCAGCTCCGCCTGCGTCAAAAAGTAGCCTTTATTTGACCTCGGGTCTTCAACTATATTCATGCCAAATTTCATCAAAATCCGTTCAGCGGTTTGGCCGTGAAAGCGTAACAAACAGACAGACAGACTTTCGCATTTATAATATTAGTATGGAAGTATGGATTAGTTTTAATGTTCACTTTATCGTTAGAAATAGTTTCCAGTTGCTATGAAAAAGACAACCATAAGTCCAACATTTTAAAACTATCTGTTTCTAATTAAAAAATACCTCAACTTTTATGACAATACAAACTGAATTCCGAAGCACATTATCTGCCATCTTTACTATTCTGTCAGTTTTTATTCAAATATACTAGCTTTTAAAAGTACGCAAGCAATTATTACTTGATTTAAGACATATTAAAATACAAGATTTTTATTGAAGATACGGAATACTGCCCCTTATAAGTTGCTCTATTAAATTGAGTACGTAATTAGTACAAAGTTAAAACCTTTAAATGGTTTTTTTTTTATTAAATTTAATTAATACAAAATTGGACTAAGTTTAGTTTCCCATGTATCGATTTTAGTTTAAGATAAAATTCTTTTGAGACGAACGATGTGAATTCAAAACTTGAAACTGATTTAAAACTATTTATAGTGTACTTTAAGTTTATTGAAATGCTAATGATGAAATGAGTATTCATTACAGTGTGTTTCCCAGTTGTCAGCTTCAAAACCCTTGCTCTGAAACTTAAGCTAATGTTTACTTAAATGTTTAAATATTCTAAAAAAGTAAAACTGAGGGTCGTAACCCCCACAATCCAAATTAGCAGTTTTATACATAGTTAATTTCAGACAAATCTATAAGCCTCAAACTTACTTTGGGGCTAACTCAATCTGTGTCATTTGTCTCTATATAATTATTTATTATTTATCTATTCTGAGCCTGTTATATGGCCTTTTAAATTGCATTTCTTATAACTTTAGCTGGATATCAAGCTTGTCGTTTATAAAAATAGCCGGATTGAACAAACTAAGTCAAGGAGACACCCGCAATGATATAAGTTGAAAATAAAACCAAAATAATCGCTTACATATTACAAGTCGAAATAAAAGGCATCTCAATTTAACATATTATAATACAAATCCGTCAAAGCCATAACGCTCCACATAAAACATGTCAAGCGTTTCGTGATATAACGTCGAGTTGATGGGTGCGCGCCGTCGGTCTCACACGGACCAATTAAATCGCAACCATATAAAAAAAAGTGGGCAAGTGCGATCTGTTTTTGTTGACGGTTCCGTATGAAATTGAACTTTTTTGGGCAATTAACAAAGTCTCATGGTATAAGTATGGTGTAAGAGAAATTTTCTCCTAATTCTAGGATCTAATACTAGGTTCCACTTCTAGTAACAGTAATAAAGAGCATCCAAATTCATCAATTATTAACATGACGGGCTATTAAAAAAGGGGATCAAAACTATAAATATATTCAGCGTCGGCACACACCTTGATAGATCTGCAGGTATCCATAGGTTGAGGTTACCGCTGTTAATTTTATTAAAGGGATGGATCACTCACGTGTATAGCTTACGAAATGGCTAAATGTTAATATAATAATATAATAATGGCTAAATGTTATTATAGTGTTGATGAATATATGAACGATAATTGTACATAATTAAAATAATCTTGACATTTTGTATCTATCTTTAGTATTTGAAATTCTTTTAATAATTTTATTGTATAAATGTTACTGACATAATGGGACATATTTATGAAAAAAAAAATTCTGTTTTTATTATTTCATTTTTTGCATACTCGTCTGAGAGTGGAATACACGAAATTATAATTAACTAAATATCTATGTATGCACTGTATTCTTGCAAATAAATAAATTATCTTATCTTATCTTATCTAAATAGTTGGTAAAATGCGAACTATCAAGCAGGAATTAAAAACAAAGGAAAAAAGCGCACTTAGTATCTCGCAAGGAATATGTAATGCCTAATTGTAAATTCAGAATCGGTATCCGTTGAGTGTAAAAAGCGGATTTTTTTTAGTTAAACATATTGATACATATTTTGTCAATGAGGTACAGTTTTGTCAGGAAAAAGTTTGCCTCTTTTGGGTTTTTCGTTTTACTGCCTATTCCTAACTGTCAAAAGTACTCTGCTTAACTTAGCTGTCATCACGTCGACTAACGTTGGTATTAACTGAGTGTTCGTAGATCGTATATAAACTTATTAATTTGGTCATGTTTAATTTTACAACACTAACAAAGTTGCATGGGACACTGTCCGAGTTGACTCGCGAAGAGATTTACGTAAATTATATTTATATTTAATTATATATTAAATTGTACGTCCATTTCTATATTTGTATAATTCTCTTCACTACATATTACAAATCACTTTTTTAAAATAATTTTATAAAGGAGAAGAAAGCGCAGTAATTTAGATTGTTTCCATCCGAATTGGATGCATATTGCTCTAAATAGAGACGAGTAGAAACTCAATAAGGACAGACGAGAAAAAAAAATATCTGTGATTTTGTAAAAAAAAATATATATATAAATATTCATAACTGCAATTTCCCATTTAATTGCAGATTCATCTCATCGGCACTTCAAAAAAGCAATAGAAAAGTAACATCGACAAATACAAAGTTGAATGGAAAGCATATTGCCAAACAAAATGCTTATTAATTTTCCAATAATCGGTGCCTACACTGGACACTACCAAATCCAGCTGGAAATGTTAGCTACTTTCCTACTAATTACTATAATCCCGCTTTGACAGAAACAAGACCCGTTTAGATGTGCTTAGTAAACGTCATAATTGCCCGGAAAATCTGTCAGGACGAGTTGACTATCCTAAGCGATAGTTGGTTTTACACTTGCTCCATTATTTTATTGTAACCTATTCTGCCAAATAGTTAACAATATGACTGATTGTCTTTAAGTCCGTTTGAATGCTAGAGATAGTTTTCTAGTAGATCAGACAGAAATATATTTGGAATTTATAATAAGCTTAAATGGATGTTAAAATAAAAAAAAATCTAAGCTTTATGTCCGTTTAGACTCTAGCAATACTCTCCTAATATATTTTTATTGATTAGAAACCCTAATACGCATGCCCTAATTAAACAGAAAAAGAAAAGCAACATTAAATCTACACTTCATCCAACTACGTTATTTAGACCGAGAAAACTAATATTCAAATTCAAATTCAAAAATTCTTTATTATTCTTCACGATCTATATACGAGCGAGATCTATCACGAGCACAGACAAAGTAAGTACTTAAATATTATGAATTATTGCTTAGATTGTGAGAGACGTCTGAACTAAGCAGAGCTTGTATCTCAGTACACAACTCTCCCCGCTAGATGTATATGGCGTGAAATATTTGTCTTTGTACAATGTGTTTACTACAAATTTTTTTAATGAAAAAAAAGTGAAATTAAAACTAGAAAGAGATGGTGTGGAGGGTATGCGAGGAGTTGTTTTATCTTGGTGTTGTTCGAGCATAATGTTCAAAATAAAGAGCTGACTTTAGACTGTTGATATAGGTCTACTGTAGGGGGAAAATGGGCTTAGATAAACAAACCTTCAAAACTGCTCTTTGCGCGCGTTCGAGACTGAGCAAGCACCACCCCAGCTCACTATACCGTACGTAATTATCGACTGGCAGAGCGTCATGTATACTATTTTTACTACATGCGGTTCTGCTACGTCTCGTAGTTTGAATATTTCCTTGGATCCTTCGGTGTCAGAGCTTCATGGCCACCTTTTAGGAATTATTGGCTTAACATCTGCCAAATACAGAAACTAAAAAAAACTCAAACCTATTTCCTGCGAGATATAAGACGAATTCTTAAAACATTTAACCACATTTTGGATTGACAAAATATATCATGTAACCAAAAATTAATTTCAATTTAAATTGACAAAATATACTTATCATGTGATAAAACTTTTTTGCAGCCAACTAAGCGTTAAGCTACTTAACACATACAAACAAGGCATTACTCGTCCTAATAACGTTCAAGGGTTACCGCTTTCTAACCCGATAGAAAAGTAAGAGTTCATCCAGCTTTGGTTCAAGGGTATAAATTAAATACCAGTTGGTCTTCTTCCTTGGAAATACACTGGTTACAGTTACGCCGCACCTCGGTCTTTAATATATTCATATATTTTACACTAATGGCTAATTTTGATGATAATGTATATTATATCCTTTTTTTCTTTTTGGTACGAAAATAAAGTAAGGCCAGAAGTGCTTAAGAGAATAATAGCAAAGGACTTAACCTTACTTTAACCAGCATGGAAGTCTATTCGTCATCATCATATAGAGTGGATTACATGGCTAATCGATCATATACACCCTGGATGTCTAAGTTTTTTGGAATCGCCTTTTCGCCTCTGACGGTTCCTTTAACAACCACCAAATGGTAGCCGATAACGGCTTTACCTGCCTTCAGAAGCACGAAATCATCATTATCATTAGACAATTAGGTGGTTAATCCTACAATGTCCTAACCAAACAGAAAACAACTTTACAAAGTGTGCTTCCTGTGCTAAATGAACCCATTACCTCTGGGTGTACTCATATCATTTCGTGTAGTTACATTGTCTATCGACCATGTACACCCTGGTATCAGAGTTGTTCGAAATCGCCTCTCGGCCTCTGACATGGTGCCTTTAACGACTACCAAATGGCAGCCGGGACCAACGGCTTAACGTGTCTTCGAAAGCACGGAATCATCTTTAATAACAGAAAATCAGGTGATTCAAGCCTGCAAAGTCCTAACCAAACTGGAAACAACTAAACAAAGTATGCTTCCGGTGGGAATCGAACCCACCACCCCCGGGTCGAAGTCGAAAGCCTTAACCACTGGACCACGGAGGCAGTTAGTTAAGTTCTGGGTGTACTGCAATCGCATTACCCACTAGACCACAGAAGTCTATTGAAAAGAATGAATTGGATTCTGTTAGATCATCTTTATTCAACCTCGAATCTATTTGCGACTATCAGTAGTAACAAAATGAAATATCTTACACGTTTTATCGATTAAAGTAAAATCGAACTATTATAAGACACATAAAACCTAATTAATTGAATCAGATACCACTTCTGAATTATCGCATATCGGCTATCGATATTTGATACTAGTTTTATTAAAACTTCTTATCGCTGTATCAATTCGACAGTGGCCATATCGGCCGCAACTTTTTTATTTTTACATATTTTGAGCTTTATGCGGTTATAGATGAAGTTAATAGAACGGGTGACACTTTTGTTTTTTTAAACATTCATTTATCGTTGGCTAGTTTCGCTCTCGGCAAATAGTTCTTAAAATAAAACCTGTGTATGTATCCATACTAATATTATAAATGCGAAAGTCTGTCTGTCTGTCTGTTACGCTTTCACGGCCAAACCGCTGAACGGATTTTGATGAAATTTGGTATGAATATAGTTTAAGATCCGGGGTCAAACATAGGCTACTTTTTGACGCAGGTGGAGCTGCGGGAAACAGCTAGTGTATATTTTTCACAAGTAAATACAAGTGCAACTAATATTACAAAAGAACAGAAGTTTTTGCATTCCGTCAATGAGATATATTGATCTGAGAGTTCTATTCTGACATTCACTCTGAGATTTTTAGCTGTTAATGTCAGAAGTGACATAAAAACAACTAACAGGTAAGTAATGTATTTTCATATAACTCTTCCATCCTACAAAACAGTTCAGTAACGGATTTCCGTATAACTTTTTACGCCCGCATTTTTGACAAGAATAATGACGTACGTTCACGTTCTAGTCTTAAGCAAGTAAGAGTGTACTTTCAGAGCAAGTGTAGTAAAATATATTTTTTTATAATCTAAAGCTCAAAGCTATTTTTTAAACTAAGGATCATTCCCATGGCTTAAGGTAAACCTACCATTTCGTGCACGCGAATCTAATTAGGATTTCTCTAATTGTTTCAAACAGTGCGCAGTTAATTTGTGGAACAAAAGTGCTGGGATGGGCTTGGATGGCAACATCTACAGCGCATGGTGCAAGTCAAAGACAAGACACGTGCTCTATGGTTTTGGTCGTTCTGGATCACAATGTTGAATACCAAAATGTTGAAGTCGTAAAAGTTTGAATTTCCCAACCTGATCACAATATTAAATTACTAAAATGTTGAAGTTGCGAAATGTTGTCCTAACCTTTAGATTGCTGGGTATATGGCATCACTTCATAATAAGAAAATACAATACATTCTTTAAGAAAAATAGCGTTAATAATCAAAACCAGGTTACTGCTTTAACGACGGATTACTTGTACTGCTTCATGGAAGTTTTTAATGATTTTTGTTACAGTATGTATATTTCAGAATATAAAGCTGGTACGAAAAATAGAACCTTATTAAAAACTATGTTCTTTGGAGAATAAGATGCATTGTATTAATTTTTTAAACAAGAAACCGTATAACAGATTATAAAAAAAAAAAAACTGATTTATACTTTATACGTATAATTTTTATTCTTAAATAATTGTCTGTGTATTTCTACATATGAATAAATATTTAATTTATTCATATCAATTTTACTGCGTTTCATGTAGTCTTTACAATAACGTGTCGCAGTTAAATTGCAATTAGCAGATCCATATCATTCACGTGCATTTATTTCTGACTCATATGATCATAGAAAACATACGTCGCCATACAAGTTATATTTAATAGATGCACAATTCATTACATATCCTTTTATTTGTATTTGCATATAATTATTATATTAAATTAATTTAAACACCTCTTCTTGAAAAACTTATCAAAATTAAGAAAAAAACCCTATGGCAAATGATAAAATATACACTAAAAACTTATCCAGTAAAAATACAGAAAACTTTAAATAGACACATGCCAGATAATAAATTCTAATAATAAATCTATAGTAAAATAGTAGTAGCACGGAACAATCATTATTGTTGAATTTTTTTTTTTATTTATATCCCAGACCCAATGCAGAGAGGTGATATTTTATAAAACTTGTCAGAGATGTAAATCACTACCTATTTTACACAGACCTTACCTTCTGTCCATAACTAGTTAAAGTTAGCGATTAGTCTATTAAAGTCCTTCTTTTTTCGTGCTATGTTACAGTTCAGCTGTATTAGCTATCCCAGTCGACTCTCTTAAATTCCGTAGTCAAGCATTATTTTTTCCTTCTGAAACACTACCGCTTATAACTCGAACCACACCACCCATAAAGTGGCGGCGTATGACCGTAGGGTCAAATAGGTTCGTTTCCCCATCTCCGCTCTCACAGATCGATTAGACTTTAATCTGTCGTTAACTGGTAGCTAACTCGACAAGAAAACATCCAGATTGAATAGCGAGATTAACTTTTATCGATTCCTACCCTAACATCGATTAGACATCAAGCTTCTTAGATAGGTGTAGAAAGTGGGTCTTAAGGTAGGTGATTGGCAGTTCATAGTTCTCTGCTTACAAGTACTTGTTTTTTAAACCCCTCGTTCCCTGTTATTAAAGCATTAAAATGTCTATATACGCAATAAATAAATTATTAAAACAAATTAAGAACTTAACTAAACTTAAACTAAAACACTTCATTAATTACCCGAGAATGTAAACCCTTCTTAACTGTAAAACTTCATAAAAAAAAACTAGATATAGGTACCTAACCTAATGCCTAAATTTATTTAGAAGGCCTATTTTTAAAATAAATACATGAACATTTAATTTTTTTTTGTGTAGGTAATCTGTATTTTAGTTCTTGGTGCAATAAAGAGTTTTTATTATTATTATATTTTAGAACAAACCACATAGATTAAGTAAGCCCCAAAGCAAGTTCTAGACTTGTGTAATGGGGTCAACTCAATGAAACAAATCCATACCTAAAGGTTATCCAAGCCATTCTTGACCCTTAACTTTTGAAATAAATATAAAAAAATATTCTACACAGTAGCTCGCCAATTTAAAAACATATGTGGTTAAGAAAACCAAAGATAAAATAGTGTTAAATGAATAAAATAAGACAAAACATTCACTTTTTCATTATTTACGACCAGTGGAAAGCTACTTGTGGTCGAATGTTTTGAAATAACTTTACTGCTTATTTTCTAGGTTTGTCTTAGAAAGGCTTCCGTGTGAAAACCCTTCACAAAAATACATGTAAATTTCTATTTTACCTAAACAATTTTTACAATGTGTTTAAAAAATATTAATATAAAGGCATTTTAAGCAGTTGTAAGGTCGAATGCATATTTTTTAAGTTTTGCAATAGTGGGTTTTATAGTATGTTGTATCTTAGAACAAATCAGTTAAATAACCTACCACGTTACCTACGTGGTAGGTTACTGATTTGGGACTTTTACCAGCCAAAACTCTTCCACCTGCTGGTGATCTCCCCTGGGCAGTTTGGAAGTCCCTAAACAGACTCCGGGCTGGTGTTGGGAGATGCCAAGCGAACAAAGTTAGGGGGAGTTTCTCGGCCTGTGTGATGTTCAGGCCATGGAGCATCTTTTGGTGTGATCCAAATGCCCAGACTCCTGCATATATAAGGACCTTTGAGCGGCCAACTATAGGGTGGTAACCGTGGTCACTTATAAATTTAAATGAATCTGAAGACTCAGCCGTTTCGACTCGACAAGAAGAAGTAAACACAAACTTAATAACTAGGATAGAGAATCACATGTGACACCTCGTCAAAAGGTAATTATGTGAATGTAGACATGATTAAAAGAATCGGTAAAGATGTAAACATACTCACTTTCTGAAGGTTTCTTGAATTACTTATTATTATTACCTGAAAAAATATATATATATTAGCCAAAAAATCATCACAAACAGTTCAGATCACATTTAAGTGAAATTTAGTAAGTGTTATCGTAGAGTTTCATCTTATGTGTATGCTGAAGCAGATTCAAAAAGTCCTATTTCTCTATTATGATGGAATCTAATAGATATTGTACCTGTCGATATCACCGACCTGCGATAGGACACTATTGTCGGCCAATTAATGCAACTTCATTGTAGGTAATAAACGTATATTTCAAACGATAACTTAGACCTGCATGCCATCAGAAAGTTTAATTAACCTCTAACGAAATAATTTTTTCTCCACAAGCCAGGGAATATACCTATTTAACATGAAATAAATTAAATTGTTTATTTTGATGTTTTGGGCTAGAAACTGTAACGATCTAGTCTTTTTGCATACAGAAAAAGCCAAGGTAAGGTTACCCTTTACCCTTCTGTCGTATTTAATGCCATGTCAGCATATTGTCAAAAGAAATAATGCCGATTTCCAACGGCATTCCTAGAACCTTTTAACACTCGGTTTAGTGGGTTAACACCTCATTGTTCTAACTATGCGAGCTCATAAAACGACAACATTGTCAAAAGTCGGTTACGTTCTGAGAAACGCACAAACAGACATACCAACATACTTGCGAAACGGCATAACAGAAAATTGATTCTTTGGCAGTTTATAGAAATGGGAAATTGCCGTGAAAATTATTTTACGAATTTGTGCTCCTTTCATGTGACACTATTAACAAAACATTTAATACAATTAATTCATTCATATTGAGTAGATATTCCACCCTGGGGTGTACACGGTCGATTGACTATATATTATATAACCCATTAGACACCAGTTTCAATAGTTTTTTGGAACCACCTTTACTGAATACTTTGTTATGTGGTCGGTTTAGTGTGTCAGTTCCTTTCACTTTTTTCTATCTCTAGCCATTTCCATTTCAACACCCTTCATTTTTTATATTCTTCCAGATACAGTCCATCTCTTTTTTGGTATTACTCTATTCCTTGCTCCAATATCCTTCAAAAAACTGCCATTTAACCTCTGATGTTCAATAAAGAATATTCTTGTCACTTATTAACGTCAATTATTTCATTTATCACTGTAGAAACGATTGGTCCGTAAGGCACTGAGGCAAAATTATTCCTAAGAGACATTACAACGCGCCTCGTGGAGGCAACAGGAGACTTTAGAGCCGGCAGCTTTTTTGCACAGCGAATAAGCCTAGCGATACAAAGAGGAAACGCAGCCAGTATCCTAGGAACGTTGCCTCCCTTCTGCGCGTTGGATGACTATTTTTATTTGTGATATTTAGGTTTTTGTTTGATTTGTCTGTTTTTTTAAATAAAGTTTATCCTTCGTTTTAATTCGCATCAAATTTTATCACCATCCAAAGCGCAAGTAGAGAAATATAAGAGCAATAACAAAAACAAAAAGATGCGCCTAAATTCCAATTTCAACTCACTGCCTAATTAATTATTTATATCTAAAATCATCATAAATGATATGATAGCTCTACAATATATCATACAAAACTCATTGGTTAGGCTGATCCACCCACGCCTTTCGAGTGACACCTGATACTTTTAAACTAGCCGGATAAATCACTGATAGCGCTACCTACCTGCCGTGAACTACGACCACGGTGACATCATCACGCTATCGTGATTTAGGGGTCCGTAGAAAAATATATTGACTAAAAAATATGAGGGTTTAGACGCGTTTCAATTCTGCATGTGCATGTTAATAATGGGTGAAACAGTAACTATGAATGCAGCTTAAACTAGGCCTTGTTAGCGGAATGTAAAATCATAGGCTCGAGATTGCTAATTGATGTAATTTGTTTCAACAGTTACACGGTAGCACAGTATATACAAAATGGTAGGACGAAAGTAAGAGTTTTTTTTTTAAAACCTTTGTTCCAACACAGAAAATATAGAAAAAACCATCAATACTTGTGTTGCTAGCAACAGGTTTAAAACATATCAGATTGTATTCAGAAGTTTAGAATGCAATATTCTTTATAGCCGTTTTATGTAGGTCTAAAGGGTGAAATTCGTATTGATAATATTTCGATGTTACGGAACTCATAAAGTTAATTCAACTCTCGCTTGACCTGTTTTAGTTTTAAATCTATTTTCATCTAGATGTAGAATAACAGCGTTTTCTGATGTCATCGTAGACACGATTGTGTGCGACACGCGTTACGATAGATTTTCAAAAATACGTTCGAAAATATGATAATTTTCGAAATATATCGAATGTTAATAATAGGAAACTAATTAATTTGGTCCTTAAAAGATAATAAGCCTTGTAACGATGCGCTTGCATCGTTCCTCATTTCTCCATACTAATTTATTTCAAAACCATCCTTTTCCACATTTTCATTTAAAAATCATTTCATTTCGAAACATATTTCGAATCATCTTTTTTTCCGCATTATTTACACCTCATCTCATCACATTGCATTTTCCTCTCGAAGAAGCAACAGCTCCACTTCTTTTTGTGTATTTTTAATTACATAACTACCTATAACTTCAGTTATAATCATTGGATAATATGTGTGAAAATCAGTATTAAAATAAAAATAGTTCTCTGAAGTCTCGGATTTGAGCAGTTTTACTGAAGACACCACCACAACACTCCTATTCACCTACTTCGTGTGGCAGGGCCCCCATATATTAGTCTCATGCCGAGATAGCCGAGCTGGGGAGCCCGCCACAGCCTTTATTAAATGCCTTGCAGACGAAATACGCCATTTTAGCGGAATTGGAATGAAAGCAGCAACAAAATTGATTGTATTTTAAGAATCTATATAGTACATCGTGCACTGAATAACTAATTTCATGCATGTGGCTCAGCATAAAGTTTTGTTTCTCTATTGATACTTGAAAATAATGATATGATATTAATTTTTCGTATCCATTCCGCTGCCGAGCTAATTGTAGTAAAAGCTTTTGCATTATTAAATTTTATCAAACCTAAGAGGCTAAATATTATGAATACTACGCAACCTCTTGTCAGTCGGCT
The DNA here is from genome assembly GCA_947363495.1 of Euzophera pinguis. NCBI lineage: Eukaryota > Metazoa > Arthropoda > Insecta > Lepidoptera > Pyralidae > Euzophera > Euzophera pinguis. The sequence goes on from OX376163.1 coordinate 15,524,172, forward strand.
CGTTGGAGGGAATAATGAACAGAGGAGATCTCTTGTGTCGGAGACCGAAATCCTCTTTGGGTCGCTGAGCCATCGCAGTAAGTAAATAATATATGTAAAGAGTTATAAGCACAGTAACTTACCCCATTTATAAGGGTGAAAGCCCAAAGGGTGTGCAAACAGTAATCAAGTGTTGACAACCGCTTGACCCCTAACTGGGTCACTTCCTCTGGTCAAGTAGACTGCACACGGAGTTTACTTCTGTCGTAAATCTTCTTTGACATGATTAAGATTTAAAATTAAAAAAACTTCTGGTAGCTACCATGATGATGAGCTTAATTGTCTCTGTGGTCTGGTGGTCAACACGTTTGCCTGAAGAGCAAGAGATTCTGGGTTCATATCCCGCGGGAAGCCTAGGTACCTACTTTATTTAGTTTGTTCTAGTTTTGTTAGGACATTGCAGGCATTATTTTGATTATAAAGATGTTTCTGTGCTTCGGAAGGCAAGTTAAGCTGTTGGTCCCGGCTGCCATTTCGTAGTCGTTAAAAGAACCACGTCAGAAGCCGAGAGGCGATTCCGAACAACTCTGATACCAGGGTGTATATGGTCGACAATGTATCCTACACGAAATGATGATGATGAATAACCACTAAATCTAAGAGTGCGGTCTTAGACTAAGGCGTACCCTGGGCCTTAAAAATTAAGGCGTACGAACATGTCAAAAAGTTTTAAAGAAATATTTCTCAAAATGCTTGAAGTACGTTTTTATCGATAAAATAACAACCAAACTCGATTACGATTACCAACAAAAAGTCCAATTCATTAGAGTATTTTCGAACAAAACATCGTCGTAAATTAATTTAATACTTGAAATCTATAAAAAATAAACCAAATTGCTCATGAAACGAGCTTACGAAGCCTTCGATCGACCCTGCGATGTCGTGACCAAACTAAATTTGTTTAATTTAATAACTAAGAGTGAGGTGAAGTGTGAATTGATTTGACACTTATTGGTTCTGTATAAATATTATTTTGAAACTAACACAAACTGTACTTAAGACTCAGTTTGAGATAATCAACAGATTTATTAAGGTAGCGTGGCGTGTCTAGAAAATTGAGATTGTCATACTTTATATCTTATTTATAGTAAAAAAGTAGTAAACACACTTCTTAATGGAAGATATTTAATATAGGACGCTGTTAATTTTAATTAAGTAATAACACTAATGTATATTTTAAAACAGAAATCAATTATTTATTTCACCTTTATACAAATTAAAAGTTTTTTTAAGACAGGTAGGACCTTTTGTAAGGAGTAGTCCGCCTGGGGAAGTACCTCCACCCTACAGAAGACCGCAGCCAAATAACACTGTGATGCAGTGTTGTGTTCCTGCTGGTGAGTAGGGTCGCCAGGCTCCAGAGGGGTCGCTGTGCTGATAGCGGACAGGTCGGCGATGCGCTCGTGACATCTCCGGTGTTGTAGGCGTTCATAGGCTAAGGTAACCACTTACCATCAGGTGGGCCGTACGCCTGTTTGCCTACTTTACTATAATTACTTATATAAACTTATTTCTCATTCCCGGCATTAAATCAAAAAAGTATTTTAAAAAGTATGACACCCAATATTGGTGAGACGAATGAAAACCGATTGCGTCCAATAACCGGTTTTTCGTGAGATAAACTTTTCAAAAAAGGGTCTTAAAAAACAACAAAGTGAGAGTAAATTTTGTAAACTGTCAAATAAACGTTTTTCGTTCTTTCATCTTTCGTGAAGAATTTTTATTACAAGACGGAACCCTAAATCTTATTATACTAAAGTGTTCAAATCGTTCAAATTAACTCGTCTGTCACTATCTGTCAGGAATTTTGACACGTCGTGTCAACATGCCCCGCCATGACTGACAAAACCTCCGTGTAAAGGCTTGCATACACTACGCTATGTTGTGATTTATGTTCGGATAAGATCTACTTTTAGTGATGTATCTGGCAGTAAGCTGATTGTTATGTTTGTTTGCGTATTTTGTAAATAAATAATACAAGAAGACTTCGGCCACGGATACCGCGCGGTGCGCGCCCACTAACCAGGCCATAGTACTCTTTGACGCCTTGATTGCTCATTTGCCAAACGTAGATATTTTTTATGATAAGCTGAAATCCTTTGTCCATTCATGTATAATGTATGTGTCTCATAAACCTGTGTAATTTGTCCTGTCCTAACTCACAGCACGCATTGGGAAACTGTAAGTGCTGTCAGTGTTTGTAAAAAATAAATAAAATAAAAGATAGACTATTCCCTGTTAATATCGGTTGCTTCGCGTTTAGATTTTCTTAACTGACGTCATCTGCCTTTGATAAGGTATACTCGTGTATAAATACAAAATTTCGTTTAGATGTTATTAGGTAGTTATCCAATATTATTATTTTATAAATCTAATCTGATGTAATTTTATCGATATGCGTTTAATTTTTATAGAGAAAATCTATTTTTTAATTTAGTATAATAAGTAATAATGAAGAAACATAGTTTACCTTATGATTTCTACTCGACGCAAGTTACAAGCTCCATTTATAAAAATCTAATTTAATCGCATCTTGAGATTTCTGAGTAATGTTTTTCCTTGATACATTTAACAAAAAAATATACCTCGTATTTACTTACTATGCTAACGAACACTTAATACTATAGGTACTTATTAGGTGGATTAAAATGTAACGGAAGTATAAAACAATGATATATATATCTCTAATAAATTAATTGCAATGTATTGTATAGATTATATAAAAATGACAATATGTTTTTGCATGCCTATGATTAGGTTAGAAGTGAGAAACAGTATAAATATTATGTACCACCATGTTTTACCACTTTTAATGCAAATTTTCTATAAAATTAACTCTAGTCTAAATTTGTTCATATCATATCCAGTAGGACAATTCTAGACAAACGTCTCTTCCCAAAAAGTTCTACCACTATAATCTAATTCGGCAGTTAGGTTCAGGTAGGTCTATTCTGGGGGAACTCCCTGGTAGTCGGGGTCTTATTAGCTGTCGGCCAATTTCTGCCAACAGCCCACTCCACCGCCGTCTATGATGAGACGGCGAATGGATGTGGGTCTGGGGGACGGGCGTGGTCCATTTATGGGCCACTGCCCGATTTGGGGGGGTGGCCGAAAGGCCAATTGAGGGGGCCGCAAGGCCATGGCTGGAGGGCGTCGTGGTAGAATGCTAACGCGACCCCATGGCGCCCTCAACAGCCGGTGCGGAAACGCCGGAGGGGTTTTAGTGGGTAGTCTGGGCCGATTAGCGGCCCAGGAGTCCCACACTTTGTGCGCAAATGCATTTCCCCTCCGTTAACAAAAAAAAAAAAAAAAAAAAAAGGTCTATTCTGGGGCTAGTGTATACTGCCTTTTGAGTGTTGCATTTCAAAGCTGCATGGCGACAGTCCGTTAAATCATATTTCCATATCTATATATTTATTACAGGACCGTTCAAAATGACGCGAATCTCTGAAATAACTTTGATGAAATCTGTATGAAATTGATTATAGTTGAAGACCAGGGATTTGTGACGCAGGCGAAGTAGCGGGTAATATAGATAGTTATCAATACCTTTGTTACTTTATGAAGACAATCAAGTCGATTGCTATATCAAAGACAGGTGACTTGAGTTGATAGACGACCTCTGTTCCATAGAGTCTAATATGTGAGAGTATCCGTGTCTTGTGTCTATTAAGATAAAGATCTATGGCACCGAAAATCAAACTACAAACACGATGATCCAATCCAATGATCCGGGGTCTTCATACGTCTTTGTGTGACCTCTGACGGATCATAGCTAGATGGCTGATGACGTCACGTGCGCACGATCCGATCCGTATGTAAGAGTGTGTATACACTGGAATATGCGTGTGTGTTGCGTAATAAATTTATTTTTGTTGTTTTTTTCACCTGAGATTACAAGGTCTATTGACCCTGCAGGCTTTTGAACTTATTTGTCGTATAGCACTTTTGTTCACTGTGCATGCCTATATCTACAACCTAAAATATATAAGACTTAGCTTTAAGTTCCCCTATTGTGATGTACAATTGTATTTTGTACATTAAAGTTTAAATGAATTAATAAAATAAAATTCAAATATACCACAGCTTCTTAAATTTTTTGTATGAGAGATTTTCGAAATCGCCTTTTAGTCAGACTTATTTTCTGTCTTATTTGATACTTAATTCAGGAATAGAGTAAGTATATTCTAAATTCTAGAAGAGAGAGTTTCATGACCCTTAAACAAAGAACATTTGTAAAAGTAGTCGCGTATAAAATGTGTGTGTGTGTTTAAAACGACTCACAAACCACACAAAGGTTATAAACAAGCGAACCCGGTAAATTAACTAGTCTCATTTGCATAGCATATTTGTGAACGGAGTGAGAGCTACATGCTAAGAGTAATTGGAAGCTTTTAGAGCGCGTATTTTTCTTTCTAAAACAAACAAACATAATGTCGGTTAAACATTGTAATATTCAAATACTGAAGGACTATTTTGTTATTATTATTTAGATTTAATAGTTCCTGAAACATTAATGTTCTTAAAATTGATGTAAATGCATTCATACAATAGGACACACCTCAGGGTTTTATATATGTTACAAGGACAAAATATTTTTTGTAAATTAGATTGTAAAATAAAAAAAACGATCTCTAAAATTTGCCTTATCAACCTAAAACAATGCTTTTTGTTGCAAATCACTATGCAGTGTTTTGTAAACAACTCTTCTACCAATGTTTTTTGAAGTGCATTTTAGTGATGGTTAACTCGAGTACCTAACTCGAGTCAACTCGAGTTAGGCGTAACTCGAATCAACTCGAGTTCAATTCTCTCTAACTCGAGTTCGAAAACCGAATGGAACCGATATGGAGCGAAGTTTTCCGATCATTTGAGTGAGGCTATATTCATTTCGTTCACTGATATTCATTCATTCATAACAAACAAACAAGTGTCATTAAATGCAGATTTGAGGTTATCTTTAAAGTGCCGGTATGTTATGTTTTTGAAAAATGCCGGGTCCTAAAAGAAAATCTTTAGTTTGGGATGTATTCGAATCGCCGTCAGTGAGTGGACGTGTTAGGTGTAAACAGTGTTCAGATTCATTCAAATATAGTGGAAATACGACCACATTATTAAACCACATTAAAAAGAAGCATCCTACCACTGTTGTCATCGAGGAATGTCAGAGTTCATCATCAACAAATGAAAGTACTTCGATCGATTCATCTTCATCGCAGTTACTGATATCGACAACCACATTGAATGTTGAGCCTAAGCCTCCTCAAAAAAGGTTAAGGCACATCCACCAAACCCGTCTTACTGTGCCAAAAAAAATTACGCAAAATTCTGGTGATAACGCTTTAATTAATCTGATAGTTAAAGATTTACATAACATAACTTATGTTATGCCAAGCTGAGGAGAAATAATTTTGAAAAAACTCAAAAAAACATTTACTTGTCCATCCAGTTAACTCGAGTTACGTAACTCGAGTTCAACCCGAGTTACGGGGATTTTAACTCGGGTTAAATCGAGTTTTGTTTTTTCCGAGTTGGCACATCACTAGACTGCATTTATTTTTCAATTTAAATTGTGTTTTTTTTATTTACATACTACTCGTAAGTTTTGTTTTATATGATTGTTGAATAGTTGGAAAAAATTGCATTATTTAATTAATTCTTTTTAATTTTATTTGCAATTTTATTACTGCTCAAGGTTAACTCAATATGTTTTCCAAACAAACACTTGATTGCGCGCTCTACAGGAGACTTGAAAGTTATGTTTACTCTGTGGCTACAACAAACATTTGATTAGAACTTGACCGCCGCAATAAAATATTATCTATGTAAATCGCATTGTGAAACTAGCTCCTCTTTATGTCTGTCTGTATTTAGTTCCATACATTTTTTGAATATTTTAGTTTTTATTATGCACTTTTGACATTCGCATTTAAAGTTTTTATGTGAAGTTGATTATTTAAGATTTGAATGCGAATTTATCGAGTGGATTTTGAGGATTTTTTTTAGAAAACGTGAGGCCGAAAGGTGGTTTCGGAAAATAGTGACACTAGGTCGTACAGGGTCGATTAAACACATCTTAATATCTTAACAAACTCTAAGGCGTTGATAACTTCTCGACCAAATAGGGAACTCGCGTAAGCTGCACGGTTCTGACTAATCACAAGCAAACTTGCTAAGTGTGGACTACATTTCACACATAGCAAGTCATAGTAAGGATTTTAAATTGGAATAGGTGCAGATGTGCTGGCTTACTAAGATCATGCTCCGTTTACACTACTTGCAGTGCAAGTTGACTAGCGTCATAATTTTATGATAGCTTTATGGATGGGAGATTAATGTAAGATTCGTTTTTATAGGTAACTATTTGACGTTTGTTGCGACGATGAGGACTAATATAATTATGTCATTTTCGGTATTTCCAAGAATTTTTTTTTTACAAATTTCGTACGCTACACATGCACCTAATTTATCATACATTATTAAAATATATTATAACAATAAGTCTTAATCTATATGGGTTGACTTCTCACCAAATTTTTACTGTGTTTAGAGCGTGACAGGTCTACTGTCTACGTATATAATAGAAAAAAAGTAGTAAAATCGAGAATGAAACAAACCCTCGACACAAATGTTTATCAGCTGATCGCAAGAGTTGTATCTGTAGTCATTTTTTTATCCACCTCGATAAAATATATTATATCTCTCATTTTTCATATGAAAAATTGTTGGAATTCTAAAAGTCATCCTGAACCTAAATGAAGCACTCAACGCGCCCGTGACATCTCCTGTATTGCAGGCGTTCATAGGCCACGGTAACCACTTACCATCAGGTGGGCCGTACGTCAGTTTGCCTACTTAGATGTATAAAAAAAAATATCTACTTAGTCATTTAAATATTAAATCCAAACGAGGCACAATGAGCCCAGTTTTGCAATTATCTCTAGCGTACTGTTAAGCAATAGTATGTGTAGTGTAACTGGTGATTCCTAGAAATTATGGTGACTTGTGTCATTTGCAACTTGGCCATTCTACTTTTTCACCAAATGCCTCAGACTTGTTCTTTATTTAAATTCTTTTTAAATAAGGCCTTTTCTACACGGAGGTCTTCGTCAAGTGATTTATAAACTTATTGATTGTAAATTAAAATTTTTATTGACATGTCTAGCTTTTTTTTTTTCTTCGACATTTTTTTTTTTTTTTTTGTGAAGTATTATTTATATACGGACGCCGCCAAATCTAGGACCATGGCTTACAGCGTACCCTAGGCTACTAAGCGTAAGCTGACGACGCAACTAGGAATACACGCTAGGATGATTATGATAATTTATATACATATATGGAAGAAAAAAATTCATTGCCAAATAGAAATTACAATGTGAATTATGACTGCATTTGTTAACCAGGATTTGTAGTATTTCATGGTACACAGTTTTAAAAGAAACTGATATTGTGGGGTTAACTTCAAATTTTAGTTACATGTAGTAAATAGCAAATTAAGAAACATTCCTTTTACCTAGTTAATTTTTTTGACATCAAATTAAACGTTTTTATCGATTTTACGGTTATTACTTTAGTTTTAAATTTTAAGTTTTTAGATAAGAAAAAATATTTTTTTTTTAATTTAATTTTTCTACGAGATAAAGAACTGTTATAGTTATAATATATAATAATAGAAACAATAAATAGTATCTTAAAAATATTCTCACAAAACAAATATTCCGCCCACTTCTCTTGCTTTACATTTAAATTCCTTTGAATATAAATATGTCAACAGCTGATAATTCCGTTGCTACACACAAACACGAGACAAATCAATCGTATCAATGGAGTCGTATTTAAAATTCAAACAAATACAACTAATTAAGGAAACGCCGTATACAAGATAAAATTTTGGTATAAATCAATTCAAAAAAAACTCCTTATAGACGACGTGTGCGTATACCACGGTAACGGGTCTTTTGGGGGCCAGTTTCGAAATTTTGAATGAGAAAACCCCGTTTGGATTTTCAACTTTACACGTATTTTTTTATATTAACATGTTGTTAAATTTAAGAAAAATATAGTGTTAAAAGTTCAAATGAATAATAAAAATTTATTGATTTTGTTATTCACAAGTGACCATGTACAGTGTATACCTTTGTCTCTTTCACTCATAGTATGATAATTAAAATAAATGAAAAACTAATTTCAAATTTTTAAGATAATATTGATGTAAAACACTTATAGAAAATACCATAAACTATTTAGTTGATGTTATTTTCTTAAGGTTCAAGTCATCTCTATAATTATATAAAATCTAAATTATCTGTGTCATGAAAGCATTAATAAAAATCAAATTTTCGTGTTTGTCATAAATTAAGAATCGAATTAAAATAATTTCTAACTACGTAATTAGTATTGTTAAAAAATGTTATCAAATTTCTTTAAATAAATAATCAAATTTTTTTTTTATAATATATTGCAATGAAAAAAAATTTTTTTTTTTTTTAATCTACGGAACCTTTACACCCAATTTATATTAAACAACATTGACAACGTTAAGCAAAGAACATAAAAAGTGTGGAAATAAATCTATTTAACAAAACTGTCTCATTTAGAGAGCTTGCGGCTGTCGACATATCTCACGAAATAGGGCACTAAGGGGTCACCAGAGACTGGAATTCGAAGAGAAGGCTTAGATAATGTTATTTTGTGACATCATTTATGTGAGTGTATAATGTTATGTTTATTCATTCACAAGCTGGTTCCCGCAGCTCCGCCTGCGTAAAAAAGTAGCCTATGTTTGACACCGGGTCTTTAGCTATATTCATAAATTTCATCAAAACCTGTTCAGTCAAACCGCACGGTTTGGCCGTGAAAGCAAAGACAGACTTTCGCACGTATAGTATTATCAAGTCGGTTACGTGGCCAATTGACCTTGCACACCCTAGTGTCAGCGAGTGGTGAATGAATGAATAATGTTTAATACCTATAGAGCGGAGATGATGCGAAAATAAGGGCGATCAGATGGTCTGACAAAGGTCGCAAGAAAACGCTTTACCCAGGCCGCTTCCAACCGGTCATTTTGTTTACTACGTCCAGCAGTGGACTGACTGCGGCTGAAATGGTAATGATGATGAGAACCACGTCAGAAACCGAAAGGCGGTTTCGAAAAACTTTTACATCAGGGTATACATGGTCGATTGATCATGTAACCCACACGATATGATGACGATTTGTGTGAGTGTGTAATATTATGTGTTTATTATAGAGTGAGGAACCGATGACAGATAGGACAGAGAGATTCTCGTATTAGACTTCCACCGAACGCCGAACAGGTAGTCAGATGACCTGAAGTTCGCAAGCAAACACTAGATGCAAGTTTCTAATCGGCCATTTTGGAAAACTTTGGGGATCTATATTCAGCAATGGACTGACTGCGGCTAAACTTATGATTTGAGTAAGGGCCGGCCTCGGAGAACATACTGCGACCAAATCGCAAACATATTAAAAAAGGGAGATGTCAGGAGTACCCGTAATCGACGAGCGTGTACGACGAAAATGATGAGCGTATAAGGAGCGAGGGAAGTCTGTAACGATCGTAGCAAATGAAAATCCGTAGTTTCTGCCAACCCCTAAGGGAAAAAGGCGTGATGGTATGTATGTATGTTTGCATCAAATACAGCGTGTATTATTTTTACGGAACAAATTATGAGACTATTTCTCTGCCATACGCGGATCTATACTTACATTGAAAAACACGTCTTTTTTTAATAGTTCGATGAAGCCTGACCATATATAGTACAGCATTACTGATTGACAAATTGTTGTATTGCATGAGCGGGCAGCATAGTAATTGTCACAATTATAAATTATCCAAACAGGGTCTCGGGTGCTATTTTTGAAAAGTGTTACTCATGCGAATACGGTGAGTATCGAACGATTTCCGTTCGATACAGAATGATGTTTATTCTTCACGTCCAAAAGTACATTATTTATACCAAATTTTAACAAAATCCGTTCAGCGGTTTGGCCATGAAAGCTAACAAGGCAGGTAGACAGATTTCGCATTTTTATAATTAAATTACACATTATTATTTTTTTATGTTATTCATTTAATTAATCCTTGTGACAATTTAAATTTGACATTAAATTTTGTATTTTGCTTTCATGTAAACATTTAATTTAATTGTACCAATGTTATAATTTCAACACTTATCCTCTTAGAGACTTCGCAACACTCAATCTGGATACATGTACTTACAAAAATTGTCCTCACTCCATCTATTCATATAATGTGCAGTTAAGCGAGAAATTAAAAAAAATATATATGGATAATATATGAGTCAAACGATTTTCATTCGACATATGAACCATAAATTTCGAAAATAGAGCTCCTGTCTCGCTTGCTATTGACAGACTTTAGATAACAATTACGAGTCTAAAATAGTCGACTTTATTTTTGTACTTTACTTTGACTGGATCAGTAAAAGTACATACATACATACATGCCATCACGCCTTTTTCCCGTAGGGGTAGGCAGAGACTACGGATTTCCATTTGCTACGATCCTTACAGACTTCCCTCGCTTCTTCTACGCTCATCACTCTCGTCATACACGCTCGTCGATTACGGGTACTCCTGACATCTTCCTTTTTTAATATGTCTGCGATTTGGTTACAGTATGTTCTCCGAGGCCGGCCCTTACCGACTTTTCCTGTCACCTTTGATTTGTAAATACCTTTCGTAAGTCTCCTTTCATCCATCCTTTCTACATGCCCAAACCATCTTAACATGCCTTTTTCTATTTTTGTCACTACATCCTCATTCACACACCATCAGTAAAAGTCATTTCAAGAATTTCGTTTTTAGTAGTATTCCTACACTAGTCCCAATTACTTTTTCAATCAGCGATTTAGAATTTCACTTTTAAGGCCAGCAAAGTAAGTTATTAACATCTTAGTATTCTAACATCGTCTCTCTTCCTAATACGCGACAGTTTAATAACTATAATTTTGTACGGTTACCCTATACCTTATACATCAAGTGACGTATCATAAAAAGATTTTGTATAGAGCTAAGTGTCCTAAGGCATCCTACACACGCGGTGGCTTCTTAGCAATTTATTAATCTGCGTGTTATGAGTTATTGCAGCAAAAAGTACAGCTCCTTTTGCTTTTAAAAGACTTATAAATTATGTATAGGTTGCTTAGAAATGATTTATTTGTTTCGATTAATTGGCGTAAAAAGTTTGTGCAATTATTGACACCTAGCTTTCGTAAAGGAACTGACTTAAGTATGATTGTTTGAATAAACATTTGGTATAAATAACGTAAGGTCAATCATCCATTATGGTTCTGATGTAAAATTTCTTTTAACACAACAATAAAAAAAAACATCTCTCTCATTTCATCGATTTTTTGGCTGCTTTTGGTTTTTGAATATCCTCTTAACCTAATCTTTCGCATTCTTTGTTGTGAGACGAATTGTAGACATTTGTTAATGTTTTTATACTAAAACTAGCTGTTTCCTGCAGCTCCGCCTGCGGTATATAGCCTATGTTACTGAGGGTGAATGTAGCTATCCAATGGTGAAAGAATTTTTGAAATCGGCACAGTAGTTTTTGAGTTTATTCATTACAAACATACACACAAAAATACAAATCTTTCCTCTTTATAATATTAGTGTAGATGTAGAAGTGGAGATAATCTTTCGCATCCTTTGTTGTGAGACGAATTGCACACATTTGTTAATGTTTTTATACAAATATAATGTATCTTATATGATACATCATACCTATATATGTAACATTATAATGTATCAAATAGGATACAATACATATCCAGTACTGTGACTTCAAGCCACAAATCCTATTGTATGTTTCACTAATACCGAGCCTCTTATAACTCAAGATTTTACACCTAAACCACGTGCAATTTCTACAAGTAGTAATTATATCTACGAATTATGTGACCATTTATTTTGTGCGCTTTGTTACGAGTGCGGTTTTGTAAGTCATGAGAGGAAGCGAAATGAATAAATATATTAAGCACTATGCAAATGGATTAGCTTGCCAATGAAACATGAAAATTCTTGTTGGTGGAGAGTAACTCGAAGATCTGAGCCACATATACTTTGAAGAACTTTTTGAACTGGCAATCGAGTAAAGCTGAGCTGATGGTTAACCACCAGAAGAACTCAGAGTTACCATATCTCATAAGAAATAAATAGATATAGTTGTACTTAAATTATATAGCAAGAAAAAATAAATTTGGAACATCTTTAGAACAGTGCCGTAGGCGATATGTTTACTTTTCCTTTTTTTTTTTTGGTTGACTGGGAACTCTTCCAGTCAGGGATAAGAATCAGGGATAAGTCCACCTTATGTTGTGTTCTATTTTGTTGTACAATAAAGTTTATACTGAAATTTTTAATTAAACTTTTATAATCGCTACCGCTTTGCACTTGCACATACATAACCCGAACGTAGAAAGTTTCGAAAACTAAAGTTTTTACAGCGGGGTGCGCCTGCGGTCAGCTCACACAGCCGATGGCATTTTCACCTTTTGTGCTTCACTGTACCAGCCATTTCGTTTTATTGCTTGTCGCCTTGACTGTACGCTGTTACTCCACTGTTTAGGTTTAGTATCTTTTGTATAGCTAGTTTCTGTTTTGTATAGTATTGCGGATAAAAACCGACGGAGAAATGATGCCGCTTGTTTTACGACTTTACTGAGTTTTGATGAATGAACTATGAAATTTGGTATCTCATTCATTCGAATAGGTACATTAATTATGAACACAATACGAGTTTAACTGAAGGTAAAGTAAATAAAGTAGTTATAAAGGTAAAAACTCATTAATGTACTTCAGAAAATACTTAAATAAAATATTGTTTGTGAAAAGATGTACGGTACAGGAACTTAGAGAAAAGCATTGAGAATTATTAAAAAGTACTAATTATTCCTTATGTTACATTAATTTAAACTATTTTTATACCTTTTTTGTTATAAAAAAATAGATAATAAACACGATAAAAACCATTTTAAAATAGTTTAATTTAAAAAAAAGTATGTTACGGTCAATGTGTACCTGCTTGTGAGAAAATTGTATGCGGGATACATCTTTTAATTACAGACATAAACGAACACGGTGATGTTTTTGGAATTTTTATTTATTTTCTATTCAAAGCTGGTTATTCCCACAACCAGACAAACAGATGATTGGTTATCAACGACAATCGAAGCCTTTTTTTTTTTTTTTTTGATTTCGCAGGGAAATGCTTTTACGCACAGAGTGTGGGACTCCTGGGCCGCTAGCCGGCCCAGACTACTAAACCCCTGCGGGTGCCGTCGGCCGCATTGCAGGGAGGCGCCTCGGATCTGACTAGCACAAGACGCCTCTGCGACTGGCCGGTTTCTCACCAGAAACCGGACTCACCACTCTCAGAGGCCCTCCGACACCTGGAGGACCTCTGCCACCCGGATCGGGTCCGCGAGGGGATCGTCCTCGCGGTCCCTTTCCTCGGCCTCCCTCTGCGACATGACGGCCTCGCAGAAGGAGGCCATTGCATTCCAGGCGCTGTCGCTCTCGAGCATCGCGTTGACGACACTCGGGAGCGACAGGTCCGTCCAAGACAATCGAAGCCTAGCTCAATCCATACTAATATTACAAATGTGAAAATCTGTCTGTCTGTCTTTCTGTCTGTCTGTTACGCTTTCATGGCCCAACCGCTGAACGGATTTTGATAAAATTTTGGTATGTATATTGTTGAAGACCCGGGCCCAAACATAGGCTACTTATTGACGCAGGCGGAGTTGGGGGAAACAGCTAGTATATAAATATGTACGTTATATATAAACATCATCCTGATTCCCGTTGAAACGGTACGAAGATTACATGAAGATGAATAGCCCTGTTTTGTATGCTATAATGTTATTAACACCTCGAATGCATTGTTGATAAACTTAATAAGGAAATATCAAAGTTGTAAAGTAATGACTTTGGATTTATTATCATGGTCTAACGTACAGGAAAAAAAGAAGTTTTAAACCTTTTCCTTTTTTTTTTTTGGTTGACTGGGAACTCTTCCAGTCAGGGATAAGAATCAGGGATAAGTCCACCTTATGTTGTGTTCTATTTTGTTGTACAATAAAGTTTATACTGAAATTTTTAATTAAACTTTTATAATCGCTACCGCTTTGCACTTGCACATACATAACCCGAACGTAGAAAGTTTCGAAAACTAAAGTTTTTACAGCGGGGTGCGCCTGCGGTCAGCTCACACAGCCGATGGCATTTTCACCTTTTGTGCTTCACTGTACCAGCCATTTCGTTTTATTGCTTGTCGCCTTGACTGTACGCTGTTACTCCACTGTTTAGGTTTAGTATCTTTTGTATAGCTAGTTTCTGTTTTGTATAGTATTGCGGATAAAAACCGACGGAGAAATGATGCCGCTTGTTTTACGACTTTACTGAGTTTTGATGAATGAACTATGAAATTTGGTATCTCATTCATTCGAATAGGTACATTAATTATGAACACAATACGAGTTTAACTGAAGGTAAAGTAAATAAAGTAGTTATAAAGGTAAAAACTCATTAATGTACTTCAGAAAATACTTAAATAAAATATTGTTTGTGAAAAGATGTACGGTACAGGAACTTAGAGAAAAGCATTGAGAATTATTAAAAAGTACTAATTATTCCTTATGTTACATTAATTTAAACTATTTTTATACCTTTTTTGTTATAAAAAAATAGATAATAAACACGATAAAAACCATTTTAAAATAGTTTAATTTAAAAAAAAGTATGTTACGGTCAATGTGTACCTGCTTGTGAGAAAATTGTATGCGGGATACATCTTTTAATTACAGACATAAACGAACACGGTGATGTTTTTGGAATTTTTATTTATTTTCTATTCAAAGCTGGTTATTCCCACAACCAGACAAACAGATGATTGGTTATCAACGACAATCGAAGCCTTTTTTTTTTTTTTTTTGATTTCGCAGGGAAATGCTTTTACGCACAGAGTGTGGGACTCCTGGGCCGCTAGCCGGCCCAGACTACTAAACCCCTGCGGGTGCCGTCGGCCGCATTGCAGGGAGGCGCCTCGGATCTGACTAGCACAAGACGCCTCTGCGACTGGCCGGTTTCTCACCAGAAACCGGACTCACCACTCTCAGAGGCCCTCCGACACCTGGAGGACCTCTGCCACCCGGATCGGGTCCGCGAGGGGATCGTCCTCGCGGTCCCTTTCCTCGGCCTCCCTCTGCGACATGACGGCCTCGCAGAAGGAGGCCATTGCATTCCAGGCGCTGTCGCTCTCGAGCATCGCGTTGACGACACTCGGGAGCGACAGGTCCGTCCAAGACAATCGAAGCCTAGCTCAATCCATACTAATATTACAAATGTGAAAATCTGTCTGTCTGTCTTTCTGTCTGTCTGTTACGCTTTCATGGCCCAACCGCTGAACGGATTTTGATAAAATTTTGGTATGTATATTGTTGAAGACCCGGGCCCAAACATAGGCTACTTATTGACGCAGGCGGAGTTGGGGGAAACAGCTAGTATATAAATATGTACGTTATATATAAACATCATCCTGATTCCCGTTGAAACGGTACGAAGATTACATGAAGATGAATAGCCCTGTTTTGTATGCTATAATGTTATTAACACCTCGAATGCATTGTTGATAAACTTAATAAGGAAATATCAAAGTTGTAAAGTAATGACTTTGGATTTATTATCATGGTCTAACGTACAGGAAAAAAAGAAGTTTTAAACCTTCGGATTAAGAAAATTTTTATTTTGTAAAATAATTACGTGTTACGTGAAATTTAATAATGAAAACAGTTAAGTCGTATCAAAAAAGGATGTCAAAGGGCTTGGAGAATATAGATAATAATAAAAATATTCATATTTCGCATATCTCTTACATGTAAAAAATTTGCATAAGTAAATACTCCTCTAGAACAATAAAGTTATTCAAAAAGTAGCATTTTGAGTACCAAAAATAATATAAATAAATGTTTTTGCGATTTTATTTCATTTGTTACACAATCATCTTAAGTGAAGTCTAGTTTTTGAAGCATTTTTTCTCAACTTATTATATAGAAATTTATTCACTTTATCAATTTTATATTACCAGGGGGAAAAAAATACTAAAACTTATTTTATATATTTCCATAATTGCAAACTCATAACCATATATTATTATTATTATTATTTTTCGTTTTTTGGTAACTAGTTGTTGAAAACTAATTTTTGTTCCAGTTTTACTTTTTTTTTTATACGAATGAATAGGCAAACAGGCGTACGGCGCACCTGATGGTAAGTGATTACCATAGCCTATGAACGCCTGCAACACCGGAGATGTCACGAGCGCATTGCCGACCCTGAAGGAATTTTTTCACGCCCTCTTTGAAGGATGTTATAGTCACTAGGGAAAACCATGGCAGGGAGTTCATTCCTTAATCGCATTTTATTTTATTTTTTCTATCTCAAGAAGACTTACAACTATTCTTGTTATTTTCGTAACTAAAGTTCCGTAACCAATGAAAGAAGATTCTTTTTCAATATTTTGTAACCAGTTGTTAGGGAAAGAAATTTCAAACATTAGTACCAGTTATGGTACACGAGATATAACCCCATAATGATGGACAGACAGACAGACTAACGATAACAGTCAGCGCCTTTTGGACATGGGACCCTAAAAAACTAGTTACAGCTCTGTTCTGTTCAAATCAATACCGCCATATACTGTTTTTTTTTTGTAATTCCCTAGAATTTATCTTGTAAGGTGTAAGGCAACTCTTATGTGTAGAAAACATAGTGTCAATTTATTTTATGAGTGTGTATGACGAGAGTGATCAACGTAGAGAAAGCGAGGGTGTTAGGATCGTAGCAAATGGAAATCCATAGTCTCTGCCTACGTGAAACAGGTGTGATGATATGTCTGTGAATGTTTCTTTTATAAATACTGTGACATCACTATAATTTTATTCCTTTAAAAATTTTGATTAGCATTGTCATTAGTAAAGTGGAAACAACAAAACATAGTATGCTTCCGGTGGGAATCGAACCTTCGACCTTCGGGTCTAAGGCAAATGTCTTAAAACATGGAAACAGTTTTAGTCAATAAGTCAGTGCATTAAGGTATGGTTTGATTCCAACCTGGTTGATGTCTTTTCCTTATCGTTGTGGTTTGAACTGTAATTATCGCTTTACTCCATACTAGCTGTTTACCGAAACTCCGCCTGCGTGAAAAAGTAGCCTATATTTGACTCCGGGTCTTCAACTTAATACCCACTAAATTTCATCAAAATCCGTTCAGCGGTTTGGCCGTGAAAACGTAACAGACAGGCAGACTTTAGGACTTATTAAATTAGTACGGAAGTATGGACAATAAATAAATTCATTAGAATTTGGATTTCATATAGTTTTAATTAATCACTTTTTGGGCTCAATGAATTCTGGATTAAGAATAGGTTTTTCTCTCCTCCATTTTACTGAAAGTTCTGAGACTTAGTAAAGTCGAAGAAACTACTAAATGTCAACCAAAGATGTGTTTTATCTATACCTTGTTGCCAAAAGTTCCTCGAAATCGCTAAGTGCAGTTTTTCCACCACTTCACTTAGCCTGACTTTTCTGACTCGTGACTTCAGACTTGCTTGACTAAACCACTTAATTTAAAAATGTTACTTGTTACTGGCTAAATACGAAAGTAAGAGCCATATTGAAAAAAAAGAACAATTTTATTTGGTAACTGTGCAAGTTCGTTTTATAATTACAATTATATTAATAAAAGTTATCGTGGAATCATGTCAGAGACTGAAAGGCGGTTCAGAAATACTCAAAGACTAAGGTGTCATTTGACCATGTGACCCTGGATATGAGTGAATGACGGAATCTTAGCTTGTTTGAAACATTCTGTGAATTATTATTTGGTCAAGTTTTGATAAGTTGACAGAATTCGTGAACAACTAATTACATATAAAAACATTAATATTATTTTGATATTATCAAGGTCTTCGTAAAACACAAACAATTCGACTATAAAATTTGATTGAGCAATCGCTACGTGGTGTAATCAATCAAAAAATTGATTTTGATGCGTAGATCTGACGTGTGTTATGGATCATATGTTTGTAAATATACAAATCAGTCATAGTTTTAGTCACGTTTTCACTTACTTTTAGGGTTCCGTGATAGAGTTGGAAATTATAATTACTGGAAGACTATCCATACAAATACAACACAATACAAAAACTCTTTATTGCATTACTGTCTGTCTGTCTTTCTGTCTGTCTGTCTTTCTGTCTGTCTGCCAAGCCGCTGAATGGATTTTAATGAAATTTGGTATGAATATAGTTGAAGACCCGGGGTCAAACATAGGCTACTTTTTGACGCAGGCGGAGCTGCGGGAAACAGCTAGTTTCTTATATTTAAAGGTTAATTTAAAATAATTGTTAAAACTAACTTTTAAACTGACGTACTATGCAGTACGTTAGTTTAAAAGTTATTAGTTTTTTTTTTTTTTTGCTGAAATGATTTATATTTTAATTTGATGCTAAGGTAAATTAAGGCATTGGAATTTTTGAAATAAATTCAGCATCCTAAAAAGTTGTCGTGCCTTTTATATCTAAATATTTAATAACTCTTGAATGACTACTAATAATAAAACTAATTTAGTATACTTACAGAAAAATACATCGAAATTGAAAATAAATCCGAAAAAATAAAATTGATTAATTACTAAAACTAAATATACTTTAAACACAATTGTATAACTTGAACGTAAACTATCGATAGGAGTTATGTAATTAAATTACAATCAAAACAAAATCAGCCCAATTATGATACTCCACCTTTTTAGATTTTGGAAATTAACTTGACAATTAATAAAAAATATTTTAAGTAACAAACCTATTGCTTTCATTCCAAAAATTAGAAAAAAATAACACGTGTAGTTACAAGTTAAATTCAACTCGCTCTTGGCCATTTTGATAGTGAAATATGATCACTGAAACAATACAGATCGAAACGATAGCCTTTAAACTCCGATCTTCCATTTTAATTTATTTCTATTTGTAACATTATCGCCGTAACTTCCTGACTGTCATAAATTTATATTTATGTTATACATCATATTGCATTATTCAGGTCATAAATTGTGTAAAGCACATATATTAAATTGTTATATAAAATGTATAATGTAGGAAATTCTATTGTTATATAAGTCAAATTAAATATCAATCAATTTATCGACATGATAAAGGTAAAACGTCACGTAAGTCAATTTATAAAAAAATATATCTTACCTTGAAATTGTCTTAAAAATTGGGACCCGGCCGGACTGCTTTAAACTCAAAAGTTTCATTCACAAAACTAAAATTTTTCGTTTTTCATTTTCGCACAAAAAAATAACTACACAAACTTCTCACTTTAAACACAAAAATAATCCAATAATATAAATCCTTGAACTAAATTAAAAAAAAAAAATACAAATAAAAATCAATGGTAAAATTTGCGTACGCGAATTCGAAAATCGAACGCGATATGCGCACGCGACGATACTCCGTACCTTTTTCGAGGTTCACTCGGATACGGTTCGTATGTGACTGTATACTCATCTTGCACTTCACGATCACCGAAGAAGATACATCTTCTATTTCGCTCGCACCACACAAACTAGCATACTCCCGTCCCTTTCACTTATTATCAGAGGTTAAGCTTCGCACATCAGTCAGTCGACACGCGGACCCCGGGTGGGATAGCCGTGTCGTCAACCTACTTTACACTTTCTCTATTTATGGCCCCATAAAACACGTTATTACTATTACTGATAACTGTTCTAATATTAATTAGTAAATTATTATTAAATGTAAGCTAAAAAAATATGATAATTATCATGTTTTGCGAGAACTAGGTCAAAGGTCGATAATTACGAAATTGGATTAAGATTATCGGTATTTGTCACAGATGTTGTTAGCCAATCAGATGAACGCAAAATGACAAGCAAGCTAGATCACTCGTTTAGATCGGTACAGTTTTGCAGCGATTGGTGTGGCGTACGCAAGCTCCGCCTGTACAGTTAGGGGGCATTGACTGTCCAAAGTGGGGGGTTTGTAGAGCAAAGGGGGGGATGCGTGACATATGGCATATGATACCGGTTAATTAATGTTTGTTTATTATGTTGTTCTGCACGCATTTTTGTATGGATACTTGATTGCTTGTTGTTTGTTCGTAATGATACAAGTGATTTGTTTTTTTTTTATTTCACACCAATTTTGAATAATTTTAGTATTTATTTAAAAAAAAAGAATACTACATAATTAAACTCAAAATGACGTTAGTTTCAATTTAGTTGAAAGAAATCTTATAATATAAAATTATATTTACACATACATATCTGTATTGTTATAAAAATTCTATTAATCATTTTAATTTCATAAATTCTAAGAAAATTATTAATTATAACATTGAAATAATAATAATGATAATAAATATTTGAATAAAATTCATAAATAGGTTCTCATATTACGCAAAATTTGCAAGACCCTTAACTCTCTAATATTAAAGATTTTATTACGCGACCTAAAAGATCTTATCATATGAAGTAAGCTGACTATATTAAAATGTCTATAAAATATTTAATGCATTTAATTAAATAATATAATCACATATGACGTTAACAAATGCATTTTGGTAATATGGACTATTCATACACAGAGTGACTTTATATTAACACAAGCAAAATATTTACGGTATCTTTAAATTATGTGACACTTGAATACTTTCTACGAAAATGGAAAAAAAATTCGACCTGCCATTCAAAATCTATTAGATGGTCAAATGACCTGAAGAAGGTCGCAGGCAAACGCTGGGCGCAGTGCGCTTCTAACCGGCCATTTTTGGAAATAATTAGGAGAGGTCTATGTCCAGCAGTAATCATTCTAAATCTAGCCACTACTACGCATAAACCTATGGAAAAAGGTCGAAATTTTTTTCTTGGTTTTCACTTTTTGAAAATAATTTAGTTTCACGAACAAAACATACTGGAAACATATTACTGCTATTTAAAAATACAACCTGTATAGTTTAGGAAAATCGATTTTGAAATAAGCACTGATGTAGGCGTTTGCACAGGCAAACGGTCAAGCACTTAAACCCCTACACCACTAAAGGAACAGCAAAGTTAAGCTACTCATAGCTATTTATTTTACATAGCAATATTTAATACTTAATACTAAAACACAATTTGTGTTTATATCTAATAGAAATTTCTAGTGGGTGTTGCAACGGAGAAATTTCCATATGACTTTCAAATAAAAATCTAGACCAATATAAATTTTTATTTTGTGCCCTGTATCCATACGGTTATGAATGAAACCAGGATAACGTATAAAGAATAACAAAATAGCTGGTTTACCAACTTTCCTTGTTAAAAAGAATTTGTAGCGCGAAAGTGAGACGGTATTCGCTCTTTTGTAATCAAAAAATCTAATACCATGATTTTCTCAAGCGAACTCTAGAATTGAAAGCATAAGCTGCAGTTAAGAAACACGCTTACATGAATAGAAAACGATTCCAAATTTGCTCAAGAGCCCTATTTTGTGACTCACGCTATGAGTCGAATCATTTTCTTCCGATATAATATGATTTCCAGTCATTTTAAGTGGTGAATCAAACGATATTCATTCAGCTCACCAATTTTGGCCGAGGCATAGTTTTCGAAAATAGAGCTCCAGCATACGCTACTTTTAATAGAGATACAAGTTAATGGACTGATGCCTTTATGAGGGCCATAGGTCAAGTTACTTGATGAGCTAGGTGTAACTGGCACTGTTATTTAGTAATGAGTAATTTAACGAGTTTAACTAGTAATAAAATAGTCGGCTGGTAGTATTTGTCTGTGATTATATTAGGGTAGGTACTTGTAAAAATTAGCAGTATTTACCTATTACTGCCGGACTAGTGGTATTTTTTGGAAAAATGGTCAGTTAATTATTCTGGTTTTATGGTATGGGCGCTGTTTGGTGGGGTAACTCCAGTAATATCCAGTGGTGGACCGCGATCCCATCTGATGTAAAATGCGAGTAAGTTAGCGAGATATCGACTTTTACCCCGTATTGACCGTTTTGTTAATTCACTCGCATTCATCTGAAATTGTGAAGTTCTTACACAATCTATTCTTTTTTGCAGCAGAGGTTACTCTTCAGAGCCTAGAGTACGTTTGAATCATGGTCCAATTACGCGATACTGGACGCCAATCACGCTTAAGTAAAATAAACATAAATAATCGGCGAGTCGAACGATTTTCAAGCGACTTTCCAATTTTATTTACTCAAAAATAGCCCATTTGAAATAGATCGAGGTATGATTTTGGTAATAACATTAAAATTATCGTCATTACCTTCCTAGTCATCAAAATGGCTAGACTGCTGCCTGATCTATTAATAGATCTAAGAGAGGTAGGACATTTTGTAAGGAGTAGTCCGTCTGGGGTAGTACTTCCACCCTACAGAAGACCGCAGCCAAATAACACTGGGATGCAGTGTTGTGTTCCTGCTGGTGAGTAGGGTCGCCAGACACCAGAGGGGCTGCTGTGCTGACAGCGGACAGGTCGGCAACGCGCTCGTGACATCATGTGTTCCTCCTTCAGGTGGGCCGTACGCGTGTTGTATAAAAAAAAATCTTCGTAAACCTTTTCACATGGTAATTAAACCAATCATAATGACTCAAGTGTATTAGTAGCGAATAAGCTGCCTAAAAGCATCTGAAATGGTTTTATCAGTTGAATAAATATAAATAAAGTCACTTTATTGTAATTAAAATAATCCAAGTAAAGTAATATGCAAATAATTTTAAGTCTTGTTGTATAAAGTTAAAAATGTTTTAACTTTTTCGTACCTGTCTTACTGTTTAAAAAGGTTTTAGTTGTAGATACGATTCTTGGAATAATTTCGATAATAGCATTGAAATTAATTTTACGTTTTAGTTATTCATAAGATTCTTGGGATTTTCGTAATTAATTTTGTAAATAGCTTTGATAATTTTACGTAGGAGTGGTAGGTATGTTATAAACAAATTCAATTTAGTTTTGTAGCTAAAGTTTATAGTCTAATTAGAACATGTTATTATTAGAATTTTAAGAGGCAATGAAACTATTTAAGATCCAATGAGAATCCAATTCTATATATTTATCATTTATTGATGTGTACATTTTTTAAGACGTAATATTTGTTGATAAATGGTTAAGTACTTAAAACTTTACATTTAAGTAAATTTATTAAACATAAAATAAAATTTGTTTTTATTTAATATTTATTAATGATTTTGTAAGTTATATTTTTATATTCCAATTGCAATATCCAAACTTTTTGATTACATAGGTTAATACTTAGGAACAAACAACACATTTTCGGTTCATGTATTTTATAAAATTACTACAATGTACACAGAAAACCCGTACATATTTATAATTATGTATATTATTGTTATACCAAAAAAATCAACAAAATAAAATAACTGCCTTCGTGGTTAAAGTGTAAGCCTTCGTCCCGGGGTTGGTGGGTTCGATTCCCACTGGAAGCATAGTTTGTTTAGCTGTTTCCAGTTTGGTTAGGACTTTGCAGGCTTGAATCACCTGATTGTCTGATAATAAAGATGATACCGAGAGGCGATTCCGAACAACTCTGACACCAAGGCGTACATGGTCGATAGACAATGTAACCTATACGAAATGATGATGATGACCAAAAAATCTTTCACTATATCAATATTACCTGAATAGAACAAATACGTAAATAATAGCTAAAAATGGAAATTATATACCATGCATATTCATAAGAGCTCAAGTGCATTAAATTACATAATTGAAAACTGTCAGTGGACTCAGCAGATGCGCCGGAGCAAAGAGCACGACTTGAATAAATTTGAAAGTACGTAGTAGTTCTGACGTAGTGCAAAAGATGGCGACACGGGTAACGTATATGGAATCACTCTTAGACTTTCGAATATCTATACTCATTTTGTGTTACACCAAGTTACTTACAAACAAATATAATTGTTTTACCATTACTTATTTTATTCGTAATCTTCATCATCCTAATAAATTGGTTGTTTTTTTTTTTTACTTTTAAATTTATTAATTTCTTAGGAATGGCTAGAGAAAGAGGAAAGTCGTAGGAACTAACATACTGTGCCGACCCTACCACAACAAAGTGGGATAATATAAACTAAGTTAACATTTGTCTGAGATGTCATCCATACTAATATTATAAATGCGAAAGTCTGTCTGTCTTTCTGTTTGTCTGTCTGTCTGTTACGCTTTCACGGCAAAACCGCAGAACGGATTTGATGAAATTTGGTATGAATATAGTTGAAGGCCCGGGGTCAAACATAGATTACTTTTTTAAGCAGGCGGAGCTGGGGGAAAAAACTAGTAAGAAATAAAATATACGAAAAAGTTAAAAAATCATTATTATTTTAGATATATTGTATCTTTTAAAGTTTGTTTTCAATCTTCATCATTTTAGCCGGTCAGTCCACTGCTGGACATAGGGTTCTCTTAATGATTTCCAAAATGGCCGGTTGTAAGCGGCCTGCGTTCAGCGTTTGCTTGCGACCTTTTTCAGGTTATCTGACCATCTGGTCGGTGGTGGACGCCGCCCAGCCGAGTCGGATTCGACGAAAGACCTCGTCATTTAAGCTTTTCAATCTACAGGTTTAGTTTTTATTTTATCATATCTAACTTAATAATATTTTCATCAGCATTCTTCCGAAAATTTTGTACTCATAATCAAAACCCGTGCAAAGCCAGAGCGAGTAGCTAGTGTAAAATAAATAATACTTTAAAACGTTACAACCAACATAAATGTAAAGATTGTATCTAAGCAAGATAACTTCGCAATACTCTTTATTCTCTGCGATCTTTATGAATACTTACTCAACTTAATAAAAACAAATATTATTCTCCCAACATAAGAGCAAATAAAAAATATGCTTCCAGTGAAACAAAGAGGGTCGTAAAACGCCAGGAGCCCTATTCTTGAAATGTGTGATTCACATGTCGAATGAAAATCGTACGGCTCTAAGATTATGTAAAAATTCACCTCACTAACTATAATCTAATTATTACCCTCCAGTGTCCAGTGGTTAAGGTTTCGCCTTTAATCCGGGGGTGGTGGGTTCGATTCCCGAAGCATACTTTGTCTCCAGTTTGTTTAGGACTTTGCAGGCTTGAATCACCTGGTTGTCTGATAATAAAGATGATTCCGTGCTTTGGAAGGCACGTTAAGCCGTTGGTCCCGGCTGCCATTTGGTAGTCGTTAAAGGAACCACGTCAGAGGCCGAGAGGCGGTTCCGAACAACTCTGACACCAGGGTGTACATAGTCTATAGATAATGTAACCTACACGAAATGATGATGATGATTACCCTAAACCATCGCAATCTTTTTTTTCGGTTTCATCTCTTCTTTTATGAATATTTATGTATTTAGGATATTTAGCAATAAGTGATTTTTATGGATCCGTACCTCGAAAGAAAAAAACGGAACCCTTAAGAATCACTTTGTTGTCCGTCCGTCCGTCTGTCCGTCAAGACTTGTTTCTCAGGGACGCGTGTAGGTGTCAAGCTGGAATTTATATCAAATACTCAGGTCTACTGTCCCTTGGAGCTGTAAAAAAATCAAACTTCTAAACTAACGCAATCAAAAGGTACAGCTGTTTATGCCGAAAATTTCCGCAAATTTTCGACACTCGCAAGGGAATCAACCTATTTCCCGTGAACTCAGAATCTTAAAATTTAGTACGAAACAACGTACGTATAGCACAAATAAAACAAAATGCCAAAAATTGTAAAATTATAGCTACAACACAAAATAAAAATATTTTTAATAATTTTAAACTTACGACCTCTTTCCACGTGAACGCGTAGAGGTATATTTTCTTATAAATAAAGGTAACCCGCGCCTTTTCTGTTTTTTCTAATGTTTGACTGGGAGAGAATGCTTTTAGCATTAAGTCCGATAATTGTAAGTATTTTTTGTACAATAAAGATTTATATAAATGAATAAATTAGTAAATAAATTATGATGAATGAAAATAATTCGATATCGAATGAACACGATTCGACATTCGACAGATTTTGCGTGAATCATGCCTTTCAATAATAGCACTCCAGTAAACAAAACAGTTGAGGTTAACTTACATGGTCGTTTCATTTTATGTGCTAAGTAATCTAAAAGTTGCAGAATTTTAAAACAAAAATGCGAAATGAAGGAGAACGGTTTTTAGTTTTTAGGGCTCCTATTTTATGTATCTATTTATGTTACTAGCTATTAGCTTTTACTTGAGCTTGAGGCTACGTGCGGCTTTAAAGGCGTAGGTTAGCTAATCGCCGTACTCAGAGTCATTAATGGTTACGTAATTAAATGCTTTAAATTAAAACAAAATTCTTAGAGATAGACTTTTTTTATCAGTGTTTTTGTTAAGTTTGCAATATTTGACAAACTCTAACCAGATTTTTTTATCGAAATCATTGCAAGACTAGTTTTGGTAATTAAAAAAAAAAACGTTAATTTCTTTTTTAAATGTTTGCAAACTTAATTTTTAATAGTTGAGATTTTCATCATCTCAAAAACATTAACTCACGTACACGGAAATCTCTGAGCTAATTAAAAGTTTATGTTCGGTAAACTTTATATGCACTTTACGCGTTACAGTGATAAACTTAACACGCTTTTGATGTGTTGAGATTATGAACTCGCCATAAAAGAATAATGAAAAAATACTTAACATTCTGACCCCACAGGGATAGTATCAAATTTTGAGAAGGAGTTCGATAGTCGAGCGCGACCAGCGAATCGCGCTTCAAGCGACGGCGAAACGCGAACACTATCGGATTTGATCACCATTTAGTGGCATTTTCTATCTCGAGCTTCTTCGTGCTTCGGGAGGTACGTTAAGCCGTATGTCCCGGTTGTTATCGATATATAGCAATCGTGAGGTTTTGTCAGATGTCTTTAGGCAGCATGGAAAATTCTGACAGTGTTGGCCACTAAGACACCGTTGATCATGTTGCTGTTAATCTGATTTCCCTGTAAAAAGGGTTGCGGAGGTCAGACGGCAGTCGCTACATTGTAATAACCAGTGTCACCAAATCTAGGATCATGACTTACAGCGTACCCTAGGCTCCTCCTCCCTTTTTAATTAAGTTGTTTAGTCAAGCGAATCTAAAGTCATTACAGTAGTTAAGTGAAGTCAAATCGAGTTAAAAGAGTCAGGCTAAGTGAAGTGGTAGAAAAACTGCACTTGAGCTTTTGGCAACAAGCAAGGAAATCACATAAATCGAACACTGTATCACTTCCCAACACTCACGCTTGTTCTTGAACACTTCGCGAATAATAATCCACCATTATTAAGCACAAACACCCACAAATTTTGGAAAAAAAATACAGCGCCGATACTGCTCTTTACAGATTCCCGCCAAAAGACCGTGCAAGTTGTTTCTGGGCAAAGAGAACAAAACCATAAAAAAAAAACAGATGACAGACCATAAGTTACAAAAATATTCCCCCGCCAAAATATTCCAATGACCTAAAAGTCTAAAAAAAAATTTATTCTTAGAAGTGACCCGACGAATTATCAAATCCTTCGAAATATGTCGCTCTATATTTCATTGTTGTAGGGCCCCATTGAGAGGCGACAATAAAATGAACAAAAATGTTTTGAGATTTTTAGGGCTAGGTATGTAATCGAACCATTTTCGCTTGTTGCATTTTCGATTGTGATTGCATTTTGATTGTGGGGACAAATAAGAGCAAACAAAAATGGGAAAAATTTTGCTATTTTATTATTGAAAGAATTTTAATCGTATTTGGAGTCAACATCGTATGTCAGATTTCCTAAAAACTAAACAAAGGGGGTCAAGGATGGAAGTACATAGTAGCGTTTTATGATAAATTTCATATTCGTAGGATGTACCCGAAGTCTCTTGACAGAACTACAATACAATACAAAACTCATCATTGCACAATAAATAAAATATATGTCAAATACATGCAATTAAAAGAAAAATAACTACGGGTACTATAAAAACTCTAAAAGTTAGTTGTATATTAATAGTTACCTTTTCGCGATTATGAATCCATACTAATATTGTAAATGCGAAAGTCTGTCTGTCTGTCTCACGTTCACAGCCAAACTACTAGACGGCTTTTGATGAAATTTGGTGTTAATATAGTTGATGACCCGGGGTCAAACATATACTACTTTTTGACGCTGACGGAGCGGCGGGAAACGGCTAGTAAGTAATAATCGAGATAAAACTCCGTTTATATTTCCGTATTATTATAATTCATGAAAATACGGAACCTCTTAAAATAAGCATCTGTTTCCTTCGCCCTGAATACGCCCACACGGCGTTCCATTTTTTGCGTTCAATATTTTGATTAATGTTTTGCACGATTTTTATCATTTTTGGAGCAGACCCTTTGGCACAGATGGTTTATGCAATTCTCGAGATTCATACATAAATTATGAATGATGTCACTGCAGAATGTGTTAATCGTGTTACGAATGTTTGTGAAAATTATTTTCACAGTATTAAAAGAATATTCATTAGGAATTCAAGAGAGGTAGGACATTTTGTAAGGAGTAGTTCATCTGGGGAAGTACCCCCACCCTGCAGAAGACCGCAGACAAATAACAATGTGATGCAGTGTTGTGTTCCTGCTGGCGAGTAGGGTCGCCAGGCTCTAGAGGTCGGCAACGCGCTCGTGAAATCTCCGGTGTTGAAGGCGTTCATAGGCTACGGTAACCACTTACCATCAGGTGGGCCGTACGCCTGTTTGCCTACTTAGTTGTATAAAAAAAAGAAAATTCTTTGAATTTATTTGTATAGGCTACCTACGAGTATGTTTAATGTCTACACTTACAGCCTGGTGTAATGGTGTTAGACTCTGTTGAATTGAGACCGCCTGTCGGCCTCTGTCGTGGTTCCCTTATCGATCACCAGATGGCACCTGGTTGCAAAGCATATATTACAGGCAAATATAATGCTGATGTTCTGATATTTAAGTAGGTATACATTATTTAATTGGATTATTTATAATTGGCTTTTGATGTAATCGACATAGTATTTTACCTATTTTAACATTTCTTTTATTATTTTAATAGGCTAAAATTGAATTGAAATAATTGTGGATTAATTATATAAAAATTTTAAGTTATTGTATACTTGGAACGGTAGAATTTGGTAGAAAATATTTAAAAATAACTGTGATCATTGTAAGTAATGCCTGAAATTCATGCAATCATCATCATCATTTCAACCGCATTCAGTCCACTGCTGGACGTAAAGCCTTCTAATGATGCCTGCATCCAGCGACTGCCTGCGACCTTCTTCATGACCATCTGGTCTGGTGGATGTCCAGCGCTGCGCTTGCCTGTTTGTGGTCACCATTCGACAACCTAGTTCGTGGAATTCAATATAAATATATTATCTTAGTTAATCTTATGTATGGTAGTGAAAGTTGGGTCTGGCAGAAAAATAATGAAAGCAGAGTAAATGCAGTTGAAATGAGAGCTTTACGGAGTATGTGTGGAGTACGTCTGAGCGATAAAATTAGAAATAGTGAGATATGGAAAAGGTGTGGTGTGAATGCGGATGTAGTGACAAATATAGAAAAAGGCATGTTAAGATGGTTTGGGCATGTAGAAAGGATGGACGAGGGGAGACTTACGAAAGGTATTTACAAATCAAAGGAAAAGTCGGTAAGGGCCGGCCTCGGAGAACATATTGCGACTAAATCGCAGACATATTAAAAAAAGGAGATGTCAGGAGTACCCGTAATCGACGAGCGTGTATGACGAGAGTGATGAGCGTAGAAGAAGCGAGGGAAGTCTGTAAGGATCGTAGCAAATGGAAATCCGTAGTCTCTGCCTACCCCTACGGGCAAAAGGCGTGATGGTATGTATGTATGTCTGTATGCATCTTAGTTAATACATATGAGCGAATCAGGGAAACTAAACCAAATGGATTGTGATTGAGAATATAATGATAAATTAATTTATTTCAGACCATAGATCCATATAAATTTGTTCCGTAACTCCTCAGAAGGTGGTGGCTGAAAATCAGTGCTAGTCCTGCCTGCATGTCTAGCGTAACACTGAGCCGCCACCTATTGAGACGTCTGTCACGTACATTATAAACATGTAGCATAAGTTTAAGACCTTTGCTGTACTTACGTGATAGCTTTTTTAATAAAGGTATATTCTATTCAATTCTAAATGTTAGTAACAATGATTATTATTATAAACTAGCGTTAGTAACATACATAAAACATACAGACAGTACACAAAAAGTCAGCCGAAACAGTTGCAAGTCTATGAAATCACTGCGTGCATCTTTAATCAACGAGCTAGCATTGGCGAGTTCCACCGATCTGCCAGCGCGCACAGAATACTGTTGGGACTGTTGCGCATGCGCCTTAGATGTGAGGCGCATCGCTTCCTCATGGCAAATATAGTATATATATTTATACAACTAAGTAGGCACACAGGCGTACGGTCCACCTGATGGCGACTCTACTCACCAGCAGGAACACAACACTGCATCACAGTGTTATTTGGCTGCGGTCTTCTGTTGGGTGGAGGTACTTACCCAGACGGACTACTCCTTACAAAATGTCCTACCACTCTTAAAGGCCATTTTTTTTTTATAAATTACTATAAGAAACTTAGTGAAGTCTTAAACCGCTTGATGTTAACAAAATCGTAAGCGAAAATCATTTAAGGTAATATTTTATAGTCAAAATACAAGGAATCGGACAATGACATAAGCACTTTGACGAATGACGCCAAGATATACATTTCCAATTCTCATTGAAGGTCCCATTCAAGTATGTATGGGTTACGAAATCAATACAAATAATGCAATCATTTGACACGATCTCTCAAAATATTGTAGTACGAAATGTGTTTTATGAAACGTTGTAAATCATAACAGGAAGCGGGCAAGTCATCGTGTGCTTTGATGAAGTTTAGAAATTTGTAAATCTATAATTTTAAACAAATTTGATAGAATTAAATATTTACCTAAAACATTTTTATTGCACTCTTTTTTTATTATAAGTACATAATTAGAATGAAATAGGTATCTGATGTTATATCTTATATAATTATAAAAATCTATTGCTGTTCGTTAGTCTTGCTAAAACTGGAGAACGGCTGGACCGATTTGGCTATTTTTGGTTTTGAATTATTTGTAGAAGTCCAGGGAAGGTTTAAAAGGTGAATATATTCGGAGGCTGTACGAAGTTTGCCGGGTCAGCTATAGTTGTGTATAATTTTAGTGTGACATAAATCTTGCATTACTCTTTATCGCAAGATTTATGTATATTGTGTAGTACAGATAGCAATTATCAACATAAATATATTTTTATTTAATTAAAACGTTACAGTAACATGTATTTTCGCATCAATTTCTCACAAACTATGACCAATATCGATCGATTTTTACATGTAATAATTAATTATTTTTAGTTTTGGTACAACTATTTAAAAATAATAATATTTAAAAATCAACTAATGAAAGATCATTGGATCAATGAAATAGGAAAGTTGAATCTCACTCAGATTATATCTTTGTAGAAAGTATACGGAATCTGTTTCTGCGACACCAGTCGGACCAAGTATTCCCTAAAATAGTTATTAACTACTAAGAAAAAAAGTTAAGACTGTTCCAATCAGTCGGACGAAGCTGTGTCGTACAAAGTAGATATTCAGAGGGGAATTAAAAACGCTTCCGCCCACTTCTTTCACGCTACACCAAAACAACTCAACACTGAGCTTTCGCGTTAAATGGACAATGAAATGTTAAGTGGGGGTCCGATCGTCCCCAGATTTTGAACAAAAACGTGTCAATATTGTGAACAATGTTTTCGTTACTATTGTGGTCGGCGAAGATAAATTACCACAGCCATCCTCGTAATGTAATTTGTTTGGATTTTTTTTTTTTAAATGTTAAGGAGGATAAGCCGTTTACATATTTTCTTTGTGTAGGTGCGAGTTTATTTTAAGTTATGTAGCATAGGATATGATATTAATATTTACTCGTATGAAAAGAAACGAATTAAACAAACTATTATTTCCGGAATGCAAGATCTTGATGTATGTTAAATTTTAGAGCTGAATTTTAACATTCAACGAACTCCTGTTTCTCTTCTAATAATAGAAAAGTCTCTAGCTGGATCATATTGAGTTAAGATTGAGTATTATTTGCATTTATCATTACAGTAATCGTTCATTCATTCATATCTGAGTCACTGGTGAATAAACTCTATACACTCTTGTGTTAGAACTTTCCAAAGCTGCCTTTCGATCCCCTTAACTATTGCACTTTTTTCAAACCTATTTTGTGTCCTATTGCTGAGCAAAAGCCTCTTCCTCTTTTCTTCCACACATAGGTCCAGGGCTATTTTTTTATCAAACTCTCTTAAGTCATCGGACCATCTTGTTTTTACTATTGCACTACTAGAAATTTACCTATTACAAAGATTGTGATCTTGCTATAACAAAACCTAAACAAAATAACAATAATTTTCTACTGACAATTATTACTTATCCTAAAAACAAAATAAATGATATTCGAATACGTATCCATACAATTCTTTCGTCAGCTACTGCAAGATTGTTTACCAATCACCGCCTACCAAATATTCTCCATTGTTAGGAACATCTGTGCTTTGATCCAGGTGGCGATTGTCTACTGATTATTTTTTGCACTGTGGCCTTTTTGGTGTAATTTAATGGGGTGTGGTTTATTGGTTTGACTGTTAAGAGCGAATTAATTCAAATCACTGAATTCTGGATTGGGTAACATCCATAATTTATAACTTATTGTGTAATATTGATATTCAATGAAGAAATTACTGTTACTACTTCAATAATGATATAGTTGTACTGTAAAGAAAGAAAGAAAATAAAAATAATAATGTAGTTAAAATCTATGAAGGCTAGAGCTCTTCTTGAGAAAAATAGCTATTCCAGCTTCTTAACATCTATTTATTTATTTATTCAATCAAGGTACACCTACAGGTCACATGTTCACTTTATCTTACATATTCTAAATAGGTACTTTAGCTAGCAACCCAATTAAAGGTGAACACAACATTTACAAATAAAAAAAAATCCAAAAGTACTAAACTAACAATAGAAGAAAAGTGGGCAAATAAGTGATAATGTATTGCGATGTGTCTCATTGAAGCTCACAATACAAAGAGGCACGTTAAATATGTAAATTATAACAGTGTAAAAATTATTGTGTAAATGACTGAAGTATCTTATTTTTGAATCAAATACACTAAGTACAGCACAGCACAAACCTTTCTCTATATTGTTATTCTAAGAAAAAAATCTAATAAGAGAGTACTTTTTTCACTTCAATTCCTTGATCACTATGGATGGCACTAAACGGCACTTGGTTGAGATGTATGAGAGGTTAAATATACACTTTGTGTTATTTTGTAAACAGAGGATGTAATATATTTTTAAACAAAAAGCTTTAGAAGGTTTTATGTAATTTAGTCTGTTTTTTACTACTTTTTTTCAATACAGTTAGAATATCCCACACAAGGTATTCTTGTTCCTTTTAATGGGGTATTTAATTTTTATCTGAAATCAAAATAATGTCTAACATCTGTGACATGACAGATTTAGATCTTTAACTGACGTGTGCGTGAACGATGCTGCGGGTTAACCGATAATGGTGGTGACACAAAACTGAAATTTACCTATGGTTTTATTTATCAACTTTTAATTGATAGGAAATTTATCTAATAATCAAGAACAATTGTCCAGCGGTCTGAGTTTAAGTATCTTTTTCATTGAGTTGTCATTAATATCTAATTTTTTAATAAAAAAATATTTTATTAGTTTTTATTCCAATTTTCTGGCACGGAAAACTAGATTATTAAACTCAAACATCAGGGTGTGCTAGATTAAATTAACATCAGAAATTTTTCTTAGCGAGTCGACACTGGCTAACTTAAATTTGCGATGACTAAAACTTGGTCACCAAAATAATGAATGCATTGATGTAACCTCCCATACAAAATTTGCCTCTTGTACCGAAATTTTCTAATTTAAAGAAATCCTACCACCTGACCACTCAGTTTGTATGGGAGGTGGAATTTTTTCTTGAAAGTGGTTTTCACGTACTAAACACGTGGTAAAAATTAAGCAGATATTTAAAAAGTAAGGTATATATTTTTAATGAAAACTATCTACCAACATGATAAATTAAAATCGATATAGTAATAGAGCATACAACAGTTTAGTTACAGTGTTCATGCTATATGTATGGCACAAGAAACAGTGGGCGATAAATTCAACATTTCTTCTCCGCCATTGTCAATTTTGTATTGAGGACGCACCATTGTTGGTTGGCACTTCGATTTTGCTCGGATTTGTTTGGGTGTGGTTCAAGATATGAGAGGTAACCTTGTATGGTATGATATGAAAGGAAAGTTGACATTGAACGCCTTACTTCTCACTTGTTTAGCAATAGGAAATGAGTTTTTTATAAACTCGTAATTCGGAAATCTTAATGCAACTCTCAACATTACGTATTGATTCTTCTGAGTCACGTCAATAATGACTTTAAATTTAATACAGCATTTTATTTATCTATTTTTTCCAAAACGCGTAATCGAATATCTGATTTTTATGTCAACACATCATACATCTTTATTAAATAGAAATGAAGCTTAATGTTTATTTGTTGGTTAATAAAATGCCTCACATGGGCATTTTATTTGACGTAATTTCGACAGAGACTGGCAAGAGCGAGCGAGAAAGCTTTTGCCCGGCAAAAGGGACATTTAAAGCTAAAAAAAATATTCATCAAGTTCAAAACAACCGCTATGAGTCTTTCTATCTTCTAATTTCTAAAGCCAAAAGCCACTCACAGTGTACATGAAATTGCTAAAGCTCGTAATTTAACTCGTATGTAACATACAGTATGTTCAAGTTTACAGGATCGTACACTGAGCAACAATACGCTTCGTTAGACGTTCCGCCTTTACTTCGGTTTTTGTGCATAGAGATAATCTTTTACGCCGGACATTTATGATACCATTTATCAATAAGGTCATATAAAATTATGTTGTTCTGGTAACAAGGTTTTGTGATCGTAAATTGTTATAGATTATGAGTTGAGATTAGCGGTTGGCTTTTAATTTAGCCTTGCAGTTTCAATGTAGTTTGAAACTACTCTTAACTAGCTTTACTACTTTGAAACCATGTGTCCATCTAACGCAATTTTTTTACTTTTTAATCGTATGTAAAATCTTTGTACAAAATAAAACCAGAAAGTGTGAGGTAATATACGAGTCAAAATGATGAAATGACAGTCGACTGGTAGTAAACTCTACTCGATATAACTTAAGTCCTTCAATTGGGATGACGCAAGGTTCAAAAATTAAAAAGTAATGATATTTCATGTATTTAAATTCGTTATTAACATTAACCCTTAAAATTTTTGCACAGGAGATTTTTAAAAACAATTTAAAAATCGATGGGAAAGTCCATTTTGAAAATATAAAATTACTATCAAATTATATTATAACCGATGAACACATAAATAATGAAGAAACTTTCATTTAGGAACTATTCACATGAACGCAATATTTAAGGTAGTTGTCGAACAAATTTAGTCTCACCCTTGTAAATTACCTAGGCGTGACGTCACCGCTAGGTATCCATTAGTATGGAGCGTTTGGTGTCGTCCAAAATGCACGTGAGTTTATATTGGTCATATCTCAGTTACTTTAAGTTTTATCGACATGTTTTTCTATCAATATGCTTATTAAAGTGAGGTATTTAATTTAAACATGAAAAATAAAATTATTCGTCATGCCTATTGTAACTTTGTTTACCATCTTGTCGCTTATTGGCACATTGTGCTCGTAAAAGAAACCACGTGAAAGGCCGAGAAGCGGTTTTGAAAAATGTTGACACTAAAAACAGATTGCCTAGTTATCAGCCGTTAATATAAAGGAACAACACACGTGAATTAACTTTGAAACTAACGCACTGCATATTTAAAAGATAAAATTACACAATTATACACAGGGTGAGTGAAATATCTTTATACTACATATAATTTGTAAGGCTATTTTACACACCTTAATCGCTACATATACTTCTTACACATAAATACAATTTTTGCACCCATAAATTTTCAATGATAAAAGTTTCTGACTGCTAGAAAATGTTTTTAGCATTTATTCCCATCTTTTATTTATTAAGTTTTATTTTAAATTTACTAACCTAGATATTAAGTTTTTTCTTGTAAGTAATACTAACTACTAATAACTAGTAATACTAGTAATACTAATATAACTAGTAATACTAATAAATGGATCCGAGTTGTCTGATAATAAATATTTATTATCTTCACTTGGGATTCACGGGTTGCCCCGGTCCTTTGACAGGCTTGCGCGTGGATATGGATCCAACGCGTAGAAGTCCTTTGAAGAAGTTTATGTCATGTGATGCTCCTGCCTAAACCCGTTCTCGGCTACATCCATAGATGACATTTCCATGAACAGGTCTGGGAGAAATATTGCTAATGAGTGAAAAGAATAAAATGGGTTATGGTTATAAAGTTTGGATGGATTTAAACTGGGCTATTGCAATAGAAATCGGACACCTGCTATAATCATGATTCCTGACTATTTGTGGCAGGCGGTGACTCGCCACTCAGTGAAAAGGCCCACCAAATAATCGTCTATTATTATTAAGTCTACCTATCGTATAAGCATGTTTTAATTGTAGTACAGTAAACTATTAGCAAAATACAATAATATGAGTAAAACCACAGGGAATAGCTAGTATAAAATATACAAACATAACATATCTCTCATGTCAGCTTGTGAATAACTCAAATTGAGATAATATACAGAGCATATCAGGAGCATTAGTCACCAAAAGCTACGTTATGTTAATAAAGTAAGAGATGTAAATCACACCGGGCCAAGGTTAGTGCCCTGAGGTACGACACAGTACAGAGTAATGTGAATTTTTCAGATATTAATTTTATTAAATATAACTTGTACTACCAAGGTACTTTGGATGATTTTGCCTGTGAACCGTTCGACGGCAGATATCGAAAGCTATACATTGACGATCTTAATGGCTTTCAAGAGCGGACTTAAATGTAAAGACCTTCAGGCCTTTTTTTAATTTTCTTAAATTAGAAAGAAAATACTTAGATACAGTGACGGGGAGACAAAATTTAAAAGATGTCTGCAATCTGCATGATACTAATTCAAAAATTCTGTTTTGGGCATATCATTAAATGGTTGCATTTCATGATGTGGTCAACCCTATTATGAAGTGATCAATTCTAAGATTT
Source organism: Euzophera pinguis (assembly GCA_947363495.1). Classification (NCBI taxonomy): domain Eukaryota; kingdom Metazoa; phylum Arthropoda; class Insecta; order Lepidoptera; family Pyralidae; genus Euzophera; species Euzophera pinguis. The sequence goes on from OX376163.1 coordinate 15,561,626, forward strand.
GGCCACGATCTATTATTTATTATGTATAATTGTTAGGCACGCTTTGCAGCCTGAATGTCTCAATGGATTTTAGCTTGAGAGGTGTCGTTAGATTTCTAGGTATTTACTGTAAGAGTGATACTATGAGTGTATATCAAAATGTTTATTAAACAAAATAGCGGATTGTTGCGAAAACGCAGTCGGGATTTTTAGTTTTTTTTATTATCGTTATCTTGTTTATCGAAGCTTTAAAGTCAGTCCTTATATCGTATCCTACCTCATTCCATCAATCCGTGAGATATTAAATACAGCCCAATAACTCCTCAACTGTACAAGTACCTCCCACGCGTTCGCACTCACCATACCACAAATGGGTTTGTGGTACACGCACCTTGGCTTGCTATTGTTGTTGTTGGGTAACACTGAAATTTATTATGAAAATAGGATTGGGTATTTTTGGAAGCTACTTATGACCGGGGGAAAGGTAGATTGGACTTATAAGGGTTTTCATGTATTTATGTTTGGTTGACAACGTTTACCGTTTACTTTCTCGTAATCTGCGGTTTTAACTGTTCTTATTTCTATTTACATATAAACTGTATTGTTTCCCACAGCTCCGCCTGCGTGAAAAAGTAGCCTATGTTGGACCCCGGGTCTTCAACTATATTCATATCAAATTTCATCAAAATCCGTTCAGCGGTTTGGCCGTGAAAGCGTAACAAACAGACTTTCACATTTATAATATTAGTATGGATGAAAGTATGGATGGATATAGTATAGTACGGAAGTATGGAAACATTATATGGATAGTTGAATGACAATACGTAGGTACATGGCAGGCTCAGCGACTTAGAGGATCTTCGCCTCCGAAACAGAGATTCAGACACTGTTCCCTGTTCAGCGCAACGTTTTAGTCGGCTGTGACAAAAAGTTAGAATTTTCATAGTCGGCAAGGCTCACATCTTTCCGGGTTGATAATCGGATAATTTTAATAAATATTCTTTTATCATTCAAGTTTTATAGTCCAGATTTTGTTTCTACTTCTTCAAATCGAAAGTGTATCAAAACGCACTTTAAAAAATCCCTTACAACTGACAAGCTTATATTTATGGACGTATGAACCAATTTTTCTTATAAATTGCTATACATTACTTTTTATATTCTCATTTTCGGCACAAACATTTATTGTGTCATCCCATCCACTTTATAAAAGTCAAAAATGTCTATTAAATTCTTATTTAAAGGCTAGAACAAATTGTGAAAAGATTTGTCGCGCCCCATACAATAACGACATTTTAAAACGACAATTGTTACATTTCTGTACTATGCTTTATTTATTGCCACTTCATAATCTATCGAACAATCTTGTTCTTGTCACTACAAATACATATCAAGCTTCATGTCTATGTCCGTAAAGATTAAATTCCTGTGTTTGTTCTCTTGCAGATTGAAAATGTATTATTGTCGAACATCTATAGACTATCCTTATGGAAGTTAAAACATCACGCATCATAAATAAAATTAAGAGAAGTGCTCGAAAACGGTCGCCACCGGTACCCTAGTTAACCTCATAATGGCGAGGGAAATATTTTGACATTAGATAACAAAAGTTAACATAACTACTGTGGGAGTTTAAAATTATTTAAAATATTCTTGATTTTGTAGTTAATTGATTCCAATGTAATATTGGTGTGAATAGTTTGAATTAGTTAATTTTATTTTTATATTTTTATCAAGATTACATATTTATGCAGTTTGATGTAGAGACGTTTAGACCTTTGCTTGTCTTTCAAAGACAGCTCTACGCGCCAGATCCCCGCTGCTGGTAACAGGAAGGCTGGCTGCTGATTCGCCCAACGGATAAACATTGCTAACCAACGGGAAAATGCAACCAGCGTTTTTGCTAACATACTTTGGAATTCTAGAAAATCCAGGTCTAACAGTAATTTATGTAATATTATTCAAGAAAATATTATTTGTTACGAAGTAACGTTATTTTTCCTAAACCAAACCACTCTGGTTTTGAAATGAAATTTTTAATGATATAAATATTCCTTGATGCTATAAAACAAAATCCTTAACAAAGTAGTATATATACGTTATATTAATTAAAATCATTGTGAAAATTCAACATTTATAAATGTTAATATCGCGATTATACAATGAAGTACTATTAATATTTACATAATATAGGTGATAGAAGTGAAAAGCAATAATTTATAACATTTTAAAAATGATATCTGAATATTAACAACGGAATTATTAATTAGAAACACTAAAAAGGAATGCGGATGAATATTGTGATAAATTATATTTAAAATAGTTAATTAATGAAATTTTGTTGATTTCACGTCAATAATTAATTTAGTTTACGATAATAATACTTATTTTTTAGAAGAAACAACGTAGAAATCTTGGACGCACAGGGTTTTAATTAATTTGTGCGTAAATAAAATAGCATAAACAGTCCAATGTAGAAAATCCTTCTTTTTATAAGTCGGCTAAGACACCGATTTCTATTTATTGACATAAACTTAAAGATAGACTAATAATGAAGAGCAGTATCGGCGCTGTATTTTATTTTCCAAAATTTTGTGTTTTTTGAGTGTCTGTGCATAATAACGATGGATTATTATTCGCAAAGCGTTCGATAACTAGTGTGAGTGTTGGGAAGTGTTACAGTGTTTGATTTATGTGATTTCCATGCATGTTGCCAAAAGCTCCTAGTAATCGCTAACTGCAGTTTTTCTACCACTTCACTTAGCCTGATTCTTCTGACTAGACTTGACTACCGACTAGACTTTTAAACTTGACTAGGACTTGACGAAACCACACTGTAGGACTGAAGAAGATAGAAAAATTAAGAAGGGCTATAAAGGATTTGTATCCATGGCCGTAAAACCCATTACTAAAAAAAAAACATGATTCTTGATGTAATACCCTCTTGACGTTCTCTGATTAACCCAAAGGTTGACTGTTAGATAATGTATTTAGCATTAAGTTCGCTTTTTGTGCTATACAATTGTATTTTGTTCATTAAACTTTAAATAAACAAATAATACTGACCGTCATTGTCCTATTTCTTATGCAGCCATAAAGCATCTGCTGCGAGAAAGCCTCATGAATGACCTGGAGGGTAAAAATAAAACTACTACCACGAGGGTTAATTCTGGAATTTAAAACCCGTGAGTCGAATTTATTTACTCACCGGTTTTACATACTCAAAAATAGCCCTCTCGTAATGATTTGAAATTAGCGCGATTGACCTCCTGATGAGGCGGTTCCGAATAACTCTGAAACCCTTGTACATGGTCGATTGACAATGTAACCTTCACGAAATGATGACGATTTAGCGAACAGCCTTCCGCTTCCACAAATAGTCAGGAATCATGATCATGGCAGCTCGGAGAAGCCACTAGTTAGCTATAGATCCAAGATCGATAACACATTCGAAGGAACCAGCTGAGGATTCAATCTAAGTGTGAAATAATTTTGTGGTGCGCAGGTCTTCTTGGCAGGAAATTATTAGGAGAGGCCTATGTCCAGCAGTGGACTGACTGCGGCTGAAATAATGATGTTAACACACACGCATGTTAATCTTACTGGGTGAATCCATACTAATATTAAAAATGCGAAAGTCTGTCTTTCTGCCTGTCTGTCTGTTACGCTTTCAAGGCCAAACCGCTGAACAGATTTTGATGAAATTTGGTATGAATATAGTTGAAGACCCGAGGTCAAACATAAGCTACTTTTTGACGCAGGCGGAGCTGCGGGAAACGGCTAGTATTTCATATATTTCATTACAGTACCATTGCATTTACAAAAAAAAAAAAACATGAAGTAACGCTTGCCACCGTTCAAAAAGTTTTAACTCCATATAAATCTCGCACGCTTGGTTTCCAATAAGGTAATTGACAAAGAGATGATTTGTTTGCAAGCAGCCCCATAAATAAGGGCTATTCGAGCATTCTTTAGGCTTAGAAAAAATCCGTATTTATTACTTTCGGTCTAGAGATACGATCGGTATGTCATAATTTTTGTCAACACCGTATTTTTAATTGAATGGTGTGAGACTTGTGGCTCTTTTGGGGAGAGGTGGCAATTGCATGTTTTTATTTTTGTAGTTTTAATACACTATTTATGCAATTAGATAGAGAATTTATAGGTGCACTCTTATTGAGAAGTAAGGTAGTGCTAATCCTAAATAGGCTAGTTTCCAGGGTCAAAAGACTAACATTAAAATTAGTCCGTCATTCAAGGAATTAAAATATATTAGTGACGTATTTTTTTCTTTTGTCAGTTGAGCGATAAATTATAAAGATATAACGTATCAAAGTTTAGGAGTGGAGTCGTGACGACACATATTGCGAAAAAGTAGCACACTGTGACGTCACACGGAACTTTAACGCGCCATATCTTTACCATTCTTTGTTTAAGTTTCAAAAGAAAAAATACGTCTCCAATATTTTTTGATTATCTAACTTTTTTTTTTAAATCATTTATTCAGTAAATATCAAATGTACACATACAACAGTTACCGAACCGCGGAAACCTCGACGGGTTTATCTGTGTTCGGTGAGTTGCTATTACATTTAGAAAGTACATAAGTATTTTTTCAAACTTAATTTAAATTTTTAAAGTTATTGTTATACAACTCCTGAAGTTCTGAAGGAAGCTTATTTAGATAGTTTGGTATCATATAATTAGGAATTCTTGTCCCATACAGATTATTAAATTTTGGAAGACTATATTTATTTAAATAACAAAGTGTTCTTAGGTAGCTAGGTCGCATTTTTTCCATTAAACAATCATCTAACTGACGGACAAATAAATTTTTTTTAGGAAACTAGCCTTTTACGACCAAGTCATTTTACATCACAACAATATATTCATCATATAAGATTCAAATTGTTACATTTCGATTATAATTCCTGACATAGGTACCTACTGATGTCTTAAGTTTTCGCGATTATTACGCATTAAATTCATATATTTTCAGTTTTTATCGCGTTTATTATTTATTTTACACCTTACGTTTCAAACACTTTATGACCATTTTACATTTGAGCGACCATGAAGTAGAGTATCTGAAATGTTAGGTGTAACATAAATACATACCTATTATTATTAGAATCACTGTTACCGAGTACTGTGACATTTTCTTATTCATCAGTTTTAGCCATGGCTATGAACCTAACACTTGTGGTAAAAATCACATTTAAAATTCACAATGTAGAACAATAATAGCGAAAAAATGCTACCAACTTAATCTAGTTTCGCATTCAAGCGCCACAATTTTGTAAACTATGCCATTGTTACCAACAATTCATATAACTCGAACCAATTTGTCACACTAGATTTATTTCACCTGTCATAACCGCTTGTATATTACAGTAAACAGTATGAACAACCGAATGTCGTGCATACATCAAATAAATCAAACAGTTGAGATATCGCAGGTAATTCAAGGCGCTACAGAATTCCTAGTGTTGGATGTTAGAAAATGATGGTAAATATGTCATTGTATTTTAGAAATACTAAAAAAAATTCGTGCTCTTTTATATGCTAGCTAAAATAACTCGAACACCTTACCACTTATACAGGTAAAATACATTCAACAATCAAGTGTTCATTGTACACAAATTTATATCTGTTTCATGTAAATGACCAAGCCTTTTTTTGAGTCGCTGCGCTATTTTAGGAGTTACTACTTATATAGTATATATAATGTGCTTTAGAAGGAACGTTAAGACTTTGGTACCGCTTGTTATCGATAGATGGCAGTCGTTAGACTTTGTCAGATGTCTCTAGGCAGCCTGAAATAATCTGACAGTGTTGGCCACAAACACATCTTGGGTCATGTTACTGTTGGTCTGGTTTCCCTGTTAAACGGGTCACGGAGGTCAGACGGCAGTCACTCTATAATAACTAGTGCCGTCTAGGACTTACAACGTACCCTAGAGTCCAAAGCATAAGCTGAGGACGCGAGTTGGAAAACACACTTGGACAAAGAAGTATATTATGTAATGATTTATAATTGTATACATGAAACACTTTCGTGCTGAAATCTTTGCACTAATTGTTCCAAACTAGTTTCTTGCACGGACTATCACAAAAGTACAAAAAACTGTGACCATCCATGCTAATATTATTGTAAATTTAAAAACGATTAATTACCAATAACCATTGTTGTTAAAATGAAACAGAAATATTCAAGGAATAGAAAAATTCAGCTATAAGTATAGTGATAAAGGTATTAACTAATCTTTAGTCACTTTAATCTACGGTCACAACTATTATTCGTGTCGAATTATGCAAATAGACAGTTAAAGCGATACTCCATATTGTATTATAACAATGTTATAGACCATTGTCGTGCGATGACTAACGCGGCTTACCTAAACTGCATAAGTAGACATTGATCAAAGATTATCTAGAACTTTTCGAGATTACTACTTTCTGATGATCATCATTATCCTAGAGTTTTATTGGCTTTATTTTAAGGAGGTAGTTTTGTCTTCATTGAGGCTGGTTGCGTCACAAAAACATCTAAATATTGTAAAAAAAAATTATATTTTTTTCTCGCAGCTTGCCTGCGTCACAAAGTAATCTATGCTTGACGCCTAGTCTTCAACTATACTCATACCAAATCTCATCAAAATCCTTTTTACGGTTTGGCCGTAAAAGCGTATCAGACAGACATTCTTTCTTATAATATTAGTATGTAAGTATAAATGTCATCATAGCATAAAATGGACTGAGGACTCTGATAACCCAGAACAGATTGCGTTTCTCAAGGTTCCGAACATCCAACTGAGCTGCATATTAAGATTTGTTGCTTACATTAAAAACTAACGTTTCTGCACCAATTTAATCTACAACTCATTACAAATTCACTATTAATAATTTATCTAGAGCCGGCGTGGGCGCCAAGACAATGCTCGGATTTTTATTCGAGTGTGCAGTGCGCGCGCGCAGCATTCGTCAGTTATATCGGATTGATATTAATGTGCAGCGTGTGAAAGCCTTTATTATGTCTAGAACAAGGACATGGAGCAACTGTTTACTGAATTAACACTTATAAAGAAGCATATTACAATGATTGAGCTTAATATTTTCTTATGTTTTCGCGATTGTTATTCATTAAATTAAACTATTTTAATACGGTTTTATCGCGTTTATTACTTATTTATTTACACCTGACGTTTCAAACACTTTACAAACGCGATATTAAACGCGATAAAACCGTATTAAAATAGTTTAATTTAATGAATGATTGAGCTTTTTAACTTTTTTTGGTAACTTCAAAACTCGAGACTTGTGTTATGGGATAAAGTCAACGATACCATATTTTAACTTATCGATACACATCCATGCCAATCAGAAAGGTGGTTTCGAAAAACTTTGTCACCAGGGAGTGCAAGGTAGATTGCCTATACCTTGTAACCCACTCGCTATGAATGAATCAGAAAAATATCATTTTCCATCTTTACGTGACCAGAGATTGAACCCAGCACCTCTTATGTAGCAGGGAGGCATGTTATCCATTACGCCGCAGATGTCATCAAAATACTTTTAGGTTTCTTTGTGGTAGTATTCGCTTCAAAAACACCACTTGGGATTCACGCAAGATATTGAGGATCCATCTTATATAGGTTATTACAAGTGGAAACTCTACAATAATACAATTTTTTGTCCACAGAAGTAGTGCCTTTTCTATAAAGTAAGGTATCTAATGTACTCCGTACTGGTTGCCCCGGTCTTTTGAGAGGCTTGCGTGGGGATATTGATCCAACGCGTAAAGGCCCTTTGGAGAAGTTAATGTCATGTGGTGCTCCTGCCAAAGCCCGTCCTCGGCTTTATCATAGCTTGGTACCTGTGTATCTTTTATACTTAGATAAGTAGGCGGAGGTAACAAAACTAACAAGAAATAAAGTTACAATATGAATCTAAGTGAAAGTCACCATTCCAACATTTACTTTCAATCGAAAACCAACATAAAATTACCACACTTAATCATACAATCATAATCGATTAGGAATTATTCATAAGTGCCCGAGCGTTTGTTTCGCACCGAATCAAATCAGTCTAATCGAGAGATGAATCGAATGGGTCCGATCAGATGAATCGATTTGATTAATCGTCATCACTGTGTGATTTATGTAGTGTACGAGAGCTATATGGATTGCGTGTTTGTGTCAATAGTTCACTGACTTGAATATTTCATTTATTGGAGCATTTGATCTCTGAATTCTTATGGTTCATGATTGGTAGCTCGTAGATTCAAATGACAAGAGTGACTCAGAAAAAATATGAGCAGTAGTAGATATGTCCGTACATATAGGCAGATGATAAATACCCTTTTGAGGGCAAAAACATTTTTTTTTTTCTAATTAGTTTCTGCGCAGAAATTAACTCTGTGTTGAAACGGTGTGTTAAAAATGGTATGTGTGAACATCTATACATCTTTTTTGTCGGTGCGTTTTCCAATAGTAACTCTTCAGGTGGTTCAAGCTTATGTTATAATTACTCGATGATCGGTTTCGAATAAAGGCAAACCTTCACTTGTTCGTTGCACAAAACAAAATGAATTAGTGAGTGTAGGTACCCGAAAATTACCTAAGCGCTAAAATGTAGCAAATTGATATAAACTGGCCGTATTTTATCGCATATAAACGATGAGAGATGTAAAAAACGAATTAGATAGCTATTGCAGTACAATAATGGTTTTAATTTAGGAGTGATAAGCGATTATCATAAACAGAGCGGATAGCGGCAAAAGTGGTGGCTTGGTAGTACACTCCACTGTGAATTCGTCAAGTTCGTCATGACATTGTCAATGCATCTGCAACTATATTTCCTATTATTATCTGTCTAAATAGCTTGATAGATTAGTATGCGTGTTCAGAAACCTTGCTGACGTGTAGTGGTATTTCTTTCTTGAATTCTTTTGTGCCTGCGAATCTCGGCAACCATTCCTGAGTAGCAGTTATATTAGGTTTCATCAAATGCCAGCAGGCAGCTTAAAATGTCTGACAGTGTTTGGCACTAACGATCTTTAATGACGTAGTTTAGTATCCTTTAAATTTAAAGGGAGTATGAAATAGGGAATAAACGTAGGGTGTGGAGATGAAATGGCTAGAAAAAGAAAAAGTGAAAAGAACTGACATAGGTACTGTGACGACCTCACATAAAAAGTGCAATTTCTATTAGGTATTACCCTAAGCTTGCGCTTGCGCTACGATAGGATATTTACAGAAAAAAAAGTATGTCATATACGCCATTCGCTAATAACTTATTCCCTACTATAATGACCATACCCGACCCCAGTTATTGGACCAAATTGCCGTATTTACTACTAAAACGCTCTATTTTACCATAAAATTAATTTAACGTAAAGCGACTAACACTCCATAAAATGTATGTACAGAGTGAGGTTATCGGTTTTATAATACCTTCAGACCACCCAGAAATCGCTCATGGGTCGTTTGTTGAAAGCCTTTAATGTTATATAAGTGTCTATGATTCCTAAGTAAAGTGAAGCTGCGAGGTATCTATGTGAATTTCCAAGTAATTTATGCAGTTCGAGCTACTAAAATACTTACTGGTGATTTGTGTCACTAGTTTCCGCTTGTTCGAAACCTATTTCCACCAGACCTTCACAGAGATGGGTTTTACAAAAAAAATCCTCCACTTTTTTTTAAATTTTAGATTCATTGTACTTTTTTTTTAAAATACAACTAAGTTGGCAAACAGGCTTACGGCCCACCTGATGGTAAGTGGTTACCGTAGCATATGAACCCCTGCAACACTGGAGATATTACGAGCGCGTTGCCGACCCTGAAGAAATTTTTGATACGCTCTTTTTGAAGGCTCCCATGTTATAGTTACTAGGGAAAATCTAGGCAGCGAGTTCATTCCATAATCGCAGTGTACTTTATTGTTTATGGAACCTAATTGTAATGCTCATTAAATATATATATAATAAAAAAAAATATTGGTATACTTATCTACCTGGAGTGCTATTTTTGAAATGTATGACATGTATCTCTTTTACCTTGTCCCACTTTGTTGTGTGGGGTCGGCACAGTATGCCAATTCCATGGAGCAATTACAAAGAGATGCCGTTTGAAATGGCGCAGTGATGTGACCATTGGCGCCTCACCGACACAAAAGTGGGCGGAGCTTGTCATTGCTCGTGCTCCATAGTTGGAGCCACGGCCGAAACTAAGCACCCCGCACGTCTCCCTTCCGCCCCGTGTAGCCTCACAAATACTTTCTTACAAAACGCTTATCACGGCATATCATCTTTGTAATTGCTCCATGGTCAACTCCTTCCATATTCCTTTATCTCTAGCCATTTCCTTCTCAACGCCCTTCCTACTCATGTTCTCTCTGATACAATCCAACCATCTCTTTTTTGGTCTTCCCCTATTTCTCGCTCGCTAAAAAATAGCATTCCAGTAATCGTTGTAGTAAGATAGGTATAGAATAGATCGACATAGTAATACCTTCGTGGTACAGTGGTAATGGCATTTGCCAGATCCGGAAGTAGCTTGTACTACGAGAAGCGCACTTTGTTTACTATTTGTCAGTTTGGTTAGAATATTCCAGGTTCAAATCACCTGGTAATAAAAATTATTCCGTGGTTCGGAAGGCTTGTTTTGTCCTTCTTCATTGTGGTGGGACATTGTGATGAAACGGAAGGCGGTTTCGAAAAAACTTTATCACCAGGCTTAGATTAGATCAAGACACGATCTTGATTATGTAACCAAATCGATAAGATAGAAGATTTGTTTCTTTTAGTAATTTACATAAAAGCAAAGCATAAATCGCTACCAAAACAATTCAAGCAACGATAAAATTTTCTGATATTATATTAAATCAGCAAATTACCTACAGACACAAAATTTAAAAGAAAGTGCCGAGATGCGGCGTTCAAAATTACAGACGCTTATAATGAGATCCAAGTGATGCTTACCAAACGTTTAATGCCTACAATCAAGCCGGACGCCGGTATAACTTTAATAGCCGAATTTATGAGGTGACCAGACTTCAATTTCGCACAATTTATGGCGTTTTTTTGTTGAAAGCAACCTGATTTTTTTGATTTATTATCTTAATGTTACGGTGCGATCTTCCAGTTATGTTTCAAAGAGATTACTGTTGATGGCAGTTTCGGTCGTGTGTTTCATATTTTGTAAAGGTTTCTTAAATATCCATAGTTTGGAACTACTTCAAATCACTGGAATGGACGCGCAGGATAAATAAAAACAAGTGCCATGGTCTTGGAAAAGACACCATACTGGCAGATATCTTAAATGATATATCCCCTCCTATAATTTTCTTCCCTACTTCGAAAGGCTTGAGTTTCAAGTCGACCTTAAAGTGACAAAAACATAATGACCAATGATTTGTCACAGTCGATTTCCAAAGAAGAAGTAGAAGGTAGTGGAATGAGGCTACTCGAAACACAAAACTTAATTCTAGGTCGAAGATGAGCAGCTGAATCAAATAATAGTACAATAAATAAAAGTTTGTTTCAATCTTCACTATCAAAATGAAATATTGAATCACATTAGGACTTATTAGCACGCAATGCGAGTCACAGACAAACACACAAACAAGAACAATGGCCCGGGAAACAATGACAGAAAAAATCGTTTAATCCAATTACATACACGAGCTCGTTAGTTTAATATGGATATACCACTTAGAATTAAAACTAAGATTATTAAATTGATTTTCGAAAACTATGGGCATAGCTTTCGAATTATTTTTTTAGACCTACGTCCAAGATCCCTCTTTCAATATGCAGTAAGTCAATAACAGGCTACATTTTAATTAAATTAGCCCATATATGCCCAGAGTGATTTTAACGACCCCTTCGACTATCATTGATGAAAACGTGTTTTGCTAAATAACTGTACTGTTTATTAAAATTATTTCAATATGTTATATTACACTAATGTATTACTTCTAACTAGTAAACTTGTAGGTACTACTTCGAAAAGATTGTCAAATTGGAGAACTAAAGCTTCAAAGATTAGGTAATTTTATCAAGTCAAAATTTGTCACCCGCGCGCATTTTAACTTAATTAATTTTTAAACAATACCACAATATATTACAAAGTTTTTGATTGAATTTGAGCAATTTAAAAATAACAAGAAGTTATTACATGAAATATACGGTGGGTCACTACTGACCCCGTAGGTATATGTGACCTTTTATCAGGTACTATAGATTGTTTTCTATAAACAAAATTTCAGATTTTATTGACGCCATTACAAAAGAAACCTTATATTTGGCTCATAGATATTTATTAAATACCACTATTGTGATTTTCTGTTGATTTTAGAGAAGTCTGTTGTGATATTGATAAGTGGAACTATCAGCACCGTCTTGCTCCATCACAGTAAGTAGTCTATAAAAAATCAAAATGACCAGTAATCATAAATTGAAATTGAGGTATATAAACTCAAAAAAATCTTCTCTTATTACCTGTTGTTTATGACGTTCTTTTAGAAAATATTGAGCAGTAGTCATGGTCATGAGCTGATCAAGAGAGACAGTTTATTTATTTACATCGTTGGCTTAGCCTCCGTAGAGGAGCTTCGCCTCTATTGGGAATTTTTCAATACATTGGATTTTCAGCCCTATATTATCTTTAGAAAGCTGAAAGACTGCATACACATTTCAAGCTAACTTTCCGGCCCCAATCTGGTCCTAAAAATTGCTTTGCATTTCAATTAGTTTTAGTTGAGATTATGTTTCTTGTATTCTGGGAAACCTCATTATTTATTATTATCTGTATGTAAGTCAAAATAGTGCTAATAACTCAATTCTCACCTATCCAAAATAAAAACGATGTGTTATATCAAAATTATAAAAATAAATACCATTTAAAGGCTTAAATTTATTAACAAGTATAGTTTTATACCATATTTATATTATATGAGAAACATTAATATCTGTACTGCTTTCGATAATTTATTAACATATACAATATAATACAATACAAAAACTCTTTATTGCACAACAAGGATACATATACGTACCTACCAAATTTGACTTCACTCATACTGATGTTAAGGTTTACTTATAATTTTTATTTCATTACAATTGGGACCACGTATATACCCAGTGGGTCATCATTGATCCATTAAAAAAAAACACATTTCTCATAAAAATATCTTAATGTCACTAACCGACATCATTATCAGGCATCAATTTATACATTACTAGCTGTCTCCCGCAGCTCCGCCTGCCTCAAAAAGTAGCCTATGTTTGACCCCGGGTCTTCAACTATATTCATAGCAAATTTCATCAATATCCGTTCAGCGGGTTGGCCGTGAAAGCGTAACAGACAGACAGACAGACAGACTTTGTCATTTATAATATTAGTATGGAAGTATGGATATCCAAAAAATCTATATGACAAATAAGATACAGGCATATATGGGTTAGGCTTACCGAACTTAGTTTTTTTTATAAACAAAGTGGTGAGTCTATACTAAGACTTACGTTCTTGAATGGGTGGTCTATGTTACCGTTTTATCATCGCTCGGAATATCAGCATGATAAAAATGACCCTAGCGATATATTCATGAAATATCGTCTTGTAACAGTAATGGAAGGGTTATATCAATGAGATTGTCCATCGTGAGATGACAAAAGAATCACTAAGGTTTAGATTTTTAATTTTGATGCACTTGGATTTCAATTGTTGATGGCTTTCGCAATTTTTTTCTTCGAAGTCGTTTTCCTAATAGCTGAGACTCGTCACCACCACAACCTAATTTGATAGATATTTTCTTCCATGCAGGAGTGCTGTTTTTGAAAAGTGTGAATCACGCAAAATCGGTGAGTCGAAGAAGGTTTGATCGATATCGAATGATTTTCATTCGATAACGAAGCATTTTTGTACATTAAGGCTCCAAATTTTGTGGGGCCCCATTAATGAGTTTAAAATTTTTTCTCTCTTTATTTACTAAAATAGTTTGTACTTCTACTACAGTAGATCTTGATTTTGAAAGTATGACGGTTTTTCAGAACCGTCTTTCGGCCTCTGAAATGGTTCCTATAACGACTACCAAATAGCAACCGGGACCAATAGCTTAACGTACCTTTCGAAGCACGGAAACATCATTATTTATCAAACGATACAATACAATACAATACAATACAATACAATACAATACAATACAATACAATACAATACAATACAATACAATACAATACAATACAATACAATACAATATAACTTTATTGCCCACATCTGGGAAATCACAAAACTGAATTATAACATTGTTAACAATATGGAGCAAAGGCGGACTTATTGCTAAGCAATCTCTTCCAGCCAACCTTTGTACAGTAAGAGAACATGATGTAAGGGTGGGCCCAGTAGAATTAAAAATAATGTCTACTCTATAGATAAATCAACACAGACACAGATATAATTTGGGAATAAGAAACACATATGATATATATTCTACATACCTTGAAGGGACAGATAGTGCTCCTTAACCTGGCTCTTAAAACTAGTAATAGTTTGAGCCATGCGTACAATTAACAGGCAAAGCATTCCACAGGCGAACAGCCCGCACCGCAAACGACTTGGAGTAAGACGCAGAAGAGTGGGTTGGAGTTTTGAGAAGTAGGTCAATAACACTGCGCGAAGGACGGTTTTGATCCGATTTCAGAAAAGTGAAACGCTCTTTTAGATAAATAGGGGTACAAGGAATAAAGAGAACTGAGAACAGGAGTAAAAGGATGTGATAGTTACGACGAAGCCTAATCGGAAGCCACCTGAGTTGTGCGCGGAAAGTAGAGACATGATCATATTTGCGGAGTCCAAATATAAATCGAATGCAAAAGTTTTGGAGGCGCTCAAGTTTATTCAATTGTTCTTCAGTAACATCAAGGTAACATGAGTCGGAATAATCAAGAATAGGGAGAAGTAAAGATTGTGTAAAAAGTTTTTTAGTCTAGTAAGTGATCCCGCCGAAGCAAAAATCTTCCTACTTACTTCCGCAATCTGTGGAGACCATGAAAGTTGTCTGTACACCTAGGTTCTTAACTCTGTCACTGTAGTCTATTTTAACCCCATCAAACATTATCGACGGAAGGGAGGACCAGGCTAGTCTAGAAATATGCCATGCATTACCTATGATGATGGCTTGTGTTTTTGATGGGTTTACAATAAGTCCATGAGATTTACTCCATCTGGAAATTTGAGAAAGATCGTCATTAACTTTATTGATACCATTTGCGAGGTCCTCTACAGAGGCATGACAATATATTTGTAAGTCATCTGCATATAGGTGGTAGGAAGTGCAGAGTTGAAACGAGACTGAATTGATAAAGATAGCAAATAGTAAAGGAGATAGAACGCCGCCTTGAGGAACACCAGCAGACGTGTAGCACCAAGAAGAACAATCATCCTCAATGCACACCCGTTGCCGGCGCCCATGCAGATAAGAATGAAACCAGTCGATAGCAGAAGGAGATACGTTCAGTGTTCGTAGCAGACCCAGAAGAATGTCAAAATCCACAGTGTTGAAAGCATTACTAAAATCAAGTAAAGTCAGGACCGTAACCTGTGAATTATCTACTCCATAGCGGATGTCATCCGCGATCTTCACGCAGTAGTCGTACTATGACCTGCACGGAAACGATCAGTTGATTCAAGCCTGCAATGTCATAAACAATTGGAAACAACTAAACAAAGTACCTATGCTTCCCATGGGAATCGAACCCAAGACTTCCGGGTCTAATAATAGTAAATCAAATATTTAAAAAAAAGCAAAGCAAAAATATAATTTTCACTTTGAACTTACGGTTGGGCGGAAAGGTCATTTTTGACATTTTCCTTAGTAGTTTGATAGACACTGTTTTATGTATTTATGTATCAATCAAACAATCAATCAACCTTATTGTACAGAAAGAACATTGTTACAACAAAATAGAACACAACAAGAGGCGGACTTATCCCTGATAGGGATCTCTTCCAGACAACCCGAAACCCCAAGGAAAAAAAGAGTACATGGGCATCAAAGAGTGTGCAATAGATACGATAAATATAAATATAAAACAAACTAACTTACCTAAACCTTTTTTTTTTTTTTTTGTTAACGGATGGGAAATGCATTTACGCACAAAGTGTGGGACTCCTGGGCCGCTAATCGGCCCAGACTACCCACTAAAACCCCTCCGACGTTTCCGCACCAGCCGTTGTGAGGGCGCCATGGGATCGCTTTCGCATTCTACCACGACGCCCTCCGGCTAAAGCCGGCCCCGACCTCTGCCTTGCCGAGCGCGTAACGTGTCAGCTCTAGCTTCGCGCTCGCGCTCGGCCGCCTCCTTCTGCGACATTACAGTCTCGCAGAAGGAGGCCACTGCGTCCCAGTACCTCTCGCCACACAGCATCGTTGAGATGATACTGTGTAGCGAGAGGTCCAGATGTCCTAGCACCACCCCCATTCTTAACCTTTCGGGCGCCCACATCTGGCAGTCTGCCAGAGTGTGTTGAGCCGTGTCGTCGGGCTCCCCACACAACTTAACCTAAACCTAAGTCAACTCAAGTCCGAACGCTCAAAGTATTCCCTAACCCGGAATTTGAAGGTATGAAGAGAGGACGACTGTTATAATTGTTTTATATTAATTACCTTGATGATAGATGAACATCAGTTATTAAAGAATTTACAATATTAAAAAAAAAACATAAGTTATTTTATGTGTATTTATTAATTAAGAATCAAGTACTATCAAGATTAAGGAATAACAAAAAGGTATAACCCTCTAAAACTATTCAGTTATTTGAAAGAAAGAAAGAAAATTGTTTATTTGGTATTTACAACACACACAGAGCAAACAATTTATGACTGAACATTCTACCTATTTGCGTAAATATTAAAAAGGCTTCTTCTCAGCATAATGTTGTGGTGAGAACCACAACACTGGTCTTCCGAGGACACCAACATAAAATTAAAAAACACAAAAAATAAATTAAAATCAAATCCATAATTAAGTAAATCATATATAATTAAATTAAAACTAAATCAAAATAAAATAAAATAAATAATTTGAGTTAAAATTACATTAAAATATTTGATATCCCTTTTTGAATTTGATCAGTCAAAATAACCTTCGTACTAGAAACTAGGAATAATTTTAAAGAATATGTATAATATATAAATATCTATTAATTTCACTTTAAGTCTCAGCCTATCATTCCGTTTACTAATCTACGTCTAAAACCAAATTATAAGGGCACGTGGGCGAGACAGTTTTACTATGACATCAAGTCCACTAATGCACTGGTTTATCTAAACTGGACCATTCACAAGGGTTTATGTGAGCTTAAGTTAACCCGGCCTAGCGCGTGACACGAAGGCTGTGGTGCCAGTTGTAGCGAGAATTTATCTGTATTTTTTTATTATTTTTGTTATTTTTATAAGACATATTTTAGTGCCTATAGGCTACTTGATTGTATTCATAGCTGGGCAATATTTGCATAGGAAACAATACGTACACTAAAAAGTAATAGATTCCGGAAACAAAAACAAATTTGGTTGTTAATTAAGGCAGTAATTGAATTTTAAAGTTTTCTCAAGACGAAAATAGGGAGCGTGTTGGGGAAGGCTTTCTGTCTCTTTTGTACGCACGAAACCAAGTGGCAGTGACGTCACTACACAAGTGCACACACAGTGCATCCTTTTCTTGTTTTTTGACAGTTTTCCCTTCCACCAATTTTCAGAGAATTACAACTTATTTATTTAGCAACGGATTTTTGAAAATCTCTCTGTTTTCAGTTTCTGGTAGTGAAACGTTTGATGTGAATGATTCAAAATAATTGAGTAGAATACCCAATTGTGCTTCAAAGTTTGTAAATAATTCACTATTCTCGTATTAATTACAAGATAATAAAGATTTTAGAAATAAAAAAAAAAAAAAAACATTTTTATCGTATATTAAAATAAAATATCCTAAATAGTAAAATAAAGTAACTTCTGAAAGTTTAATCTAACGTTAAATTTAATGTTGATGGCTTTAACATATCTGAAAGCACTCCCAATCATACAAGTCTAAGATACACACACAATAAAATTATTTTACTAATTTAAAAAGCATAGCAGACAGTGGAGTTTTTTAATCAGTTATATTGAATGACAAATTTAGGACCTTCCTAATTTCTATCGATAGCATAAGATAAAAGCAGATTACAAAGTAGCTTATCATAAATTTAATAGCTGGGTTCTTGTCGGTGGAGCTTCTTCAATAGGCTACTTGACTGTGTTCACATTTTGACAAAAAAATTATACGGAACAATGCACACACTAAAAAGTAACAGATTCCGAAAATAACAACAAAATTGGTAATTAATTAAAGCAGTAATTAGCATTTGAAGTTTTCTAATGAAGAAAAGTAGGAGCGTGGTGGGGACGTCTTGCTATCTCTTTTGTACGCACGAAATCAAGTGGCAGTGACGTCACTCACCATTAAGTTTGTCCTTTTCTTGTTTCTAGACAGTTTCCCCTTCCACAGGATTTCAAAGGCTTATTACTTATTTAATATTCAACGGATACAAAAAAATCTTTCTGTTTTCGAATTCACGGACTCAAATTTGTAATATGAAACATTAAAAAAAATTGAGTCAAGTAGCCTATTCCTCCCTATTTTTAATGACCTTTAGTTTCTCCATTATTGTCTTCATGTAGACACATTCATTTGATACGACATGGTGACTTCATGAGAAACATCGTCGAAGGATAGATAAAGGGAATAATTCATGTAGTCCGAGGCAAAACTATATGAAGCAAAGTACTTAAATAAAATAAAATTATATCAATGTGACCACACCCAAATCTAACCGTTCAAATGTCACCTGTCAAAATACTCATTCTATTATCACAATCACCCCATTATTACCTATGAAATCTAGTTTTTGTCGGTCGCTCTATAGTTGTTTGCATACAAATCGAGTTTTTACTCTAATATTTCTAATAGGGTCGTGTATCGATGACCTCAAAAGTATAGGTCGTTTTAAAGTAAAAAGAATGCTATCGTTCAGCGAAATTTTTTCTTGAAATAATATGTTATTTCACTAATTGAAATTTATATTGAAATTTAATTGTATGAGTATGTTTGGGTACGTATTTTCTTCGAGTCTCTAGCGCGTTTCCCAGCCGACCCCAGGGTACGCTCTAATCATGGTTCTAGATAAGCGGTACTATTTATTTCAACAGATCGACTGCCGTCTGAGCTCCGTAACCTTTTTACAGGGGATATGAATGACCAATATTTCCGAAACACGAAATCATGACTAAAGAGTCTCGGACAATCAATGCAATGTGTACTAAAAGTATGCTTCCCGTGAGAACCGAACCCACGACTTGCGACTCTGCAGAAAAATACCTTTAACTCTAAACCACAAAAGTAGTACACGATAGCTAAAAGATCTTTCAGATTTGCGATTTTTGCAGATAGCCAATTAAAAAAAAACTAATAAAATCAATCAATCAATCAAATATTTATTTGCATAAAATGTAAGTTATTGCCACACAATTACAAGGTTTTACAATTAGGTACAATAAACTTACAAAAGAAAAAGGAAATACAAAAGAAAATGAAGGAAAATATAAAAAGCGTGTAGCAAAGGAATGCCTCAGCTTGTGTTACCCTCGTGTGGAATAACGCTGTTTTTCAGGCATCCCCACTCCCTGAGATTAAAGTATGGAAGATATAGGTGTGGACGTACTTACGTGCGGACTTCCGCAGAAGATGGCCTTATTGTTAAATAAAAATAACAAATAAAAATTAAATATGTATAAAAAATAAAAAGAAGTATAAATTCTTATTATCTATCTTATTGACATAATAGTTAAAATCCAAAACTATTCGTATCAATCCTATTAACTTAAGTTACCTAATATTCTAAGAAAATTCATATTTATATATTTTTTTTTTGCAAGACCTACATTCGTGTGAACAAAATTAACAGTATTGCACATGAAGTAATGACTACGCAGGTAATGGCAGATGCGGTATTATGTCAAATTATTTCATACCGATCGGAAAAGTCAAGGTGAATAGTTGTGGGGAACGCTGAGTAATGATTGTTCGGATGTTGGAATTTTTTGATACGGCATTTTATTCATTTAAACTTTTTTGTACATAATATAGTTATATAGCATAATTAACTTAATGTTAAAAGCATTAATTAACATTATTTTGTAATAGAACGTTTTGGAATTTCAAAACGTTACTTCAATATATACACGTCAGAGGCCGAAAGGTGGTTCTGAAAAAATCTGACAACCTTACAGGGTTGATTGAACATGTACCCACTCGATATGATGATGACGATGAATTTATATATAGCATAATAAGATCTACTCATTTAATTGAATAAGATCGTGTTGTAATCTCGTCATTAATAACTAAAGCATTTTCGTAACATTTTTAATATTAAGTAGTTCTTTGCTTATTAACGATGATGAACTAAAATCTCGCCTGAAATAGACACCGGAATAACAAAACCGTAAAAACATCCCACCATATCAACACTTTTTTTTTGTTAACATGTGATCGATTGAGTGCACGTAATGTGCTCAGACGCGCAATCTAAATATATCGATTAATAATATCGATTACATCGAATCGAAATGAGCCGATCAACTGGTTGCAGGAAAAGTAATAAATTAAGATGTTTAAGACGATCTATTTCTTGTAGTTCTTTATTTTCAATTCTGAGCTTTCGATATATTACATTTGATTATTTAAATCGATAAATGGACCATTGACAATGCAACCTACGCGAAATGATGATAATTTAAATCGCCTACTATATCAGTACATTTTTGATTAGGTTAAAATTCGAACATAAGATTAGTTCCTCGTAAAATAACAATAGAGTCTTGAAGATAGAAATATTTTTCGAGCAGTTTATTAAAACTATGCCACATCCAAGATGGCTTATTTAATCCTTTACCTTTGAAATCATAATGGTGACATAAAAACACGAGCTCAGACAAATCTGCTAGATGTGGCCTTAGTCTTAATGCTTGAAGCTGCAATTATTTGTGTCCAACTGATCACCTCCAATTGACGGCGAAGTATTAAAATAATGTTAGATGTAAAATCGAAGTATTGCAACAATTTTTAGCTAATTTTTAAGGCAAAGTTAACACATAGAATAAAGGATTTTAGTATAAAGGCTAATGTGCGAGGGAATTGACAATTGGCGAGCCAACACGCAGAATAGAACATTCTGGCGCTCTCTCGTTTCGGAGGCCAAGATCCAGTTCGGGACGCGGAGCCAAATGCAAATACAAAATATCTTTATTGTCAAACACAGGTATTTACTAGTTTTTTTGTTGGTATCGCCGTGCTTTGCCCAATTTGGACGTACAATATAATTTAAAATCAATAAAGAACATGCAAAATTATATATCTTTAAATATAAATTATATTGACAATTTGTACATCCAAGGAAAAATATTAACCTATTTATTTAATACTTTACTAACTGTTCTTATTACTATTTACATATAAACTATACTGTTTTCCGCAGCTCCGCCTGCGTCAGAAAGTAGCCTATGTTTGATCCCGGGTCTTCAACTACATTCAAACCTTACATTAAATATATAATATATATAATTAAATACCATTTCATAAAAATCAGTTCAGTGTGTGGTTTGACCGTGAAAGCGTAACAGATATTCAGAAAGACAGACAGACTTTCCCACTTATAATAGTATTAGTATATTAGTATGGATTATATTATTGAATATTGTTATCATTTTTATCATGAACTAGCTGTGCCCGCGACTTCGTCCGCGTGGAATAGTTATTTTGGGAATCATATATATTTTTTGTTTACAAACCTACCTCCTCAGCTTTATTATAAATTACCTATAGCTGTTACCCACGACTTATTTTAGACGACTTAGTTACATAATTAATATAATATATTTTAAAGTAGTTTTAAAAAGTATATATTTTAAAGTAATTCTGCGTATATTATATTTTTAGTTTTATTTTCTTGTGGCAGAATCAATAACACATTTATTTGGATAAAGATAAATATTATTATGTTGATAGAACTCTGACAAATAATTTGTAATAATTCATTAATTTCGACCAAATTTGATTATCATAAAAACTGTTAGTGGAAGTTAATCTTAAAAGATACACATATATTGTCGCAGATATTTTTTTAGATAATTTGAAGAGGAATAATTCTTTCATACATATTTTTTGGGTATCTCGCCGGATTTTGCAGCGCACGCAACGGAAGCCCTCAAAGATGAATAATTTTCCCCGTTTTGTCCACATTTTCGACTGCTTCTCCGCTCCTATTAGTCGCAACGTGATGTTATATAGCCTAAAGCCTTCCTCGATAAATGATCTATCCAACACAAAAAGAATTTTTCAATTCGAACCAGTAGTTCCTGAGATTAGCGCGTTCAAACAAACAAACAAACTCTTTAGCTTTATAATATTAGTATAGATTAGTATTAATAGTATTAGTATATTAGTATGGATTGTATTATTGAATATTGTTATCATTATTATCATGAATTGAGTAGTAATATTTCTGCAAGAGTATTAAATTACCGGTGCTATTCCAATTATACTTTTTTTTAGTAGGGCTGTGTTATGACCACTTGTTACCAATTGTTGAATATATTGAGGTTTTATAAGATTCTCTCTTGTTTCACATAACGTTTTTAATAAATTTTGATTGGACTTCACAAATACACATAAATATACATGTTTCAAAAATATAAATACAAGGAAATATCAGTGTTTTTAAACAGGACATGCATGTCAGGATTTTGAGCTTTAAATATTTTAAAAATGTAATATTTTTTTGAGACGAAATTAAATAAGGATTTCAAACTATTTTGCTATAGAGATGAGGAGCTCGTTAATCAAGCGCGACCCGCGTATCCGTAACGAATGCGCGTGTCAAGCGTCGGCGTGACGCGACCACTATTGGATTGGTTGCCATTTAGTGGCATTTTCTATCTTGAGCTCTTCAGTGCTTCGGAAGGCAAGTTAAGCCGTTGGTCCCGGTTGTCGTCGATAGATAGCAGTCGTTAAGCTGTGTCAGATGCCTTGGGGCAGTCTGAAAAACTCTGACAGTGTTGGCCAGTAACACACCTCGGGTCATGTTCCTGTTGGTCTGGTTTCCTTGTAAAATAGGGTTACGGAGGTCAGACGGCAATCGCTCCATTGTAATAACCAGTACTGCCAAATCTAGGAGCAAGACTTACAGCGTACCCTAGGCTGCGAAGCGTAAGCTGACGACGCAACTGGAAATACACGCTAGGATGATGATGCAAAATTTTAAATTAATTTATGGGTGTCCTTAGAAAATGAAAGCAGAAATAACTAATACGTTTTATTTACAGTTTTCAGTTAATTTGCATTTAATTCTTCATATCTTGTGGGATATAATATTTTTAGACGTTTGATATCAAACAATGAGATAATTAATACCTGCAATGTCCTGGGTAAACTGGAAACTACTAATCGTTTCCCACGGGAATCGACCCCGCGACCTCTGGGTCTTCAGGCCTTAACAACAGGGCCTCACAGTTGGCGACCTAACCTTCTGTTTAACCCCGTTTAAAAATAAACTCATCATTGCGCAATGCCATTTTATTGAAGTGTCAAACGAATTAAATGGTACCAAATGGTATATGACCCACATGACCCCAATTTCGCGATTAGGCAAGTCATCGAGTTTTTGTTTATCTAAATGTTGTATTCGCCACAACATCCGCTTGTGATGTACAAAATATAACAATAAATTACGATTATTGTTCAATTTTGTTTTTATAGGTTTTTAAAATTAGTTCATTACAAGGTTTTGTGTCTATAAATTATTATCAGCGTAGATGGATTTACCCATTTGCGTCTAAGGACGGGTAAGATAGCCTCACTCGAATCCAGTCTTTAGCGTGCCAAATCTTTATATTTCTATCTATGTCATCTCCAGTTATATTGACTTTCATACTAATATTGTAAATGCGAAAGTCTGTCTGTCTATCTGTCTCTATGTTACGCTTTCACGGCCTAACCGCAGGACGGATTTTAATGAAATTTGATATGAATATAGTTGAAGACCCGGTGTCGAACATAGGCTAATTTTTGACGCAGGCTGCGGGAAAAAGCTAGTTACTGATAAAACTGAAATGGTCCCTTAAATATTACCTAAGCCTAAAACACTAATATGCACTTATATTTGTTTATTGTAAGAAAAAAAGAAAAACTTGTATTGGCAGATTAAAAACGTACATGCACTACTTTGCAGTAGGCTCCTAAAAAATACAAAAATAGTTTCAACATTCAAATAATTAATTCTGTTAATAAATCAAATCAAAAGTTAGTTCAAGGACTAGTTTTCATATTAGCTTTAATAACTGTCCGTACACATAGGCATAATCATTATAAATTATTTCTTAATATTACCATAATCATCAAGTTCTTGTCAAAAATATACATAATTAACGTATTTGAATTAAAATGGCAGGCTTGCATCAAAATTTACCTAATCATAACTTTATTGTTATAATTCAAAGCTGTCACTGAAAATCAATTAAAACCTACTTCGGTCTTGCATTAGCTCATTTGAAGACCAAATCACATGAGTAAGGACTGGTAACATGAGTTAAATAAAAATTACCAATCTCTAATATTGGTAACATTGTATAGCTTTGCATAACGTTTTGATCGCCAATGAGAGTTCGTGCCCCTAAAAGTAATATTCATATAAATTCTTCAAAGACCTTATCGACAATGGCTTGTCAGTGGCGGAATATTAATGTTCACAAATATAAATAGACTCGATATGTTCTTCATAACTTCTCTGTACTCCGTCTAATTTGGACGGAAATTCGCTTTATTGTTTGAGAAAATAAGATACAAATATTCTGTTTGCAAATTAATATTATGTTGTAAGTATTGGTTGTACGGTTTACTATTTTTCATCAAGTCCGGTCCTTATTTAATTCAAAAACAGCTATCAAATGTAAGTTGGTGTTTAGGTCATTGATAGCTGGTAACAAGTAAATATTTCTAAATCTAATAGTGCCAATTTTGCGTTCCCCACGATAAAAACAAACATTAGTCATTAATCATTTTTTCATAAATTTTTCCAAAGCTATGAGGACTGTCCTATTAATTTATACTCACTCATGTACCCGTATTGATAGTCAGTCCCACGACCCCAGAGGCATAGTTCACGTGGCAAATGAAATCAGATGTATCAATCATACAACAATCACTTGTTTGTCCGTCTGTCCGTGGAATATGGGACGCGCTGAAAGAATTGGTGAAAGTCTGTGGTCTGTGTGGTTTTTGAAATAGAATAGGAATTTTTAATGGACACTTTTTGTTATAGAAAACACGTAAGAGGCCGAGAGGCGGTTCCAAACAACTCTGACGCCAGGTGCACATGGTCGATTGACAATGTAACCTACACGATATTATGAGGATCATTATTATGCGTTGAAGGAACACTTCTTTATCCAACATATGGCATAGACACAAAGAAATCAAAAATTCAAGCCTGTTATGTGTAAACCAAACTATAAATAACCAAACATCAGTAATAGATTTTTAGTGGGAATCAAATCCAAGACCTTTGGGTGGGTGGGACCTTTCTTCAGGCAACATCCTAACTACTGGACTACAGAGGTAATCAATCTAGTAGCCCTACATTCATACAAAACCACGTTAATCTGTCACTCTGTTTTAAAGAGAAACTTAACTGTCTCCATAGTAGATTCGTTAAAGTGTTTGCCTCAGGTCTGGAGGTCGTGGGTTCGATTTTACAGGCATTGAAAGCTTGAATCACCTGATAGTCTAACCGTGTTTCGGAAACCCGGCCCCGCTGCCATCTGGTGGTCGTTAAAGGAACCACGTCAGAGGCCGAAAGGCAACTTTGAAAAACTCTGACAGTGACAGGCTCGACTGACCATTTAACTCACTAGAACGAATGAATGCAAAAAAAAAAACAAACACACAAATATGGACCGCATGGACATAAAACTCAAACCGCTTCCCAGTTATACTTATGCACTGTGCAGTATACTTGTGAGATGTACGTTCTTAGGGCGTACGCGTCTTCTCATCTTTGCCCTTTCCCAGCGCGTGGGCCGGCTATAATGACCACGAGCTGCGAACAAATGGAGTTAGTGCTTTGTAATATATTGCTCGGAGTTTCAGCTGCAATTTTTTTTTAATTTTACCTGGATATAATAAATCTACTGGTTATGTTCTGTCGCTGGACTTCTGCGCAGTTAACTCGTGAGATGTTAGTTCTTGGGGCGTACGCGTCTGCTTATCTTGGCCGGCTATAACGACCACGAGGTGCGAAGATATGTAGTTAGTGCTACCTGCTCGTAGTGTATATGATTTTATATTTTTTCGATAAATAATTTAGATTTTATCTTGAACGGAAAAATCTGATCGCTTCCCGGTCAACTTAAGTTCTGTCGCTGAACTTCTGCGCACTTAAGATATGAGGCTGCTCATCTTTGTCCTTTTCCAGCACGTGGGCCAGCTTTAACGTCTTTAAGCTGCGCATAACTAACTATCGTAAAATAACTGCAAGTTTTCCAATTAAAATAAAATAATAACTCAATAAATAGAGTTCGTGTTACTAGTCATTAGCTTTAGATGACAAAATAAATCGATACTGCACACGATGTTTGTTGATTTGGAAATCACTGGGCTGTAATGTTTTATCCATATTAATTATAAACAGCAAAATAGGTATTAATTCAAAAAAATCTTGAATCTATACAATTATTTCATTAGTAGTTTCAGTAATATCGTAATCATTATTTTATTATTGTTTTTCTTTTTCATCAAAACAGTATGATCCTGCCTCAAAATAGTTATTTAAATGCAACTCTTAATAATTCTAAGCTCTTAGAACCACCGCGAACTTGATATACATAAACATCGCTCCAAATACCATAACATACAAATTGGTATTCGCCAAGTAATAGCAACATTTACTATGTTCCTTATATGGAATATATACAGTTAAGTATCTCATTGGTTCGCTCTGTTCTTAAATATTACAGTATAATATAAAATTGATAGATTATCAAAAACATTTAAAAATATTCTTAAAAAAGTTTCGTACATCTCGTTCAATATTTTTTTTTCGTTCAGGGAAAGCTTTCCTTGAAATATGACGCTAGTCGAATATTTACAACGAATCCTCTATTTTTCCTTGACCGGCTTTTACTCTTTTCTTCATCTATGCGTTTTCCCGGTTATATCATCAACAGGTTGCTGTGTAGCTCAGGGTCCGCTTTCTTACATTTGCAACTCCACTTCGCTCGGTCTTCGGCATTTTTAGTCGGCTTTTACTACGAGGATGTGAAAGAGAGTGGTCTACATATGTCACTTCGACCTCTTTGGCACAATAGTAAACATGCCTTGCCCTCTATTTAAAAGGTTCTGGGTTCGATTTGTTCGGGTCAAGATGGAAAATCATCTTTTTCTGATCGACCTAGGTTTCGGATGTTTACACGTGTATTTTTTTTATATAACTAAGTAGGCAAACAGGCGTACGGTCCACCTGATGGTAAGTGGTTACCGTAGCCTATGAACGCCTGCAACACCAGAGATGCCACGACCGCGTTGCCGACCTGTCCGCTATCGTTGAATTAGTATAACTTAATACAAGACTTGAACTTCTTTAGGGCTAACTCAACCTATGCGACTGGCTATATATATATTTACATCTCCGAACGACTTAAGGAATAGCCTTTCACGTTGAGCCATAAACTCAGATAACTTACAACAAAATAACAAGTCTTCACAAATTAGTTGCCATGAAAATCTATAAAGACTGCCATCGCGTTGAGGTATAATATCGTTACGTATTTTATGCATAACGGTACATCGTAAAATAAGCCAAATTGTATGGAAAATTGAATAGCGTGGCTAAATGATGAGGCATGATTGAGGAAATTTGCAGTATAAATTTTCGTATGAGAATCAATTTTATGTTTACGTCTCTGTAGAGCGCCGGGCCGGAGTAGAATAGCGCACCCAAAATATGCTGACTCGACTTCGCAGCTGAGGATATGCGTGCTAATGGACTTACAACCAACGATGCCGAAGACCGGGGGAAATGGTGGAGAAAAAGTAATAGAGGATGCAACTGAGAAGGCGCTAAGAAGAGTAGTAGTCTCTGTAGAGTATCTCTTATATGCTAAATATAGCAGGGACGATCTTAAAAGAGAGATGAGTGCGACTCAGGTGACAGCATACTGGAATGCAATCACGCTAAATGTCAATAACGTTAACATATTAGCAAAACTATTGCGAGGTGCTATTTTTGAGTACATAGGTAAATTAATACTTTTTGGTGCTAGATATTGATATCCGACCGCGAGACGTGACTCGTATTAAATTGTTCGTATGAAATAGTAGCATTTTCTATCCCGAGTCCTTTAGCTTCAGAAGGCACGTTAAACTGTTGGTCCCGGTTGTTATCGTTAAATGATTGTTTAAGATGCATTTAGGCAGCCTTAAAAATCTACCAGACATAGGACAACCTGCTAGTATAGTTTCTCAAAAAAGAGTTACAAAGTTCAAACAGCGGGCGCTTTGTTGTAATGACCAGTACCACCAAATCTAGGACCATAATTTACAGCGCACCCTAAGCTCTAAAACGTCAAGCTATGACGCAACGGGTAAAAACACTATTAATCAATGCACGTTTCATATGGTAAGCAAGTCTTCTGCAGCCTATATATTTTGCTTCATAATCGACAGTACACCATTCATATTACACAAAAACGTTCAAATTACATTAAATACTAGCTGACCCGGCAAACTTCGTACCTCCTCCGAATATACCTATCCTATACCTTTTAAACCTTCCCTGGACTTCCACAAATAATTCAAAACCAAAAATAACCAAATCGGTCCAGCCGTTCTTGAGTTTTAGCGAGACTAACGAACAGCAATTGATTTTTACATATAAGACTAGCCGATTAACCGGAAAGATGCGAGAACTTGGCACTGCTCTATTAATCCTAGATAACGCAAAATGGATGATAAGTAAAATGTCATATGTTAAGCAAGTCTTTTGCAGCCTACATATTTTGCGTCATAATCCTATTCTGGATGGTAATATTTAGTACCGCTAAATTTAGAACCATAATTAACAGCGTACCTACATCTAAAGCGTGAGGTCAAGATGTGTTCGGGAAATACCCTGGGACCATTTAATAAGCTATGAAAAGCAAGACTTCTGCATGCTTTATATTTTAGGTTACAATCGTGTTCTGTCTCTGGATGGTATCAGCCGGTTCTCAATGGCTGATGTTCCATTCATAGAGCAGTAAGCATTATTTGTCTGTTTGTTTTGCTGTGTGGCATAGACTCAAGTATTTATTTTTAGAAGACTATCTGAATGAGGGTTATCTTTTTCGAGAGAGTCTTTTTTCCAAAAACTAGTTAAATATTAGAAGTACGTTATACTTTCGTTTTTATTTTAAGAGTGAAATCTATCAAATTAAATTTCTATATGAAACCCGTTTGTTCTTCATCATCATTTCGTGTGGTCATTGTCAATCGACCATGTACTGTACACCCTTTCGCATGTTCACAATTTGGCAATCTCTAGGAAATAGGAAAAATTGTAAGTATATTTATGATAGTTGACAATATTTCGATAATTTACCACTGTTAATCTATATATATTTCTTTTTACTTAAACAACTTCTTCTTAGTCAGATACTATTAGAATTCAAATTCTCTTTTTTTATTGAAGTAAACAAAGTATTATTAATATTACGATTAAATAATACTATAGTAATAAATATTAAAAAATAAAATCCAATAGACTTACCCCCGTATTCTTAAACATAACCTTAAGGACGCCTTCACTCAAAATCATTGGAGGACGAATTAAGAAAGTCCTCGAATTTTCCTTGAAACGACATTCTTAGTTACTTGCTTGAGCAAACTCCAATGAGAAACGTCACAGGTTATAATATCAATTCTAAACACAAAAATTGAAAATCACAAAAGAATAGAGTAAAAAATAAAATAAAGTAAGTAGATACCTAGGCCAAAAGTGGCAGAAACCCGATTTATATTCACTTATTTCATTTCAAGGACGCCTCAAGGTACCTCTCGACCAATTTTATATTTGACAGTTCGATACTCACCTCTAATGAGAAATCATCTCAAGTCAAGAAAACTTATGACGACTAATCATACCAATGAGGCGGAGTAAGGTTGAGTCGAGTTTGAGTGAAGGTTTAAGAATATGGGTGTAATAGTTATTAACTTGTGTACCCACACAAAATACATCTTAGATCGCGACTCTCCCTTTATTTAGAGTCTTCGCTGCTCATACACTCCTACTTCTTACTTAAACCACGAAAGATTAAACACACAAACAAATCAATAACTCACCATCAGGTGGGCCGTACGCCTGTTTGCCTACTTTTTTGTATAAAAAAAACTATTATTGCTATCCAACATGCATTGCAGCCAAAGTCGCACCGTTCCGTTTCAACAAATAAAACGCTGTGATAAGATCTACCGTCACGATCGCTTCATTCATGTTGCTGCAAGGTTACAACGGAACGTATGGGCTGCGAGAATAATCTTAACGGCATTTGTGAATTTATGAATGATTATTACTTAGTGTAATATTTATTATTTTAAACTATAGTCTATTCTACAATACAATATAATCTTTATTGACGACATTCATAAACAAAAATTAGAAATTTAGCAAAAGCTGATTAATATATATAAACTATTTACAGTTACAATTATTTAAACATCTTTTTTGTTATAATAAAAAAGAATATTGCACAAATGCAAACTAATCTATGAAAAATAAACTTTAGAAAAAAAATACGCAAAATTGGTGAGTTAAATGATTTTCGTTGGATATCAAAGGTTTTTTATTTATTTCCAACTTTATTTACTAAAATCGTACTAATACTACTATTATACTATTGGTGGACTTAATGCTAAAGCATTCTCTACCAGCCAACCTTTAGGAAAAACAGAAATCATATCAACGGGATAGGCGTTCATTCATAAATCGGTAAGTCTAATGATTTTCATTTGTCATACATTTCAAAAATAAGACTTCTGATAAAAATAAATGCGAAAGTCTGTCTGCCTGTTACGCTTACACGGCTTAACCTCTGGACCGATTTTGATGAAATTTGATAGGGATATTTAAAGACCCGGTCAAACATATATTTTGGATGCGGACAGTGGAAAAAACAGGTAGTTTAAAGTAAAGTATTTTATAATATTTAATCCACTTTAAGATTTTCAAGTCAGAGATAAAATAGTACTAAGTACACCATTAATATTACATAAAAACGTTCAATTTACATTAAATACTAGCCGATTAATCGGAACGATGCGAGAACTTGGCACTGCTCTTATTAATCCTAGATATCGCAAAATGGATGATACGCAAAATATCATATTTTTCTTAAAAAGTACGTAAGTAGTATCTTTGCTTCATCGGTAAAAATCGCGGTTTCACGTTAATAAACGTACAATGTGCTCGTCATAAAGCGTTACGATTTTGACTCCATTCAATAACAACATTTATGAATCAAATGTTTAAAAAATATTACTTATTCGATATGTACCTACAATCTCGCAAAACATTAATCTCAGTTACGTATATGTTAAATATTGAAAAAAAAGTTTGTTTTTTTCGATTAACTGTACAAAAATTTTACATTTGCGAGTCGCTTTCATTGTAATAAATAATGGGCCTATAGTAAAAGTAGTGTAAAGGTAGATACCATTAATTACTGGTTTCATAAAGAAAAAAAATACATTTTACGAAGTGGACATTTTGCGTGTGAAATGATATCTAGTTTAATAAAAACGATTTACAGTCCACTAAAGATATACAAATCTAGGAGATAGGATATCAGTAGAATGTTTCTGAACGCATTAGTATTGCTTCGTAGATATCATTTTCGCCATTTATACTGTGTGATTCACAGACGCGTAGTTTAGTTAGCTAATATTAAAATGTCTTATATGTTTACAATTTTTTTCTACTCAATTAACTCAATGAAGCATCTCAACAAGTGGGCCTTTACATTAACTTGGCCAAACCTTGGTACCTTTAAACCCATGGTCTTTGATCAGTGTGTGTAAACGAATGTGGCCCCTGACTATGAGTCTCATAAGACAGCTAAAGATCGCCCAAAGAGCTATGAAGAGGGCAATGCTGTCTCGATAACTCTTTTTTTCTTCTACGAGATCGAATCAGAAACGAGGAGCTCCGTAATATAACAAAAGTCGGAGCACATAGCGCTCAGAGTTGATGGCCATTAGGGCAGAGAGTTTTCCCGAATAGTGACCACGTACATCCACTGATTAGATGGCCAGACGATCTGAAAAAGAACGCGGGCCGTTGCTGGATGCAGCAGCCATTTTGGAAATCCTTGGAAGCCAATGTCCAATAGCGAATTTCCTGTGGCTGAAATGATGACGATGTAAAAAAAATGAAGTCTACAAAATGAAAATAATTAAGAGTATTGTAAGTATTTTTTGTTGTTACCATTAAAATAAATGGTCAATTGTGGCAAGTCTAGTGTTGCAGGTTTCTGAATAAATATTGGTTTAAAACTGAATTTGTTTTACTACATTCTTATTCAGGAATGTGTTTTACTTGACCGTGTGTCAGAAATATAAAGGTGCTTGATTATCTCGCGAGTTAGCACGAGTAACGATTTCGATAACCTATCCTACCAATTTAATTCTACACCAAGATACCTAATATCACCTTATTGTTAAAGTCATAAGGATTATTTTGCCTTAATATGTAGAGTTTCAAATAAAAATATAAATTTGTTTTTCTGGTACTAACGTAAACTTATTTTTATACTTTTCAGTGGCAATCGCTATCGTTGATGCGAATTTAAATGGCTTTCATTATAGTTAATTAGCAGGACGATTTTTGCACTCAATACCATCTATTTACAGTCCTTCATGTCGTTAATTAGATATCGAGTAAAATAGGATCGTTAGTTTATTATATTTATTTTTATTGAGATTTTATTTTAAGTCATGTATGTGAGATTTCGTAATAGTTTTAATAACGTTTTTGATATGAGATTTTCTATGCACTGTTATGTTTAAAGCTATTTTTTCTATGTATATGAATTCTGATCTCTAGGCAATTAATTATTCAAGCAATTTTCTTTTAGATCCAATACAGTTCAAATTTAAAAAAAATTGTAATCCCTTTTTGCCCCCTTGCGTTATTTTATGATCTATTTTAATACATTTCTCAATTTTATTTTGATCTAAATATATTTTTTAATGTTGATGAATACTATTTGAGTGACGAAGAACTAATAGATCTTAAATCCAAGAAACTTACTAGTTGATAGATAATATTGACACAGGAAAGAAAATGGAGAAAAGCTTAAAGAAAGCACTGATATAAGCTTTTGTAGTTTCATTTTTAATAACATCCATCATGATCTACATACATTGGGATGCAATTCCTGATCGCATCCTAATTTCCGAAGCCTGCAGTTCCCTAAATCGTGATATTTTTCACAATAATTTTTCCTTGCTGAACCTACGTCATTTTTTTATAATATATGCCCGAAGTCAGTCATTCTTTTAAATACTCTTAATGTTGTGAACTACGCCACCATATCCAAAAATCAATCTCTGTTTGCGTATTAGTCGACCTTTATAACATCCACGTAAATAGAGATAGTGGTATTTTCTGAACATATTAGACAACCAGACAGAACAAGATAAAATTTATTGTTTGTCGGAACATCATTCATCGAATTAATCTAGAAATCTTCCGCCCAAAAATGTCTTCTAGATTGGTTTACGTCAAGATTGAGTCATTAATGTCGATCCGATGAGAAAATGTTAAATTGAATATAATCTACTTATCTATTTATTATGACCACCCTGCCAAGAAGGCAATGGATATACCTGAGAAGCCGAAAGGAAGAGGGAGGCCCATCGCCACGTGGTGGTCCAGTATAAAGAGAGACGGGAAGAACCTTTCCGCGACAACCCAGGACAGACCCCAGATAAACTGGGAAGGTGGCAGGAGGAAGAAGAAGAATCTACTTATCTATTTGCCTGTTATAATATTTTGTAAATAATAATAAATAATAAATAACTCTTTATTGCACCAAATTGTAGAAATACATGAATATTATTATTATCTATGGTACAAAGGCGGCCTTATCGCTAGAGCAATTTCTTCCAGGCAACCAACAGGTAGGACTTCATGATATGAAACAGGAAGGTAGGCGCAAATTAACAATTGGGAAAAAGTGAAACATAAAAGCATAACGTACCTATGCAGCATATACAAAAAAAATATACCTATGTAAATATATGTGGTGCACATATACGCATGCATTACACAATGTAAATAAATATACATACTTATTTTAAGCGTATCAATAAATGTTAAAATTACAACTATGGCGGGTTATATACGAACAGCAGACGAAAAGATTTTCTCGGGAAGAGGTTTAGGTGATAGAAAGATAATGGTCTTTCACTTGTGTCTTGAAGCTGGAGAGTGTTTGGGCATGTCTAATAGATACCGGCAAGGAGTTCCACAGACGTACAGCTTGGACAGTAAACGACTTGGTGTAAAATTCGGAAGAATGTACGGGTGTATCCAATCGGAGATTATGTGCATTGCGAAGTCGATCATGGTGTTGATTGTGAAACACAAACCGTTCTTTCAGATATTGTGGATAAGTGGGAATAAAAAGAATAGAATAAAGCATGGAAAGGATATGCCAATCACTGCGACGTCGGATTGGGAGCCACTTGAGTTGATTGCGAAATTCAGAGACATGATCATATTTACGGAGACCGTAAATAAATCTGATACAAAGGTAGAATAATAAAACATTAATATTTGAGCAAAAATTTAACAAACTTTTATTAAAGAAAAGGTAAGTATTATTTATTTATAAAAAAATATTGTTCCACAAAATACACACATACTTATAACAATTGGCGGACTTAATGCTTAGAGCATTCTATACCAGTCAACCATTGTATTAGAGGAGATAAAACAAACTAAATATTATAAGAACATTATTGATACAATTAAAGACAACTCCCAATAAACAGTTATATAACTAGTTTGGGAAATAAGTAAAACTAATTCTACACTTAAGTTAAAGGTACTTCTTTCTCACATGGTGGTGGACTGAACTTGTAGGACGCACAGGGTTCCCAAAATACAGGCTAGACCTAGTATGGGTTCTGTGTTGACAGTTGGCAGGTGTTCTTACTTTTATTTTTTGTTTTTTCTACACTACTAATATTATTTAAACTTTAGAATAAGATATATAAGTGGTACCTTATCAATATAAAAAAAAAAAATTTTTTAAAGACAACCAATATATTATTTACAAGAACGTGATGAAACAAGCACAGGTTACTAGAGCCATGGATATTTTGAACGAAGTGTCTCGGGACACGGATATATATTGTTGCACATTGGCGGAATTCGTGAGGGCAATTCTTAGACATTTAAGAAGTTAACAATGTTTTATGTAACTAGCTATTTCATATGAATGCATCGGTTTGTCGAACTGTAATGTAACATATCGATACAATAAATAAATTATTAAGATTCCATTCCTCTCATTCCCACGGCATCGAACACAGAACACAGAATCCGTGAGTCGACCAATTACGTGGCGTGTGACGTAATACAATTTTTAATAATGACAATATTCACTTAATAAGCAGTCGTGAACTTGACGGTCGGTTTATCACGACACTAAAGGGATGTTTAGAAGGTTTTATTAGGTAACTACTAAATATTAACCTATTTTTGTAAATTATGTTCAGCTGCAAATTTTTCTCCATAACAACTGGTCAGGAGAGACTTACACCTATTATCCTATATTCTTTAAACAACCACCTTACGAGTACTACCAGATACGATGTCCTATTCGCAAGTTATACTCATGTCACAACTGTAGTAATCACCTAAGCTCCGAAGCTAAAATTTTGCCAGAATAAAAGAAAATCCAATGTTTGTCGGGTCATCGCCGCTCAATGTGATAAGGACTAATTTTCAAAATTCCAACGAGAATTCTTGTGAATGAAGAATTCTCCTCGCTGTATGATTTGAAATATATAAATAAACAAAGGCTGGCTTGACGTCGCAAAGCTGGATATGCGTGCTAACGGACTATCTGTGAAGGATGCCGAAGACCGGGCGAAGTGGAGACGCAAAAGTAGGAAAGCGGACCCTGGGCTCCGAAGCAGACAGCTGAGGATGCAACCGGGAAGGCGCTAAGATAAAGTTGATGATGATGAATAAACAAAGGGCTTCTGTGTTCGTTCAACATTCCCGCGCAAGCCTCTCAACGGAGCGGGTTGACCTGTTAAACCCAAGCGGAGATACATAATAAAAAACACTTTATTGTACCAAGAAAATACAATGAATCGAGTTCATAGAGAACTAATAAACTGCTAAAATTGTAAACAATTTAACAAACCATTCTACACAATTACAATAAAAGGTGCCTATATATATTTATAAGCTTCTCGACTATACATTTCTAGAAATTCGTACCGGAGAGACATTGGATTAAATTATTAAAGTATCTGCATTAACATTGTAAACCCATCTTTAGTTTGAATAGTTTTCAAATAACCACCACCTTCGTGTCGTCGACGTATTTCCAATTCAATATTCGAACCATGTACCGTCAACTAGGTTTAGAATGTTTTCACACTAAGCGACTATTTGTTGTGACAAATGTTTGTGACAAATTATGTTATCACTATACGACTACACTGTAAGAAATCACAATTTTTCTGCAAAAATATGTCGTTTATTTTAAAGCATTTTTACAATTTTTATGGAATTCGAATATTGCATATTGGGCTCTTTTAAAATATTATTTTGTTGTTCGTTAAATTTGTTTTCATACGTCCGTGTCGTGTTAGTAAGATACATGCTGATCAATATCAAATTTTGTCTTGTCTTGATTTTAACTTGTTGACTTTATTTTAATAAATTCTAAGATAAGATAAGATAATTTATTTATTTGCAAGAATACAGTGCATACATAGATCTTTGGTTAATTATAATTTCGTGTATTCCACTCTCAGATGAGTATGCAAAAAATAAAAATAAAAACAGATAATTTTTTTTTATTCAATTACATTCCAACTACATTTTCAAATTATAACTTTAAACGTTTGTTTGTTTGTAATATCTTTATTGTACCAAATAAAACAAATAATTTACATACACAAGCATAAAAAAACAATAAGTACAATGGCGGACTTATCCCACTTAGGGATCTCTGGGTTACCGGCAGAGCGTAACCAGTCATCAATCCGACGAAAGGAATTTTTTTCATTTAAATAGATAGGAGAAGGGATTAAGAGAATTTTAAAAAGAAGATACAAGATATGAACGTTTCTACGTAACCTAATAGGCAACCACTTTAGCTTATTACGGAATTCCGAAATATGGTCAAATTTACGCAATCCAAATATAAATCTAATGCACTGATTCTGCAGCCGCTCCAATTTGTTTAAAAGTTCTTCCGTTGGATCCAATTAATTTGTGGTAACCAGGACAGGGTTTGATCAAATATAATGCCCAAGTTTTTAACACTTAGAGAAAAAGGAATAATATTACCATCAAGAACTAAATTAGAAAAAGATAAAGAGTTAAATTTAGAAATGAAATATGAGCTGCCGATAATAATGGATTGAGTTTTATTTGCATTCAACTTAAGTCCAAAGTTGCGTGACCATGATGTAATAATATTAAGATCAGAATTAATGTCAGCAATAGCACGATCAAAGTCATCAAGAGGAGCAGACATATATATCTGTAGATCATCTGCATAAAGGTGAAATGAAGAGGAAAGAAGGAA
Organism: Euzophera pinguis; assembly: GCA_947363495.1. Classification (NCBI taxonomy): domain Eukaryota; kingdom Metazoa; phylum Arthropoda; class Insecta; order Lepidoptera; family Pyralidae; genus Euzophera; species Euzophera pinguis. Next base: position 15,599,570 of record OX376163.1, read on the forward strand.
CGTCCTATTATGTCAATAAGATTTATAAAATAAAATTATTAAAAAAATGACAAATACTTAAGATAGATACAAAATGTCAAGATTATTTTAATTAAGTATCATTCATAAATTCATCAACACTATAATAACATTTAGCCATTAGAAATGCGAAAAAATTTCTTCGAAATACATCTAATTCTAATTCTTTATATGCTGAGGGTAAATGGTTGTATATCTTAATTGCCATACAATATGAGTTCCTATGTGACATAGTCAGTGTTTTCATTGGCAAACATAATCTATTTTTGTGTCTTGTTCTCGATCCCTCATTATCTTCATGTTTAGTAAACAAACACTAATAAAAAATAAAAAGAACTCTAAACTGTTAACGGCTGTAGATTCTTCTTTCGAGAGGAAGTTAGATTTAATCTACACTTAACTCCTTATTGACATTGAAAGAAGGACCGCTCTATAATTTTCTTTTTTTTTGGCATGTAAATAAAGATTTCAATTCAAAAAATACTTACCTATTATAAATGCTATTATATCTACACTAATATTATAAAGAGGAAAGATTTGTATTTTTGTGTGTATGTTACAAACTCAAAAACTACTGTGCCGATTTTAAAACTTCTTTCACCATTGGAAAGCTACATTCACCCTGAGTAACATAGGCTATATACCGCAGGCGGAGCTGCGGGAAACAGCTAGTATAATATATGAAATATTTACAGATAAATTAAAAACCGCCAAAGCGAGCGTTAGTTGCTCAACATTTGCGCGTCTCAACCGCCAAGTCTAAACACTCGCTTAACCCTCTGTCGTGCGAAAGTCGCCTGGTGGTATCTCAGCGACAACGCAAATCGTGGCAGACGCCGTGTTAAGCGTTATAAATCATGAATGTTTTAATACCGAACATTTTCACGCTTCCGATGATAATATATTTATAAAACGAAAGGAGGGCGGGAATATTTACAATTCAAAGTTTGAGGTGAAAGGGGACATTGTTTTGTATCTGGAATGTGATGGTCGGATCAATAGGTTAGTCTTGATTTAGGATTATACATACGTAGTAGGGACGATTTCATCATTATTCCTATCCAAGAGTAACTAATCTAAGCATAAGAAATAAATGGAGGACATTTGAGTTCTTGTACGGGAATTAAACGTGGATTAACAGCATACTCTCGGGTTAACTGTGTGGTGAAATATAAACTACGAGAATAAGTTTCGTCTTTATCCTTAGAATAAAACTTATCCGACTTTGGTGAAATCGACCCTTAGACCGCTGGCTCAGTTACCCGAAGTGGATCTTGGCTTCCGAAACGAGAACGCCAGAGTTTTATTCTACGCGATGCTGCCGGTTGTCAGCTCCCATCTCTCGCAGATCAGATGCATCATTGGACTTTTAACGGGAATCTGAAAAGAGCAGTTTCGGCGCTGTATTTTATTTTCCAATTTGAGTTTTTTTTGAGTGTTTGTGCATAATAAAGTTGGATTATTATTCGCAAAGTGTTCGAGAACATGCGTGAGTGCTGGGAAGTGATACAGTGTTTGATTTATGTGATTTTCATGCGTTGCCAAAGGCTTATAGTAATCGCTAAGTGCAGTTTTTCTACAACTTGGCTGATTCTTCTGACAAGACTTGACTAGGTACTGACTAGACTTTCAGTCTTGACTAGGACTTGACGAAACCACACTGTAGGACTATCGGTAAAATATGAAAAGGAAAAAAAAACATTTATAATTGAGATAGTTAGGTTAGGACTTATGCCTATTAGGACATTGTTTCTTTTCAACTGACTTCCAAAATAGAGGAAGCTCTAAATTAGCTTTTTTAAATAAATTTAAAAATAGTTGATATTATTTAAAATATACTTTTCACACCAATAAACAGGGGTGTCATAATAACTACCCTTAAATCCTTCCCATGACATCCCAAAAAAGAAAAAAAAACCATCGGAAGTATCAATGACCCCCGTGACCTCTTTCCGGTAACAAGCTGATGAGAAATGTGATGAGTTTTTAATGGTGATGTCATTGTCGTCATTAACACCATGGGAACCATTGCTGTTAATGTTATTATTTTGATACAATTGTAGTTATAAAGGATGTGATGAGTAACTGTATCCATAGTTAGTAATTTTGTGTAACCTGCATTGACCTTTTCTTAATTTTTTTTAAACAGAACATTTCGAGTCAGCTTACGCTTCGGAGCCTAGGGTACGTTATAAGCCATGGTCCTAGATTTAGCGAAACTGGTTATTATAATGAAGCGACTGCCGTCTGACCTCCGTAGCCCTTTTTACAGGGAAACCAGACCAACAGGAACATGAAAACTGACAGAATTTTTCAGGCTACCCCAAGGCATCTGGCACAGCCAAACGACTGCTATCGATAAAAACCGGAACCAACGGCTTAACGTTCCTTCCGAAGCACGGAGGAGCTCAAGATAGAATATGTCACTAAATGGCGACCAATCCAATAGTGGTCGCGTCACGCCGTCGCTTGACACGCGCATTCGCTACGGATACGCGGGTCGCGCTCTACTAGCGAGCTCTTCAAAGGAGAACATTTCGAGTAATTTTGAGTAATTTATATTATTTAATGGTAACTACCCTAACTGCCTCCGTAGTCCAGTGGTTAAGGCGTTCTCCTTCGACCCGGGGGTGGTGGGTTCGATTCCCACCGGAAGCATACTTTGTTTAGTTGTTTCCAGTTTGGTTAGGACTTTGCAGGCTTGAATCACCTGATTGTCTGATAATAATGATGATTCCGTGCTTCGGAAGGCACGTTAAGCCGTTGGTCCCGGCTGCCATTAGGTGGTCGTGAAAGAAACCAAGTAAGAGGCCGAGAGGCGGTTCCGCACAACTCTGATATCAGGGTGTACATGGCCGATTGACAATGTTACCTACACGAGATTATGATAAGTTAGCTAACCAACCTTATCTAACATTAGCTGCTAACCTACTTACTCACCATCGCACTCAGAGACGTTATTAAAAAAAAAAGCAAAATCCATAAACTCAATTTACAAATACTCCCGTATATTCAGTAATATAATATGCAACAACATAGAGATAGCAAATTATACAAATAAAAAAAAAAAAAAAAAAAAATTTAATAAAATGAAAAATATTTATGTAAGTTTATTATCTGTTTTGTTGTAGATAACATCTTGCTTTCTGCACCGCTCGCTCAAGTTTTTTTTTTTATTGTCTGCTCCTTTCTACCATAAGGTTGGCTGGAAGAGATTGCATTAGCGATACGTCCGCCTTTGTACTCATTTCTCTTAATGTTAATTGGTTTCAATGATGTATCTTTTCTTAAATGTATGTAAATGGTGCAATAAAGTGTTCATTCATTCAGAGAGGATTTTATGTCCATACTAAGGAGTTGCTTTTGAAATCATTTTAGAATTTTTTTAAATTCAAGTTAAAAAAAATTTTAATAAGGGTACAATTCTTTTTAATCGACTGCGCCAAAAAGATATTTGTTTTTCGATAGTATGTATAATTGTTTGGCACGCTCTGCAGTTTGAACTGCTCGATGGATTTTAGCTTGAGAGGTGTCATTAAATTCGTATTTACTGTGAGAGTGACACTGGGTATATAAAACTAATAAAAAAAAAAAAAACAAAATGGCAGATTTTTTGGGGTTTTATTTCTAAATTACACAGAAACACAGTCGAATAGTGTAGTTTTATAAAATTACCGTTTTCTTGTTATTTTCTGTGTTTTTGTAATTCATTCATTCATATATTTAACCGATTCAGGCGTTACTTTGCGGAAGTTAAAGTTACAAGCACTTAATAAATTATTTTGCGTGCTTCCGCCACCAGTTAGTTCATGCAAACTATTGCCGGCCGGCACCCACCCACTACTATTAGTCCCAACATGCCCGCCACCACTAGCTTGCACATGCAACACGTGTTTCGCCTCTACGCGAGGCATCTTCAGGCACTAGACCAAGCTGTTAATAGTCCGACGTATAAACGACGAATTTGTTCATGTTGAGTGGGCTACTTGGTCAGTAAGCCAAACATATTCTGGTGTTAGAGGTGTTTAGAATCGCCTCTTGACCTCTGACGTGTTTCTTTTAACGACCACCAGATGGTAGCCGGTACCAACGGGTTAACGTGCCTTCCGAAGCACAGAAACATATTTATTCACAAAATATCCGTATAAAATTTCTTCGAAAAGTCTATAAAAGTCCAAGCGTATGAAGGCTATAAGGCTTTGACGAAGTCGAGACGGGCCGCCCGATAAATAGGCTATCCAACACTGAAAGAATTTTTCAAATCAGACCAGTAAGTAGTTCCTGAGATTAGCGCGTTCAAACTAACAAACTCTTCAGCTTTATGAGTATAGATTCGAATGTAGAACTTTTTAGATTTCAGTTAAAACAGCGAAATTCTTCGTTAAAAAGTAAACAAATTCACTTTCACTTTTATAATATTACTTAGGATTCGGATAAAATCTGAAATGCAAACATTTATTTAATAATAGTGGGCTCGTTTAGTATTGGTACTCGCTGGAGGCTGCGCAAACTCAGCCAGATAGATCGCTATCCACGGCTTCACGGTGTATGGTAGCGATAGATTTGTATGGATGTTATTTAAATTCAAAACAATGTAAAAAAAAAATTTTTTTTGTTATTAATCTATTTATTAAAAAATGTTAATAAAAAAATAAATAAAGAGATTTGCAAAAAACTTAAGGTACATGTACAACATTTTTGAAAATTTAAAAACATAATTTTAGTAACTCGGTTTAAGACATGAACGACAAAACGCTTAAAGTAATAGTGTGTTTTGAATTCCAATAACTGTAAAATGATTCCTCAAGTAATCTTAAATTTATTTTTTACCCGACTGCCCAGATGGACAGTTATGTTTTTCGAGAGTATGTATATATGCACAACTGTTTGGGACGCTTTGCAGCCTGAACGGCTCGATAGATTTAAGCTTGACGTCGCTACATTTATATTACTAGGTATGGGTTTGTTAAATAAAAACAAAATAGGGATATTTTTTCATTTATAAATTACACAGAAACGCAATCAAGTTTTTAAGTTTTTTTAAATTGCCGTGTTAAATAGAAAATTTTAGAACAATTTAAATGATTTCAGGAGTGTTGATTAATTATTTATTTCAATATACCTATCTAGAAGACCAACCAAATGATGTAGCCAATTCCTACTGAATCGAAAGTTGTTAAAATAACCTGCTCTTAAGAAACGTAAAAAAAAAGCGTATCTATACAATTCTATAGCGTAATGTCGCGTGGGCGTCCGCATCTGTCGCACGACTCACGATAGCATTGTCATGGTAACACATCCGGTCGACAAGAAATCATCTTGAGTATGTTAGTTAAGTTTCTTGCCGGATCTTCCTAACCAAAAACTACATTCCGACCCGGTCATCGATTCACTGAAAATCAATATCCAAATTACGACTATGACGAAGCCAATTCAAATAAGTGATTTCAAAAGAGCTACTTGATTACTTATTTTATTGTTCTTATCTAGAATTCCAACCAAATGAAAATCCATACCGACAGAATCAAATATGGACATTTATAAAAGCGTATCTATACAATTCTTTAGCGTAATGTCGCGTGGGCGTCCGCATCTGTCGCACGACTAGCGATAGCATTGTCATGGGAACACATCCGGTCGACAGGAAATCATCTTGATATTTTATTGGCTTTTCCATAAAACTAAGAATGGTTTTAAGTGACTATTTTGTAGGAATTTCTGCAAGACTAAACTGCTTGACGAGAAAATATTTGAACTTAAAAGAATAATTATTTACTGAGATGGCGCAGCGACCTAAAGTGAGCCTTATAAAGGAAAATCAAGAGGAAATTATACAATTCTTGTGGAAAAATAATATAAAATGAAACACATTTTAAACATCATAAATGTAATAATATGTAATTTCATAAATGCTTTCTTTGTTAATGAAATCTGCTGAAATTTCATTTATACCGAGTGGATTACCAGGTCAGGTCCACCAGGTCAACCGACCTTACACATCCTGATATCAAAGTTCTTCGGAACCACCTCTGACGTGGTGGCGGGCGACCACCAGGTGGCACTCGTTACCAACGACTTAACGTGCCTTAAGAAGCACGGAATCATCTTTATTATCAGACAATTAGGTAAATCGACGAGGAAATGATGCAAACGTCTTCAGCAGGATACCGTAGAGACTTTAAGTAAATAATTATGTTAAATTATTTTTTTCAAAGCACCTTTGTGTCATCGATCCCAGACGAATCTTTCACGATATATTATCAAGATAATACTTATTTGTTAGCCTTAAATTCAAGTAGAAAAATAAAAGACGAGCGACAGAAAAATGGATCGCTTAGTTAATGTCTCTAAAATCATATTAATTCTAAATTATATAACAAAGCACTTTCCCATAACCTTTTAAGACACATTAATACGAACATAAAAACAAACAAATACTATATTACAATCAGTATAACGATTGACATGTAAATATTTCTCGTCTTGATACCTATTTTTCTAAATCAAAGATAAGTAAAAAACCAAGGTAACTTGACACATCTACTTGCATATTACTGGAAATTTGTCTCATATATTGTAATACGAATATGGGGATTCAAGGTCAAGTTATACTGGCCGTTTCATGTACTCTGATAGTATAAATTATAGTTTCAAATTGCCAGCTATTAAATTGATTTGATAAGCGATTAATGGTGGGATATGAATTTTGATTTGGTTTATTTTTAAGTTTTGAAATAATCTTCTCAAATTTTATTACTTTTACATAGTATTTTGAAAGTTAACTAATGTTCTTGTTTTTCTATTGGCTGCAATAATAATTCTGAGAGATAAAAAGTTTATAAACGTCATATTTAGGCTCCAAATGTTCATCGACTTGTAGTGCTATTTTTAAGATCTATGATTCAAAATCGGTAAGTCTAATGCAGATCATCATTTATCATAGGAAAATCATTCGACACATCGGTTTTGAGTGACTCATACTTCTCAAAAATAGCACTCCAGATGGTCAGGTGACGCCTGTATAAGGTCGCAGGTAGGCGCTGGAGGCAGGCCGATTCCAACCAGTCATTCTGGAAACTCTTCGGGGAGGCCTATGTCAAATTGAAAAGATTTTTAATAACATTTATTTAAGTGGCCATTGACGTCTTAGTTGACACGAAGAGATCTCTTAATGGGATAAGTGCACCGTTGCATGTTTTTATTTCGTATTTTATTATAAGGTATATATGCAATTTACAATACAATACAAATACTCTTAATTGCACCAAAACAAAAATTTTAACACAACAAATATACAAGAAAATGAAGAACAAAGGCGGAAGGAAAAATCTAAAACAAGGCGATTTACAGTGCAATAAACTTATTACTAACAAACAAAATTGGATTATTTATTTATTTAAACTTTATTGTACATAATACAATTGTATAGCACAATAGGCGAACTTAATGCTAAAAGGATTATCTAACAGTCAACCTTTGGGTTAAACAGATATCGTCATGTGGGTATCTATACTAATATTATAAAGCTGAAGAGTTTGTTTGTTTGTTTGAACGCGCTAATCTCAGGAACTACTGGTTCGAATTGAAAAATTCTTTTTGTGTTGAATAGATCATTTATCGAGGAAGGCTTTAGGCTATATAACATCACGTTGCGACTAATAGGAGCGAAGAAACAGTCGAAAATGTGGAAAAAACGGGGAAAATTATTCATCTTTGAGGGCTTCCGTTGCGTGCGCTGCGAAAACAGTTTGAGATACCAAAAAAATATGTATGAAAGAATTTTTCCTCTTTAAATTATCTAAAATAATGTCCGCGTCAGTATATGTCTATCTTTTAAGATGAACTTACAGTAACAATTTTTATGATAATCAAATTTGGTCGAAATTAATGCATTATTACAAATTATTTGTCAGAGTTGTATCAACTTAATAATATTAATCTTTATCCAAATAAATGTGTCATTGATTCTGCCATAAGAAAAGAAAACTAAAAATATAATTTACGCAGAAGTACTTTAAAATATATCCTTTTTAAAACTACTTTAAAATATATTCTATTAATTATGTAACTAAATCGTCTAAAATAAGTCGTGGGTAACAGCTATAGGTAATTTATAATAAAGCTGAGGAGGTATGTTTGTAAACAAAAAATAAATATGATTCCCAAAATAACTATTCCACGCGAACGAAGTCGCGGGCACAGCTAGTTAAAAATATATAGCTATAAATACAAAAGTTGGAACGATAATAAACTTACTTATGGTACTTACATAATATACTTACATATATACGATGAAATAATAATCAAAATACAGTTAATTTTAAGAGTTATATCAACGAAATAATAGCAGCAACTCAAAATTTACTCATGTTTAACTGCCTAAATTTGCTCCCGTAACCGCGACGTTGCGCGCGTATTTAAAGCTATTGTGAATCCTATATAAAGTATACACAATTGCACATACTGTATTATTGGTATAAAGAAATTTCTTCCACCAGACACGCAACAGGAACTTCGAAAGAAAGACGCAAAGTGTCGTTCAATAAAATAATAATACAAATAAAAGGTTCAATTTAGAACTATTTATTTCTATAATATTCCAGTTTCGAATACCAAATATTGGCAATACACTTTAATATACAATAAACAAACTTGACATTTCAACCCCATTTGCCAACAGATAATATATTTTGGAGCATTCGCGATTGTTCCCAAATGTCACCGAAACAATAACGGAGGTAAAGCATTCCTCATAAAGTGAAATCACGATCTCATTACCATCCCAGTTTAGGAGTAATCATCTAACAAACAGACATTGCTTTGTGATTTGATTGCGAGGGTTATTCTGTTTAGGTTAAATTGACTTATATCCATATAATACATACATACTTTCATATACGTACCGGTTACATCCATACTTAAAAAAACATCCATCCATACTCCATAATTCATCCATACTTTCATATTATCCATATCCATCCAAATCTATACATATCCATCCATATTAATCCATACATTTCCATACTAATATCCATCCATACTAATAAAATAAACGTGAAAGTCTGTCTGTCTGTCTGTTACGCTTTCACGGCCAAACCGCTGGACGGATTTTGATGAAATTTGATATGAAAATAGTTGAAGACCCGGGGTCAAACATAGGCTACTTTTTGACGCAGGCGGAGCTGCGGGAAATAGCTAATCTTACACACTATACAATGCATGTATATAGGTTATTTTAAAACTACAGGCCAAAATTTTTCTACAGTGTTTTTAGTAAGTGAAATTAAACTACTTTCAATAAAAAAGTAAGTGAAAACCGACTAAAAATGGTCGACCTCCCATGCAAATGTAATGATTAGCTGACTGGATTTGAAAAGGAAATTCAATTCTATCTTAATAAAGCGCTAGAACAATGCAGTACAGGTTGATCTCGGAGATAGAGATGGAAGCTGATAACTGGCGAGTCAACGCACATACTAGAAGGAGGCTTTCGGGGGCCAAGATCCACTTCGGGTCGCTGAGCCAGCGGAGTAAGTATTACAGAGCTGAATACTGTTTTAAAGCTAGCTCTGAGCTCTGAAACGTCTGAACATGAAATCATTCTGAGATGAGTGATATTTAACAAATATCCTATCATTATGAAGAGAAATTCAATATTTCAAAATTTGAAGATAACAATTTGCAAGACTTTAAAATCTTTGTTATCTAGCCATCAAGATTAACCCTTCAGATAGGTTCATAAGCGCGAACTAGATAAGGCATCGCGCGAAATGCGCCTGCGCTTGTGTCGCACGCCCACGAAAATTTGCGCTCACTAATTTAACAAATATGTTGGGAAAATTCCTGATTTTGGAGAAGTATCAGTCATCAGTGTTTATTAGCTTCGAAACCCAAGTCCCACTAAATTGCTAGATGTCTTCCTTTTATTTAAATTGAGTAACTACTATAATGCAAATATTTTCCTTTTGAAATAAAAATTATTCACGAACTTGACTGAATTTTTTTATTGACATTATTTTTTTTTATTGACATTTAATATTTTTTTTACTTATTTATTAACTAGCATTTTCCCGCAGCTCCTCCGCCTGCGTCAAAAAGTAGCCCGTTTGACCCCGGGCCTTTTACTATATTCATACCAAATTTCATCAAAATCCGTTCAGCGGCTTGACCGTGAATGCGTAACAGACAGACAGACAGAAAGACAGGCAGACAGACTTTCGCATTTATAATATTAGTATGGAACTAGTCCATACTAGAATAGAAGAAATCTCAAAAAGGCTTTCATACACACATTAAATCAAATTCTTAAATTAGTTTACCTATCACTGAAAATCAAATACATTTTGTAAAATTCCCGAGGTATTTAGTTAGGCAGACTAAAGTTGGATTTGAGGAGCTCGTTAGTCGAGTATCCTTAGCGAATGCGCGTGTCAAGCGACGGCGTGACGCGACCACTATTGGATTGGTCGCCATTTAGTGGCATTTACTATTTATTTATTTATTTAACACTTCTTTGCACACAGTGTAATACAAATTAAATATGTTACATAAAATGTGAACACAGTATGCATACAAAAGGCGGCCTTATCGCTCAAGCAATCTCTTCGAGGCAACCTTAGGGTAGTTTGAAATATAAAGAAAGGAGAGATACGGATATGGTGCATAAAGAACAGAACAGCGCTAGGCAGAATAACAGAAGTACACGATACATAAACTACTTAAAATAAATACTAATATACGTAAATAAAAAATAAATAATTAGGTATATATATTTATATATAATAAATAAACTATAAAAACACACGAGAAGTGGAGACTGAAACAAGATGTACTGAAAAGGAACGAAGCTACAGTGAAGAAAGAAAGTGGGACTTTACTTGCGACTTAAAACTGGTCAGAGTTTGAGCTGTTCAAATAGGCAGTGGAAGGGAATTCCACAGTCGCGTTGCCTCTGCCGTAAAAGAATCAGAGTAGAAGGTAGTGGAGTGAGCAGGAGTTCTTAGGCGTAGATTTTCGGCACTACGTAATTTACGTTCTTGTTGAATCTCACTGAAAAATTCGAAGTGCTCTCATAAATAAGCATGGGATAAAGGATTGAATAGAATTGAGTATAATAAAGATAGATACTTACTATCTTGAGCTCCTCCGTGCTTCGTTGGTCCTGGTTGTTTTCGATAGGTAGCATCGTTAGGCTGTGTCAGATGTGTTAAGGCACCCTGAAAAATTCTGACAGTATTGACCACTAATACATCTCGGAACATATTCCTGTTGGTCAAGTTTCCCTGTAAAAAGGGTTAAGAAGGTCAGTCAGCAGTCGCTCCATTGTAATAATCAGTTCCGCCAAATCTAGGACAATGACTTACAGCGTACCCTAGGCTCCGAAGCGTAAGCTGACGACGCAACTATATAGGAATACACGCTAAGATGATGACTGAAGTTGTGAAGAAGAACAAGACTATTAAAAACTAAAATAAAATGTATTTAAACCAACCAAATATGTAGTAAAACTATTAATTGCACTGCCATCTACGGGTAGTAACAATTTTATAAGTTAGTTTAATCTATTCAATTTATCAATACTATACAACTGTTACCAAAATTGATAATCAAAAACTTTCAATGCAAAAACAATAGTAGAATCAACTCAAGGGCACGCCCACAGACCCATCAGTACTAATCAGGGCAAATCTTTGTTCATCTTGATCGTTGAGTGTAAACATACACTGTCAAGTTCAGTATCAGGCAAATACGCACGACACACTGATGGAATTATCAATTCGGATGTTCTTTTATCATTGTCATGTCTTTAATCATTTGGCAGTTACACAGATTATGCTAAATCTGACGGTTGCGGGAGCAAAAAATAGGCGAAGACCAAAAAAGTAAGTGAGAACAAGAAATCTATTTCAAATGCGAATAAATATTCGAACTGTGAAAAACCTAACTAACCCATAATTAGTTTTGGGAACAATTTTCAGTTACGAAGAAACGAAGAGATTTTTTTTTATCAATCAATTATTTATTTCATTGTGGATCATATGTTGTACAAGGTGGAAATAGTAAATATATAAGATCAATACGTCCTACCGCTAGGGTTTACAATGATAAAAGGTAAAAAGTTAAATTTCATTACATGCATTCATTACAAAATTTAGTTAGTCAAATTCAGAAATTGTTTCAAATAGACGCATGACAAACTTAACTATCAAAGTATCTTCAAATACAACAACATGTAAATAACTTGACCCTCCCGTTATTATTATTATTGTATCTCCTTTTGGATTTCACGGGGTACCCCAGTCCTTTGAGAGGCTTGTGAGGGGATATGGATCCAACGCGTAGAGGCCCTTTGAAGAAGTTGATGTCATGTGGTGCTCCTGCCAAAACCCGTCCTCGGCTATATCAATAGATGACATTTCCATGAACAGGTCTAGGCAGAAGGAGGAACTATTGCTAATGAGTGAAAAGAATAAAATGGGTTATGGTTATGAAGTTTGGATGGGTTTAAACTGGGCTATTGTAATAGAAATCGGACACCTGCCATAATCATGATTACTGACTATTTGTGGCAGGCGGTGACTCGCCACTCAGTGAATGGGCCCCCCAAATAGTCGCCGCATTTGGCAACAGAGGGGCAACATTGGAATGAGCGGCTAAGGGTGCCGAGAGGTGCGGCTCCGGTTTCGCCATCGCGAGTTGCCTCGTGAGCGGGTTTCCCCGTTATTACGCCATTACGTGCAATACACTTCCACCCTCGAGCATATAGCTCTTGCGACTCCACTCTGGCCGGCCGGCTAAGGCAAGCCAGAGTTAGGGGTCCTGTCCTTCATCGGCGTCCACTCCAACCTTGGCGAAGGAAGGTCGGAGGTGAGGGGCGGAGGCCTCCCCTGGGAGCACTCAGGTCCGCGGTGTCGCCACTTACCAACAGCTCGCCACAAGCTGCCCTGCGGGGATTATTATTATTATTATTAATCGTATGGCCAAATTTAAGTCGTTCCTTAACTAGTAACTACAAAGAAACTTTTAGTGTCTGCATCCATTGGATTGCGTTGTTATCCAGGGTAAGCAACTCTGCCGGGTTGCCGTCAGTGAGTACCGCATTCTCTGATTACCCTCCCGTTACTAGTATTACTTGTTTCTTGTCTAGTGACCTGTGAAAATAATATAAAGTTCATACCAATAAATGTTACTAAGTAGAACCATCATTGAAAAATTACAAACAATGTTAAGTTGCCTGTAAAAATTAAGTACAGTGTTCAAAAGCGAGGAAAATACATTTTTTAAATCAATAAAAAAAAATTTTAGTTATTTTTTATTTGTAAAGCTTCAATATGTTTAATTTAAATTGATTAAATCTATGTAAATGGTTAAGTAAAGTGTTCATTTCATTCATTTATTCGGACCGGGAAAACTGAAAAGAAATTTTGCCCATCTATTACCTTTAACTATTTTTTTGCAAGTATCTAGACACCAGAACATTATAAACGATCCTTATCTGTTTAACTACACAAACGCTGGAAAGTAATTACTGTGGTAAGACCCACACTTGACGGCCCCGCCCACGCGAGTCAAAGCTCACTGCTAAGTGTGCTTTGACCGTGGGTTGTGAGCTTTAAGTCAATTCGATTTCGCGATGATTAAAATTGGATTAACTTTGTTCTAAATTAAAATAGTAATATGATTAAAAAAATACTAAGTTAGCCTTTGTGCACATTTTCTTTTCTTTTCTGTAATTTAGATGTTTTACTTGTTAACAATAAAGAGTTTATAACTAATTGATAAGAAAATATTGTCCTGTTTCTCCGCTTTGGATAACTTTGGAAATAGGCGACAGGAGAAAATATTGATAAAAAAAATGTTAAATGTTATTTCTATTTATTTCCGTCCAGTATGTAGATAAATACGATTCCAAATTTCTGAGTTTTCAGATTCAACAATGAAAAACAATACAACGAATTTGTTATAAAAATCTGTAGCAAGCAATTTTCTTTGCTGGTAAGGTACTGCAATTATTGAGAAAGGAACGTTTATTGTGGTTTCGATACTCTTTGACTGTAATGGCATTATAATAATTAATAAATATATAATAATCCTAATAATAAATAATAATTTAATTTATTTTTCGCTGATATTTGGTGACAATCACGCTTAAAAGATACGATGCTCTAAAGTTTTTCATATCATAAGGTGTACATAAAATAATATTTATAACTTTTTTCATTCATACGTAGTTCATTACATTTTGCATGACTTATCTCATTTTCGTCGTAAAATTGTGAATTTTTGTTAATTTATGTCCTGTCATGACACTGTGAACACCTTGGGTCATGTTCCTGTGGGTCTGGTTTCCCCAAAAAAGGGTTACGGAGGTCAGACGGCAGTCGCTCCATTGTAATAACCAGTCCCGCCAAATCTAGGACCATGACTTACAGCGTACCCTAGGTTCCGAAGCGTAAGCTAACGATGCAACTAATAATAACTAAAGGAATATACGCTAGGATGATGATGAAGATCAGACGTGAAAAAATTACTAAAGTTATATAAATTTCTTAACAAACGTAAACGTAATAAATTATATTTTGTGTAGGATTTTAACAAATCAAACTTTATGAACAATTTGATTTAAAAACAAACTGAAGTGTGTTTCACAAACACTCAAACGTAACGCCAAAAAGCACAATAGAAATAATTACACTCGTGTTAAATAATCGAAGGTCATTTTAAGTAATCTTTTAATTGGTACACACTTTTTAGTGCTGTAGTGGGTGTCGGTTTAGAGTTAAGACGATGAGGATTAGTGAACAATTGACCTAGATAATATCGCCTTCACTTGGCTTAATTAGTTTTCAAATGCTTCGTTTGCTTAAACATAGTATGTTTTTAATTATTTCTTGTTACTCTCATTATGGTTTATGAGCTATGTTGAAGTGAAGATGTTCTTATTGGTCATGTCGGTGATGGAATTATGGTATTTACTGTAGCATTTTACAATCAATCTTCAAAGAATAGCTCAAAACGTCAATATCAAAAAATACTTTTGTAAAGGACGCAACCTTTTAATGATCAATCTTTCATGCCTCTCTTAAACCGACTGCACAAGATCAAAACATACAAAAGTACCGCCATATGTATTTTTATTTATTTATTTATCATTACAAAATCCACAGCCTTGATGAAATGAGACTTATTCCGCCAAACCTAGTACAACGATTACCCCAAGCTCTGCAGTACTAACTAAAGATGCAACTAGGAACCACGCTCGGACGTATTTGATACTCATATGAAGAAGATCCAACAAAACTAATAAACAAAGGACCCTCACCAAACGGCCATAAACTTTGAGGTTAGACTCTGAAACCCTACATAAACTTACCGACAATGATAAATGAATTACGCACGTACCTAAACGAATAAAAGCTATCTACAAATCTATGCCCTGTCGGGGTCGGCATTACAAAATATTTCACATGCACCTGACTTCACAATAGGGGCCATAACCGAGCATCGACCACTCGGCCGCTAGTCATGATGAAATACTTGAGACGTGAAAAGATTACAAACACAAAATGTGCAAGTTCTTAAGGAATCCGAAATCCGAAGTCAAAATTTAATATTTTTATTAAAATATATTCAAAATTTACGATGATTAGAGCATGGACCAGACATCGGACATCGTATGTAGGTTTGTGAAAATCTTTATTGTACACAAATAACATAGAAACAGAATACAGAAAATGAATTCATCTTCGTCCAAATATTATTTCTTGATGCATCTCTGCTTCAAAAATTTGAGACAATTTTGGTTATTATACGACTGTTACCTCCGTAACATTGTTTTTTTTTTTGACGGCGAAGACTGTCCAATCTATTGCTGATCTGGTTAAGGATCTTCAAGCGGTCGACGACAGATCGATCAACGTTGTCACGTATTGGTCTAGTTTTAAATGTCATCGTAGCCATTTCGACTCAAGAAGAAGAACATACATTAACAACCAGACCAAGAGGGTCATACTGTTTTTATTTACCATCTCAGTCAGAACCAACATGCAACTATAAGGACTTACCTCTCATCATAATCTTTACTCATGTGTCTAGACTGGCACGTACGCAATTAACGTATAAACCTAACCTTATGAGCTATGGCTCTATTTAGAAGGCAGTGTGAGAATTTACAAGTCAGTAAAGGCAAATGATTTCGTGTTAGAAAATCGTGTTCTAATTTTGTTTCAATATTTTACTAATTACAAAATAAATCATCTTCAAATATACCTGCAATTTCTGATTAAGTTTCAGATACGTTATTCGAATGTAAGCAGGCGTGTTCATGAATACATTGTTTTATCTATTTTTTCTTTCTCCATATTTCGACCCACGTATCTTGGGGAAATTTGTTCGGTTGCATGAATGGAGTCACTGGACGATGGGTCCAAAACGACTGAAATTTCACGGTGTATACATACTCTCAAAAAACATACCCATCCTTCTGACGCAGTCGGGTAATTAATATTAACAGTTTGACAGCTACCAGAATGATTATAATTGGGAATCCTTTTCAGTGTGAATAAAATAACAGAAGTGTAGATTATATTTTACATAATCATTACCATATTGTTTTATTTCTAAAATTCCTTTTTTAGAATTTAAACTCTCATCCATTGGTATCTCAACAATAACCTCTTGAGGCGTCCATAGTACTCAAAACTTACGATTTTTATACATAAAACGTGACTTCAGTATTTGTTATATGTAAATTAGCGATTTGTCGGAGCTCCCATGAGTATTCTCAGGCTTCTGCAAAATATTTTTTGTTCTTTGCTGTAAGAGAAAAGCGAGGCATATTGAATCTTATCCTAAGGCTATAAGGTTCATTTTAAATTGAATTGGTTTAATGTCACGTGTTTCGTGTATTTTCATAGAGATATTATTAGATTTTCTCTATATTTTTTGTAGTAGTTGAGGAGCTCGATAGTCGAGCGCGACCCGCGTATCCGTAGCGAATGCACGTGTCAAGCGACGGCGTGAAGCGACCAGTATTCGATTAATCGCCATTTAGTGGTATTTTCTATCTTGAGCTCCTCCGTGCTTTAGAAGACACGTTAAGCCGTTGGTCCCGGTTGTTGTCGATAAATAGCAGTCGTTAGGCTGTGTCAGATGCCTTGGGTCGGCCTGAAAAATTGTGAGTGTTGGCCACTAACACACCTCGGGTCATGTTTCTGTTGGTCTGGTTTTTCTGTAAAAAGGGATACGGAGATCAGACGGCAGTCGCTTCATTGTAATAACCAGTGTCGCCAAATATAGGACCATGACTTACAGCGTACCCTAGGCTCCGAAGCGTAAGCTTCCGACACAACTAGGAATACGCGCTTGTATGAAGATATTTTTTGTAGTAATTTAATTAAATATTTGTGAAATATTTTTATTTTTCAATTCGAAAATTAATAGAAAATGCAAATACGATTTTCTGTTTTTAAATAAAATCATACATAGTCAAATCGTAAAAATTACTGACTTACAATATCTTCTAATTGTAAATTTAAATGATGCAATTATTTTGCTGCTATTTATCCTTCTAAAGCTCATGATTTTTATAAAAACGACAGCGCTTACATCTCAGCCTTATAAAAACCTTTACAGAAGCAGAAGCAGGTCATGTGGTTACCGTAGCCGATTCATCGATAAACCAAAAGTAGAAGAAATAAGTTATCGAAGCAAGTATCTCAAAGTTTACAAACATCGAACAAAAATCCTTTCACAATATAGAAACATCGAACGATGAAGGCTTCTCTGTTAGGGTGGAGATGTATCAATTTGCGAAAGAAAGTGTTTCGCAGGAAACATAGAGAACCCCGTACGAATAGTGTCGTCAGTGACTGGGTAGAAGTAGTGATGTACAAACCTCGAGGCTTCGAGTTCTAATTTTGAAGGCTCGAGGCGGATTAGCCGGTCTCAGTGAGCTCGGTGGGCTCATAACCCCGAGTCTAGCCGAGACGCGAGCTCTCTGAGCCACGCCTCGAGTCATCGATAGAGTACGAGCCCTTTAAAGAGCTCTAATCTATCAAAAGAGCTCGAGCAAATCTGACTTGAGTCTCGAAAATTAGAACTCAAAAAGATGATAATCTTATGTCGTAAAAGGTACCGTAGATGCTTAATTTATTGTGATTTATTTCTACTTGTCCTCATTCATCAGCACAATAAAAGAGCAGAAAAGATTAATGCGGTGAAAAAGACTCGAGCCGTGAAAAAGCTTAGAGATCTATCAAGCTCGCAAAAAGGCTCGTACTCTTAAAAAGGCTCGAGCTCTGAAAAAGACTCCCGAGTCGTCGAACTTCATACAAACGAGGCGAACCTTGTAAACGACAGCTCTAGACAAAATGACTCAGAGAGCTCGAGCCTTGTACATCACTAGGTAGAAGTTAGAAATGTGAAAAAAAAGATAATTTTGAAAAATAAAGACCGTTGGGTTTCAAAATACCCATTAGGACGTAAATTGAAAACAGAGCTAATAATTTTAATAAATCGAAAGGGTGATTAACATCTCTATATGATTCCTTGAACAAGTTCAATCGATATCAGCGCAAGGTTTTAAACCTGACCACGGGCACCACGGTTCTCGTAAAGTTCCGTCCCTTTTATTAGGGACCCATTGAGAATGTCTTGTGAATTAAAAATATTACTCCATTAACTGTCTCTGGTCTAAAAGTTTGTCTCCTATTGCTGGTTCAAATTTAACCGGAAGCATAAAATAATAAAGTATTTTGTACTTTCCAGCCAAGTTGTTAGACGTATTTGTTCAGACAAGAACTGGTCAAATGTCACACGTGGGTTATTTGGAATTAGGTAGTAATCTGCAATTTTAATAAAAGTTTAATTTATGTCTATTATCAGCTATGTAAGTACTTATTACGCCTAGGATTAATAATTTGATAATAAATAACAATGAAACATTTAAAAAAACCTTAGCTAACTTAGATTAATTTCACTTATTTTTAAGCAATTAAAGAACGTCTAGACTTCATGTCTAAACTAGAATCATTAATTCAGCGAGAATATACATTTTTTTACTATTAAATGATTCGTTAACGAGGAATAAATACCTAAACGAATTTGTTTAATACTTTGACAGGTATTCTGTCATATTAATTATTAGAACTATACAATTTTCTTCAATTACATGGAAAGTATTATCAGATTTTCATTTAAATAATAAGGTAATATTTTTTACCTGAAGACAACAAAAGTAGGTACTGCTGTTAAATGTCACTGGCAACCAGTGTTCAACAAGTAAAAAAAAAAACACTTAAAAATTAATTTTCAGAACGCATCGCTAAGTGAATGAGTGCGTGTTCCGAAAATCGGTGTGTTTGGTAACAAAATAATAATTTTAGTATGGTGGTTCCGTATAGGATTATTGACAATAAAAATTGTGATTCTAACAGAATTATCAATGAAATCGTAGGCTAAGTACCTAAGTATCGTTTAATAATAATTAATAAGTAAAATAAAGTCAAATTAATTAACACATCATGTTTTTTTTTTTTTTGGTAAAATGTGTAAATCATTTCTTAAATTGTACGTGAAAACAATAAATAAATCGATCTAGTTAATTAATGTATTATTTATTATTACCAGCAGTGTTTTATAATAATTTTTGAATTATTTAAGGCCAAATGTTTGATTGATATGTTCTTCTAATTTTTTATGACATTATTAATTGTGAAAATAAATTTGACTTTATAATTTTGCATGCCGGAAACGGAAGTTAGTTGTGTGTAAATGTACTATACATACAAATGTACTATATAACACCTGCATGCACCACACTTAAGTAAAATAAAATGGTTTGATTTGAAATCTCTTATTTAAATAAAATTGAATTAGCCCCAGTAGGTACGGATGATTAAATTCATTTTAATAGAGTTCATAATTGCTGTAATTTCGGTTTACCAATAAACGTGGGGCGCACTATAAGTTTCCGGAATGAATATGAAAAAATACTATTAAAGGTACAAAATTAATTTAATGTTTTTCAAAATAATCTCCCTTGGCGTCTATGCACTTTTTCATTCGATGAAACCAGTTTTGAAAACTTTTGTGCCACTCCTCTGTGGTGACCTCTGAAACGTGTTTTTCATACTCCTCGACAGCCTCTTCTGGTGATGAAAATCGTTGACCGCGTAATTGGTTCTTAATTTTTGGGAACAGAAAAAAGTCACAAGGTGCCAGGTCGGGACTGTATGCAGGATGACTCATGAGTTCTACATTTTTCGCCTTCAAAATTCGTTTGTCTGTCTGGCCGTGTGAGAACTAGCATTGTCGTGGTGCAGGATGATACGGCGTTTACGGTTATTTTTACGGAGTTCGTCAATAACTTCAGGCAAACAAATGGTCGTGTACCAGTCACTATTCACTGTACGACGATTCTCTAAAGCAACAGTAGCCACGTGTCCAGTTTTATTAAAAAAAGAAGCAATCATCCGCTTAGATGCACTTATCACGCGCGCCACTTTGGTTGGTTTCGGCTCATCTTGAAAGACCCATACGCTCGATTGCTGCTTTGTTTTGGGATCGTAGCAATAAATCCATGTTTCGTCACCTGTTACTATGTCCCACACAAAATTTGACGCACCTTCGTTGAATCTGGTAAGCATGGCACTGCACCAAGTGACGCGGTCCGTTTTTTGAGCCTCGGTCAAGTTGTGTGGGATCCACCGCGAGCACAGCTTTCTCACACCCAAATGTTTGTGTAGGATTAATTGTATTTGACTCATGCCTATTTCTAAGGATGCACGAATTTTATGGTAGGTCACATGCCTGTCTGTTTCAATCATACGGCGCACAGCATTGATGTTTTTGTTGGTCACAGCGGTGGACGGCCGACCATCGCGAGATTCGTCACTGAGATTGATACGACCACGCTTGAATTCTGCAAACCAGCTATAAACAGTTGTCTTGCATGGTGCTTCATTGCCAAAAGCTGTTTCAAGCCGAGCGATGCTCTGTTGAGCTGTCAAATTACACTTAAAATCGTAGAAAATCATACTACAAAAATTTTCCCGAGTTAAATCCATGTTGATGCAGACACACAATTTTTTAAATGGCGCCACAAGGTAAAAACAAAAGACAGTCAGATGAAACAAACTGCATTCTACAGCCAAAGAGTTCTATTTTCAAATGTTGCAATAAATTTTTAAATATTGTTTTTGTAAGTGGCCAGTTCTGGAAACTTACAGTGCGCCCTATGTATTATCAAACCCGTGATGGTTTTCCTCAACTTTTAATTTAAGGTCCAATACGAAGCAAATTACATTTCTCATACATTTGACATAGGCAATATTTTTATGGAAAATAAAGAAGGCGATCGCCTCCTGGAACACACTACAAATATTTTTTCCTAGATATATATTCATAGAGATATGGAAAAATATCCCTTTTAGATATCATTTCTTAACACATTTTTTAATAGTTATAGTTATTTATTTTAAAACTTTGGTCATTTAAAAAGGCCAGCACCTTGTGTTTTGAGGCTTAGAATTACTTTAGGCCAAAGTTCTAGTGAACAGAAAAACATGAAATTTTGTTATTTTTCTTCGTATAGTTTTGTAACTATCACAAAAATGTAATTTTATAAATCGGTAAAAATATTCATGCAGATCTCTAAAAATCAACCGAGGGAAAGTTCCGTTTTCAAACTTAAATATTTGTCTGTTCGAAATACGAAAAATTATCTCGTTTGCGAATTCAGAGCTGCCAGTCTTAAAATATAGATTTTAAAATGTATATCTTCGTAATAGAGTTCACTTTGTAATATTTAAATGTAACATTTATGTTGAATTGGCGCCATTTTTTTGGAATCGTGAATAACTGTATCATCGGTTTGACGAAACTTGTTGATTGCTTAATTATTGTTTATGTGTGGGTAATTTTACAATTCCGACATACGGAAAAATATATTCGAATTTCGAAAAAGATTGATTATTATGATTAAAAAAAATTGTACTGCCCAATTTCGCATGTGTCTCTGAAGGAAATGATTTCTCGCTCAATTTGAAACTATTTAATGCAGTATGAAAATTTGATTTTTTTTTTTATACATAAACTAACTAGGGATGTATATGTAGAATTTTCATATCTAAATTACAGATTGCTACGTTTCGTATAAATCAATCGAAAATGGACCAGCCATATTGGAAATAAAGGCGTGTGTACACTATAACGTTACACGCCCATTCCTTGTACATGCATCGGCAAAAAACATTCGTTTGTATCGGTTTGTATAGCGTGAGACCGGAAACTTTTTAATTATCTATTCCAATTGATATTTTGGTTATTGGTCATGTAGGTCTAGTAAATTGATTTTGGTTAGTAAGTAAGTAAGTAAATCTTTAGGAATACAAAAATAGAGACAAATTACTCGAATTTCATCAGCGATTAAAAAAATATGAACATAAAAGTTGTTGATATGATATATATGTATATTTATAATAAAACTAGCTGTTTCCCGCAGCTCGGCCTGCGTAAAAACGTAGCCTATGTTTAACCTCGGATCTTGAACTATATTCATACCAAATTTCATCAAAATCCGTTTAGCGGTTTGGTCGTGAAAGCGTAACAGACAGACAGACAGAAAGACAGACATACAGATTTTCGCATTTATAATATTAGTATGGATATGGATATATAGTACTATGGTTAAATTAGCATCCCCTAACACAAGTCCCGAACTTACTTTGGAGCTAACTCAATGTGTATGATTTATCTATATATTTATTTATTTGAGCTAATAGAAATTATAAATATAGACTTACTAAAATATACAAAGTATAGTTGAATGGAAGTTTCCACCAGGAGTGGCTTCGAAAACCAACGATGACTAAATCGTAGAACTGTTAAAAAGCTTGTTAATATATAAGAAACTAGCTTCTTCCCGCAGCTCCGCCTGCGTCAAAAAGTAGCCTATGTTTGACCCCGGGTCTTCAACTATATTCATACCAAATTTCATCAAAATCCGTTCATCCGCTATAAGTCATGTTCCTAGATTTGGCGGAACTGGTTATTACAATGGAGCGACTGCCGTCTGACCTCCGTAAACCTTTTAACAGGGAAACTAGACCAACAGCAACATGACCCGAGGCGTGTTAGCGGCAAACACTGTCAGAATTTTTCAGGCTGCCCTAAGGCATCTGACACAGCCTCACGACTGCTATCTATCGATAACAACCGGGACCAACGGCTTAACGTGCCTTCCATAACACGGAGGAGCTCAAGATAGAAAATGCCACTAAAATAGCGACCAATCCAATAGTGGTCGCTACGGATACGCGGGTCGCGTTCGACTAACGAGCTCCTCAACTTTTAACTAGAAATAATCTTAAAAAATAAAACAGTATTCAAATCAAATCACAACTTCAAACAACTATTGTGCTTGCCGGTCGTGTTCATGTGCCTTCTTCATCGTGTATCTGAGTATAAACTCTTTAATATCATAGTATTATTTACTTAGCGAACCGAAGCCGACGTGGTTTAGATATTATAGCACATTATTTTGTGGTCACGAGTTGATGTTCCGTGTACAGTGGAGCTTTTTCAGACTATGAGACAAGGAGCTATGAAATGTCTAATGGAGTTGAAATGACAATATTTAAAATGTATCATCATCATTTTAGCCGCAGATAGTCGAATGCTGGGCACAGGCCTCTCCTAATGATTTCCGAAATAACCGTTTGGAAGTTGGTTGGTTTATAAAATGTATAACAATGTTATTTAACCAAAATCCAACTGGATGCAAGTGGCTTGGAAGAAACAAAGATGGAGGAGGACTATAGAAAAATGAACATGGATGGACGGATGAAATGTTAAATTGAAACTCTTGGTTTATTTCGAGGGCTTGATTCTAGGGATTTTATCTTTCGAACCGTTTTTTCTTTTTTTTTTGGGCGGTAGATGTAAATAAGTAAACACTCATCTGTTTAAGCTCCTATTTAATTAAATCTAATTAAAATACTTACAGTGTTTATTAGCTATCTTAAATTAAAGTTCAGTGCAGTTTAGTGCTTAGTGCTTAATATTCACTTCCTAGATGTGATACATTGAAGAAAACACAATTTGTCCTGCCAGCCTATTTACACTATAGTTCAAACAGCTTTCTCCTCTTATTTTTACACATAATTATCAACATGGCAAATTATGAAGATGTGATTGAGGGCCAACGGACCCTAATGACAATGCTGACAAAGAGGATGTGCGACTTTGAGTCGCAACTCAGGCATCAACATCGGCAGATCCAGTTGGCAATACTCTATCGAGTCTTTCTGAGCAGTATGGTATCTTTAGAAATGAGATTTTTGACATGTTATCGCTCCTCTTTAAACAAATTGTCAAGCTCTCTGCTTCTGTGGATAACTTAGAAGCAAGGCACCGCCGTAAGAATCTTCTTATCAGTGGTGTTTCTGAGGATGTGAAGAGTGAGCTGCCAAAATTTGTGTCAGGCATTTTCCAAGACAAGCTGGGACTGAGTGACATGGGACCTGAGAAGATCGCTCTCTGCCATCGCATCGGGCAAGTCGCTCAGGGAAAGTGTAGGCCGGTGCTGATTAGGTTTTCCAGTATATGTGATAAGGCAGCCGTGTGGGCTAAGAAGACTTCCTTTAGAGGGACTCCATACAGCGTAGCTGAGTTCCTCACACGTCAGAGGCAGACACTCTTCGTCGAGGCTCGCAAGAAGGTCGGTATGAAGCGGTGCTGGACCATGAATGGCGTCGTCATTGTCAAGCTGACTGACGGCTCGCTCCGGCGCCTCTTCACAGATGACGATTTGAGTAGCCTTCCACGGGATATCCAGGAGCGCCAGGTGGATGCTGGTGGAGCGGGGGTACCGGTGCCCGTGTCTCAGGAACAGGGTAATAAACCCAGGCGAGCCGCCAGGTCCAAGAAATGAGCGGTGGTATTAATATTATGGCGTTGTCTTGTTTTAATCTCGAACGGAGTAACTAGCAATGTAATTATGTACCTAGTTGTTTTTAGTGATAAAATGTAAATACTGCTCTGTTTGCTAGGTACCTATATCCGATTAAATTTCTATAAATTTTCGAAGGTGGTGGAAGTAAAAATTGTTTTGTTTTGTTCTTGATTGTTTAAGTCATGTGTTTGTTGATTCTTGACTTTGACGTTAATTGACGTCAGCTGTCAACGTCTTAATTTTTATAATACTTTTACGGCCCTGGACTCGAGTCCTTTATGGTCCTTATTAATTTTGTTTATTTTCACTTTACCTACCTATAATGTATAATTTCTCTCTCTGTTCTGTAAACTTGTATTATCTATCTATACTCTCAGGCAACCGGCAGGACAATATAAAGACCTCTTTTTTTAGTAACAAATTTTTATTTGTTTTAGTATTATTTTTATATAATATAATATTTATCTATGTCTGATGAATCCGATGACGCATCATTCCATTCTTGTATTTCTAATGGTGAAATTGAAACATTAGGTAACTATTTACATAATGCTATGTCAGGAAGTTCTTATTTTTTCAAAGTCTGTCATTTGAACGCGCAAAGTATTCCGGCTCACTATACTGACTTCTACGATACTTTCTCGTCTTGTCTCTTTGATGTTATTTTGGTTTCCGAGAGCTGGTTGAAACCGAAACTGTCTTCTGCACTATTCCCTTTGCCTGGGTATATTTTGATTCGTAATGACCGCGAAGGAAAGGGTGGTGGAGGTGTTGCAATTTATATACGCAGTCATATCCATATAAAATTTTAATATCCTCACCTCCTGTTTATTCTATGGCCGCTGAATTTATTTTTATTGAGGTCTGTGTCCACGGCACAAAGGCACTTCTAGGAGTCCTTTACAGCCCTCCATCAATAGATTATTTCTCTCAACTTGAATCAGTCCTTGACTCCCTTATTTCCGATTACACACATCACATAGTCTTGGGTGACTTAAACACTGATCTTAGACATTGTAAAGTACAGGAAGCTCGCTCTCAAAAACTCCTTAATATATTAAAATCAATACATTTTCACGCTTTGTCTTTAGATCCCACTCACTTTAATCCTCACACGGACGATACCCTGCTAGATTTAATTCTAACCTCGTGTCCAGAACTAGTTCTTAAGTATGGTCAGGTTGCTGCCCCAGCGTTTTCCAGACATGATCTCCTTTACCTATCTTATAAACTTAAGTCGCCGAAAGCTGAACCTGTTATTGTTTGGATGCGTAATATGGTTAATATCGATCGTAAAAAACTAATGAGTGACGCTCATAAGTTAGACTTTTCTCCTATAAGTGAAGCAGCAACTATTGACGAAAAGGTTTTAAAATTGAACTCTGCATCTCACTATATGATACCCATGCTCCATTAAAACCAGTTAAACTCAAACGTCCTCCCTCTCCGTGGATTACTAGAGGTATTCGTATGGCTATGGCTAGGAGGGATCGAGCATTTCGGGCATACAAACGTGACCGATCGGATGACAACTGGAAGTTATACAAGGTTGCTCGAAATCGCTGCAATAATATGGTGAGAGCGGCAAAACGGAAATATTTCTGCGATAACCTTTCTGAATCTTCACCAGCCGATATCTGGAAATTCCTTCGCTCTCAGAATTTAGGAAAAATAAAGACACCTTCCTCTTCTACTTTCTCTGCTAATTAATTTAATGATCATTTTTCCACGACTTCTTCTCTTGACCCGGCCGTTAAATCGGTGACCATCTCTAAGATATCAACAATGGTGATACCTCAAATTGAGCCCTTTTTCTTTTCACCTGTCTCTGAGGATGAGATAAGCAAAACTGTTTTGGCAATCAAATCGAAAGCAGTCGGGTGCGATGAGGTGAGCAGAGAAATGATAATGAATATCTTTCCTATACTTCTTCCAGTTTTAACTCATATCATAAATTCTTCTCTAGCTACTGGTACTTTCCCTTTAACTTGGAAGAAAGCATTTGTTATCCCTTTACCAAAAATTTCCTCTCCAATATCTCTTAATAATTTTAGACCAATTTCCATCCTATCGTTTCTTTCAAAAATACCTGAAGCAGTAGTACAGGCTCAGGTGTCTCATTTTATTTTCTCTAATTCTCTTCTTACTCCTTACCAGTCTGGTTTTCGCCCCTGTCACAGCACTGCTACTGCTCTCCTAAAAGTCACTGAAGACATTCGCTTAGGCATGGAGAATACCATGGTCACCATTCTGGTTCTTATCGATTTCTCTAACGCCTTCAACATGGTAGACCACGATATTCTTCTTGCTATCCTGCGTCATTTGCAATTCTCTCCTTCGGCGCTATCTTGGTTTAGTAGTTATCTTTGCGATCGACAGCAGGCTGTACGTATAGACCGTCAGTTGTCTAACTGGAATCCCCTTTCAACTGGAGTGCCACAAGGAGGAATTCTATCACCTTTACTTTTTTCCCTTTTTATTAATCTTCTTTCTTCTTCCATTGGCTGCGCTCATCATTTCTACGCTGACGATTTGCAAATCTATGCTCAGTCGTCAGTTGATGATATTGAATCGGCTATTGATAGCGTTAACACAGCGTTGACTGCGATTTTGGCGTGGTCTAATGACTATGGCATTATGGTTAATCCCTCAAAATGTCAAGCAATCATCTTAGGTAGCTCTAGGCAGGTTAGTCAGATTGACATGAGTACAATTGCGCCTATAAGGTACAACAATGACGTCATCACGATCTGTAAATGCGTGAAGAATCTTGGACTCCATATTGACGCCACTCTTAGCTGGACCACTCACATTGCTGAAATTAGTCGCTCTATTAACCTTACTCTCCAACAACTTAATCGTCTAAGAAACTTTCTCCCGATTAAATCCAAAATTTTATTAGTCCAAACGTTAGTTTTTCCAATTATTGACTATGCTGATGTGTGCTATTCTGATCTCAATCAAGATCTTCTCAATAAACTGGATCGTCTCATAAATAACTGTATTCGTTTTATTTTCTGTCTACGTAAATATGACCACATCTCTTCTTATCGATCCGAACTGAAATGGCTTCCGATCCGCCAACGTCGTCAACTTCGGTTGCTTACTTCTCTTTTTTCAATTCTCAAGGAGCCTCAGTCCCCGGAGTATCTAAGGTGTAAGTTCAAGTATCTTTCTGACGGTCACGATAGGCAACTTAGATCTTCCAAAAAACTTACCCTTTGTACTCCCTTATTTCGGTCCAGTTTTATGTCTAATTCATTTACCTTACAAGCCACACGGCTCTGGAATGCTCTACCCGATGACATCAAAGAGACCATTACTAAATTCGCTTTCAAAAGAAAAGTCAAAATTCACCTCACTAGCATAATATCACCCTAAATCGTCATCTTTTTCCGTTTTCATCTCTTCTTTTATGTATGTATATGTATAGTTATGAATATTGTATGTAAATCTATGTATGTTTATTTAGCAGTTAAGTGTTTTTTTTTGTTTTTTTTTCTCTCTTTGTATTCTAAAATAATTCGCGCCGCACATAACTTTTCTGTTTTTCCTAATGGTTGACTGGGAGAGAATGCTTTTAGCATTAAGTCCGCCAATTGTAAACTTGTGGTACAATAAAGATTTATAAATAAATAAATAAATTATTGGTAGAGTTTTGGAATTTACACAGTGTAAACTTATAATTTAATTAAAAGCTTCCGAAAACTCTGACACCAGTGTGCACTGGGTCAATTAACCATGTAGCCCACTCGATATGAATGAATTAAAAGATTAATTTTAAATTTAAAATACTAATACTTTTGTTTTTTCCGATACAACTATTATTATCTACTCAATAATTTTTATACAGATTTTATTAAAAAAATATTTGATCCATACTAATCTTTAGGTAAAAAAATAAATTTCATAGCTGTATTGCTACACAGTGTAGAGCTGTGAATTTCTTTGTAGTTATTTTATAGAATATCAAAATGAACTACAGATGTTTCGTAGCTCCTAGGTTCGGGAGCTGCTGAAATGTTATAAGTGTTATAACATCATTCCATATTAACGTTTGTGGCGTATAAACAACTATTTGTTTTTTCAACCGCTCATACAAGATAATGTTCAGCAAAAACTAATTTAATGTCTTCATTGTTGGAATTCTTCGGTTAATATAGTGGTTAGATTATTGGTACGAAGTCTGGCTTGGCGGGTTAGGTAACACAATGCAGACATGTCAAGTGCTTTGGCTGATATAAAGGGTCAACAATGAAAGGTTAACCTTCTCCTTCTTTCATGTCAATGGCTAAATCTAAATATACGTGGGGCGCACTATAAGTTTCCGGAATGAATATGAAAAAATACTATTAAAGGTACAAAATTAATTTATTGTTTTTCAAAATAATCTCCCTTGGCGTCTATGCACTTTTTCATTCGATGAAACCAGTTTTGAAAACTTTTGTGCCACTCCTCTGTGGTGACCTCTGAAACGTGTTTTTCATACTCCTCGACAGCCTCTTCTGGTGATGAAAATCGTTGACCGCGTAATTGGTTCTTAATTTTTGGGAACAGAAAAAAGTCACAAGGTGCCAGGTCGGGACTGTATGCAGGATGACTCATGAGTTCTACATTTTTCGCCTTCAAAAAGTCGTTTGTCTGTCTGGCCGTGTGAGAACTAGCATTGTCGTGGTGCAGGATGATACGGCGTTTACGGTTATTTTTACGGAGTTCGTCAATAACTTCCGGCAAACAAATGGTCGTGTACCAGTCACTATTCACTGTACGACGATTCTCTAAAGCAACAGTAGCCACGTGTCCAGTTTTATTAAAAAAAGAAGCAATCATCCGCTTAGATGCACTTTTCACGCGCGCCACTTTGGTTGGTTTCGGCTCATCTTGAAAGACCCATACGCTCGATTGCTGCTTTGTTTTGGGATCGTAGCAATAAATCCAAGTTTCGTCACCTGTTACTATGTCCCACACCAAATTTGACGCACCTTCGTTGAATCTGGTAAGCATGGCACTGCACCAAGTGACGCGGTCCGTTTTTTGAGCCTCGGTCAAGTTGTGTGGGATCCACCGCGAGCACAGCTTTCTCACACCCAAATGTTTGTGTAGGATTAATTGTATTTGACTCATGCCTATTTCTAAGGATGCGCGAATTTCATGGTAGGTCACATGCCTGTCTGTTTCAATCATACGGCGCACAGCATTGATGTTTTTGTTGGTCACAGCGGTGGACGACCGACCATCGCGAGATTCGTCACTGAGATTGATACGACCACGCTTGAATTCTGCAAACCAGCTATAAACAGTTGTCTTGCATGGTGCTTCATTGCCAAAAGCTGTTTCAAGCCGAACGATGCTCTGTTGAGCTGTCAAATTACACTTAAAATCGTAGAAAATCATACTACGAAAATTTTCCCGAGTTAAATCCATGTTGATGCAGACACACAATTTTTTAAATGGCGCCACAAGGTAAAAACAAAAGACAGTCAGATGAAACAAACTGCATTCTACAGCCAAAGAGTTCTATTTTCAAATGTTGCAATAAATTTTTAAATATTGTTTATGTAAGTGGCCAGTTCCGGAAACTTACAGTGCGCCCTATGTATTCGTCCCTTCTTCTTCTACTTTGCGAGTCGACTCTGGCTGTTATCAAACTTCAGAGGACCAAAATTCCGCCACCGACAAGTAAGTATATTCGTCCCAATAGAATGCAACATACACAGCCAAATCGTCCCATGTACATGAGAAGGGGCAGCTGGGGCACGATAACAGATGACCCATCGATTGCACCGCGCCACAGATACAGCCGCTGCTCTCGGATAATCCCTCTTCTTCCGACTATCTATACGCCTACCTACGACCGATCGCTGACTGATAGGGAACTTCTACACGACCAGGTGGTGTCCAGGACTACTTTTCTAAAAGGGGAAAGTCGTAAGGTGGGCCAAAGGCAAACAGCAGTTTGAAAAACTACGTCTACTCTTTAGTGACTTTGTAGGAAAGGCCATTGCCTGGGGCGATGCTAGAGGACATTAAGTTACCGTCAGCCAAATACAATTTCCGAACTTTTCTTTAGTCGTAGAGGTTCTCCGTTCCAATGTATTTAGGTGGAGAAAGACGAGTGTGTGTGCTTGCATTTGCGCCAATATAATGGTCGACTGTTTTTGTCTATAGTCCTGGTATCATTGTTTTGTAAACAGCCTATCAGCTTCTACCACGGCTTCTTTAACGACTACCAAAACTACTACTAAATTAATATTTTTTTCTCTTTTTGACACCTACCGCGCACAATCTTTAATATTCTTATTAAAGTTTCCGAAAGGTTGCCTGGAAGAAATTGCTATTGCGCAAGGTTATTTTTCTTGTAATTGCTTGTATTTAACAATGTATCCTTGTTGTGCAATAAAGAGGTTTTGTATTGTATTGTATTGTATTGTACCATGAAGCAGCTTAAGCCAACAGCTACATTTAAAAATATTCATGCAGATTATTAGTTGACTAACTGAATAATGTATTTCGTTGATTATCTCTAGAATAAAATAAGTTGAAAAAATCCTTCCAATAAAAAAATTTAAGCGTCCCTTTTTTCTCATCTGTCGATATCTGTTTTGAGACAAGAGAAACATGCATATTTTTCTTATCCTTTCTATGAAACCATAACACACCATCACAAACGATATATTAAACCTAACAAGCTCTCGTCGGGTGGTCCATTAAAAAAATATAATAAATACGATACCCATTCCAATAATTATAACGCGAATAAGCATAGACATAAATAATTATTCTAAATAAATCATAGCGTAATTGCGTGTCTATTGACAGATGAGATATCGTGTGCTCTGGATTTTTTATTTCAACGTCAGACTGTATGAGTATGAATAGATTGTGTCTTGATTGGGACAATTAGTTTGATTTTTTAGTGTTTAATTCCTATTATTAAGTTTTTACATTGATATAAAGGTTTATTTTACTTACTTTAACTTTAAATTTTACTTACTATCCGCATTCCTATTGAGTGTCGAAAATTGCACTATGAAAACATATGAACAGATACTAATAAAAAGCTTAATCTCTTTCTGATACAAATAAAATGTCCTCAAAACCAGTCGACAAAAAAATTGCAAGAATATTACTAAGATGACTTTTCAATTAATACCTGTGCGTGCGTTTGAACACTGCAAGTTAATATGCCAATTTATTGAATTACAAATCCTAGCAGTCTTATCCGAGAACGTAACAAATAATACTAATTTTGTATAATGATAATGTTTAATAGGGTTTGTCCGAGGGTGGTCTGGGCCAGAGGTCAGGAACTAAGCGCGGGACATGTGTGTCTATCCTTACTCTCGCTATCGATAAGTAAAGGTTTCGCATTAAAGGCTCTTAGTAGAAAGTTTAGAATTATGAGTTTTACTGTAGTCAAAAATGATTTATGAATATGCGATACAGAGAAATGATTTGATCTATACACCGTGAAATTTTAGTCGTTTTGGACCCACCGTCCAGTGACTCCATTCATGCAACTGAACCACTTTTCCCAAGATACATGGGTCGAAATATGGAGTAATTTTTTGGACCTCCCATACAAAATGTCTCATCACGTGACCTAACATACTATGGGAAGTCCAGAATTGGTTTTCATGTTTCGAGCTATGTTCGTTGGGGAAATTTGTTCGGTTGCATGAATGGAGTCACTGGACGATGGGTCCAAAACGACTAAAATTTCACGGTGTATAGCAGGATATGCGTGCAAACGGACTTTTGCCAAGGATTCTGAAGGCCGGGCGAAGTGGAGACGTAAAACTAGGAAAGCGGGCTACGAAGCAAACAGCGGAGGATGCAACCGGGATAACGCTAGGATGATGATGATGATTTTATCTATATAGCAGAATAGGCAAACTTAATGCTAAAATCATTACAATCTCACCAACTAAATTTTTCTTTCGCCTTTCTGATTAAGTAGAATCATGACAAGAAATGTTTGTTTTCGAACCAGGGGTCGTGGGTTCGATTTCCACGGGAAGCATACGTTGTTTAGTTGTTTACAGTTTGGTTAGGACATTGCAGGCTTGAATTACCTGATTGTCTTGAACGAAGATTCCGTGCTTCTGAAGGCGTTAAACCGTTGGTCCCGGCTGTAATCTGGTCATATAAGGAACCACGTCACAGGCCGAGAGGCGGTTTCGAACAAGTCTGACATCAGCGTATACGTGATACATTGATAATGTTACCTATACATAATGATGATGACTAGAATTGTTTTTGATATTGTTCCAAACGTAAAGCAGAGTCAGGGTCATAACAAGCGAATATCGTGCGAACCAACGATCATGATGAGCAACATCGCCGCGTAATCTAATAACGAATAGTTAAGGCCTAGATGCTTCGGAAAAAACATTTTATTTGACTTATTTATTCATTCATAGTAGGCGGAACATAGAGATGTTTGGAAGGAGTTGGGGGAGATCTTTGCCCACCAGTGGAACAATATAGGTTAATTAAAAATTTATTTATATCGAGTACATGATCAATGCAAGATACATATGTAACAGATTTATCAATAAAGTCATTCTATTCTACATACCTACATGATTTCTCTTTGAGATTTCTCGAAAAAATAATGAAACAATGTGGTTGTTTTAAAGATTAAGAGATGTCAAATAATACCAATGACTTTCTAAAACACGGAATCACTATTAATTTCAGTTATTTAGGTAATTAAAGCCTGCAATATCTAACCAAACTGGAAACAACTACCAGACAAAGTATGCTTCCCATAAGAATCGAACCCACTACCACCGTATCTAAGGCAAATGCCTTATACATCATCATTTTATTTATTAATCGACACTTTAATTTTCTTGGACATAGGCACCATGAAATGACAATGTAGCCTTCCAGCTATCATCTTGACCACAGAGCCGGTCATTTTTAAAATTTAATATCAACTGTTATCCTAAAATTTGGCAAAATCATGAGGACGATTAAAGGATTATCTTTAATGACAATCTATAAAATATCTAAGAACCATTTGATTCAGTGAGTTACTTTCAATAGGTACTTATGCATACTAAAGAAACGTCTTCTTTACTTGCAAGTATTACTTGTTTTCTTTAAATTATTAATAATAATTAATTTAAGCTTATTGTAGTGTGTGTATAAACTATGTAAGAGTAGTTGGGACAATAGATAAGTAGTGACATATTTACAAACTGGAGATACCTTCGCCTTAACAACGATGATTCGAATAAGCCCAAGCTTAGAACAGAAGCCGGCAGCTTCAACACAACCTTCAATTACTGTTCATTATTAAATAATAATAAAAATAATATAATTCAGTTTAGTCAAGTAGACAAATGATTACTTGCGGATCCTCAGGGGTCGTAGTGTTGCATTTTTGAAATACGTTGGAATATCGATAAAACAATTCACATTGTAAACTTTAAATATTTTTTTGAAGTAATAGTTTTTTGAAGAGTTCCACTAAAAGGTGATGTTTAGTTTTCCTCACACCAAAGCTATTTCAGCATTGCACTTGATTTTATTTGAGTGTAAAAAAAAATATGTTACCAAACATTTCCGAATGAAAGACTTACTCAGCTTTGGTGCCATAATAAGAAATGATTTGATAGACAATACTTATCTATCACAATATATAATAGATAGCGCGAAATAGCTCGGAAGTAAGCTGTCAGAGTAATTTCGCGCTGTGCGCATTTGCGTTTTCATATACGTTTTCTACTACGCTAAGTTCAGAACCGCCAAGATATTTTGAGCGTACTGTAACCCACATTTTTCTGACCGCCAATTTCCACTTTTGGATCTAAATTTATATGAAGAGCGGATGATGTCTTTTTATCAATCTTTATCTATATTATCGACATAAACAAACATCACTAATCCATTACCTCGGCGCCGTCTGTAATCCGGTCTCGTTTTATTTTCGCAAATCAGCGTTGCGGTTGATTTAGATTATACTTGCTACCGGTAATGATTCGCTCACGTATTGGACGTATATCGACTGATTCATCATTATTTTGACTAAAATGTCATCGTGTATGTTTTAGTTTCTTTTGGTCTGAGTATCCTGATTGTCTGATATGTTGACCGCTAGCTTCGGGAGGCACCTTAAGCAGTATCCAAAGGAACCAACGTTCGTTTGTCAGAGGCCGAAAATCGGTTCCGAAAATCTCTGATAACATGGTTTGCAGTGTCTATTGATCATGTAGCTTACTTGATGTGAATGTATGAATTAGTCTGAGTAGTATATTGGCTCTCTCTGTAAAACGTGATACACGTCTTTGGTCCAGTAGTTAAAGCGTTTGTCTGAACACTCGTTCTTTGTTTGTGAAGGTCCATGGGTTCGATTCCCATGGAAAGCTACGTTTTTTAAAATTATTAAGAAAACTGCTGACTTGAATAAACTGCCTGACAGTTATAAATAGGCTTTTTGGGTATAGATTATGAAGGTACATGTTGCTAAGCTGTTTGGCTTTTGTCTAGAAACCTCCCTTTAATTCCCAGGAATATTAAAAAAGCGACGTGACGTAGAAAAAGCTTATCAAATTTATTCAATTTTTCAGACCTGGAGCTCTATTTTTAAAATGTATGACACATATGACGAATAAAAATCGTGAAAAACTAAAGTCATTCGATATTGAAAGTGTTTTAAAAAATAGCATGCCTGACATTTATTATGGAATTTGCGCGTAAATAATATACTTTTTGCCAATGCACAAGTAACATTATTTGCTACCTAAATAGTCCTTTAAGTACTAACACATAATAAACTATCAAACCTACCACACCTCCGATATTAATTACAATTTGCCCACACCTGTAATTGGCGTTCTTTAGAATCCATTACTGAATGTATTTCCAATTACACTTAGTAAACAACCCTATAAATATAACACTTATGTAGCCGTTTGTCGGAGCTTCGCAGAATGTCTATTCTTGTCACAAAATCTTTTCATCTAATTTCGTAAAATTCATTATCTGGCTTTATTCCTTACTAGCTGTTTCCCGCAGCTCCGCCTGCGTCAAAAAGTAGCCTATGTTAGACCCTGAGTCTTCAACTATATCCATACCAAATTTCATTAAAATACGTTCAGCGGTTTGGCTGTGAAAGCGTAACAGACAGACAGACAGACAGAAAGACAGACAGACTTTCGCATTTATAATATTAGTATGGATAGTATGGATTTTGCGCCGCACATAGTTTCTGTTTCTCTATATGATTGACTGGTAGAAAATGCCTTTAGCATTAAGTCCGCCTATTGTATAAGTATGTTCACTTGTGATACAATAAAGTTTAAATAATTTCCATACTTTGCGAAAGTCTGTTTGATAAGCTTTTACGGCTTAATCGCTGCACAAATATTAGTGAAAAGTTAAAGATCCAGGCTCAAATATGGATTATATTTTTGGGGCAAGTGGAGCCGCAGGAAACACCAAGTGTTTTAAATATAATTAGAAAGTACGATAGTTTACACAAAATATAATCCACATTTCACAAATATAGGTATAGCTCATAATTCTAAGCTATCCGAGTAAATCCAGTGCTAAAATAAAACGCATCGCAAATCATAACAACAAAACTGTCAGAGGTCGCAAGTTCGCATCGATAGAAGTGGGCGTGTATTAATTACGTGCATGGGAATCGAATATATGGTCCGCGATGATACTACGATGAACTAACTTCTAAGTGATGTAGGCTATAGTTTCGATTCTCGCAGAAGATTGCTATACCCTTGTTTGAGCCAATACTGCGTGAATCGGGATAGTTTTCAATACAATTATAAACGGTTGTTTTGTATTCATATGACGTCACAGACAAATGTTAATTTAGTCGCATGTGAACGCTGAAAAGTGTTTCAAACGTTCTTCTTCAGTCGTCAGCTTACGCTTCGGAGCCTAGGGTACGCTTGAAGTCATGGTCCTAGATTTGGCGGCACTGGTTATTACAATGGAGCGACCGCCGTTTGACCTCCGTAACCCCTATAGCAGGGAAACCAGACCAACTGAAACATGACCCGAGGTGTGTTAGTGGCCAACACTGTCTGAATTTTTCCGGCTGCCTAAGGGCATCTGACACAGCCTCACGACTGCTATCTATCGATAACAACCGGGACCAATGGCTTAACGTGTCTTCCAAAGCACGAAGAAGCTCGAGATAGAAAACACTACTAAATAGCGAGCATTCCAATAGCGATCTCGTCTCGCCGTCGCTTGAGACGGGCATTCGCTACGGATACGCGGGTCTATAGAGTGTTTGAAACATTAAGTGTAAACAAATGGGTAATAAACGCGATAAAAACCGCATTAAAATAGTTTAATTTAATATTTGTTATTGTTTTGTCATAATCATTCAGATGTATTTTAATTTTATTTTATTTTATTAGTAAGGTACACAAACAGATTACAGACAAAAAAAATACAAAGTTGCAATTACAAAAAGTATTAAAAGCTATTCTATAATCCACTAGAGTATACACATAAGAACCGTGTGGTTTTTTTTTTATTAATTGTATAATATTTGCAGTATTATACAATTTATGTAGCATAAAAGAAAAAAAAGATATTAGCCAAAATTACTTTTCTAAAGTTACTTTTCCACTAGTGATTTAGCTTTCTACTTATCAGAGTTCTCGGTTTTCAGCATTTAATTTATAATATTTTTTTATGTCTGGGCCGGTCTTCAGGTTCTGTTCTGTTCTGTGCCCTCCCAGCCAGTGTTTTAAGCTGCAAGAGTACAGAGCTGAGTTTCAATTCGGGGAGGTGTAGCTACCCTATCATTGAGTTCTGTACGGGGATGCACTGGGTCTTTCTCGTCATGTGTAGTTACGTTGCTCCCTGAAGCACTAGCTAAGACTCGAGAAACCAGTTGGGCACGTAGATAGTTGCAGTGGAGGATGTTTGAAGAAATGGAAGTGTAGAACCGGCCGAATACTAGCATCAAACCAGTGTGGGGAAACAGATATAATACTTGGTGTATAATATGTACTTGGGAGAGGATTGTGCTGTAAAAAGAAAGTTGACTCTCGGTGTTTCTCTGCGTTGGTGTAGTCCCTTCTGTTTGGTTTCTCATTGTGTTTCTCGTATCTGGTAATGATGTGACTTCCTGTTGGGTTCTGAATGTGTTTCTCGTATCCTCGCAATGGTAAGATCAATCCTCTGTCGGTAGCATAAAACTTTTCATTACTAATAAATAATCAGCGCCTGGTAGGTATTATATTTGTATGTACTTGTATTAATTTATGAAAATTTCCTGATCATTTTCAGTTTTTAATTTTTAAAAAATTTTCAGCTGTTTTAATACCAAATTTTGTCAATATTGTTTCAAAATAATTGTGTTTTAATCGTGCAAGGCTAATTTGTTGATAAAACAAACAAGTGACCAATATCTAGATATAGTCATATCAGGCTGGAAAAAAATGTACTGTAACTACGTACCATTAAATTAAATAAATGAGTACGTCTACATTCAATAATTTAAAAACCTAAATCCTGGTCAATAAAATTATTGAGGTATCACAGATAAATAATAAAATAAAAAAACATCATGATGTTTTTGGTCTGGTGTATGAAATCGTGCGCTCTCATAAGTTTAATTAAATATTTATTCGTATAGGGCGGGACCGCACCGCCCCACATCGATATCGATATTGTTTTCTAGATTTCAGATTAAATGTTGGGCTATGAACTTATTCATCTTACAATAATATTTCTTTAGAAATAAGTAGAACTCTTATACCAAGTTTTCCTAATGTTAAGTTTATAATGTTTAAATAACAGAAAATATATTTTTTACACAATTTGAACAATATGAAGAAAACAATAGTGATTAAAAAAATAATCTAACTTAACAAAACTAAACTATATCTAAAATAAAAAGAAAACTTAAATACTAAATATAATCTAAAGTGGCC
The DNA here is from genome assembly GCA_947363495.1 of Euzophera pinguis. Taxonomy (NCBI): domain Eukaryota; kingdom Metazoa; phylum Arthropoda; class Insecta; order Lepidoptera; family Pyralidae; genus Euzophera; species Euzophera pinguis. The sequence goes on from OX376163.1 coordinate 15,638,471, forward strand.
CCCCTGGCAGGATTTCCATCACGCAGGCAGCATTCCCGCGCTGAATAGCGATGGCTATGCGCTGAGCGAAAAAGCTGCCCGCGCGATTGTCGCCTGTTATCTCTTTTAGGCGTTTGGTGAGCTCCTTATGAAGCCCCTGTGCGCCTTTGGCCCATGAACCCAGTGTCTCGACAACAGCTACAAATTAGTAGTATGTGCCGAAATAACTGTATTTATCTATTTTAAAACTTTCCGGGCGACCGCCGCCGCACCAGCATGTCTGCTAGTATTCTGAAGGTATGAAGTCGCGAGAGTGTCGGAACAGGTAGCGTCCCAAACAAGCGCGCGACCCATCCTCCAGGGTATCAAGGGCATCCCATCAGGGCGCTTGCCGTCATCCCGCACTATTTGTGGCTCGAGAGCCGCAGGTACGCCAGCACTACTGAGCGCCCTTCATAGGATGTTATTGAGCGCAGCATGATGGGATTGGCGACCGGCGCCCCAGGAACAAGAAAGGCCATGATGGCCTAACCGGTCAAAAACAGTGTTTACATGAAATAAATAAATAAATAATAACCTGTAATAAGAATAATTATAAGTATGAACAATTCACATTACATAGACATTCGATGTTTTGAGAAGTAAGTGAGTGAAAACTCTATCGCACCATATAAAATATTGTAACTAGATAAAACGCGCAACAGTAAGTAATGTAATGTCTGTAATGCCAAATCTAAGACCATGATATAAACGTAGGCTGAAAACGCAACGCTAGGACCGACTTGTTTTTTTTTTTTGGAAATCATCTGTTTTATGGCCACAACGTAACTCGACCTACGTACTCATCGCATTTATCACAGCAAAGGTCAGGTACGATACTTGTCGATTTTTATGATGTCAGTCTGACTCATTTCTATTTCCATACATCGACATTTTGAAGATGGCCTGTCAACACTATTTGGACAAGAGCAATTTTTTGTAGATATTTGTTTGACTTAAAACTTTAGGTGTTGCATTATAATTTTATGTAAGTAATTTATATTGTAGAGTTGTTTATATTTTTGGTATGTTATTTAAAAATGAGTTTGTAGGTTATCGAGGTTAGCAAGAATGCTAATAATACATCTTTTATGTCATCATTGAGATGCACAAAGAGGAGAGCTATTTTTCAGATATGTTTGTCATTCTCAATCGAATGGTTTTATGAAAAATCGTTCAACTCGCCAGTTATATCCGAAAAATTCCATTAGAATTAAGTTAAGGTTAAGATGGCACTCACTACTATGGAAGTAATAAGTACCTACTGGTATAAACTCTACAGCCCTCGCATGTCAGTCATAAAAATAAATTTGTAATGACGTCAATCACAATTAAAACTTTTCATCTATCGAATAATAATTGAAGAGACATCTTCTTCCCACGACACATAAAGAATTAAACGGAAAATCGATAAAAAATTCCGATTCTTTTTTCATTCAAATCGCAATCAAGCGAATGTGCAAAGTCACAAGTGCTGTTAACAACTATCGATTTAAAACATCGATAAATCATCGTACAAGAATCGATGTCAATACCTGTTGTCCGAATTAAGAGGCAACATAATCGTATTGTCTTTTACTTTCTCTTGAACAAACACCCGATTGTATTATTCCACTTGTTCTTAGTCATTTGACTCCGCATTATTTTATTTTCGTTCAAGTTTTTTTTTTATTTAAACTTTGTTACAGGGTCCTGGACGTTCTACAGATTGGCAACCAATGGCGCAAAAGTGTAGAAGTATTGGAAAGTACCTACTTTCCAACTGTAACAACCATAGGCGCAGAATAGGAAGGAGTGGAGAAGATTTCTGTCTGAAGCCAAGATCCGTTTCAGGTCGCAAAATTTACCGACTGTTGGACTATGTTACTAGCACCATTTGTTACTAACAGTACAGTGTGTTTGCAGTGTCAATTTAACCAGAAAATATTTTTATAGGTTCATAACACAGGTCTCGAACTTACTCGAAATTAATAATATTCATTAATAACTTTTATGTTGGAAAGTATAATTCAAGTAACTTGTGGAAAAATCCATGCCCTTGAAATAATAAAATATTTTATGCATATTCAAAAACGATTAACTATATCATGTTATTTTAGAATTTAAGGCACAAGAAAATTACTGGTAAATGTCACTTTGTAAGGAATGATGCGCATTTTAACTAATACAGCGCCATCTAGAGGGGAGTGACGCAAATTCTAATGCGTGGTGTTACAACTTCATATTTTTAATATTTTTTTTTTATATGGATACATAACCTATAATTGGGGCATAATATACCAGGGTAAAAGGGAAAACACACGCACTTTGCGTGTCACGAAATCTGACAATAAAAATTTATTTAATGTCTTCATTTCGAGTGCGTGTCGTTCAATAACTTTTCACAACAATTAAGTCATTAAAATACGGCACGTCTTATTTTCCCTATATTTTTCTGCGACAATCATAATATCGAACGCTGTTTTCACAATAACTATAAAGTCATAAAGAATTTTCCCATAAGTATCGAATTCGGTCAAGTGAATTTCGTCGTTTGTTTTTTTTTTATAATGGCTTTATTTATGTCTTCGATTTGTAATGTGGCACGGACAATTAATTTTGGAGACAGTGACGTACTGTTATTATTTTAGACATGCGTTGATATGTTATCAATTATCTGATAATTTGACAATGACTACAATTGAGAAATAAAATAATAGAGAATAATTTGACGTCGGCTGAGATGAGACATGACCTTTTTTATGTTCGAATAGTACTAAGCTCATTTGGAAGTTATACTAATATAGTAAACAACTTTTTATTAATTTAAAAAAAGGTTTAGAGTTTTTTGATTTATAACCGAGGAAGTATGTCAACTATTATAGCTAACATTCGGACCATAGAAATATGGATTTTCCCGTTCCGTGCTTGTTTAATCTATAATTTGGATATTCTGTCATGTGATCAACCATGTCAAGTGACGCCATGGTCATTAGATAGTAGTTAATATGAAAATTTATATAACAAACCAATCATTCATAGCATCAATAATCTATAGAGTGAGAACCTAAACCTTTTTTGTATTGCTGTTTAGCAGCAGGAGTTCGGACTACTGAATTATCTATTAATTATCTGATACTAATCAGATAGAAAGAAAAGTATGCATGTACATATAATCGAACGTGACGTTGACGAATTCAAAAATAACATTATAAGAATAACAATAAATTAACATAAAAGCAAACAATCGAATAATATTATCGCTTATGCAAATCAACTACGAAAATTAATTGTCTGAAAATTCGTGTCAATTCGAACACAAGTTCTTCGATGTTCAATCGAATACTCGATAATATGTCACATCAATAGCACTCGAAATCTCGATTGACCGTTATCTAACGACAGTCGATTATAAAACAAACAATTTCGTAAGTCGACAATTAATAAGTCGCGTGCAGCGTTTGTTCAGCTCTCGACTCGATTATTGGGAATTCGATTGTAATGTAAATGAGTGAAATTCGAGATACGGACCATCGACAATCGATTCGAGTGTTGCGACACATTCATATTAGTGGATTTGGTAACGTGAGAGAGTGACCTATGGATTGTGTTGTCGTTTTTGAAATGTTTCTTAGAAGATTAACGAACTCTGCATAGACGGATGTGTTGAATGTCAGTTTGTATGAATTGTGAAGTCATACGTGGCCCAAATAATGGCACCGATTTTCGTCGAAAGTTCTAACCCGTTTTCCTTAAAACAAACATCGTAGCTAGGCATTTTTATCCAAGAAAATAAAACAAGAATATTTGAAATTTGAAAGAGGCATTGATTACAGGAAATTCACACTAATAAAAGTATTTCAAAACATGAATCACATAGAAATAATGTCGCATGTTGAATCCAACCTGGAAGCCACTTATATGTCTGTGTTATTTTTAGTGTTTTTTTTTACAGACTTACGTTTACGTCATTGGCATTTAGCGCGATTGCCTCCAGCTTCAAACTATTTAGACGATACAAGTAACTAATACTACAAGCAGGTGGTTTCTCGGCAACATTCGTTTATATCTAAGCTTTTGTCGAGTGATCTCATTGTTCTAGCGGTCTATAAAAGTGTTCACAATAGGGACGGAGACGCCGCTGGGCGCTTTACAACTTATGCTGGAATTAGTCAACCATCCCTGGTATACATTAAATTAAACTACTTTAATACGGTTTTATCTCGTTTATTACTTATTTATTTACACCTGACGTTTCAAACACTTTACAGCATTCATGGTCGCAGGCAGACTAAGTTAACATTTGTCTTTGATGTCATAAGATTACAAAACTACCGCCTGAAATTTTTATTGGGAACTATTCCGATTCACGCAGTATTGTTATTTAAAGTAGTTTAATTTAATGAATAACAATCGCGAAAACATAAGAAAACATCATCCCTGGTATAATTTAAATTCCATTAAAGTTATCGCTCAGTATTTTTTTTTTTTGCTTACATTAGATCTTGTTCTTAGCTGGTCTACAAACTACATGATTTACTTGTGAAACAAGTTTTTTTCCATTTCCATTCCATTCCATTCTGTTTCCCACAGCTCCACCTGCGTCCATAAGTAACCTATATGACCGCTGGTCTTCAACTATATTCATACCAAATTTCATCAAAATCCGTGCAGCGGTTAGGCCCACAGAAAGACAGACAGATAGCTTTTCGCACATATTATTCTAGTAAGGAAGTATGGATGAACATCTTGTTTTAGAAAAGAACAACTAGAATTTGATCTAAGTAAATAACTCGGAAGTCATTTAAAATCCTGTCTTGGGTTTTCTTAGTAAGCTAAAATTACACTAGCAAAATATCCTAGATTATTTCCGGGAGATTTAAGAGAGCATGCTATTTTGTAGTAAGATAACTAATTCTTCTTCTTAGGCGATAGGAAAACTAAATCTCAATCTAATGAATCTCTCTCATAAAAGCGTCAATTATTCTATTAACATCGTTTTGTAGGTTATTGTGATACCAATTCTGTTTCTACACTATTCAATTGTTCAGTTCTGGCAAACATGGCTAACACACCAAAAAGCACTATATATACCGCAGGCGGAGCTGCGGGAAACAGCTAGTATATTATATAAATGATTATAAATTTTCAACCCACATTTTGCAACCTCAGGGGTAAATTCACACTTTTTGAAACACTTATTCAATGAAACGTTTTTAAGAACATGAAGAGTCCTGTCCGGCGGGCCCAGCCACCTGCACGCTTAGGAACCTCTGCTAAGCGGAGATTTGGTCCTCTGAAGTTTGAGTACAGCCAGAGTCGACTCGCAAAGAAGAAGAAGAAGAACATGAACCTCAATAATTATCAAAACCGTAGCTGATTTAAATATTATTCATACAAACTGGAAGTCTGTATGAATAATAATTTATTTATACCCCTATTTCATCCCTTTAGGATTAAGATTTTTCAAAATCCCTTCATAATATGTTTTTGCATTATATTTAGGAGCTCGCATAATAAATTGCATACAAGTTGGGAAAGGTTTTAAATATTCCCCATACAAACTTTCAACCCCTATTTTGCACCTTTAGGTGGACAATTTCAATATATCACGAAACACGTGTTCAATGAAATGTTTTTAAAAGCATGAATCTCAAATTTGATCAAAATCGTAGCTGATTTAAATATTTTTTCATACAAACTTTCAACACCTATTTTACCCTATTAGGGTTAAAAAACAAAAATCACATTTGTATTATTTCAAATGCAGACTTAGTGTTTTATATTAAATAATATTTTATAATAAAATAAATGTGAAAATTTCAGGTTTCTACCATTAGCGGTTACGGCTGTGCGTACATACGCCAGTGGGAACATCTCCTTTTGTATAATAAACAAAATAGTAGATTTGACAGGCCTAATTCTGAACTTAGCGATTAAAATGGCCAGCTCATATGGAGCGTATGCCGGACGTTAGGGCTCCCAAAATCGTGGCGAAATGAATGCCGCAGCAGAAGCGACCCAGAGGTAGACCAAGGAAGAGATGGAATGACTATGAAGAGGAAGATCTTAGAGGGATGGGAATAATTTAGAAACTAAAAGAAGAAGGCAAGGGAGGACAGGTGGAAGAAACTTGTTGTAGAGGCCAAGACCCACAAAGGGTTGTAACGCCGCAGGAAGTAAGAAGTAATTCTCAATAGTAGGCAAAAACAGGGCTTTTATTATTATGCATTGGTAGATTATGTTTATACTAGTGGATCGGGGACTAAGATGAGGTATTATTGCGCCCCATTGAAGGCGGACTGCGCCGGCGCAATGCGTTTATCTTGCATTCCAACGAACCCCGTCTAACGTCCGCGCTTAATTTATTAATTGACCTTAGCTTATGTATTACTGTTATGAAGTCATATATTAGTTGAAATTAACTGCGATGGTTAGGTCTTAGTGTTCAGTTAGAGTTGGGAAAGTTAGATAGTTGTTACTGAAAGAAAGATGTAGTTAGAATATAGATACATGTCATCACGCCTGTTTCCCGTAGGGGTAGGCAGATACTAGGAATTTCTCTTTGCTACGATCCTTACAGACTTCCCCTCGCTTCTTCCACACTAATTATTATCTGCATCGATAAAGGAAGAAGAAATTGAAAATCGTACTGAAGGTGCAAGTCGTACTGAAGGTGCAAGTAAATTTCTTGGACAGTACTTACCCTTTTAATGCTAGATTGGATGGTACGCCTTTGAATAGTTTTTATAGCAAAATACAGGAAGACATCCTTGAGTCATGTTTAGCAGTCGACGCTGTCAGATTTTGCAGGCTACATAAAGTCACCTGAAGAAGTCTCTAGCCATAACAGCGATTAATTACAAACGAAAGGAAACAATAAAGAAATGCCTAGTGGTGAGTACGGTGACTTAGTAATCAATTTAAGTCAGTTATAAGGTCGCTTTCCATCGCTTGACAAACAGTATCGCCCTAGGTTATCGAATACCTCCAGATAAAAATTACACTTATAGTTTGCAATAAAAGTATTGATTATAGTTGCTAGGTAGAAACTTACATAAAGGCATTATCACCTAAACAACAATAACTGCGTGCGACATCGTGTTGGCAATATATCGCGGTCAACTCGGCGACCTGCGCATCCCGACTCATTATTAATTACCAATGTTTACTGACATGTCTAAAATGGCACTTTTGGTAAGGTAGTATATTTACTTCCTGTGCGCTACAACCACTTGTGGGTCTTGGCCTGCAATCTCCAAGATGTCTTCTTACCTTTTTCTCTTCAGGCCCTCCTGCAGACAATCCTTCCACCGCTTTCTAGGTCTAGGGACGCAGGGTCTTTTCTGTTGTGGGTTACATTTTGGGATGACTTTATAGACTCTGGTGTCATCCATTTTTTCCAGGTAGCCCGCCCATCTCAGCCTTTATGACTTTGGGAACCTTACGATGACGATGCAGATAATTATATAAAAAAAACATAATCTTGCCTTACCTTGGTTATCAAACACCTTCAGATAAGTATTAGGCTTGCAAGTTATCATCTAAACAACAATAACTGCGGGCGATACCGTGTTGGCAATATATCGCGGTCAGCTCGGCGACCTGCGCATCCCGACTCATTAGTATTGCCAATGTCTGCTGAAAGCTTTAAAATGTCGCATTTTTAAGGTATAAATTCAGTTCATCTTAAAAATAGGTGCTTGCTGTTCCAGTACTTTTCTTCTTCAGCTGAAGATTTAGAGCCCAGGGTAGTAGATGAAGATTGGTTATAACAATTCCGCGAAATGCGCAATAGATTGAAAACAGTTTTAATTTAATAACTATTTTTTTTTATTTATTGTATTTTGATTATTTGTGATGGTGATGAGTACCTAGTAATTTTTGTTAATTTTGATATTTTCTCCCAGAAGCAAAACCGTTTGTTTCGCTCATCGTTGTCTCAACTTTATAATGAACTATCATAATCATAGATTTAAGCGTGACAGGAACATAAATGGACATATAACAGAAGTTTAGTAATATATAATATTTTCGTGCGTTTACTGATATCTATAATGCACTTTATCGCATCAAGTGTAAAGTTAAATAATCTTCATTCATAGGCCATCTTAGCGCTCATAACCAACCTTTTAGTTTAAAACCAGTTGTAAATAAGCCAGGTATTGTATTTATGTGTTATGTAATTTGAACTCGTCGAGAAGGCAATATATAGGCTTTATATGCGTATGCACAAAGTGCTCTCAGGATTATCTTGTACAGTTATAGCGGACAGGTATATTCAGAATTTTCAGATCATGTTTTTAACCGGCTATATGGAAGGAAAAAAAGGTTATGGTTTTCAATGAATGAATGAATGAATACTTCATTGCACCATTTACATAGGTTTACTGACATGATACATATGTATTGTGTTTATACCTATTTCCATAATTTCGATACTGGCGAAATTTGCTTTTGTGTTGATGGAATATATTTGTTCCAGGCTAGATTTCATATTTCGGAACAGAAACTTACGATACTTGGTACACTTACTTATTTGTTTGATTGATTCAATGGCTTATCCTTTTATTTATTAATTTAACTTCAATGATGTTATTTTTGACGAGAGATTTTTTTAATGAGGGATAAATAAAGGCAAAAGAGGAATAGTTTGAAGTAACGTTGTTTGTGAACGGATTTCAATCATATTTTTAGTCGGATTCTCTAAAGTTGTTCAGAAATGTAAACTCAAAAAGAGAGCTGATTACTAGTTGTAGCGTTTTAAAAATAGATTTTATACTTAGAGGACATGTGAAGTATACTTTTTTTAAACTAATAGTACTTTTTATTCAAAAGAAGAACGCTCTACTGGCTGACAATATTATAACCTGGGTCTTTGAATAGATCAGTGGCCTGGAGAGCTCCATCATTGACCGTATTAACATCAAGTGGGGTCATGATCAATCCCTAGTCGATTAGTAAATAAAAATGTATATCCAACACAAACAACATAAATAACCAGAAACAGCTAGTTGGAAACATAAAAATGGTAAGATGAAACATAAAACAGGATCACTGGTCAAGATAGTAAATGCTAATAACGTTTTATATCGGTCGCCAAGTCCATATAGTTGCGAAGTCTGAGGTCTGCTTTCCATTAACCTTTTAAGATCCGTATGCGACTATATGGTCAATGAAATTCTCAACACGATTTTATAATATTGACTTTATCTATCTTTTGTAGGCTACGTCTTACGGAGACCGGTAAATTACTGTCCCCGCCTATCCGTGGTCTAAGCATAGGTGCTTTTTGCCTGCCAAGTCTCGGAAAGAATACTTTGTTTAGGACATTGCAGGTTTGAATCACCTGATTGTCTGATAATAATGAAGACTCCGTGCTTCCGAAGGCATGTTAAAAGTTGGTTGTCGTCAAAGGAACCACGAATCAGAAGCTGTTCCGAAAAACTCTGACACCATCTTGTACAGAGTCAATTGACCATGGCTTAGGAATTAATGAATGATTGAAATTAATGTATTGATTGGAATTGATGAAAGATTGTCGCCCACAGAGCTATGGAGAGGGCGATGCTCGGTGTTTCCCTACGAGATCCAATCAGAAATGAAGAGATCCGTAGGAGACCATAAGTCACCGACATAGCCCAGCGGATTAGTTCTTTGAAGTGGCAGTGGGCGGAGCACATACCGCCGAGAACCGTTGGCCGATGGGGCAGAAAGGTTCTCGAACGGCGACCGCGTACCGGTAAGCGCAGCTTTGGACATCCACCGACCAGTTGGTCAGATGACCTGAAAAAGGTCGCAGGCAAACGCTGGATACAGACTGCTGCAACCGATCATTTTGAAAATCACTGGGAGAGGCCTATGACCAGCAATGGACTGACTGCGGCTAAAATGATGAAAGAATTACTGAATGCCCCCGCCTGGTAGATGAAGCATCCCAAAAAAAATTAGTCTTGATGACACACTGGAGGATATGCGTGAGGATATGGTTTTTCAATCAAGGATATCGAGGAGCGAGCGAAACTTAAAAAGTAGATAAAGTGAACCTCGAAGAAGAAGAGTTACGGAGATCAGGTGGGAGTCCCTCCATTGTAATAACCAGTGCCACCAAATCAAGGACCATGATTTACAGCGTACTTTTGGCTCCAAAGTGAAAGCTATAAGGACGTAACTGGGAAAACACGCTTCGACGAAGAAGAGTAGTTTTAGGCCACTCAAAACAAGTATCCAGTTTGACCTATCCGATGTCCATATATTATTTAAGTACAATGCCGGCATTTCGCACATTGTTCATTCAGACCCATGACCTAGGTTGCCTTACCTTACCCTCCGATCGGTACGTCTGGAATTTTATACGGGAATTTATCTACAAAACTTTATAGTAGATCGTAATGCTCGGGAATATGAACTATCTGCAGATTTAAATAACCTTTATGATGGCGTCCATTATCACTTGTCCGATAATCTAAACATTGTAGGTTCGATCCTCTTTCAGGATAAGTTGAGAAATGGCCTTTCGTGATCTGTTTAGGGTAAAAATAATTCGTTAAATATTTTGTCATTAAGTCTCATATAGCACTTCTAACTTCCTTTGGGATTAGGACTGTGTAAACATAAATTGTCTTTTTAACATATAGATTTTTTTTATTACACTTTAAGGATGTTTTATCGAATTTTTAAGTTACCTTAATAGTGGACAATTTGACATGCAAAATTACTACCGTAGTCGATTTTGAAAAACGCAATCTTTTTTGGCTAAGTCTTTTTGAGGTAATGAAAGACAAATGAGCAGCAAAAGAGAATATATAGGGAAGTCGAGGGGACTGCGTCCGGTCGGTCCGGCGCCGGTCCGTACCAGATATTTCTAGATTGACGAGTCGAAGTGGAGATCAATTTAATAAAGGCCTCTTGGCCGTTGCACACTCCTAGTTCATCGACTACTGCGTTGTGAAATCTCTCTCTCATCTCATCGCCTTCCCGGTTGCATCCTTAGCTATTCGCTTCGGAGCCCAGGGTCCGCTTTCCTACTCTTTCTCTTCTACTTCAGTTGCGAGGCCTAAACATGCATATCAATTCCTGAGACGACAAGCCAGCACTTTTTGGACGCACCCCTTCTTGCATGCCCTGATAGGCCTGGTGGATGGTGGAGACAGCGTGGTTAAACACTTGCCCCCCACGTAATTAGCTGGTTTCCGTAAGACGTGGCCATTCCATCGCAAGCGAATTTCTTGAAGCTTGTCTTCTATGTCAGGCAGCATGTAGGCTGCCCCGAATGTGGAAGTTCTTATCGAGTCACGTTTGTCACATATCTCATGGTAGACTCACAGGTAAATTCAAGCCTGAAGCTATAAAAAGTCACACCAAAACCACACCCACACCGCTTTCTCAGAACAATCGAAACGGCTTAGTATGTAGTGGCACTCGAGTATATTTTTCGGAAATGAATCGATCGATTCCGGCCCATTCGAGAGCACTTCGATGCCACTCGAGTACTCGGTCTTGGATAAATAAAGCCTTAAATTTCATTTAGAGGTGCGTTAATTTGATGTGGTGACTGTTTAATTCTTAGAGAGAAATTAGAGCACGCCTTTTTGTAATTTCAAGTGACATTAGTGTAAATAAGAATGGAATGCCTTTCGTTTTTGATTGCTTGATTGGAGAACAGTTAGGCTGCTGCTGGGTTATTGAGTGAATCGTATGGTCAATGCACCCTGTAAACATAAGTTTTAAAGTTTAGTTTAATCTTTAAAATTGAGAAAAATTAAATAGAAAAAAGAAAATTTTAAGTAAGCGACTACTAATCCGGAAACTATATTTCGTCTTAAATCATTCTGATGTTTTCACATGTTGACATTATCAACTACTCTTGAAAAATACGCAAATCAGATTTTTTTATGGTCTTTGAAAAATACTAAAAAAATCCTGATTTTCTGGAAAAGTCGGAAAACTATGGGTGTTATAACGCCTGCTAGGAGGATGCGCTGCTATCGCTTATTTGTTTATCTTATTGTAATGTCTTATAATTGTATATGATTTTAGTCAGTTTAGCTATTTACTGTTAGTTACAAATTATTTTATATAAGTATATATTTGTACAAACTATTACAAAGTACTAATTTTCATTAGAGTCGTATTAATATGTAGGCTCCAGGTATATTGTATTGTACAGTTACATCAGTATTTTGTTGTCAATTACAGAATTAAAATAATATTCCACTCTTGGATTTACCACTTTTGGATTTAGTATTAGAAATATAACGATTATTATTTATATATATTATTATCGATATATATTATTACGACCTATAATTTCGGAGTTTCGACACAGTAGGCGCAACTTGTATACACACTTGCCGACGATTTACTTGGTGTGGGAGATGTACTTATCCTAATTGTCTCTCAGATAATGAACAAGGCATTGTGTAGGAGATTCTACAGTATTTCTTCTTTTTATGAGACGATATAAAACAATGTCGTCCTCGACGTCAAACGATAAATTGGCATATATGACTTTGGCTTTTGCTCTTAGTTGTCCCTGTAAAAGAAAAGTTAAACTGTTGTTAGCTTTGTAGTTATATTATGATGTACTTGACTGTAGCCGATAAAATTCCGAGAAGATTAGTGTGATATTATTCCACCGATCTGGTAAACCCATACCTATATCCTAACTAATATTATAAATGCGAAAGTCTGGTTGTCTGTCTGTCCGTCTGTCTGTCTGTTATGCTTTCACAGCCAAACCGCTGAACGGATTTTGTTGAAATTCGGTATGAATATAGTTGAAGACCCGGGGTCAAATATAGGCTACTTTTTGACGCAGGTAGAGCTGCGGGAAACAGCCAGTTTTCCTCATCCTCATCAGCCACCGTGGCGTTTGCGTTTTCTGTTGGCAAAGTTGCAACTGCCATTGAAAAAGGGACATCTTCAATTCCTCCTCCTCCAATTTATCTAATATTCTTCAAATTTAAGAAATTCTTAGCTGCAATTTGAAATACAATAGTATTTATATATAGACGTGCATTCTCCTACCGGGCGTTATTACACCCATGAAATATTTAGATAAAAAATTATCCCGTCGTTAGACCCTGCTTGCGACGGTCCCTCGAAAACTTTTGATGGGAAGCAACATTTAAAAAAATCAATTTTATATGCCACGGATTACAAAGAACGGGCAAAGTGGAAACGTACAAGTAAAAAAGCACACCTGTGCCTTCGAAGCAACCAGCTGAAGATGCAACCGGGGAAGTGCTAGGATAAAGATGAACATACTCTGGTGTCAGATATTTTCGAAATAACCTTGGTCTCTGAGGTGGATTCATGACACTAATGGTTCTTAAGCCCTAACAAAGGTACGTCTATCATTGAGCTAAGTATTCGAGCTCAACTAGTACTAATCACAGATTTCGTCTTCTTATCGACTCTGTTCCCGCGGGTTTGCTTCATAAAGATGGCTTTAATGACTGGTAAATAAATAAGTGAGTATCACACCGACTTATCGCTCAGGAACAGTTGGGGCACGACACTTACAAAACTTAAGGTGATTTCATAATGACAACTGTAGTATGCAAAAATTGCCAGCTTAAAAAATTTATAAATTATTTATTTAGCCTAAACTTATATAAATAAGTATACTGCGTTTCAACATTCACTTTTAGCTTTTCTGCAATTGTTGTTTTTTTTTCGCTTTTTTCATTTGTTTAGATCTACTTTTCCAAAAAATTAAATCAAATGTATTTTTATTCGGCTTTATAATTTGATTTGGTAATATCATCATCATCTTAGCGCCTTCCCGGTTGCATCCTCAGCTGTTTGCTTCGGAGCCCAGGGTTCGCTTTCCTACTTTTGAGTCTCCACTTCGCCCGGTCTTCGGCATCCCTGACGGATAGTCCGTTAGCACGCATATCAAGCTTTGCGACGTCAAGCCAGTTCTTCTTGGGCGCTCCTCTTCTACCTAGCCGTGGCAGAGGCGGCATGGCCAGACACTTGTTTCCAATGTATGTTGCCGGTTTTCGTAAGACGTGACCGTACCATCGCAGGCGATTTTCTTGAAACTTATCTGCTATGTCACGGACATGAACGCTACCCCGAATGCGGGAGTTTCTTATTTGGTTCTTCCCCGACACTCCGCACATCCAGCGCAGCATCTTCATGGAATCTGAGGTAGGTATTACAAGCCATTTACTCAGTTTTCGTTTAGTTTCAGATCGCCGTTCTCAACCGTTTGTTTGCCCGTTGAGTCAGTCTCACCTTCGTCGCATCCGTCAGTGCGATATCGTCAGAACACATGAGTAGTTACGGTGGTTGCTCATGTGTATATCTAATGCTACTTGATACTTCGTCTAATAACACTCTGAACAGGTAGGGACTCAGAACTGATGCCTACAGTGACGAGAAACAGTTTGGTGTCACCATCAGCGGTCCTTACTATTGAATCGGAATCGGTACATATCTCGGATAATCTCAATATAGATTTACCCCTTTGGTCCTCAGTACCAACCAGATCATCGATCGAGAAATACATCAAAGGCCTTCTCCATATCTAGAGATAAGATAAACCTACAAAAAAAAACGATCCAAGGTTTCTTTATGTCATCTTTATTTTTAAATTTGGTTTTAATATCCATACTAATATTATAAATGCGAAAGTCTGTCTGTCTTTCTGTCTGTCTGTCTGTTACGCTTTCACGGCCAAACCGCTGAACGGATTTTAATGAAATTTGGTATGGATATAGTTGAAGACCCGGGGTCAAACATAGGCTACTTTTTGGCGCAGGCGGAGCGGCGGGAAACAGCTAGTAATCAATAAATAAATAAAAATTCTTTATTTACCAATAAACCAAGATCTAAACAAGCATTACAGTAGGTTTTGCAAATTTGATTAGTACATTTAGGTTGGACTTTAGACTTTGCACTAAGCAAAGCTTGTATCGCAGAAGTCCAGGTTAAAAAAGAACTTCTGGTTACCATCTCACCTAAGATTTTTATGTATTTCTTTCAAGCCGTATTAGATAAAAAGAGACAGCTACAAATTAGACCTAATGAAAAATTTAATTTTTTAAGACTAATTTATATCAATTAGGTAAAATCGTGGCCAGAAACATCATTAATTTAAAATGATAGCTTCATTTCGTACCATTACTTCACATTATGACCTCGCCCTTACAATCCGTCGTGTCGAACTAACCACGAATATAACCTCCAAATTGATTTATTATATTTCAATTTTTTACTACCAAACAGTACTTCCTTGGCGATCTATAGCACGACCAAATTACTTGACACTTCATTTCCGATATAATTGTGCGAAAAAAGATCGTTATAAAGTCGGATTGCGTGTTAATGTTTTGTTTCTGCTGATTAAACTTTGTGTAGGATGTAGTCTTTGTCAAGGTTAATTCTAATTGACATTATTTCAAATCGAGAATTTTTTGTTTAATATTTAAGTAAACTCAATCCACAAAACTCATCATTATTTCAGCCACAGTCAGTCATTTATAATTTATTTTATTTCTCGCTTACATGTACATTATATAAATAGATGGGAGTTAGGACAATAAGTACATGTACCCAGACTGGGTGTTGCAAAGTCTCTTAAAGAATGAGTGTTGGAATTATAACATTGACTAATTAGGTACAATTAAATTATTTTTTTACATGAAAGCAAAATACAAAGTTGAATGTCAAATTTAAATTGTCACAAGAGTTAAATGAATGACATAAAAAAAAGAAAATAATAATAATGTCTACACAGGTAAAATAATAAAATGCCAAAAGATTCAAGACTGAGAAATCCTCAAAACATGCCAAGCCATGCCATGGTTTTCCCTAGTGACTATAACATGGGAGCCTTCAAAAAGGGTGTGAAAAAATTTCTTCAGGGTCGGCAACGCGCTCGTGACATCTCCGGTGTTGCAGGCGTTGATAGGCTACGGTAACCACTTACCATCAGGTAGGCCGTACGCCTGTTTGCCTACTTAATTGTATAAAAAAAAACGCCGGAGTTAATCGACTGCTGGATGACCGTTTCAAGAGCATGTATCCAGCGCTTGCCTGCTACCTTGTTCTGTTCGTTTTACCATCTAATTGAAGAAACTTATTGAATTGATGTTCTTGCTTATGATACATATTATTATTTTTTAAATAATGAAAATCTTAATCACATTTGTTACTTATTTATTTACATCTAAAGTTTCTCATTTATTTAAACATCAATGCTCGCAGGTAGCCTGACTTGACATTTGTCTGTTATGTCATAAGTAAATTACAACACTAAATATAATGACGTAGATATTTTCCATTTAACTTTTGTTTCTTTCAAAAGTAATATTAAATCAAGAAATGCTTCACTGTAAAAGTCACTAAAGTCCAATTTATTTTATGTTTACCTAATTTTTATATTATATTAATTTTAGTATTTTCTTGTCGTTGTTTTTGGAAAAGTAATCTCGGGAAATTTAATTGGTATAGTATTGTAAATGTAATATTTAAATCAACTATAAAACTATATGTTTCTCAAATGTAAATAAATAAGAAAGTAAATTTGTGAAGTGTTTGGAACGTTAATTATATGTAAACAAATATTTTAATATAATATTGTTGTTTTTTTTTTTTCAAAAACAATCAATATGTGTCAAAGTATCAAAACATTTTGCTCCAACGAATCAAACGGTGCAAACTTATAATTCAATAACTCGTCCGCTCCACGAGTCACTATTTATTTTATAACCACAACATGATGGAAATTAATAGGTTTATGGGTTTCTGATATGCATCACCGTCACGAGGACTGTACTGATCCAGTAACGTGATCCATGGATAGCTGTGAAAATGCCAGTAACCTGTTTTGATATTGCTTTGCTTTCTTTTCTCATCATGAAGATTGAAGAAACACAGCTGCGTCAAAGAGAATCAATTTTTATTTACGTGCATATCGAATGGGATACATGGTCAATAGCCTAGTTTCTTGGGTCAAAAGATTAACATTAAAATTAGTCCGTCATTTAGGGAATCAAAATATATTAGTGACATATTTTTTCTTTTGTCAATTGAGCGACAAATTATAAAGATATAACGCACCAAAGTTTGGGAGTGGGGGCTCGTGACGTCACATATTGCGAAAAAGTGTAGCACACTGTGACGTCACACGGAACTTTAACGCGCCATATCTTTACCATTCTTTGTTTAATTTTCAAAAGAAAAAATACGTCTCCAATATTTTTTTATTATCTAACTGACGGACTAATTATATTTTTTTTATGAAACCCTAAACCCTGTACTTACCTCAAAAGTTCAGATATTAAAAACCTGGATACGATTAAAAAGATTCCGTTCGGACTACGGAAGCATGTAGTCTATGATCCTTAGTAAGGTTATCACGTAATAGCGGATGACTTGATAGAATAAAATAAATTTCATTATTTTTGAGGTAAAATACTACAAGAAAAAATACTTTTAAAAAATTTAATCCAAAATCTGTGAAATATAAAATACTAGCTGTTTCCCGCGGCTCCGCCTGCGTCAAAAAGTAGCCTATGTTTGAACCCGGGTCTTCAACTATATTCATACCAAATTTCATCTAAATCCGTTCAGCGGTTTGGCCGTGAAAGCGTAACATACAGAAAGACAGACAGACAGACAGACTTTCGCATTTATAATATTAGTATGGAAGTATGGATAAAACTAGGAAATAAATACGGAACTTACTTCGACAAAGAATAATACATAATTAAACTTAAAAAATCGTGTTCGACATAATGATCTATTTTTAGCACTTCCTAAATTGAACGTAGAGTTATGAAAAATTTGAAACGGCAGAATTTAATAAGTGCATTGTTAGTTTGTTATTTGAATCTTATTTTCTAATAGAAAAAAAAATCGCAGTTGAAAAAAATAATATTAATAATCTATATTAAAAGAAATAAAAAAAAATCCTTCGAGAGTGATGAGTGTAGAAGAAGCGAGGGAAGTCTGTAAGCATCGTAGCGAACGGAAATCCGTAGTCTCTGCCTACCCCTAAGGGAAAAGGCGTGATGGTATGTATGTATATATGTAAAAATTTCCGTCATAATTTAAGCAGTAACACAGCCAAGTAAATAATACTAAAATACAAATAGAAACAATTGTAACAAGTAATGAACAACATCCCTTAATTTTAAATTTTTAAAACACATTTTTTAAACAATCATTTTTTCAATCAGTTTTATCACGAATGGTTTTGCATGACAGAGAAAATATAAACAGTTAGTCGGAATCAAAGATGACAGGAAAAGTCGGTTAGGGCCGGCCTCGGAGAAAATACTGCGACCAAATCGCAAATATTAAAAAAGGGAGATGTTAGGAGTACCCGTGATTGACGAGCGTCTATGATGAGCGTAGAAGAAGCGAAGGAAGTCTGTAAGGATTACAGCATTACGTAGCAAATGGAAATTTGTAGTCTCTGCCTACCCCTACAGAAAAAGGCGTGATAGTATGTATGTAATTGGAATTCCGTTAAAACAAAAAGATCTCTAAGCATATATAATATTACCAGCGTAGCATCTAAACCTTCATAGCTCCACGATCATAATGCCAGTTGTAAAATTAGATCATCGTTACCTACTCGATAAATGAATCGAAATCATCGCATCGATTGTTAATTTAATCGAATGATAAACTTCACATTTCGACCTCCACAGACGATTACATCACGATCAGAAATCACGATTATTCGATTTTATTTGCTATTTGTTTGTAGGATGAAGTTCTTAATTTTAATTTGTTAATACGTTTCGTTGTTCAATGGTAAGTTACTCTATTAGTGCAGCCTTTGTTTGTAGGTATATTCGTGTACCTATATTTTTCTCGCGCCTTAACGTTCTCAGCTCAGTAATATGGGACTAGGATTTGGTAAATTCCATAGATAATTTTATTCTTTTTCGTAGCGAGTCGATACTGGCAATTAAATGTATCAACAAATTATCGGCAGAATTCATATTTATTGCGCGCAAGTAATAATTTCAATATTTTCTCCAGGACATTGGATCTGGATTTATTCACCACAAGCATAGCTAGAGCAAAGCGTTTACTTTATGAACATTTACTCCAGTAGCATATAATTTTTCTGTTGTGTTTTATTTAAGTCTTAGAGTTAAACTTTCATAATATTCTTTTTCTATTTTGACCATAGCAATGTTGCGACTAATGTTTTGTGTGTGTGATTACTATTCAACTTTTGTTAAGCTATTTTGGATCTATCTGTGAGGACCTGTAGTGGCTCACTTGCTTTATATATTTTTTACCTTACTACCTTTATACAAAAAAAAGATGTTGGTCTTCCTAATAAATAAATAAATAAATATTTGTAAGAACTAAAACTCCGCCACCGACAAGGCTGGTTCTAGGCTAGGCAAGTTCAGTGGCTTCATTTATGTCAAAAGCGATACTATGTAATAATTCTGTCTCTGAAAAAAAACTTGAATTTTATAGCCTTCGTTCGGAATGTGTTATTGATGGAAACTGTTACGTATTATATTGTAAGTAATTATAGATACGTATAATACGTCAATTCTCTGTTTCTTTACAAATTGAACTATAATCCATAGCAACAATGTATTTTTTACGCTGTTGTGTGCAACATGCATATGTGTCATTTGCACGTTGCACACTCTTTCAACTTATCCCCTTATTTATAAAAAAATAAAAATGTCTGTTAAGTCTATTTAACTCAACTAGTCTTCTATTCTCTGGTGGAATGTAAACTAGTTGTTCACCACGGACATAGTCCTCGCAAACTTTACAAAGTTAAGCCCAAAAAGAATATAATTTGTGTAATGGCGCCATTCAACTACTTGGACTTAGTAATATATAGACGTTGTACTATCTGAACGTAATTTCAAGGCTGAGAATTTTCCGACTGACGTAAAATTCGAAAAAGATCATTTATTTTTCCTAATTTTATATGAACGAGGCGTTAAAGTATTTTTCACTACACGAACTCAGGATTTCACTGTCCCATTCGCACAATTTTATTACACTAAGTACTACCTTACAATTTTTGCTAAAGTTTGTACTAATAAGTGTACGGTAGACTCAAAAGCAAACTGTGTAGCGTGAAATAATATCGATACTTCCATACTAATATTATAAATGCGAAAGTCTGTCTGTCTTTCTGTCTGTCTGTCTGTTACGCTTTCACGGCCAAACCGCTCAACGGATTTTGATGAAATTTGGTATGAATATAGTTGAAGACCCGGGGTCAAACATAGGCTACTTTATGACGCAGGCGGAGCTGCGGAAAAAAGCTAGTGATACATATAAATCCTAAAGCTTTCTCCTCCATGTTAAATTCAAACAATAGTAAATTATAGATACAACATCAAAGGTGTCATAATCGTGCTATTATCGATAGTTAACATATGGAATTGTTTAAATTATAAATGTTATAAATTATAGTCCCACATTGAACTATAACATGACCCAATAATAGTTACATTCAATAGAACACAATTGGAGTATTGATAAAGTTCACATGGGTCGAAAGACTCGGTCATCATCATCACTCCCTGGTGTCAGAGGCGTGCGGAATCGCCTCTCGGCTTCTGACGTGGTTCTTTTAACGTTTACTAGATGGCAGCCGGGATCAACGGCTTAACGTGCCTTCCAAAGCATGGAATCATCTTTATTTTCAGACAATCAGGTGATTCAAGCCTGCAATGTCCTAACCAAACTGGAAGTAACTAAATAAAGTGTGCTTCCTGTGGAAATCGAACCCGCGACCTCTGAGTCAAAGGCAAACGCCTTAGCCACTGGGCCACAGAGGCAGGGGATTCGAGTAGACTAGGCATCAGCTAACTCGCCTGAAAACAAATATTCGACTATTGCGACTATTCAGTTTTGTCTTTTTGTATACTCAAACGAGAAATAATTTGCAATTCACTAGATCAGTATATAGTGACATTTTTGTTTTTTTATTTTATCTAAATTTTTTTAGACTTACACCAAATTCTATGTTCTAAAGCAGCCAGACTAGAATGCATTCCAAAAAAACTACTAGTGTTACAAACACCTTTTATGACTGAGTATTTCAATTATAAATCCTTTTAAAACCATTCTGGTCGAAGTGTATAAACATCTACCATTAGTAATAATAATAATACGTAACAGTTTTTACACTGCGACCAGAATAGTTGTATGGGCTGTATGTTTCTGCGCTACCGACTAAACGTTTTCACTCGCCCAATCTAAACCCTTTATCTGAACCACATGATAACGACAGTCCATTGTCTAAGACATCGTATACGCATAATTACATTACCACAGCACGATATACTAATTCTATGATACAAATCGATTAGGATCTATACATATGCGCGATCACGCCTCAATGGCGCCCACGCGCAAGTAACAGATGATCCATAATACAATTATAGATTAATTATTTAGTCGGTGAGGAGAGTTTTTAGCCATTGTAATGTTGTCTCTATGAGGCATCATAACGGCCATTTTTTGCTGGTGTATTTGCTGTTGCTAGGGGTGTTTTCACTTTTGCTTGACAAAAGGTGTGAACTCAATCGAAATTTTGCAATTATATGTAGGAGAAATAACTAAAAACAGTAATGTAAAAAACTTCATCTTGCCTAAGTAGTCTTTTACCTATTTGATTATTTAATAGCGCAACACTTACACTTATATTTTTTTTTCATATTTATAATTTATCATTACGCATAGATCTCTGTGATCTAGTTGTTATTTAAGTTACTATTGCTAGAGTAATACTTGCTCTTTGTATCGTAAATTATTTACAATTTGTAAGAAAATGTAAAACTATAAATTTGCTGTTGAAAATTTTATTTCAAAGTTTGTTTTACATAACTAGAACAAAACTTAAAATTAGAAGAATAAATTAAACCTAAAAATATCTACAATTTGTATAATACAGCCAACTTTTATATCAAACATCTGATTTTTTTTAGTAAATTATAATATTTCTTTCTTAGTCAATGCCTACTGCCACTTCTAGAAAACATTCTTGTGTCTAATCTAAGCCACGCTCATTGTCTAAGCACTATGACTGCACCACGATACCGAGAAAGGATCGAGTCGATCCAAATCAAATGCAGGAACACTTTACTTGTAGATCTGGACACGAAGGGACCTTCGCCACATACTAAAGAGTCTTTGGGATCGTCTTTCGGACGACGGAAAGACTTAGGTCAAAACGCTCTGGAGTTATACGTCAAATCAGTTCTGGAAGAATGCGATATTTGTCGGAAAACTTGTGGACGTAGGATTTTCTGAAATGTTTTTAGAGAAATCTAGCATTCGACTTATCCCTGAATGCGCGGTAATGGCGCTCTGGACTGATGCTCTTTTATCATAATCGTCGGGACCAACGACTTAACGTGGCATCGGAAGCACGAACTCATCATTATTATCAGACAATCAGGTCATTCAAGGTTTAATGTCCTAACCAAATTGGAAACAACTAAACAAAGTATGCTTTCCGTAGAAATCGAACCCACGATCTCGCATGTTCAATGGAAATTGTCACGGAGCAAGTTAGTTCTAGCTGCCATCTGATGGTCATGGAAGGAACCACGTCGAAAAACCTCTGACTCCAGGGTGTAAGAAGTCGATGTGACCTTCTTGATATGAATGAATGATCGTCTGAATGTAATTCCAGTTGCGTTCTCACCTTACGCATCAGATCCAACCATCGCCAGCATGTACTCAGCCTTTGGAGCGCTAGGTGGAATATATTTTAATTGTTTCTCCCAGCGCTCTCGCAATATATTTAAAGCTGCGTAAATTGAAATACCTTTGGAGTTCTTCAATTTAGAGCGCGGAGAACCTCTATTGCAGACCAAGGGAATAAATAAAGTATGTATGCAAAATAGAACACAACAAGAGGCCGACTTATCCCTGATAGGGATCTCTTCCAGTCAAGCCGAAAACCAAAGGAAAAAAAGAGTACATGGGCATCAAAGAGTGTACAGTACAATAGACACAATAAATATAAATGTAAAACAAACTAACTTAACCTAAACCTTTTTTTTTTTGCGTATGGAAAAGGCCCTCGCCTACCACCCAGCCAGGAACGAGAAGATGGGTGGTTATGTGGGACTCGAACCCACTAAAAACCACACGGTGTCAGACCGCCTACCGCTTGTTGCTGGGACCATGTGCTTCCTGATGCTCAACAGCCCCAGCGCGGCGGCCGCTACCACGGCGGCCTCGGCTCAGCCGCTCGCCTCGGAGCGGCCTGCGGGTGCGGGGCCCGCTGCCCTTCACTACCCGCTTGGGTAAAGACGCCCTTGACACGGGCGCGCCTTTCAACCCGAGGCCCTTGGTCGGGTAACGGAATCCCGTTTATTCTGTTACCCGGCCGACCTTATTGTGGGGGCTGCAGGTGCAGGCCGTAAGCCCGCCTTCTGCGCCCTGTGCGTCTGCGGCGGATGGGAAGGTCGTAGGTTATCTCACTTTCCCTTTCCGCCTCCTCTTTGCGGAGCATGACGCACTCCGCAAAGGCCTGCACCGCCATCCACGACATCTCGCTCTCGACCATGGCTCTTACCACAGCCGACAAAGAGAGGTCGTCCCCCACAACTTAACCTAAACCTAAATCAACTAAAGTCCAAGATATCAAGAACTCAAGACTCAAGTTAAGTATTTTAACACCGCCTCAAAATTCTTTCGGTCATCGTTCTATTATCAAATCCTAACTACTACAATACTGTTATACTTTACCAATAATAGCGATCTGATAAAGACACATTTATATGCGTGTCACACGTCCTGTAAAGACAGTATTGTTAGCTCTATATACAATCACTAAAACGGTTGTTTATTGGTTCCTAATGTCAATTTATACGGTCAAGAGTATGTCAGATTGACGAATGATGGGTACCAGCAACAATCTTATACTGAGATACTAAGATTGAGGTTATTTTCTCTTTTTAAGAATTCGCTATTCAAACTAAAAGTGAATTGATTTCGTGATGTTGTTTTTTTTCACCAACAAGTATTCACAAAAAGAGAATGTCAGCTAGGTATTATTAAATTAGCATTGTTAAATCTCATCCTCATATTATTGCTTCACTTTTTTTTAATCCGAATCTAACTTTGAGCTAAATTTATTTATTCACAGATGGTGCCCGAGTGTTTTTACCGCCTTTCAGTCGTTTCTTTAAGGGCCACCTTATACCAGCCGGACCAACGAAGATCAATGAAGAAAGGAGTCGTTATTATTAAAGAGACAATCAGACATTAGACAGATGATTGTCTGCAATGTCGTTATCAAACTGAAAAGAACTAAACAAATTATTCTTCCCGTGGGAATCGAAGCCACTAACTCCTGGTCTATGACAAATGCCTTAACTACTGGACCACGCACGGAAAAACAATGTTTGGGCAAAACAAAGCAATCAAAAGTTAGATATACTTTGTAGTAGAGCATGATTCTCTCGCCAGATTCAATGCGAAAAAAACATGGCAGCTACTGAAAACCGTATAAATATTTTTTGTTTTTTTATACACCTAAGTAGGCAAACAGGCGTACGGCCCACCAGATGGAAAGTGGTTACCGTAGCCTATGAACGCCTGCAACACCGGAGATGTCCGCTATCAACACAGCGACCCCTCTGGAGCCTGCACACACAACACGGTATCACAGTGTTATTTGGCTGCGGTCTTCTGTAGGATGGAGGTACTTCCCCAGACGGACTACTAATCTGTCATTTTTTTGACAAATTTCCCATACGACTTTATAAAGACCTTTTCGACGACTTTATCGCCGCTAGATTATTGCAAGGCAAGGAAGCTAGGCCTATTGCTAAACGCCTCTACTCTAGCAATCCTTATGTATTCTTATATAACCATTCACCTCAGTAAATAATGCTCTAGAAATACTGTTACGATTCAACAATAGCAATCTGATAAAGGCTCGTTCACATGCGCATCACATCGTCCGATGTGGTGCCTTAATGTTTACGATATTATGATCTATATACGCGTACACGAGCGACGTTCGATGGTAGAATCGTTAAGCAAGTCGTGTGTGATGTCAAAGAATATGAAATCAGATAGGTCGCTTGGAAATTCTTATATCCAAGGCAGCCATCTTGTCCGCGACATATTAATAGACTGTCAGCCTGGTGATGGATTCTACCTTTGTAGGCACTAAGACTGCATCGCCCTATGTGGTGACTTTATGTTTACGATATTAAGTCTGTCTGTCTGTCTAGATTTCTGTCTGTCTGTTAAGCTTTCACGGCCAAACCGCTGAAAGGATTTTGATGAAATTTGATATGAATGTAGTTGAAGACCCGGAATCAACGATATGCTATTTATTGACGCAGGCGGAGCTGCGGGAAAAAGCTAGTGATCTATATACGCGTGAAATCGTTATACAGTCATGTGTGATGTCACAGAATATAAAATCAGACAGGTCACTTGGCAATTTCTATATGTAAGGCAGCCATCTTGTCTGCGACTTTTGCTGGTATTCTTACTGTCTACATAAGACACTAAAGACTTCAGCCAGGAAAAAATATTGTAATTATTTTATATGAATTGTGAAGAAGAGAAAACCGTATAATTATGTAGTGAATTTCTGATGCTGACTTGTAAAATTAGTTGTAAGGTAAAAAAATTATATACTAAATACATTAAAATTTAGTTTGTACTTATAGGTACATTTTTGTCAGGTTATGGGATGATGCGGGTACTCTCATGAAACTTAGACATCACACGAAACCACTACACAAGAATAATTCAAATTGGAATTTTTGAATATAGAGAAGATTGTATCTTATCATTAAACAGACTTCGCTGCCTCTCAAAGACAATGCTAAAAAGTGACTCTTCTGAAAAAGTACGGAGCGTCATCTATGTCAATAAATTCTAAAACTCTTATTTAAATATCGCATCGAAAAAGATAGTATCTTTATGTACGGGATTTCCGACGTCTGCGATTCTAATTCAGTGAATTTTAACATGAATCTCTGTTTTCTATCGACGTGATACAAATACTCACTAAATATCAACCTTGGAAGTATTTTAGCGGAATATTATCTACAGGGGCAAAGTCAAGGATGTAATGGTAAGGCGCTAAAATGAGTAGTAGTATTATTAAAAGAGAATGCGAGTATATCTCTTGATAACAGCACTAAATAATTATGTAGATAAATACTTAAAAAAATATTTCATAAACTCGTGTAAAATACATTCCGACATTCAAAAGTGCTCACAAGTAACAATTATATCGCATATTATTTTCATTGTCGTTGAAAGACTCCGAATATTTTCTTTTGGTCAAATTCTTATTTAAAAATTTCCCTGTTTGCTACAACAAAAAGTTATACACTTAACAAAATACATGATCAGTACTGCCAATAAATTATTCTATATACGTAATGTTTCTCTTTTATTTTACTTTTTCGTTTTCGAGTTGTAACCTTCTTTCAACTAATTTGATTGTAGTTTTGAGCTAAATTTATTGAACATGATATGTACCATGGAGCAATTACAAAGAGGAGATGCCGTAATAAGCGTTTTGTAAGAAAGAATTTGTGAGACTACACGGGGCGGAAGGCAGACGTGCGGGGTGCTTGGTTTCGGCCGTGGCTCCAATCATGGACCACGAGCAATGACAAGCTCCGTCCACTTTTGTGCCGGCGAGGCGCCAATGATCACATCACTGCGCCATTTCAAACGGCATCTCCTCTTTGTAATTACTCCATGATATGCACACATATTATTGGTAAAAGATAAAGGACATTTATTTTTTCTCCAACAATCTTAATAATACAAGGTGTGTTACAATGCATGTAATGGTTCCATCTCAGATTGGAGTAGACTGGAGCCTGTAAAAGGTAGGGCCTGTACCACAAATCTCCAGTGCTCTCACTTCTGGATACAAGTATCCATACTAATATTATAAATGCGAAAGTCTGTCTGTCTGTCTTTCTGTCTGTCTGTCTGTTACGCTTTCACGGCCAAACCGCTGAACGGATTTAGATGAAATTTAGTATGAATATAGTTGAAGACCCGGGGTCAAACATAGGCTACTTTTTGACGCAGGCGGAGCCGCGGGAAACAGCTAGTGGATTATAAAAGAAGTGAAGCTTACTTAAGTAATGCTAAAATTCAATTTCATGAACATAGTGTGTACTACATAAAAACTTAAACGACCAAAGGTGTAAATTGTAGTTGTTGTGTAAGACGGTATACTTTTCTGTGTAGCTCCTATACTCTTACCCATATTAAGAACTCCTGCACTTGACAGAAAATGCCGCTGTCAAATTGTTCCCAATCGACCATGCCCATAGGTAACTTGCAAAGTATGTTGTCAGGGATCACTAGAAAAGAGCAATTTAGAGGCTTTGATTGATGTATGAGCCTTGTATATTTGATAGGAGTAGTTTCAAATCAGGTAAACTATCTAATTGATAAATTGTATGTTTATTTTTATATTTTAAAATGTATCAAAATAATAATATGCTCACAATCGGTGAGTCGAATGAAAATAGTTCGAATCATCGATTATGTTAAATGTAAATCAGTCATCGATTTCAAATCTTAATTACTTTTCATACTTTATAAACAAAATTTACCTAACGGTTTTCTACTACTAAACTGTCGCTTTTAATGTTTAAGCATAAATAAAAAAAAAAAACAATAATAATTCCAATCCAGTTTCAAACAGCAAACAAAAAAAAACAAATTTAAAATTCGAACCATTTATAAGCCAAACAGACTCGCGTCAAAAACCAATTGCGAACATCCAGCCCAGCACACACGATCGATTTATCACGCAACAAGTCCGACAGTGTAATGCTGTTTCGACGGCCTATCTCTGCCCTATCAATCAAAACACAGGATACATATAGCACAGAAAAAGTATACACTCAACGATTAGGATTCGTGAAGCGCGCCGGAAAGGCACGTAGAGGAAACGTCGAGACGCGCGGAGATTTCGAATTTCGAATCAGTTTTGGATTGTTTTTTTTTTTCTAGATTAAAGGAGTTATGCTAATTTGTAGATGCGGGTATATATGTTTGCATGGTTATGGCTTACTTGATTATAACACTCGATATGTTTGGACACTAGTTGTTAGTATTGAGTGATGGTCAATCGATGGAAGACGCGATGAGTAGCATCTGCTTATATTATTGATCTCAATATAGTCCTTATTTCCATATGACATGAATGAAATAGTCAAGAAGTGTTATTTTTAAGACTTGTATTGTATGACTCGCACTAAACTGATGAATCGAATGAAATACTTGAAATTCACCGACTATGTTGAACAAAAATCATTCGACTTATTTATTTCAGGGTCATACTTTTCTCAAAAATAGCACACCATCACCATCACCACAACACAACACACCAAGATTTACACTGAGCTAATGACCTTTTTGACCTACTGCAATACACACACGTTGTTACTTGCGTTGTATTTGTTAGTTATAATAATTATTATAATGTGTGTGTGTTTTACTAATCAAATAAAGAGTTCATTCATTCAATTATTCACACTATAATCCAGGCTTCTTGCCAACTTTGTCCGCCGATGTAGGTTAACTAACGTTTGAGATATTGAATTCAAATCGACGTATTTATATCACATTGTAGACATATTTAAATGTGGCACGCTTGAGGCTTTGTTTTGATTGTAAATGCCAAGAATTTTCTTGATATTGGCCAAGGAAAGTATGTATGGAACTGATAGGGAGTCAGTTAAATTTAACAAGACATTAACTTGTTTTTGCCTGCCTTCGCCTGCGTTGAAACCATTATGTTGGTTCATAACAATGCAATTTTTATTGTTATCTAGTTTGACGCAGGCGAACGGTTATACAAATTTTCTGTTTCTCTATATGGTTGACTGGTAGATAATACTTTTAACATTAAGTCCGCCAATTGTATATGTATGTTTACTTGTGATACAATAAAGTTGTAATAAATAAATTCATAACATCATCATTCAAGCCTCAATGTCTAGACTTTTTAACCAGCTTTCAGCGGCGGGTATGAGGCGGTGAAGTTCACGGCTGAAGTGACGATGATGATAGTAACTCTAATGATCTGATGATGATTACCCTTTTCTTGTCGTTTCTCCTCTAGGGTCTGTTAAAATAGATTTCTTTAGAAATAAGCAGCATCCTTGTAATGTTCTGTTTTATGTTGTATTCTGTTCGTTTTACATTTATTTTTTTTCACATGTACATAAATTTGGTAAATTAAAAATGATTTCAAATGCAAACATGTTTGGTTCATTAGTTAGAAGTGTTAAAAGATAACTCACCTTTTTTACGCGTAAAATGATATACTTATACTAATAGTAAAAAAAATGCTTAATAAACCCACAAAAATGGTTGATAAAATAAAATCATCCCTACTGGTAGCCAAATCAAGAAAACCATAATGGGTTTAAAATTATAAACAACCTTTTTGGACCGTCACTAACGTAATTACTCGGCCACATTAAATACATTTTTGGGTACCTTTAGCATATTAAGAAAACAATATTGAATAAAATGATCAAATTCTTCGGAAATTTCTTTAGAAATAAGTAGAACCCTTGTACCAAGTTTTTATAATTTTAAGTTTTCAATGTTCTTTTCAAAAAAACTTCAATGATATTAAATGATGTATGTATGTACTTTTTGTAAGTTTGTTGTGTATATATTATTTACAATTCATATAAGTATGTTAATATAAAGTTAGAAATTAAGGGATAAATCTTAGTAAATTAATTTCTAATCCAATTTAATACCCAAATCACGAATTAGAAGAAATATTACGATGATTTTATTAAATTTGTACCTAGATAATTTAGGTAAAGGCTTCACTTTCCCTTTTTTACTCGCTATTTACCCTTTTTTTCTAATTTCCTTTATTTGGTCTGCTAAAATAAGTTTCTTTAAAAATAAAAAGGATTTTTCTTTTATATAAAATCATTTGTATTTTTTTATTGTATGTTTGTATTTTTTTTATAAAGTAAATAATACTACTCCCACTAGATCCCATAGACGATTTATCTTTAATTTTCCTCTTCACATCATCTCTTTTTTTTACTCCTACTCCTTCTCTGTTCATGCTGTCAGACTATGGTACTCTCTACCACCAGAAATTCGTGAATCTCGCACAATTTCTTCTTTCAAGAGCCGAGTGAGAAATTGTTTGTCGCTATCTCCATAAGTATATTTAATATGTATTTTGTTGGTATTAGTATATGTATGTATTTTAAGTATAGGTATATTTTAGTATTTGTATGTATGTTTATTTTATGCACACGCCTGTCTGCATTTATTAATGACCTCTCCTCTCACGGGTCTACTGTAAGAGATTTCTTTGGAAATAAGTAGCTCCTTTGAAGTAATCTATGTTCAATACTCTGTATCCTGTTTATTTTGTGTACATAAATAAATAAAATAAAACAAAAATCCTATAATATCGATCGAAAATCATTCGATATCGACCAAAAATT
Organism: Euzophera pinguis; assembly: GCA_947363495.1. Lineage (NCBI taxonomy): Eukaryota > Metazoa > Arthropoda > Insecta > Lepidoptera > Pyralidae > Euzophera > Euzophera pinguis. The sequence goes on from OX376163.1 coordinate 15,668,941, forward strand.
ATTCGACCCGCCAATTTGCGTGGGCGTACTAAGTGTACTTAACAAAAATAACACTCTTGATTTGCCATTGGCGTAGGTTTTTTTAATCACGCAATTCTTCTTCCTTTTGCCTTAAGTCTTACAGTATAAGTTGAAGTATAAAAAACATTAGCTTGATAAATTATTCCACATTAAATTCAACAAAGTAAGGTGCACAAGGAAATCGTGCAACGGACAAAGTATACAAGTTGTATTATAATCATTATTACTGCATGATGCTGTGCTCTGACATCATTTGTAATTAATTCGCTAACAGGGTTTTTACGATCATATTTTTAATCACTTATGTTGTAGATCAAGAAATGAAGATCAGTTGCCTAAAAAAAGAATGAGTTGTCCAATTTATACTTAATAGAAGGCGCTACAAGAAGCGTATTTTTCAATTATCTACTAATTTTACAAATTTTCGGCAAAAAATAGGGTGAATTTTTAAAACACAATTCACTGTAAACCTACAAATTACCACAAGTTTATTTAGTGATTAATTAGACAATAGGCTGTATTCATACTTGGGCATTATTTGCATACGAAACAATATGTACGCTTCAAAGTAACAAATTCTGAAAAACACAACAAAATTGGTTGTTAATTATGGGAGTAATTGGATTTTAAAGTTTTCTCAAGAAGAAGAGTGGGAGCGAGGTGGGGACGTCTTGCTATCTCTTTTGTACGCATGAAACCAAGTGGCAGTGACGTCACTGCACACATAGTGCATCCTTTTCTTGTTTTTTGACAGTTTCCCCTTTCACCGAACTTCAAAGGTTTATAACTTATTTATTTAAGAACGGATTTAAAAAAATCCTTCTGTTTCCAGTTTCTAGTTGTGAAATGTTTGTTATGAATGATAAAAATAAGTTGAGTAGAATACCCAATTAGGAGAAACAATGTGTCATATTTTCAATAGATTGCGTCACAATATTTTTGTATGAGAGTTCCCATGAACACCTTATACCTTAAATTTTATGTTGTTCTTCACCTCAACGTGGTTTTTCAGGTGCCAGTTCGGAGCCTAAGGTACGCTATTAATCATGGTCCTAAATTTAGTAGCTTTGGTTATTTAATACCCCTTGTAAACAGCACTAACACTTACTAGTAAAATAATATTAATCAAAAGAACCCATTTCCTAAAATACAGCTCGCTCTATATTATTTTAACAAAATTAGATCCCAAAATCTGCAACCTTTGCCAAAACGGTACGAGTCAGTCTTAATTGATTTTTTTCGGTCGAACGCAACGTGCATCCGCAAAAAAATATATTGCATTATATTTTTCCATATTATTTCTAATACCTAAGGTTTTTGTAATTGGACCAAGAGCTGATCGTGATTGACGAATAAGTTTCCTTAGCAATCACCACTTGATTGGATGATATCATTTATATAAAAGGATATTATGCCCTTGTTGGATAATAAGCTATACTACTCTTTTTTATTATTTATATAGAAAGTGACAGTATCAGAAACTGAAAGATTTTTTAATCCGTGCAAAATTTTTTTTTTTTAGTTATCAATTCGGTGGAAGGGGAAACTGTCAAAAAAGAAGAAAAGGATGCACTCACTGTGTGTGTGCTGTGACGTCACTGCCATATCGTTTCGTGTGTAGAAAAGAGATAGCAAGACGTCCCCACAACGATCCCACTTTTCTTTATGAGAAAATTTTAAATGCTAATTATTGCTATTTAATTATCAACTAATTTTGTTGTTGTTTTCGGGAACTGCTAGATTCTAGTGTCTATTGTTCCTCTAAAAAATATTGTTCAAGTATGAACACAGTCAAGTAGCCTATTACGACTTGCATACTAACATTCTATTGTTCGCATCTGAAGCTCTTTTTTTAAATGAATTAGTCACTCATCATCATTATCATAATTTTTCATTAAATATTAAAATCTTGATAATGTTCGTTCCGCTAATATTTTTAGTCTTTTTTCCTCCTCTGTTCTTATAAGAAGTAGTGACAATAACAAATACTTGGCGTTTATACAAACAACGATGAAGTAAATTATTCAATTATAATAATCAATTCAGTATTTTTTTTTATTTTACCAGCTTTTTATTTAACTTGCAATCTATGTATGTATGTTCGGGTCAAATCTCGTAAGATAAATTTGATCTACTTTCCGTTTTCCATTAAGCTGAAATTTTGCACACATGTGTATATCGCGTGGCAATGCAATATTATGATGACTTGGAGCTGGTCTGATGATAGAGCTGGGAAGCGATCATATGAACTCTATAATGAAACAACGTAATTCCATCGAGTTAAGGCTCGTTTACTTTGGTCTCACAATAAAAGATTGTCAAAAATAAAAACTTCTTAGTTTAGTTATGAAAATGAATACTTATAAAATTTTGGTAAACTGGTAATTTTGGTAAAGTAGACTAAACGAATGTTTCCTGTAGTTACATAATTCCCAAGAAAACAAATAAGTATACTCGTACTTTTAAAAACTTGAGAAATGCGACCTCTAGAGAATACACAGACATACCAAAGCAATTTTGGCCAAGTTGAAACGGAGTATTTATTTTTTCCAATTATACTCCTTAGATTTTCTGTTTGAAATGTAAATGCACTAACTTGTTTAGCAAACACAAAATCTCAAAATGACTAAACCATGACAACAGTTGCAGTTATAAAAAAAAAAAATTTGGTGGAAGAGGTCAGCAAAAACGCGCGAGACGAATTAATCAGTTATAGAAGTTTCCTAAATTATTACAGAAACGAGACCAGGAATGCTATTTTTCAAAAGTGTGACTCGTACATAATTTTTGAGTCTAATGTTTTTCGATCGATATCGAATGATTTTCATTCTTCATAATCGGCAAGTCGAGCTATTTCCATTCGACATGAGTGTAACACCTTTCAAAAATGGCACCCACTATCACATTCCATCCCAAACAATTGACGAACGACTTCACACGGGAAAAATATTGCGCTAATCATATCAACGACCAATATATTAGCACCAAAAAACTATCCAAGCCACGTTGACCCTTGGTCTCCAATACTAGTATAATTAATACTACAGATAGGTTAGAAGATAAAGGTCTTACTTAATTGGTCGAATCGGAGGTAGGGAATGAGGAAGCTGTAAATTCTTTAGCATCAACTACTGGGTTTTGTGTGAAGATTAAAGAATTCCTAAACAAGGAAACTTCCCAAGAATAGTAATATTGATTGGAGAATTTCGTATTTTATTTATAATTGCTCATTAAGAGTTTATTGCTATTAAAATAGTGTTTTAATTATATTGTTTAATAATGTGTTAAGTTTTCTCCAGGATGTTAGATGTGGTTTATAAACAGTAATTTAATAGTGGACTTTCTTAATTGATTTACTAATAAGTAAGATAATTAATTATTGTTTAAAAGGAACAATTTTACCGATGAATTTGAAAGTTTTTTTAACTATCTCGTCAGTCAGTGTCTTGATAACGTTATGTCTATAGTATCTATCTAATTGTAACTGTTAAAAGTCATTCAAACTCAAATTTATACGCATAACATTTACGGAAACAACTCCTTTGTATAGATTTAAAAATTCTTTCTCCAAGAGATTGCGGCGGTAGACTACGGAGTCCTTTAAACACGTTGTCGATACATAAACTTTCTACTGTATATAGATCTAGAATAACTAAAGTAAGAGATTTTAGAATTTTTTTATGATGATATGAATATATGAATTTGAATAATCTAGCAATAACAAGTAATCATTAAAAAAAGCTAGTAAAGTGGATGCCATAAAATAATTGACATTATAATGAGGTTCTCTGTCAATCTGTATTTCTGTAGTCTGCGGTGTCGCTCGACAACTTGGATAAAATCAAATTATATTACTCTAACATTATAATACGGGCAAAGAATCTTGATACTAGCTGTTGAATAATGAATGCAGCATTTACATTTTAAACAAAATTTGATCATTCACATTAAAAGCAGATTAAAAAGAAAACATCATATCATATACTATCCTTGTAGAATATCAATAGTTCACGATAATAACTCCAAGGAAATCAAGGAAACCTGGAGGCGGTTTTGCAAAATTAATGTTAAATCTATGCCGTACCCTAATACTTTCTGAGGTATAGCGACCTGTTAAAAGATAAGAATTTGTAATACTCCATTAGTTGCATTACTTGTATTCTTGTTGTTTTTATAGAAGCCCTGTAGTTTATAATTAAAAATAAATTCATCTACAGGTGGGCCGTACGCCTGTTTGCCGACTTGTAGTTGTATAAAAAAAATCTTCCAACGACAAAGGGTGGTTAAATTTCGTCTCCAACCACTTACTGGAAAACCTTGCTTTCTTTACATACCCACTAAAGGCAAGCTTTATGTTGGTTATTTTGTTGGCATGCTTCAAAAAGTTTTACATCGTATCACGATGCTCATTAATGAGCAAACGCATTACAGAGAGAAAAATAGAAAAATATTTTTCAAGTATCAAAACCAATCAGAACTAGTACAGAACTAATCTCATTGCGGTGGTTGCCTGTTTGTCCGCGGAAGTGTAAAAATATAATCTGTTTTAAACATTTGTTGTGCGGTAATCATATACCGTTAGTGGTTTCAGGAGCTTATCTTTAAAAAGTATGACTCGCACTGAACGAGTGAGTCGAATAATTTTCGCTCAATATGGAATAATTTTCATTCGAGATAACCGGTGAAGCAAACGATTTTTATTCGACATATGAATCATATATTTCAATAATAACGCTTCAGATCTTCTCTATCATACCTACCCTTCAATCTTTCTAGCGTATTCTTGGTGACGTCTTCTGTTTCATTGTTTGTTTTACGAATATTTCGGATTAATTAAAAGACAAAACAAGCCGATTGTTTAAAATGGAAACACAACTGAAGACAAAACCAATTCTATTATTTATTGCGTATGTAATCGGCCATTTTGTTTTTGTAAAAATAAAAGTTTTTTTTTTTTATAGTTTAATTATGATGAATCATATTTCATATTCCTCGAACGAAAAAAAAAATTGATATAATCTGTACAAGTCACTCTTCACAACGTCGCACAAAGAAAATTTATTATTAATCCGAAAGAAGTGGCTGTATGTTTTGTCATCCGAATACGACAAATGAAAAAGAAAGGGCATGGACAAAAATTTCACAATTCCGTTGACTATTCTATTGTATATTTCTATGCAAAAATTTTCATAAAATATATTTTCTTGAATGAAAGTATCCATATCCTTTTTAACATCGTTTACTGTTAAATTGAGACACCCAAACTTACAGTTAAAATCAATGAACAATAGTGAACTGACCACTACGTCCACGACCAATTATATTCCTTTCATAACTGGATTATATGTCAAAAACCATTTGTTAAGAAACGCAAATAAATTTCAACTTCATGAAAGCAATTTATGGTTGAATTTTGTCAAACATATTTTTATAAGAAGACTACCTTTTTGACACGCATATTGGAATATTTATGACTAATTATGCGGTTTTTTTTTTTTCAAACTGTAGGGGATGTCCTGCCTGAGTTTGAGAATGGGTTGACAGTTTTAATGTACAGTATGATGTATTATTTGTCCGATTCAGTTTTTAGTTAATAAATAAAATAATAAATAATAGTTACTCGTGAAAATTTGTCGAGTAGGCTTTATTCGCTCTTTGATTTAAATATTTTTTTATACATCTCATTTTTTTTTAACACATCCTCATGTTTTCGATAATGGAATGATAAGTAAGTGAGTTGACAAGCTCTTTACAAATCAGCAATTGACAATTTGAAAATCAATATTTGCACTCTTTACCTAGACTATTTCTAAGTTGTGTTTCAAAGCCACAAAAAAGATGACAGTATTTATCAATTCAGTTGTTTATGTAACTTCATTACAATAACATAAATAAAGGGCGGATTTGAAGCAGACGACATGTAACAGTTAACATCAATTTGAATATTAACAACCAGGTATCGAATACACATTTAACGACATCATTTTTCCATATAAATAATTTAACTTCGGATTTACTGCAAAAATCTTGAAAAAAATATTTTGTTAAATAAAACTAAAAAAAAACATCACCCTGTACCATTCCAAAATTAACAATTCGCCACAGACATCACTAGCCTTCTAAGAACACAATGTTGTGACTTCAAAATTAGTTCTACTTTTTTTTTCGTTGTCACAGTGATAATGAGTACGGCACAGAAGCCTGCGGGGGACAAACTCTTTGTTATTCTAACGTGCTACTTTTGTTTGTCTTCGAAATTTAAATATTGACTGACATATTTCATATTTTTTTTTCATAATTCCTTGAAAGGAGCGCTTTGGAAACGACATCAATGCTCAGTTCGCATAAGATTATTTCATTGTTATTTATTTCACAAACATTATTATAATCTGGATATAAAATTGGTTCAGAATTTTTTTTAATTTATTTTGGAACTAGCTGTTTCCCGCAGCTCCGCCTGCGTCAAAAAGTAGCCTATATTTGACCCCGGGTCTTCAACTAAATTCATACCAAATTTCATCAAAATTCGTTCTGCGGTTTGGCCATGAGAGCGTAACAAACAGACAGACAGACTTTCGCATTTATTATATTAGTATGGATTATACTGATGATATCTTCGAATTGCAAAATAAAAAAGAAAATCGCATTCGCTTCTAAATTCAAACTTGTTTACTGATGACACAATATTGACAGCTATTTAAATTCGAGATTGCTGAATGCCCTTTCTGACATTTTGATCATTAGATATTTTTTTTTTAATTGGTTGCATATTTTTAATTTTGTAAAGCTTATTTCTTAAGAATGTTATTGCCTCGTTATTTTGACAGTAGCAGTAGTGATGTCAATGTTTTAATTACCTATTCATCGATTTTTTTTTTGTCGGTATTTTAGTATATCAACTTTAGTATTGCTAGTTTGCAAAAAATATACTTAAATATCATTTTTTTTTTCTTTTTCCAACCGATGGTATGAATATTGTTCAAGACCCGGGGTCAAACATAGGCTACTTATTGACTCAGGCACCATAAAACCATATTAAAATAGTTTAATTTAATGTGTAACAAACGCGAAAACATAAGAAAACATAAAAATAGTCCCCTTTAATCCAGGAGATCTGTAAGTCCGTAGGAATTTGATATATAATTATAATGAGTTTTTTTTTAGTAATGGATTTTACGGCCATGGATACAAGTCCTTTATAACCCTTCTTAATTTTTCTATCTTCTTCAGTCCTACAGTGTGGTTTCGTCAAGTCCTAGTCAAGTCTAAAAGTCTAGTCGGTAGTCAAGTCTAGTCAGAAGAATCAGGCTAAGTGAAGTGGTAGAAAATCTGCACTAAGCGATTACTAGGAGCTTTTGGCAACAAGCATGAAAATCACATAAATCCAACACTGTATCACTTCCCAACACTCACGCTAGTTATCGAACACTTTGCGAATAATAATGCACTATTATTATGCACAAACACTGAAAAAAAACACACAAATTTTGGAAAATAAAATACAACGCCGATACTGCTCTTCACAGCTTCCCGCCAAAAGTCCCATTATAATGAGTGAGGCTGGCCATAGACACAGAGGTCGCGGTGTCAAACGCTTTGTCGGTATTGACAATGATGATGATTAAGATTTAATCATGTATTGATATGATACTTTTCGAATTAGCCGTGTTCTAAATAGACCACTAAGTTTCTTTCTACTGAAGATAAATTCCATAGAATTGGACTAAATAGGGGGAAAAGAGATTATAGTTTAATTGGACAAGAACTACACATGTACAATTAAAACATAGCAAAAATTTTATCATGGTAACACTATACCAAAACCTATTTATTATACGAATACAATACAAAGTTAATAAAGAAAAAAATTTTTTAGATAACCGTTATTTTTAATTAATAAAGAGATAAACAATGTCTACGAGATATACAAGGTATTTTGGAAAGTGGTAATTTTGCGAATTGTCAATAAGAGGATATAGGACCCATGTCAAAAATAAAATTCCCCTTACAACTGCTAAAATACACAGTCTTATCTCTACTTCTTCTCTTCTTGTCGAGCCGAAATGTCCTTCCTACAAGGTAGGCAAATACGTAGCAACTGCTCTAACTTTGACCGCTTCAAGATCAACCGGTAAAAGAAGATTTAACCGGTTTAAGAGAGGTAGGACATTTTGTAAGAAGTAGTCCGTCTGGGGAAGTACCTCCACCCTACAAAAGACCGCAGCCAAATAACACTATGATGCAGTGTTGTGTTCCTGCTGGTGAGTAGGGTCGCCAGGCTCCAGAGGGGTCGCTGTGCTGATAGCGGACAGGTCAGCAACGCACTCGTGACATCGCCGGTGTTGCAGGCGTTCATAGGCTACAGTAAACACTTACCATCAGGTGGGCTGTACACCTGTTTGCCTACTTAGTTGTAAAAAAAAAACCGGTGTTGAGGACAACCGTGCAGGAACCGAATAGGAATACTTTAAGAGATATGATCCATAGATTGAACAACCCCGCAGTCGCCAAAATCTCTACTTATTACCAAGTGATTCAACGTACCTCTTACCATTTTTTCCCTTAACCACAAGATATTGTGTCCCTCTCCTGGGCAAAAGGCTGCTTTCGTCTCCATTCGTCTCTTATTAGAGCTTACTGCATTTAATCCGGCTGGATACTGTTCAAATCATCCCGCCATCTTCTCCTTGGGTCTCCTTTACCTCTTACCAATGTTATGTATCTTATATAATTAACAAATAAATCCATCTATACTACATATACATACTTCCATAATATCCATACTATAATATTACAAATGCGAAAGTCTGTCTTTCTCTCTGTCTGTCTATCTATCTGTCTGTTACGCTTTCACGAAAAAACCTCTGAACGGATTTTGATGAAATTATGTATGAATATAGTTGAAGACCCGGGGTCAAAGATAGGTTACTTCTTGCCGTAGGCGGAGCTGCTGGAAAGCTGCTGGCGAAAGTCTGACTTTCTGTCTGTCTGTTACACTTTCACGGCTAAACCTCTGAACGTATTTTAATGAAATTGTCTATGAATATAGTTGAAGACCCGAAGTCAACTAAAAGAAAATAGGCTACTTTTTAACGCAGGTTGAGATGCGGGAAACAGCTAGTACTTACTAAATTTTTCAGGGGTCAATTCTCATTACTGACTTAGCATTCAACCCGATAACAAAATAGACTCGTTACACGGCACGTCAATCACGGCGGTCGCCGTTCAATTGGATTAATATAAACGTTACAAATAGTAATCAAAAGTGGTCTTGTGTTACATCGCCAATCGATTTTTTAAGTTTACGTTATTGACCTTATGCGAGTGTTAAATGTTCCATAGATTTGTTAATGTGTTAGATATATTTATTTAAGATATATAAAAAAAGAAGAATTTCTGTATTACTAATTTTTAAACTCTGATGGTTTCGAAATTTGTTGCTATTTTTAAAACTGGTGATTTTAATAATTTGTTGAAGGTTTGAATGAATTATTTCTTGAAGTTGTATTATTTCAGTCATAGCATAACACTTTTGATATTGATTTTAATTTTCATACACACATTGTTGTAACTTTCTATTATTAAATAAGTAAGCAGAAGATTGATATGGTTAAAAAATTTAAATAAACATGCACTCAATTTCATCAGTTTAATAGTTAGTAAACTTAATATTGATTATTTTGTTAATAAAATTTGACGTTACATTTATATGTTTCAATTTTTATTTCGATGAATAGGGTTGGGCAATTTGGGCATTATATAATGTTGAAAGAAAATGATTATGTCCCCTGTCTATATCTTTATATATCTAAAACTTACAAGCACCATCCGCCTGTCAATATTCAAAGTACGGTGTGATGTATGGAATATTTGGCATTTTTGAGACAGGGGCGCGATCATTGATCATTATTAGAGTGATGGTTCGACTAACACGATTAGTAAGGTAACACTCGCGTTAAGGATACCGAAGTTGATGCTTAGTTAAAATTATGTATGTATGTACATAAAAGAAAACAGTTAATACAACATCGACAGAAAAAAATCTTGAATATTAATGTACAATGGCGAACTTATCCCTATGAGGGATTTCTTCCAGTCAACCACTATAACAGAGGAAAGTCTGTGGCTGTAGTAGGAGTACAGATTATCGGATCTTACTTACATGTACAAAAATACTAAATAAAAGCTATATTCAACTACCTATTACTACCTATTCATAATTCTTAATGATGAATAAATGCAGTGCAAAAAAAACATTTGATTGAAAGTAAAGCCTCACTTTGTGTTAAATAATGACAGTCGGGTAAAAAATGATATGAGAATTAGGTCTGATAATGTGTAAATCTTTCGCAGCTGGATCCTCTGATTAGGTATAATAAAGCGATTTCTTTTAATCGAAAATAAAGTATGGTTGGTAACTTTACATTGTTTTCGAAAATGAGGTTTTTCGCAAAGAAGTTTTTATTTATTTATTTAGATGCTTAAAACTGGTTACAATCATGCAAGGTACATTATCAAATACAAAATGAGAAGTCAGACTGCAGCCCAAAATATATGCATACATGCGCATTAGTTAGGTTGATGACAAAAATATTTATTCTTAGTACCTATACTTACAATTGAAATAATATGATTGATTGACAATAAAAATTCATTATAAATATAATACAAAACATATAAAATTGATATTAAATCACAGAACCTCTATATTGAATACAAAATAAATTTATGTATAAAGTAAAATGTAATAACTTATAAACAATAATTATATATTTAAATTTAAAAAAAGATTTTGTGTAAAAAGATTAGAAAGTTAATATAATTAAAAAAAAAAAGAGAAAATAATGCAATTTAATATATAATTACGCGGACGGTAGCCTTGAAAGTGCCAAAACTAGAATCAAAAACGTCAATGTCATTATTTTTGCACACTCATTGTATAATCGACACATGCGGGTAAGAGGATTGTAAAAAGAAGTGTTGTTCTTAAAAACCTGCAGTGAAAACAGGAGGATTCCTAAAGACATGGTGTGTATTGAAATCGAGGGTAGTAACGGCGAGTCTATCATATAATGAACGATTTTATATACATAAAACATATCATCATGTTTACGACGACACTCAAGAGAAATACAACGGAACTCGACCAATCTCTCATTGTAACTTGATAGCACGCGACCCAATCCAAACCTGTAACTGAGAATTTTTAAGATCCTCCTCTGTATTCGCTCAATTCGAGTGCAGTGCACATTATGTAAATTGCTTAACTCTACTCTCTATTTAGGTTTATCATAATCATCATTTCGTGTAGGTTACATTGTCTGTCGACTATGTACACCCTCATATCAGAGTTGTTCGGAACTGCCTCTCGGCCTCTGACGTGGTTCCTTTAACGACTACCAAATGGCACCCGGGACCAACGGCTTAACGTGCGTTCAGAAGCACGGAATCATCTTTATTGTCAGACAATCAGGTGATTCAAGCCTGCAAAGTCCGAACCAAACTGGAAACAACTAAACAAAGTATGCTTCCGGTGGGAATCGAACCCACCACCCCCGGGTCAAAAGCGAACGCCTTAACCACTGGACCACGGAGGCAGTTAAATTTCAGATTAAGTTTATTAAAATAGATCAAACACAAAATCATTAACTGCAGTACTCCTGAACCATATAATCACTCAATTAAGCCGCGATTTTGAAATGCTCCGAACTCCGAATGTCTGCTGTCTTGATGACTGTTTTTGTCGGTCCATTACCACCCTGAGCCATGTGTATTGCTTACAGATCCCTCATGATTATCATCTTACCATTTTAATTACAATAGAGAAGATGGATGGCAGGTAACACCAGCTTGGGACCCAGTCATCAAGTTAATAAAATCTCAAACTCTACAGAAGACTGCAAGACCCTTGGATACTGTGAGCCAATACTGCGTGAATCGGAATAGTTTACAATAATTGTAAGCCACAGTTTTGTATTCTTATGACGTCAACGCAATCATGAACGCTGTAAAGTGTTTGAAAAGTTAGGTGTACATTACTTATTTATTTAGTAATGTACGCGATAAAAACCGTATTAAAATCAATTTAATGTGTAACAATCGCGAGAACATAAGCTATCATTATTTAAACATTTTCCGATCTCAAGCCTACCTTAAGGCCGGATTTACATCTGCAAGAAAACTGCTGCAAGGAATGTTTGATAGTCTGTCAGACAGCGGAGTGCAAAGAAAGACAAATGCTTTGTGCTTTAATTTTTCTTAAAATTTTCAAGTTGCTGTTCCTGTTAATCAACAAAGGGTACGATAAGGCTGACATATGTAAATAAAGCCTATAAAAAATGCTGTTGAACAGATTGTTAGTTTACTTGCAGGTGTAAATGCGATCTAAAGCTGATGAGGTGATTCAAACCTGCAATGTCCTAACCAAATTGGAAACAAATAAACAAGGTATGCTTCCCGTGGGAATCGAACCTACTAGCTCCGAGTCTAGGGCCTTAATCACGGGATACAACGGCAGTTAATAGCGCGTTGCCAACCCTACAGAAATCTTTTCTAACACATAAACAATAAAATCACACACAAATCACTCAGTAGTTTGTTTTTACTACAGAAAGTCCTAGAAAGAAGTTAAATCATTTAAGTTAATGTTTAATCATTTATTTAATTCTCCGTTGACACTGTGAACTTTACCTGCATTTCTATAGTTAATTTATAGGATGGGTTACCTGACTGACGGCATTGAATAGCGGTGCTTTTATCGCTTGCAATCAAAATATATGATTAGCTAATAGATTTATATGAGCCGAGCTTTTATCTGAGACTTTGCACTCGTGGGAAATTCACGATGTGCAAGGAGAAATTAAATTATTTCACACATACATATGCATACACACAATACAAACATTATTTATTATTTCTTGTACACACTGTCATCAATATTTTGGAAACCTAACATTAAGAAAACTCATTAGTTTTGTACCTGTTTCCCGTAGCTATGCCTACATCAAAAAATGTTTGACCCCCGGGTCTTCAACTATATTAAAACTAACAGACAGATAGTCAAAGAGACTGACTTATAATATTAGTATGGATAAATTTATTCTACCACGCCCGCGACAGGAACTTCGATTTAAAGAGGCAGAGTAGACTAAGTATACAAGTACATTCTACATTTATAGGTACATTTATATTCTTACGCCTGTTTCCCGTAGGGATAGGCAGAGAGATTTGCTTAGAGCACATCACTCACAATCTTTAAGCTAAGGATAGCGTTAGATTTCAACTAATATCACGGTACTCATCTCCTGAAATGTTCCTATTGTCCAGATTCCTGCACGGTTGAAGATCTTGAAGCCGCCAAAGCCACGTATTGGTCTTGCCTTTTAATGTCATAGTTGCCATTTCCACTCTAGAAGAAGAACATTGTATAAAACTCTAGTTTTCAAACTTGTTGTCCATGACACACCCCGGACACTCCATACAACAGCGCCGAGATTACAACTACTACGATTCGGTCGCGTTCGTACGCGCGTCAATGAGAGTGATGTGTGCGTGTCACTTGTAGGGTTGGTTATTTACCGTGTCTGCGTCATAGTTGTCCGTCGCGGCCGCGCGCCAAAATGTCATCCTTGCATTGTTTTGCTCTCGATTTTTACTCTTAATCTGCGCGGTGAGATACGGTATCTGTTTCGGGTGGGAGGGTGTGAGTGTCCGTTCTGTACGTTAGTACTATAAATAACTCTGTGCCCATGACTAAAATATCGCCTACTAATTTTGTTTTAATAACGTATTTGTCATGTTTGTAAATGGTGCAATAGAGTATTTATTCATTCATGCTTTGAATCTTTAAAAGCTTAAAAAATTACTAATTATAAAACATGGAGTCAAATCTACTACCCATTTTTGACCTTCCCATACAACCATTCTGGTTACAGTGTAGAAACTGTAACATATTACTACACTGGGTATTTCAGTAAGGGCACACTATTTAATTTAGTCCTTCAGCCTAATGTGATATGGACACTGCTCAATAAATTAACCAATTTGCATTGTCCAATGTAATGTACACTGGCAGACTCCCAATTAGGCACGCCGCACGCAACTGTAGTCACCTGTCGCGGAATTCAGGCTTCCGTGTGAACGGGCCCTTATCGAACACTTTATACGATTCAAATGTTTAATTAGGTTCGAGGTAATGTAATGAATATAGCACTAGATTGTAAAATGAATTAAATAATTTCTCGCGATTTGATTGAATCTAAATTTCATGGAACTTTTGTTATATGATTACGTGGGAAGTCAAAAATACAGCTAGTCAAAATGGGCGCAGAGTTCTATACATGTGCAAGCGACTCCAGTGTCAATGTGTCAATATTACGCTACCAACTTGTGGCCTACGACGTAATATGTAATTACAATATCCCTCATTCTTCAAACAGCTGTTCAACTTTCAACTGTTATGGGCTATTTTACTATATTGTTGTTTTAAAAGGACAAGGAAATACAAACTCAAACCTACTTGACCGAAAGTTGGCTGTTAGACAACGCTTTTAGCATTAAGTCTGCCTATTATATATTTGTATAATAAAGATAAAATAATAATATATACATGTATTGATGTGCTATTGATAACTATTACTAAAAATTAGCATCCATAGCAAAGGTTTACCTACTCTCAAACATAGATTTATTAAGGTCTCAAGTTCTGATTATGTCTCAAGAACCTACGTTTTGTAGACAAAACTATGCTATTCATCAGCTTATGAGGCAACCAGGAAATAGATGAGACGATGAATGACGCATAATAGTCATTCATGGTCAAAAATATTTCTTTTTTCTTTAACCATTAGGCCGTGTGACGCTCTGAAATCAAGCGATATCGTTTTATCTCGCAATTAGAGAACAAAGTCAATAATTTTTAGTCGTGAAATCATAACCTCGACATACAACGGGCGCCTAGACGTTTATCTCATACAGGATGATTTATTTTAATAGTTTTATGAAAAATGAAAACAAAAGCTACAGTGGAATAATATAAAAAAGATTAGTAAAAAAGGATTCTATTTGAAATGACAATATTTTACATAATTAAATTTTTAACTGAATTCATCTCGTATTCAGCGCTTTTCTGTCTTTTTACAAAAGATCGTCATGCTTTGTATTTGTAGAATGCATATTTCGTGTGAAAAAATGTATTACAGTTAATGCAATGTATGCATTTTTACAAGAAACTGTACTATGCTCATACGTGCAATAAAAAGTTTTCAAACCAAAAACTTTAGTTGTGCGCACTATACACACGCCTCTTGTACGCCCATAATAAATTTGCAGATTATTAAAATATTAGGTGATTCGCCTAGTGATTTCCTAAACATCCTGTACCAAACGATATCGCAATGCATTCTCCCGTCATCACCTCGAAAGAAATACTTTGATATCTCAATTCGTCACACACTTAGCGCTTTTGACTTAATTTGGTCGCATTATTAGGACTTCAAAGAGGCCGACCTGATACGAAGTACAAATTATTATAGAGTCCAAGCATTGTTTGAACCCAATTTAGTTTGTAAAGAGAATCGAAAATGTCTTTTGTATTTTCTAATCTTAATGTTTCGTTTTTAAAATTTAAATCTTAAATTCAGAATGAATGTTAAAATACTTTTTTTTTTTATTAAATAAGAAATAGACAATAATTACGATATATTACTAGAAGACCTTAATATCGAGGGAAAGATTAGAGGCGCTAGAGATTGCTTAGTAGATACTTAATGCTTTTATTATTTGGATTCAATTGCGTATAATTTATATCATATAATAGATTTTTTAAATATCCGGGACAAATTTTAACAATATTCTGGCATCAGCTAGTTGTTGCGAATGCTACCGCAAAATTGTATAATAACATTATTATGTTTTTGTAGTTAATATAAATGCTTTGTCTGTACATATTTCTCCTCTGTAAAACCGAGCCATCAAACGCACCGCTAGACCTATTCTTTTTTAATTTTATTGATTTTGTATTATCGATCGAATTTGATTCGCTCGATGTGAAACGATATTCCTGTAATTAGCTTAAGGTTTTGTTTAGTATCGATATTTTTAATGATTCGTATCGCTTTTTGTTTGTGATGTTATCTCGTTCGATGAAAAAGTAAGGCGGTATTTGAATTGTTTTTATTATTGTATCCTGTTTGTTGCTTTGAATCAGGTCATTAGTAAATTGGTCGATTATTTAATAATCGATAATCGTTTTTATTTAAAATGATCATATAAAAACTTGATGGTCACAAGTTGCAGAAAAAGTGGGTTTAGTACTGTGTCAGTATGGGCAAGATATTTTAAATCATAGGTAATATAAAACTATTTAATCTTAAGCGGACCCTGGGCTCCGAAGCAAACTGCTGAGGACGCAACCGGGAGTACGCTAGGATGAAGGAGAAGATAATACTATTAAATCTGTCGGTAACGCGCTCGTGACATCTCCGGTGTTGCAGGCGTTCATAGGCTATGGTAACCACTTACCATCAGATGGGCCGTACGCCTGTTTGCCTACTTAGTTGTATAAAAAAAAATCTTGGACTTTTTGCTACGATTAAATAAATGAAAAACAGTAGTTGCCGGACATCTAAAAAATTCAAACTAATATTATAAATGTGGAAGTCTATCTGTCTTGTACGCTTTCACGGAAAACTTCCGTACCGATTTTGATGAAATTTGGTATGGCTATAGTTAAAGATCCGGGGTCAAACATAGCCTACTTATTGACGTGGGCAGAGCCGCGGAAAACAGCTAGTAGATAATAAATAAATTCATTCGTACTTTTCTTATCAATTTTCAAACACGACAAAAGATCCGACAGATGTCGTCCTGTCAAATGTTTTCTTAAATTTTTAATGCCTTTTTTCTTTCATAAAAACCTTCTCGTGACATAACGAAAATATAAAATAAGGAATAATATTCCATCCGTTTTTCCGTACTCGTGATGCGACTACCAAGGAAAATAGAGACTTAATAAATATATATATATACTATCTGACCCGGCAAACTTCGTACCGCCTCCGAATATATTTACCTTTTAAACCTTCCCTGGACTTCCACAAACAATTCAAAACCAAAAATAACCAAATCAGGCCAGCCTTTCTCGAGTTTTAGCGAGATTAACGAACAGCAATTGATTTATATATATATGTTAACGGAAATGTATGTAATCCGTCATTGTCTACAATTCCTAGGAAATGTATGTGAAATGAAATTGTTTATTTTCAATATAGGATATAAATATCACTTATTGACGTCAATTTACTTATATTAAGTTTACCACCACTTCCAAAGCGCAAGTGGAGAAGAAGCGGCGCCACAAACTCCACTGCAGCATTTTCTTCAAAACGTCAATTTACAAATAAGAAAAACTTTCCTTAATTACCTAGTTATATGAACGAATTCACATGTTTGTCAAAATTTTGCAAAATGGTTATTTCAGATTATTTAAATTAAATAAAAATTGAATAAAAAATTAAATAATAATTAAAAAAATGTCAAAAGAACAGAAATGTCAGAACATATTATGTCAATTTGTTGAGGACTCTGCACCAAGCTTAAGTTCAACATTCCTGTCATTAAGAAAATCAATTATTGTAATTCTAAAATCGCGCGGAAATGTGTGATATAATATAAATTAGACACATTTCCTAGGAAATCTATACATTTCCTAAATAGCGATCGGAAATGTAAGACAAGGCTGAAATTATAATGACGACGATTGAGAAAGAAGCGACTTAGTTTTAAAAGACGACTTTGTGACAGAAAGTAGGTTAGGCTATGGTTTTGCAGTGACCATAACAGTTAGCAATCGAGCGAAGCGAGCGAGCGACAAACCTTGTGACAGAAACGCTTGAGTTTCAAAAGACGACGTGAGAACGATATTGGAATTCTATACAATTCCTATTAAATTTACATTATTATTATACGTACATTACTCAGTCTTGAAATTTTTAAGTGATTTAGTCGTAATTTCATTTTAGTTTTTAGTTTAGTTTTATTTTTCTCATCAATCAATTATGTTTTAAATCTAAATAAACTAGATTTATTACCCAGGATATGTAGACTGAATATGAAGACTTAACAACGTGTTTTATTACAGAAAGCATTCTTTTTATACTTTTCCTAATACGATATTGGAATTATATACAATTCCTAGGAAATGTATACATTACCTAGGATATGTATGTATTAAATAATTTTTAAAACAAAATTTTATACATTTCCTAAATTGCTTGGGAATTGTATACATTTCCTAGGAGATGTGTACAATTCCTAGATTTCATACATTTCCGGTATTTTGTACAATTATTTGTTTATATTGATTATATGTCCCTCAAAGGTCCGATATAATTTCAATTTATCGTCAACAATAAATGGTAAAAATTAGATATTAAAATTGTGACATACCAGGTAAATTTCAAACTCTTATTACACGTGCAAATACAACAGCAATATTAACGTATCAACACCATATTTCACTTAAAACTAATTTAATAAAAGTACCACCTCCTTTAAAACAAAAACTTAAAGGCGCGCTTAGAATGGCGAAGGCGCCTCGCGACTCGTGCTAGATGGTGCTAGATACGGTTATCAGATAAGATCGTACGATAGTGCCCGGCATTCCCACGGCGATTGGTGGGTAAATACGGCTAAAATAGGGCTTAAATAGCCCGGATAGCTGGTAATGTGTGGTTTTAGGAATTTTAATAGGCTGTAGCGAATCGAGAGCACTGAGGTCACGAATATTGTCCGTTTTATTCCGATTGGATATTGCATTATCTTGAAAAGACATATATTATTCTTTTCAATCGACTTAAAAAAATGATAAGGTTATATACGTTCGACAGTATATATTTTTTATTAAACCCAAATATCGACTGTCTTTTTAACGGGACGAAAAACTTGTATGTATGTTGTACTGATATGTATTTTGTTTATGTAGAACCAAAAATTAATGGATACTTTAATGCAATAAACAACAAAGAAAGAGGAAAGCGTGTTTGGTGACTGTTATATGAAGATGTCTATATGTCTATCTGCTTTATTTATTTCGGAGGGTTTTTCTGAGTTACCAATTAATAAGTATTGGGTGTCCACGAATTATGAGGTTGGCGTAGACAGAGGGAAGTTTATGCCCAGCAGTACGTTGTAGAGAGCAGATGATGATTAAGTATCCTTATTTATTTTTTATTTACCAAAATTGTCCCACTGCTGGGCAAAGGTCTCCCCAAGTCCTTCCAAACCTCTCTTTGTTCCAACACCTCTGACCACCTAGAGGGTTTTGGTGTCTATCTTAAGAATATGTCAATTCTGTTCTTCGTGTGCATGAAGTTTACTATTACAATTTAACTATTTAGGCGTCATTTCTCTTATTTTGCATAGTGCACAATTGAATCGTAATTGGATCGCAATGACAACTTTTGACGTTTCTGGCATTCTGTTACTAATCTTAAGACCAATCGTAATCCATTGGCATGCCATTGAACTGCAATTGGAAAATTTTGCTAATCAAAAAATCATCAAAATCATCAATTCTTTCAATAATCGTTAGACTGTTATTTATTATATTTACAATTTTTTTTTCTATATCCGTTCAATTACGTTAAAGTTGTAATTAAATTGAGATTCAAAATTGTGTTAGCAGAATACCAATATTGAGCATATCACAAATGCGTCGTAATTGAGTCATAATTGATCCCTAACTAGTGTCAAAAGATGAGGTCTTTTTTTTGTCTCCCTTTAACGGGTGTCATATTCCGCATTAATAAAAAAGAACAATTTGAAGCAAAGCTACCTACTTCTAAGTATAAAAATGTTTACGATACAATTAACAGTCTTGATTAAAATCGCAGTTCTTTACTGCGCACGCGTCACCCGCGCACAAGAATTCACATTGGTATTTGTTATGTGTTAGATATGCCCGATAAGTGGAGTTACTGCCAAAGAAACTGGCGTGTCTAAACTCATTGAAATATCTTAGATTTTGTCTAATGACAGATATGTACAGTAGTAATTTGTTCTATGAACTTCTTTTCGTAATTAGCACTATCTTTTTAGCAAGGTGAAACGCGCAAAATCGGCGAGCCGAATTATTTTCTTTTGTCATAATCGGCACAGCTGACAAAAATAGTTATATTTTTCTGAGTTGATTAAATAACTTAAAAGTCAACTTGGTACGCTAAGGGTACCATACGAGATACTCTTTAAAGTTGGTACAGAAACAAAATACGAAAACTCAATTTATAAAGTTCACTTATTTTTCTAGCTTTTATGACCCACTGCTGGGCAAAAGCCTCTCCTTTTGTTTTGAGAAATCTATGTCACACACATTCACCTAAAAATATGTTATAATCAATCCTATGTAACTATATACTTTGACATTTTTTAAAACATACGTCCCACTACTACGTTGCTGGGCAAAGGTTTCCCCCCCATCTCCCTCCACGTGTATCCAAAGCTTAATCCAACCACCGACTTTGGAAATCCTTCAGGTCATCGCTCCAACGCTTTCTGGGTCTACCACGTTTCCGGCATCCACCTTTAGGCATCAAAGCTGTAGTCAGTTGACTTATAATAACTCCCGAAAAATATTATTATTATTACACAAGCAAAATAAAACTTGCAAAGTATTTCAACACTCCACATATTATTAGCCATTATGTCATTTCTAACTTTAAAACAATTTAGTATTCTAGGTCTGCTCGGGCACTAACCATTTATTATAATGCGCTGTATCTAGGCACAAAAGTAGACGCACTATGAAGCTCTAATATACTAAATCCTACACGTTATGTCAAATGATGTCACATTGCTGGCTACCTTAAAATTCATGTTACGTTCTATTTGTGGTGCAAAAGATTAAGCAAAGCTGCTTTATTGCTAACTAATTGGTGTCTATGGGTGTTCTTATGGAAATTTTCAAGAAATATCAACTTTGCTGGCGTGCTCTTTTGGTTACAAGGGGGCTTGGAGAAAACCGATGAAAGGCTCGATACTGGGAAATCGAGAGAACACACTGCAGACGTTTATTTTATTTTGATCCCTCTCACACTTAACTGATCACAGAAAAGGTCATGGTAATTATTATTTACAATCTTTTTTACGTCCGTACCTATACTATCGGGGTCAAATCGTACGGATTTTTTTCCAAGTGTATGGTATGTAGGTACGTCGTATATTTCAATAAGCGTACTCTTTTTGTATTTTTTTTCATGACTTATAGATGAGACTATAACAAAATTTGCTATTGGTTATCCGAATGTATAAAACTAATAAATATACAATCAACTCTTACCACAAGCCACAAATCATTCCCTATTCTAAGCAAAATAGATTTAGTTTTTCGATACCCGATTTGAGTTCCAATCCCTAACTTCGATAAAAAGTCTCTACATATGTTAGATCAGTGATTTAAGAACGACCTAACGTAACAAATTCATATTTATTGTGTTGGGTATATCAGCTACCAGTTCATAACATAGACCACAATACACAATAGACTGACGGACGACAAATCAAACCGGCACGTGCCACGATGGCTGAGCGAGCAGGAATGTCCAAGATACCCATCAGCTAGCGAGCCGTCAATGTGTATCGAACTTAAACATTCAATGATTCCAGTGGCTATTTAGGAATTAGCCATCATTGTCGCTGATTATGTCCCAAATGACTTTGCAGTCCGGAGTAAGCTTACAACATGATTCACATGTTTATTGGACTCAAATATGATCAGAGATATTGAACAACCATAAATATTGTCAGGAATTTTCCATAAAAATTAATATAATGTTGATGTCAACAGACAAAACCATGAGAGTTGTTATCTTGAAGAGAGAAAGAGAAGATGGGGCCAGAAAATGCTTACTGGAGCCATGACATCGTCAAAATCTGAGACTCTATTTGGAGAAGAGTCGCACAAAAATTAAGAGAATGGTATACATTGATGGGCGCTTTACCTATGTTGCTCGAAATAAGCTGCAAAAAAAAAGAGTATATTTTGTCGAAAAAGCTACAAGCTTTTATGAGATTCAAAGTTCTTTTATTCGCTTAAGCCGAAAGTTGCACACACCCGAGGGTAAGAGGAAAGCAGACAGCTATTTTCACAAAGGTTTTAATTTGGTAATTAAAAGGTAAAATAGTTCGCTAAACGAGTATATCAAGGTATTTGATTTTGCATTTAACTTTAGCAACAAATTCAAACAACAATTGGCACGGAAAAATTCGTCCACCAGATCACTAACTGTCACCATTGTTATTCTCAATACGTATATGCAAATCCAAATGATCTTCGAAGCAAAAAGTGTATGAACGCTGACTCCGAGACACGTGCTAAGTGTTTATTAGTTTCAGTGATATTTTTGAATATCTAATGTGGACTACATACATGGTCGTTGAATCTCGTTTCCTGTCGCTTGACAGACATGAAATAATAAGTTTTTTTTTAAATATCTGATACTAGCAGCGCGTCCCGACTTCGTCCGGGTTATACAATTTATGAATAATATAGCCTAGTTTGTACCGGAGATACTATTGCAAATTTTAACATGAAAAAGTAGTTGTTGTGATGTAAATAAATAGTTAGACATATGATACCATGAACTTTATTGTAGATCTTTTTAAGATGTACAATACTGTAGTACATTATATTAATTTATCTCTTAAGGTATAGCCAGCGTTTGCAATATTAGAGCAAAAAAAGTGTCAATTTACGACACCCCATCTAAATCCCATGCGTAGTTTTAAAGATTTAAGCATACATAGGGACAAACAGACAGGAAGGCGACTTTGTTTTATACTTTTTTGATTGATTGATGAAAATTATTGCAATGGAGTTAAAAGAAATGGTATCAGTATTTCGGTTGAAAACATTTTTTTTGGAATTACTAAGACTGATTTGAACTATTATCATCAATATTTTAACAAAGATTATTATGAACATACCTAATATAATGTAATTATAAATAGCCATGATATCAAAATTTTAATTTAATTTTATTTTTGCAAAGAAGATTATTCCGATAGGTGTTTTCATAAAATAACGATCTCTTAAATAATTTAGGAAAATAAACTCTGGACTCGATTGACAAAAAAGTTGCTGAAATTTTTTGTGTACATTTTGCGATAAATTTCAGAAAATACTACTGAACATATTAAAAATTCAAACTATTCACGGTTATTTACAAAACAAAGGAAATAAATTAGCAATAAAATGAACAGATAACACCATATTCACACCATATGGTGTTAACAAACCTTCAATCTGTCAACGATCAAATTTGCATGCTGTTTACTATCTTTTGTATGATAAACAAAGTATTTTGTATTGATTTGTATGGGTGTTGCGCGTGCGATGGGTTTTTTGTTATTATTGTGTTTAAAATTGGAATAATTTTATGATTCACATTTGATCTTATCGTTTTCTTTGTTGTTGGTGTGTTAAACTTGGGTATCGATTAGTGTATTGACTTTGGGTATTTCTAATAATCTGTATGCGGTCGCTGGAAATACTTGAAAAAGTTTTAATTTCTATAAATTTGCCGTATTGTCTTCGACTTTGATTATGCCTCTTTTTTCTACGCTTCGGAGCCTACGGTAGCTTAACGTGCCTTCAGAAGCACGGAAGAGCTCGAGATAGAAAATGCCACTAAATGGCGACCACTCCAATAATGGTCGCGTCTCGTCGTTGCTTGACACGCACATTCGCTACGGATACGTGGGCCACGCTCGACTATGGAGTTCCTTCCTTCTTCCACTTTGTTCCATAACTAGTCATTTATTTTGTTGTATAGAGCATCCATCTCTTTATTGATCTCTGTCTATTTCTATATACATTCTCTTAGATCTTCTTCTTCCTCTTCCGTTTCTTATCCCTTTATTTGTAGTCAGCCCACCTCGTATCCATCATCATAATTTTGGACCGTGCACAGCTGGACAATGGCCTTCTTTAACTTTCAGAATTACTTTTGGAAGCAGTCTACATTCATTACTCGTACGTTTGCGCCTAGATATGTCTTGGCTTCTCTAAGGGTCCGTTTCAAATCTTTGATTAAATATTAACATATTCAATATGTACGGCTTCTATCACGTTTATTACTTATGAAATGAAATGAAATCGTTTATTTTCAATATAGGATATAAATATCACTTATTGACGACAATTTACTTATATTAAGTAAACTTAATACTTTTTTAATTACTTATTAATTTATTAAATGTTAAATATTAATTTAATTTAAATACTTTTCTTATTAAATAAGAAGCAGCGCCACAAACTCTACTGCAGCATTTTCTTCAAAACTTCAATTTACCAATAAGAAAAAAAATATATTTACACCTAATGTTCCAAGCAATTGTAGCGTTCATAGTCGCAGGTAGACTAAGTTTAAATTTGTCTTTGGTTCATTAATTTACAATTTAATTTTCGTAATCAGAAGTGGGACGTCCCAATAATGTACCTTACATAAATGAAATCTGTCTAAACAAAGCTGATCTCCTAACCCCGGATCCACCCATCCTTGATACAGTAGTCGTCAAGCAGCTACCGTTTGTTACAACTATTTAATTGTTATTCAGTAGACTAGTTCTCATAACAAGGAGTTATAAGAAATTATCAGTAGATGCGGTAGTTGATGATGTGTAAATTATGAACTTTAAATGTTGCGAAAATACTGACAATATTACTCTTGATTTTTAAAAATTTTCGCGATTGTTACACATTAAATTAAACTATTGTAATACTGTTTTTATCGCGTTTATTACTTAGTCTAGCTGCGACCATGAACGCTGTAAAGTATTTGAAACAAAATTAATAAAAAAACAGTATGAAAATAGTTTAATTTAATATTACTCTTCTTTCAAACTTAATTTATATAGATTAAATGGAGCTTAATACCTTGTGCATAAAGCTATGAAGTAAATTTTTTGATGTTTAATAACGAGAGTGGTAGATAGTTTGTACTAAAATTATTATTTTTTTATAATTAATTAGGCAAATAAGGCATACAGCCCATGTAATTGTATATTTCTTAGATCTGGAGTGCTATTTTTGAAATTATTGACATCAAAAATCGGTTCGATATACAATGACTTTTATTAAATTCAATTCAAATAATTAATTGCGTTTCACAGAGTACATTAACAGTTTTTAACTAGGTACAATATGAACCCTGCCGGGAATTGCAATTTGAGGAATGGAATTTATCATAATCGGTGAGTTGAAATGATACCTATTTAGGAGATACAATACTCAAACATTTAAAAAGGGCTTCAGCCATTTAACTAAATTAAACTAAAACTAATTGATTCGACGTTTATGTATCTCCATGTAGCTTTTATGTTTACATTGATAATAAATATTCATCCCTCAACTTATAAGCTATTGTATGCTTTTATCACGACCTTTGAGCGCGGCGACCTGATCAAGAAATTCCGTAAC
Organism: Euzophera pinguis; assembly: GCA_947363495.1. Classification (NCBI taxonomy): domain Eukaryota; kingdom Metazoa; phylum Arthropoda; class Insecta; order Lepidoptera; family Pyralidae; genus Euzophera; species Euzophera pinguis. Next base: position 15,694,436 of record OX376163.1, read on the forward strand.
GAAAATAAAACCTAACACCCCCCATTCCGCCTACCATGTAGGCTTACAAGCAAATTTGCATAAGTTGATAAAAAATGCTATGCAATAGCTTTACCGCGGTAGTCCCCGAGTGCCACACTTTTTTTTTCTCTAGAATTATAATCAAATTATAGCATTATGTTTATCTTCTTACATCGTGGTCAAACTATTTAGGTGTACATATACATTGTCTCCACTTGACTAAGTCAGGCGCATGCTCAATAATCATAAGATTAATGCAATTATACTTTAAACCCTCATACATTAGGTCGTATTTCGAATAACATTTTTAGACTAATCATAACCATTAGTAATAAATTGAGCAAGAAAGTAAAGATTTCAATCTAGCTCTTAAAATCAAGGGATAAGATTGAAAATTGTGTGGTTAAACGAAATGGTAAGTTTGTATGTCAGAATACTAATATGTTTTCTATGCATTGTATGCAAGGATATTATTATGTATGAGTTTAAAATAAAAGGATTACCTTTTGGGTGTTATTATGGCTCGGATTTGACTGTCATTCTTGTTTTTATTGTTCAGTTTAAGAGACCTTACACACTAACGTTTTTGAAATAACTATTTTACTTTTTGAGGATGCCATGCAGCGCAAATATCCTTTTTACAGAGAACAAAACAACATATTTGAGGTAGAGACGTTTGGACCTTGGGTTCCAAGTGCGAAAGGTTTCTTTAAAGAGAGAACATTCATCTCCCTGCCCGGCCTCCGCTGGTGACAAGAACGTTGGATGTTACTTCGCTCAACGAATTAGCGTGGCAATCCAGCGAGGGAACACATTTTTCTTGGCACTATGCAACATTAAATTGTAGGTTAATTAGTTTAATTATTTCTCCATCGCAATCCATGGAGCAAAAGATAGCCACAAGTAGAATGGGGTCGTCAAAAAGATATACGAGTAGTCACACCACGACGCTCAGCAGCGAGCAACCGACTGAAGAAGGAGTTTTCTTTTTAACGTTTCACAAATTACAAACTATAAAGATCAATTGACGGACTTAATGCTGGCAATACAAGGCAGTTCATAACTAAACCAATGTGTAAGGTTCTTAAACTAACCTTTTTTATTCAAACAGTAGCAAGTCATAAAAATGGTGTAACAAAAAATAAAGGCGGTCATTTTATTTGTACTAATGAATGAATGAAAAAATATTTATTCAAGTGACCAGGACTCATTTGTTAGTAAACTTATGCTATGTTAGTAATATTTTAATGAATAATAATAATAACTAATTGGTATTGTTTTATTTTTAGCCTTGTAATTAATTTTACACGTGACAAATACTGATCTGAAAGACTGCGCCCACGATTTTCTTCGTAAATCTTTTATATAAATAAAAAAGTTGCGAACAAAACAAGTGTCAAATCTTAAAATAAAACTTACCTAGACTTAACATTAGATGGCCTATAATGTAAGCCTGTTTGCCTACTTACTAGCAGAAAATAAGGTCATATTAAGAACGTACAATTTTAATTTCGTGATTTCCCATTCAATCGAATTATTGCGTTGTACACAATATTGTTGGAGAATCAAAATAAGGGGACCTTTCGGTACGAGTTGTATTCCAAGACTAATGATTCGATATTTTAATTTAGAAAGGTTTTTCAACAGTATTGTACACAAAATTATGTTACAAATCTACGAGTACCTATATTGGCACAACCATACAAATCTAAAATTTGCATACATTGACTTACCTTATGTGGATACAAAACACGTGTCATATTTTATTACATTTGGCATATGTATCATGAATAGAACAGTTCTGTACTAACCTAAAATGGATGTAAGGGCAAATGATATGATAGAACAGCCTTTTTATGAAGGTATCCCACTGCTGGGCAAAAGTCCTCTCCTTTCGCTTTCCACGCTTTCCTGCCAAAATCCGAGTGACACCATTCTCTGACGAATTCGTTAAGGGACGGTTTTTTTTAATCTGTGATTAGTCACAGATTTGTCGATCGATTTTCGTTCGACACATTAGTGTGTCTAACGAAAATCGATCGACTCACCGTTTATGACGAATGAAAATCATTTGATATTAAGCGAAAGTTATTCAAGTAACTTGCTTTATGTAAGTCATACATTCAAAAATAGGACCCCAGGTAGTCATGCTAATTGCAATAACCAAACCGTGACTGCGAGGGCTAGCTCGGTTAAAGGAGGTTCGGTTAAGATATCCATACTAATATTATAAATGTGAAAGTCTGTCTGTGTGTCTGCTACGCTTTCACGGCCCAACCGCTGAACGGATTTTGATGAAATTTGGTATGAATGTAGTTGAAGACTCGGGGTCAAAGATAAGCTACTTTTTGACGCAGGCGAAGCTGAGGGAAACAGCTAGTTATAAATAAAGTTAATCAATAAAGTTTAATCTGTTCTATTCTATTCTATTCTGTTCTGTTCTTTTCTATTAGCACGTCCATTGTCCTGCAAGTTATCCCGTTGTTTTTACGTGGTCTACATCTATCTAGGTAGGTTCTAAAAAAAGCTTTCTTCACTAAAATTAATCGATTTTCAAAATTTGAATTACAACAGAGGTGGTACCTACTCGATTAGTGTTTAACTGGAATTTCGTCACTATACTTATTCTAAATTAGGGAAAAATATTTTTATCGGAAGCATAACTTTAATTAGTGTCAGTAATTAAAATTTAAAGCCTGACATGGATATCGTTACATTTGGACGATAATCAACACTATCAGACGGTAATATTATGTAGGTATTATTTCATAGCACCCATCTAGGATCATTGATTGGGATCATCAGTAGGTTGATGTGATGGTGGACAACTAAAAGTGAGCCACATAAATTACTAATAAAATTAAATACATGAAATAGTTTTAACTAAGGTATTCGACCAGTGTGTGTTACCAGTGATGACATACGGGTCCGAAACGTGGTCTTTGACTATGGGCCTCATAAGAAAGCTTAAGGTCGCCCAGAGAGCTATGGAGAGGGCGATGCTCGGTGTTTCCCTACGAGATCGAATCAGAAATGAAGAGATCCGTAGGAGAACAAAAGTCACCGACATAGCCCAGCGGATTAGTTCTTTGAAGTGGCAGTGGGCGGGGCACATAGCGCGGAGAACCGATGGCCGATGGGGCAGAAAGGTTCTCGAATGGCGACCACGTACCGGTAAGCGCAGCGTTGGACATCCATCGACCAGATGGTCAGATGACCTGAAAAGGGTCGCAGGCAGACGCTGGATGCAGACTGCTGCCAACCGATCATTTTGGAAATCATTGGAAGAGGCCTATGTCCAACAGTGGACTGACTGCGGCTGAAATGATGATGATGACATGAAATAGACCTATGACTTAAGCTATGGCTGGAAATCAGTGCTATATATATATACTAGCTGTTTCCCTCAGCTCCGCCTGCGTCAAAAAGTAGCCTATGTTTGACCCCGGGTCTTCAACTATATTCATACCAAATTTCATCAAAATCCGTTCAGCGGTTTGGCCGTGAAAGCGTAATAAACAGACAGAAAGACAGACAGACAGACAGACTTTCGCATTTATAATATTAGTATGGATGCAGTTGTACCTGTGAGTGAAGTTTTGTGCTAAGTCCATGACCTTCTTTGAACTGTTGCAACGCACACATGCTGATGACGCTGCCTCCTTTTAATTTCTCGTTGTGTTGTGTAACAACTTTATATTTATATTTTAGCATGTTAAAGATTATTAAAATTTTTTTGTGATGTTTGTAACCGCTTGTTTGCAATTTGTAATTTTTATTCTATTCTATTATATGTCTCACTGGGCAAAAATCACTTGCAAAAGACTTATTCCAACCTCCACTCTTTATTTCTGAAACAGTAACAGTATCATTTAATTTTGTTATTTGAAATAATTTCAAAATATTTTTATTATTTTACCTAACTTTGTACAGTAACATGTATACACATTAGTTCATGTCATTGAAACAAGGTCTCAATTTGAATACAATAATTTTCCTTTCTTTGCAAACTTATCTAGCTTTTTAGGTTAGCAAACACATCAATACTAACTACTTACTAAGATGGCGCAGCGACACAAAGTGAGTGTTGGCCTTCGATAATAAGGATCTCTTCTTGGATCTATCCTGCGCCACCTCCTGCCAGTCATCGGCATGCAGTTCGCGCAGATCCCTCCACACCTCGTCAATCCAGGGATATCTGGGAAATTGACCGGACGCCAATCAAACACATCAATAATACTATAAATTTTTCTTATGTTTTCGCGATATATATAAAAATCGAAATAATTAATATAAATTTTCATGTAATAAGATGAGAATCGAAATAGATAAGTAATAGCCGTAATAAACCTCGTAATAAAATAGTCCTATTAAATATAATTTTTTTTCCAATCATTTTTCATATTGCTTTTTTTACATTTTCTTTACCTTCAAGTGTACTGCTACCAGCCCACGCGTCGCAAGTGGTCATTATTTCACCCAATTATCTGAAACCTGATAATCTGAACACCCACACTGATGGCAGAGACATTAGGATCAAGTGTTGCTTCCGATTTGGACGATACTTGTACGAAGTTATTTTTTTAGTTTTCTCACCAATTTGTAACGGATAACTACTGAAAAAGCCTAAGATCTCCGTAGGGCTACGGAGCTCTTTTTGAGCCCCATTAAGAATCACCGAAATCGAATTAGCTTTTTTACAATAAAAAACATTTCAATATCCTTCTGTCCACGCACTTATTCACCACTTTTTGCATCGTGGGCTGATAATATGATTCCATACTTTCTTAGACCTTTTGTCCCGGAAACCCCTCTGGAAAGTCACATTAAATCTCTAACCTCTATTCTTACTAACTTTTAGTTCGATTGATACCTTTTCACGCTTTATCTACTGAACCTATTTTGATAAAATTTGACATTTACATAGTCAGGAGTAATGAATTTGACATAGTATTTTCATCTCGGAAAATTGTACTGTTCTGATAATACGTCAAGATGTGTCATGGCCTGATGATAATTTTGCTCATTGATTACTTTTAACCGAGCAAAATAAACTGACAAGTACAAACCATTTAATTTCCTTCTTTACTACGGATCCGGATCGGAGAGTATCTATATTGTTTTAAACTATATTACTCGTGCTAAGCCGATTTAAATTCAGACAAGCGGCGCGTGCGCCGAGTCCGCGTGTGCGACAAAACTCAGGTGGCCACGCTATTGAACAAAAATAGGTCTAGCCTTGTATTGGTTTAATTTTTTCATGGGGTGCAAGGAAAGAGCCTCACCGTGTAAGGAAGTATGAAAAGTCCGCGTCCGGCGCACCCTGAGCAACAGTCTGCGAGGACGGCAAGTCGGTAACGCAGACTGGCCGGTCCTTCCACCACGACTCAATGGCACTTTGCCAGAGTCGACTCGCTAAGAAGAAGAATTTTCCCATGAATTCTCCGGCAGAGTGCTACTTTGTATAAGATGATTGGTGTTAAAGAAACTCACGAAAGTCTGTCCCTTACCTATGTAAAAACCGTTCTTAACAATGGAATTTTTATTGTTATCCAGTTTGACGCAGGTGAAGGGATAAGTATAAAAGTGTAATTAGATCAATTTAAAAGTAAGGATGTGAAGCTTGCACAATTAAATTTAAATAGAGACCAAATTTGTGGTGGAAGAACAATATGTAGCAACATTTTGGGACCATTTAAGACCGAGGATGGAAGATGGAGGTCCCAGAAATATCGCTATATTGACGGACGTGAGAAAGAATTTGCCTGAGGTGCACGCCGATGACGGGCAAGAAGTGACTTAGGAGTTTAGGATAGATCCTTGAGTTTAGATAGAGTGGAGATCCTTATTAAAGGCGGCCAGACTGACAACACACTGCCCCATCCAAAGGTGTAAGTACAATTTTTAATACTTTTAACAAAGTATGTAAATAAAAGTTTATTTATTTATTAAAACTTTATTGTTCCACAAAGTACTTATAACAATTGGCGGACTTAATACTAAGAGCATTCTCTACCAGTCAACCATTGAGAGAAAAGCAAAGATAAAGTTCTGTATTAACTAAGAAAGTAACTCGACATTTATCTACATACTAATATATTAATAATTCGTTTCATCAAAATCAACCCGTTGATTTGCAAGTAAGGTACAATTCGTGTTACATTTAAGTTTTATGTCTTCTCGATTGTTATTTCTAATGAATAAATTCTGCCTTTATATATGGACACCCTAACAATCTGCCACATTCCGGTACGAACTCACTTTATTCGGGATCACGTATGGCGCAGGCGTGCCAACTGTCCGCGAGTAACTATTATTATTCTGAATTCGAAATTAACGGTTTTCGCTTACCAGATCTCAACGGTTTTTAGAAATTGAAAATTTTCTTTTCGATTTTTCTTTTACATATAAACTAGCAGCATGGCCTAGCTTGGTCAGGATGCTCTTAAATGGCTTATATTTTTATACGGTTGAAAATTAACAAGCCCATAGTAACTGCCTCTGTGGTTATCAGACTCCAAGGTCATGGTTTCGATTTCCACTGTATTTAGCTTTTTCTAGATTGTTTAGAACATTGTAGGCATGATTCTGTGCTTCGGAAGGCATGTTAAGCCACTGGTCCCGGTCATGTGATGATATCAGATCATTTATTGTGGTATATTTGTAACTAGCTGTTTCCCCGCAGCTCCGCCTGCGTCAAAAAGTAGCCTATGTTTGACCCCGGGTCTTCAACTAGGTATATTCATACCAAATTTCATAAAAATCCGTTCAGCGGTTTGGCCGTGAAAGCGTAACAGAAAGACAGACAGACAGACTTTCGCATTTATAATATTAGTATGGATTAGTATAGATAGTCATTAAAGGTACCAAGGCAGAGGCCGAAAGGCGGTTATGAAAAACTCTTACACCCTTGTATACAAGTTCGATGGAAAATGTAACCCACTCGATATGAATGAATGACTTTTTCTTAATCGTGTTTTATCCTAAACAATAACCACGATCTTTAAATAAATATCAAATTCTTTCACGTATGCACCATATCACAAGTCGGGACCTAATATTTGCGCACCCATTACCTGATGCTTATCAAACAAACGAACAGACGAGTAATTCAATATATTATTATGATTGTGTGTTTGTTTTGGAGAGATCTGGGTTAATCGATTTTTTCATGTGCAAATTACTTAAGTTCGTTCACTGACTTGGTAAATAATGAGGTGAATGAGCTTCTGGTATTCGTATGGCAGAGACTTCGCTCGAAATATTTTTATTTGCCACAATATATGGTAAGATATAAAGAAAAAATTGTTTAGGTTAAGAGATTTTATGAACAAGCATATTTAATAATTTTTAGCACGAAAATGTTCTTCAATTCAACGGACTATAACTAATCAATAGTTTACAATATATCATTTGAGCCCTTCTGAACTTGACAGCCACCAATCTTATTCGATATCATTTGGAGACGGAGGCGTCTAGGGGTAGACTGACTGAGGCTAAAATGATGATGATTCGTAGTACTTTACAGAACAAGAATGTCCAAACAAAATCCTCTATACAAGCGAGCGTAGTTTGCAAAAACCCATGGTAGAGACGCCGTATGTTTAGATGATGAAACAAAGTTACAATATCAATATAATCAATTGTAAATCTTAATTACGATTACGAGTTAACTTTGCCCACACGTGAACTTAGTGAATGATTTGACATACGCATTGACAAAATTAGAAATAGATAAAGAAATTTACGTCTAACATTTTTATAATTTCAGTTACAAAATGTCTTTTGCTTAATTTAATCTTGTAAGTTTCTCTTTTCAGTTTCGAGTTCGGAAACTCCTATTTGATGTAATTTTTTATTATTCAAACAAAGAATTAAATTTTTAAATACTGTTAAATGCCATTACGGAAGGCATGTTAAGCTGTTGGTCTCGGCTGTCACCAGATGGACATTAAAGGCACCACGTGAGGCTGAGAGGCGGTTCCGAACAACTCTGACTTCGGGGTATGTGATTGATTGACCATGTGACCCAGCCTATGGTCTATTAAGAAGTTGGTCTATGATTTGACCCGATACCTTCACTCATTCATTGCATACAACCTTGAACACGATTGATGAGACAATGAGAAATCACACACCCTCGGAGTTGAACCCACGAACTTTAGCATATCATACTATAGCGATATGAAGTTATATGCTGTTTCATCATCATCATCATAGGCATAGACCTCCTCACGGCAAGGATTGCTAAACTAAGTCTATTTTTCTTATCCCAAAAGTAAATAAGCATTAAGGAGATTTCTAAGCCAAGTAATTTTTTCCTACCCCAAAAGTGAACTAGCATTAAGGACGCCTACAGTAAATCTTGTTACAGAAAATATTTCTTCACTTTATTCGATAAAGGCAGCATATCTGGGGAAGAAGAAGAAGACCAGTTGGGCGTTCCAGATAGCGCTGAAATAATGTACTGCAGGCTGATCGCCGAGAGATGGAAGATGATGATAACTTCTTCTTCTTGGCGTATCGATATCCTCCCAAAGAAATAGTCATATCTTTCCCGAGAAGTGCTCTGCTACTTTCACGGCCTCATCGGTAGCCGCCATCAGGTCTTCCAGAGTGCAGGGAAGATACATGTTGATAACTGGCATGTCATCGCGCAGAATAGAACACTCTGGCGCTTTTTCGTTTCGGAGGCCAAAAGTTGTTTTTTTTTTTAAATAAAGTGTTTTTTAATCTCCTTTAAATCTGCGAAAACATTTCTAAAACTAAACTAAACTTTCATCAAGTCGACCTTCATTTATTGCCCTCTTTACCGCCAGGTTCATACAATGCCGCGTAGGCGAGAGGTTATCTTACGAAACCCGAGATGAGTCAGAGAATTATGTGGGTATTTGATTAATTAAAGATTTCGGATTTATCTGGATGAGTTAGAGCTTTGATTTTAGGTAGATGAGATTTATATCTGTGGGTAGTAGGACAAGGATAGGAATATAGGAGAACAAGTTGTTAATATTTTTTTGAACGCCTATCGTATTGATATGATTTCTATTTTTCGTAAAGTTTGAGTGGGAGAGAATGATATTTTAGTTAATAAAGTTTGAAATAAATAAATATTTTAATGAGATAATAATATTCATTTATTTACTAACAGCCCGTCCCGACTTCGCCCAGGCCTATAGCCTTACTCGATAAATAGGCTACCCAACACTTTTGTATTAAATAATTTTTACATCGCACCAGTAGTTCCTAAGGTTAGCGTGTTCAAACAAACAAACTCTTCGGCTTTATAATATCATATGTCGATCAAGTTTCAGCAACATACATCAACATTTATCTACAATTTGATTTAAACGAAACAACCATACTATATATACACCAGAGAAATTATTGAAAAATAATGCCGTTAAAATTTACTGGGTTCGTACAATAGTGACTGAAAAATCAACCCATTTTAATAGACCCGTTATATTTTTTTGCACTTGGCTATGGCCCGTGCTACTTACTGGCATATATTTTTGCGAAGAGAGAGAAGATAAATTAAAGAACGAAATAATAATAATAAAATGAGGCCTCCGTCCCCGAACTCCCTCGTCTTCTGGTTTGCCTTAGCCGGCCGACCAGAGTGGAGTCGTAAGAGCTATATGCTTGAGGGTGGAAGTGTATTGCACGTAATGGCGTAATAACGGGTAAACCCACTCACGAGGCAACTCGCGATGGCGAAACCGGAGCCGCACCTTTCGGCACCCTTAGCCGCTCATTCCAATGTTGCCCCTCTGTAGCCAAACGCGGCCACTATTTGGGGGGGTCCATTCACTGAGTGGCGAGTCACCGCCTGCCACTAATAGTCAGTCAACATCATCATTTCGTGTAGGTTGCATTGCCAATTGACCATGTACACCCTGGTGTCAGAGTTGTTCAGAACTAATAGTCAGTAATCATGATTATGGCAGGTGTTCGAATCTCTATTACAATCACCCAGTTTCATCTCCACCCAAACTTCATCACCATATCCCATATATCCTTTTCGTACATTAGAAATAGTTCCTACTTCTGCTAAGACCTGGGGGTCTACCGCCTAACTAGCGTCGATTTCAAGCCGACGTCGTATTCCGATTACGATGCCGATGCCGTCGATATCATTTCATTGGTACCGCGCAATGATAGCGGCGTCGCCTTGAAGACCGTCGAATTCAAGTGAACGGAAAAAAGAGCGTCGATTTGCGATTCATTTTACTCAATTTAAGTACAATTTTTTTTATAGTACTTTGTTTTTTAATTTAATAATAATGTTAAAAACAACAATTATTGGTATAGTTTTGTTTATATAAGTAAAAAAAATTGATTGGAAGGTGGTACAATTGCGTATATATATATATAATTGTGTTTTATCACATTATCAACAAATGCGTTCCGTAAAACCGAACGGGGTAATATTTGACAATTACGAATTCATAACCTCACTTAAGTCACTTTGTTTATTGACGTGATTGTGTAGTGAATTAAAAAACAGTAAGTAAATAACTTGCTTTTTTGTTATTATATGATAAAACAAACATTTAACTAGTTGCACAGACCTCTGGGACTTCATTCCTTTGTAATTTGTAGATGCCAGCACCAAGAAAAGTGAGCCTTCAGCAGGTGGAAATCCTGCTGAATTACATTGAGGACCACATGGATATGGCGAAAGGGCAGGCCGCTGACACCCCACAAGCCAAGGTGGCAGTTCGCAGGCTGTGGGAGGAGTTAGCGGCCACACTTAACGCCCAAGGCACGGGCGTACATAAAACTTTTTCGGAGTGGCGGGACGTAAGTGTATACAAATCTTTCTAAGTGTGTTATTTATGCTTTGTGTCAAGGGTATTCATTTCCTATATACATCCATAATGAGTATGTTTTTAACCTATGTTTTGTTTTTATTAACACAATGTTTTTCTGTGATGCTTGTTGCACGAAACTAAATCTTAAAAATTAAAGGGGGTCCTCATACAAAAAACGTGTTTTTTAGCGTTTTAAAACATTACAAACTAAGTATGGTTATCAGTCTGTGATGCCCGTAGTATACAGTGGCTTAGCCTAGTTTGGGACGGATGACTGTGTGTGATTTTATTAAATCTTATTATTTTTTATTGTATGTTTATTATCTTATCAATACTTAATATCACTTATGTCTTGTTTTAGGTACCGTGGAGATACCACAGCCTCGGTGGGCTTGGGAGGCCGAGCAGGATCGGCGGGCGCTGGACGAGCGCCGACTGCAGGCGGAGGAACGAGTTGCTGACGCTAGAGTCTATGGCTAGGTCGATGGCTTCACGTCTGGAAGTGGACCAACGCCTAGCCGACTAGTTTTATTTGTTATGAACCTAGTATTTGAATGAAAGAACAGAAGAAAACTTAGTCATTTATGTACTTACCCTACGCATTTATAAAAAATAACAGTTTTAAATATATGTCATAAAAATAATACACAATCTTTCGGAAACAACTAGTTTTATTTGTTATGAACCTAGTATTTGAATGATTTATAAATAAATAAAAAACAGAAGAAAACTTAGTCATTTATGTACTTACCCTACGCATAAACTAAAATTAAGTACTTACATTTGTACAACTATAATAACTAATTTACAATATGCAATTTGATACATAGAAAAAGAGTACTTATACAAAAAAAAACCTCAATCTTCAAAGCCCCATTCCGGTGGTTGTCCACTTCTCTCCTCTGGTATCTTCTTTACTCTGCAATAAAGTGTCTTTTTAACATTTGATTTGAGAAAGATCATTATTTAAAGTTATAAATGTTCATTTTATTTTACAATATACCTACCCAAAAGCACTAAAGGTATAATTCTCTTATTAATCTAGATATATACATACTTAGCGTCGTCGGTTGCGCCACAACCGAATGACCACACTTTGCCTATCAGCACTTAAACGCCCATCATCATCGGCTGGCACTGGCAAGCGAGGAGGCTGTCGCTCTGCATCGCGACGCATTGCATCGCTGTCAACCTCGAAGTTTGGGTAGTTTATTAGATTATGAAGAACAACACACGCATTCATAATCTGTGCAGCCTTTCTTGGTGTATAGTGCAAAGTTCTATGAGCCAAGAGACAGCAAAACCGGGACTTAAGTACCCCGAAGGTTCGCTCGACCACATTACGTGTCCGCACGTGGACTGCTGTGTAATTGGCTTCTGGAGAATTTGGTAGGGTGCCGAGGATGGGAGTCATCATCCATTGTCGCTGGGCATAGCCAGAGTCACCTGAAATATAATTAAATCTTTGTTAGTTTTTTTAAATACCTCTCTTTTTTTATTTTGTTTTTCATATAAAATGAATGTGCACTCATTTTTCAACTCCACTACTTGCATGTCTTATGTAGAATATTATGTATTACAAATATAATTTAGACAAATACTAATCAACTTTTTATGGACCAAATAGTATTTTATAGATTGACTAGAATGTAAAGTAATATGACTGTCAATCATTTCCTTGTGACTGCTATTTGAGACATAATCTAAGGTATCATAATATCCAACTTACCCAACAACCAGTAAACCTGCCCTTCATCATGCAGTCTCATTATGGCTGTGTTGACAGGAGACATGTTCCATACATGGGAATCATGGCTTGCACCACCAAAAGATGCATCAACATACAAAATCCTGAGATCCGCATCACATATCTAAAAATAAACAAATAACAATAAGTAGGTACCATTGGTGGCTGTAACTTTTGGGTAGCATGCATTTATTATTATTAAGAACAAGTGTAAAATTTGCAATAACATACCTCCTTGCTACCGAGTCTCGTTCTGTTTGAGTATGTGGAAATTTTATATACTTTCTGAGTATTTCAGGCCTGTTAAGAGCCTCGGTGACCTCTTGCAAGCATTCTGATGTTGATTGCTGGCTAAGGTGAAAAACGTCGTTATCTCCTACACTTCCTTGGTAACTGCCGGTAGCGTAAAAGTTCAATGCCGCTAACACCTGAAACAAGCAAAATATTTTAACACTTCAGCATTTGTCAATAGGTTACCTAAGTTTAACAAATGAAGTACATACCTTAATTTCGGGTTTTATTCCACTGCTCCTTTCATTTGTGGGCAAAAACGGAATGATGTCCCCGCATAGCCTGACAAATGTAGCTTTGTTCACGCGAAATCGTCCTTAAAATTCCATCTCAGGCAGCAGCAAAGGCTGCGCCACTGCGCGCGCTGTTGACGTCTCCGCTCAATGTTGAGTTTTTTCAGCCGCTGCTCCTCCGCTGCACCCATGAGCGCCATCCAAGCCATGGTTTCCCGCCTTTGTCCTAAAACACACAAACAAACAAAAACGAAACAAAATTTGTGAAATATGACTATACAACAATAAGGAAAAGCCTAAAGCTTTCGTAATACAGCAATATAATTAAAAAAAAACAAGTTTAATTGAAGAATATTTCATATCGACGGTTCAATGCGGTATCCCAAGAGTCGCCGTATTCAATTTGAAGCGTCGGTATCGGCTTGAAGCCGATGCGTCGGTGTCAAAACTTTGCGCGGTAGCTTTTATCTGTCAAAATCACTGAAATCATTCGTTCAATTGGCGTCGTAATCGTCTTCCAAATCGACGCATCGTTAACAGGGAATGCGCGGTACAAAATCAGCGTCGACTGTCAAATTGAATTCGATGCCGACGATAATTTGAAATCGACGCTAGTTAGGCGGTAGACCCCCTGTTCATGAACATGTCATCTATTGATATTTTTTGTAAATTTGTACGCCAATTTGGCAGAAACAGAGTACCTACTTATTTATTAATTGCATGTCTACTTATTTGACCTGTTTTCACAAATAAAGATGATTTGATTTGATTTGATATAGTAATAAGTATACATAATATAATAATAAGTAATATAAGTAATTATAAGTAATAAGTATAGAAATATAGATAGATATCGAATGGGTTGCATGGTCAATCGACCCTGCACGTACACCAATCAATAGAATTATTTTATTTTTTATTGGAATATCTCACAGTGTAAGTTTATTTATCAAAAACAATCATATTCCTTTTAATTTTTAAGTTTTCTTTATGTTTGTTATTAGTTCCTTAGATTTTTAAGTAATTGTTATTTCTTGTTACTTATAATTAAGTAAAACACCATTTAACCTTTTCCAGTTTGTTTTTAATTTTTACTAACCCTGTACAGCCACATCACTCCATTAATGCAAATTATGTTTTGAATGTAAATCTATCTCAACGCATTAACTAACATACACATAGTAGTCAAGTACGGCACTTACACTTTAGACTAGACTGAGTGCACTTGTCATCACCGCCTTCTTTTCTGTCGGTCTAGTTGTTGAGACCTTGAATACCTACAAACAACTCATACTTTCATATTATTTTCGATTTATTCATTTAGCCCACTGAGTTTGTCCGAAACAATATGCTTCGTTCATCCCTAAACAAAAAAATATTATTTTATTTTTTATTTTATGAATTATAATAAGAATAAACCAAACTATCTTTTCGTTTATCTTAATGGTTGACTGATAGAGAATGCTCTTAGCATTAAGTCCGCCAATTGTTATAAGTATATGTTAACAATAAAGTTTTAATAAATAAATAAATAAAACCAAGAAGGAGAACTTTGCGCGGCACTGAGGCGAAATTGGTTAAATAAACAAGATAACGGTTATTTAAAAAACTAAAACACCCGACTGCGTTTCTGGGCAATTTAGAAATTAATAAACTCTCAAAAATCCCCCATTTTTTTTATTTTATTTTGATGTATCCAGTGTCATTCTCACAGTAAATACAAATCTAATGACACCTCTCAAGCTAAAATCCATCAAGCCAATCAATTATAGATACATACTTACTCTCGAAAAACATAACCTTCCTTCTATCGCAGTCGGGTAAAAGATAGATTTCATATTATAACATGAAACTATTCAAATCCTTACAGATCCTCACATTAGCATGTACGACATTGTGCTGTCAATCACTATGTAGTCGCACGCGCAACGGTCACCTAACACATACAGATCGGTAGGGAAGTCCTAACGTTTTGGCACTGAACTTGGTCTGTATAGATGTACTATGTAATGGATGTATCTGAGCTTGTTTTTTATCATCAACATCATAAATTTAAGAGCCGGGCTGTTGTCGGTGAAGCTTCTTCCATTCTTCTCGATTATAAGAGAGATTTTTTAGTTTTCGATACGACACGACGTATTCTCCTTTATTCGATTCGTGTAGCTATCTATGCTTTGGTCTACCTGGATCTTCTTTTCTTTATCTTTCCTTCGATGATGTTTTTCATGAAGTCATCGTGTCGTATTAAATGCCCTAACATGTTTCCTCTTTTATCCTCAATCACCCTCAAAATGCTTCTCTTTTCTCCTACTCATGATAATACTTCTTCATTTGTTAGTCTTTCAGTCCAGCTTATTCATTCTAATGTACGTCAACACAACATTTCGAATGCTTATATACTTATAACTATCGATAACAACCAGGACCAACGGCTTTACGTGCCTTCCGAAGCACGGAGGAGCTTAAGATAGAAAAATACCACTATATGGCGACCAATCCAATAAGGTTCGCGTCTCGCCACCGCCTGACATGCGCATTCACTACGCGCGTCCCGCTCATCTATCGATCTTCTTAGTTTTCCTCATATTGTTTACAAAAAAAACCTTTTCTCAATTCTAAAAAATACACACTATTAATATATAAATCATCTATGTTTCAACACAGCTTCGCAATTCGCGCATTAATCAAACCTACACCTTATCAAAGTGATATATTAACGAAATTAGTCTGTTTTTCAAACATTTGAAGAAAACAAATGATTTGTTTTAGTGAAATGGTATAAAGAAATGACATACTTTTTTATACTAAGTGTAGTGTATCTTCTTAGTAAATACTGTCCACTGTCTCACTCACACAAGTTGGCAATATGTATGCTACACTAAGTGTATACTTGATATATGTTATGTGATGGTCTGTAGACTCCGCTGATCAAAGCCATGGGATCCAACTATAAATGCTGCGCTCGCTGGGAATTTTATAAATTTATAGCAATTTTCCCGCTTACGGAATTTCCCCATTTTCCGTAATCTTATTAAATTTGTTTTCCCCAATTATTGGTAAAGTTTCCTAAAATTTCGAAACTTTTATTTTTGTTTTTATCTATTGAAATATTGTCTTGTTTTGAGAAAGTGTACTTAGTGAGTAGCTATGAATAAATACATGATGTAAATGAAGATATATATATTCCTAGAAATTTAGATCACTGCTGCCTGATGTTTCTTCATGTCTTTTTATATAAAAAAAAAACCCTTTTTCATGTATGCAAATAACTATTTTTTTTTATTTAACCGCGCCTGATCCATTAAATAATAACAAAATCCGGTTCGAAATCCTATATCAGATGAGTCAATGAGTCACATCCCATCAGCCCACGTATTCTTATATGGTTTTGTAGTAAATTTGTTTATTGTACTGATTCGTGAGTGTTGCCACCTACAAGATAGCTCATTATTTTTGAGCTTCACGAAAGTCGATTTTTAATGCTCGTAGTCAAGAACGTAGTAACAAGATATGAGGCAATAATTTACGAGATTATTTAAATTCATTGATCAATTTTAATGAAATTTGGTAAGGATGTAGATGAAGACCCGGGTTCAAATATAGGCTACATTTTTGGAGCAGGTAAATCTGCGGGATATTTAATTAACTTATGCCTGTAATCATAAATTTGAATTCGTAAATTCATTGTAACATTTTTGCATTCATTTATATTTGTGGTCATTTTGCAAATCCTGCCAGCAGCAGTGGACTGTCTGCGGTTGAAATGACAATGATGATGATATTTTGCTTGATTGATTCTTTAAAATTTTTCATAACGACTTGTAATTTAGACAAGATACAATAACTCAGTAAAAATCATTACAACTGGGTAGAGGTTTGATAATAATATGGATAAATCTACCATAAAAATTCCACAATACCTATTAGACTTTGTAACTTTTTTGAATCGCACTGTCTGCCACTGTTGTGAGAGTAATACTTGTCAAACAATAAAATTTTAATAAATTATATAAAATAAATAAATAAAATAAAATAAAAATAAAAAAGCCCTTTATTTCTACTACCATACAGAATGTCTTAAATACAAGAAAATATCATAAAACAATTTTATATATTTGTTATTATTAATTGATTTAAGTCTATTAACACACAAATTACCTATGTCATTTTATTTTATTTAGTATTCTTCACCAGTACAGGTTCGTCAATTGTGACATTTCACACACACATATTAGTATTAGATTATAATCAATTCATTCTAATTAATGTATTATACTAAGTCAAATTTAAATCATAATTAGTTTTCGGTAGTAGTCGCCTCTTCGGCGTAGGCCTCCCCCAAAGCTCTCCAATTATTTCTATCTCTGGCCTTCTGCATCCAGTCCTTCCCCACTTTCCTGCCAAAAACATCTCTCCATCTCATTTTTGGTCTACCTCTACTCCTTTTGTTATTCCTCGGTATCCATTCGGTCACTCTTTTAGTTGGTCTAGAATCCTCCATCCTGCATATATGTCCTGCCCATTTCCATTTCAGTTGTCGTATTCTATAACTAACATCTGTCACGCCGGTTTTCCTTTCTATTATTTTTGTTGTTTATTTTATCTGAAATTTTTATCCCCAGCATGCAGCATGCATTTTCCTTTGACAAACAGCAAGTTTCTTCTCATCTTCATTTGTTAGGGACCAGGTTTGGCAACCGTAAGTAACACATGGTAAGATTGCTACCTCGTACAATTTTCTCTTTATTTGTATATTTATGTCCTTATTTTTCATAATTTCTCTTAAGCTCCAGTACTTTTTCCATGCTAGAGCATTTCGTCTTATTATTTCATTCTCAGTCCTATCTTCAAAAGATACTGTTTGTCCTAGATATATATAGCTTGGTACATATTAAATTTTTTCACCATCGACAGTTACATCGTGCATTATGCTATTAGTAATTATTTTTGTTTTTGAAGTATTAATGCTCAAACCACCAGCTCATTAACCATAGTCTTCATATCCGACGTACTCTCCACAAAAATGACAATATCATCGGCGAAGCGAAGGTGGTTTAAGTACTCGCCATCCACGTATACTCCCTTATTTTCCCAGTCAAGTTTTCTAAAGACTGATTCGAGCACCGCAGTAAATATTTTCGGCGAGAGTGGATCTCTCTAAAATAAAACATAGGTGAAAATTTATATGTGATTGAAGAGTGGTAAGAACTTTTTGATAATGCAGATACAATGTTTTGTTTTTGACGTCTTCTTATAAAGTTTTATTAAGCCTATACCGTTTTTGGTTTCCGGAGTTAACACTTTCAAATCGGCTTAGTTCTAGATACGGATATGGAATATTACGTAGGTTGAAGTATTAACGTACTATCTCGAGCTCTTCAGTGCTTCGAAAGGCAAGTTTAGCCGTTGGTCCCGGTTGTCAACGATGGTAGGCAGTCGTTAGATTCTGTCAGATGTTTTTAAGTAACCTGAAAAATCTAACAGTGTTGGCCACTAATACACCTCCAGTCATGTTCCTGTTGGTCTAGTTTTCTTGTATAAAGTGTTAAGGAGGTCGGACGGCAGTCGCTCCATTGTTATAACCAGTACCGCTAAATTTAGGACCTTATTTAACAAGCTCTAAAGCATAATCTGAGGTCGCAACTGGAAAACACGCTTGAACGAAGGACAAAGAAGCAGTATTGCTATAAGTTTATGAAAGAAAATGCAAGAAACTTAAAGAAAATTAACTATTTTAATAAGGTATTTATCGCGATTATTAATGACAGATCAACTATCTGTGCTGTGACCATGAACGCTATCAAATATTAAAACGTTAGTTTATACTAATATTATAAAGCTAAAGAGTTTGTTTGTTTGAACGAATCTCAGGAACCCGATTTGAAAAATTCTTTCAGTCTTGGATAGCATATTTATCGAGGAAGGCTATAAGCTTGAGCAAAGTTAGCACGGGCTGCTAGTTTTAAAAAACCCATACTAATAATAATACTAATTACTAATATTAGTATTACTAATAATATACTAATATCCATACTAATATTATAAATGCGAAAGTCTGTTTGTCTTTCTGTCTGTCTGTTACGCTTTCACGGGCAAACCGCTGAACGGATTTTGATGAAATTTGGTACGAATATAGTTGAAGACCCGGGGTCAAACATAGGCACTTTTTGACGCAGGCGGAGCTGCGGGAAACAGCTAGTAGGTAATAAACGCGATAAAAACTATAATAAAATAGCTTATTTTCGTATAATTTTCTTACATTTTTGTGTTCTGGTGAGAGTGGCGAAATTACTGATGTGATCCAACAATGTTCCCGTTAGTAACAAAAAGAAGTACTCAGTTAAACAAAGGACTTTCCATTGCACGTACACCAAATATGAATCATTGCCGTTACCTGAAGTATACGAATTAGGATTTAACTCCACTGAATCAACGTTTAATTATGGAGGTAAATCTTTGTTTGATGTTGATCTGCTTGGGTATCTTATACTCTTACATATTTATTTATTTATATCAGGCAACGAAATACGTACAAAATAAAATATTAGTGGCCCTTATAATTCTGTCACCACAGAGAGAATTGCATTTTTGTGATCTAGTTTGAAGAGAGCCTTCGAGGTAGTTGATAGCGTATCGATGAACCACGCCGATGACCGAAAGGCAATGAATGAGCCTAGTGGTATGCCCTGTTTCTCTATCTATCAAAAGTTTGTTTGTTTGTTTGTTTATAATAACTTTATTGCACAGAAAATAACATTACAGTAAATACAAAACTAAAAATAAATGCAACAGCGGACTTATCTCATATAGAGATCTCTTCCATTCGACCGGGACGTTAAAGGAATACAGTCTAAAAAGACAGTTGGTAGAAGTTGTGCTGCCAGAAGAAAACTGTTTTGCGTATAAAATCCATACGGCCACCGCTAGTATCAACATTCCCACAAAAATGAAAATGACACTCTAGGCACAGAAATATTGATAGTACTAACTAGACAAAAGATGGAGTCTTCATGTTCCTGTTGGTCTGGTTTCCCTGTAAAAAGGGTTACAGAGGTCAGACAGCAGTCGCTCCATTGTAATTACCAGTTTCGCCAAATCTAGGAGCATGACTTACAGCGCACCCTAGGCTCCGAAGCGTAAGCTGACGACGAAACTAGGAATACACGCTAGGACGACGAGGCAAAAGATGGAATCATAATAAATACATCAATTCGGTGGAAAAGAAGCCTTATTCAAACAATACAGTGCCCTTCATCTTAATATGATAATGCATTACTCATGTTATATGACAAATTCGGAATATGCGGTCGACTTTAGCTTTCCTTGTAAAATTTATTTAATTGTTAAAACTTTATTGTTCCACAAAGTACACATATACTTACAACAATTAGCGGACTTAATGCTAAGAGCATTCTCTACCGGTCAACCATTTGGAGAAACAGAAAGATAGTTTGTCGCAAAAAAGTTAAGGGGGAAAAATTTATTAGGTATAGGTAGAGCAAATTTTATAAAAAGCTTAAGTTCAAACACTTCGTAAACATACATAAAACACACAAATACATATATACTAATGATGAACCCAAGTCACATTGAGAAGTTTTCATTAATTGAGCTAGTCCAATATGAAAGGGCGAGTAGATGCAAAAGAAAATTTGAGGGACCGAACCTATGTCTAAGCGTGTTTTTAATATTGCGTGGCTGTAAGTTATGGATGTAGATTTAGCGGCACTGGTTTATTACAAGGACGTTACCATCATCATCATCCTAGCGTGTATTCCTAGTTGCGTCGTCAGCTTACGCTTTGGAGCCTAGGGTACGCTGTAAATCATGGTCCTAGATTTGGCGGAACTGATTATTACCCGGAACCCTTTTTACAGGGAAACCAGACCAACAGGAACATGACCCGAAGTGTGTTGGTGGCCAACACTGTCACAATTTTTCAAGGCCCTAAGGCATCCGACACAGCCTTACGACTGCTATCTATCGACAACAACCGGGAGCAACGGCTTAACGTGCTTTCCAAAGCACGGAGGATCTTAAGGTTAAAAATGCCACTAAATGGCGACCAATCGAATAGTGGTCGCGTCACGCCGTCGCTTGACACGCGCATTCGCTACGGATACGCGGGTCGCGCTCGACTAACGAGCTCCTCATACAAGGGCCAAACCATCTAGACTTAATTGTTAATAATGAAATTAAAGCAATAAAAACACATAATAGATTTAACAAAAAAGATAGTCAAGAAAAACATAATTAAAAAAGTGTTGTATCCAATAATGAAAGCATGAGAATATTTTGCTTATAGTATTATTAAAGCTACAGACCTCTTATATTTTTGCGATTATATTTTAAAACAGGTTATCACTTAACAGGTATTCAGAGAATTGACGCGAAATAAAGACAAAAAAGAGTAAATCTAATTTTCTCTTTGATGATCTAATAGGAAAATCCTGTTGCTTTCTATACGCTTCTATCGTTTACGCAAACTAAGTACTTACGGATAACTTATTTTTATCTTTCATTTTATGACCAGTAAATGGAAAGAAATCAGTCTGGAGATACGAGGGAGAGATGGACCAGAAAGCCCTTTAAAAAACCGACCAGCGTGATAACTGTATATTTTTAAATTCCTCGTAGCAAAGAATATCAATACAGAGCTGATACAATCAAATAAATCCAGTGATAATATTTAACGCTAGCCGGTCTATCGTCGACCACACGCGAGCGGTCACACTCGCCATTTGTCACACAAATCCGCCAATATGCGCGCGCGGCGTGATGCATCGCGCGCCGCATATTGTGACTGTAAGCATTTGTATACTGGACGACTTAACGCTAGGCAAGACGGGCTTAGGACCTTTTTATGCAATACTCAACAAACAATATAATAATAGATTAAGTTTTAGCATTAAGTCCACTTATTGTGCTTTACAATTGTATTTGTACAATAAAGTTTAAAAAAATAAAATATACTTTAAAGTAACAGACAAACGGACAAAATGTGAGAATTAATTGTTCTTTTGAGAAGCTATGCAGACCAAGACCATCTTTTGGTCCCAGAACCAACGCAATAACTAACTATATATTTATATCTAATATTCATTAAATCCCCTTCAAAGAATATCAATACAGTGCTGATACTATCAAATAAATCCAGTGATAATACTTATTAAACGCCAACCGGTCTTAACCAACATTTTTTTATTTAAAGTAACAGTCAAAATGTGATAAAATGTTGCTGATTTAAGAAGCTACTACCGCACGTAACCTGCATTTTCCAATGTCTAAGTAGCTTATCGCTTTATAATTGACCAAGCAGTCTAAATGCCTTAGCTTAACCAATTAAAAAACAAATGCAATTTCGTACTTATATTTTAAGTGAAAACATGATTAACTAATGATAAATAGGTATTTTTATGATATTTACGCAAGATTTCTTGGTTTAAGTTCTTACTACGGGAAAGTAAGTAAACAAAATAAGCTTGTACTTTGTAGTTGCTTTTTCTATATAAATAAATAAATAACTTAAGTGTCACGATCACCCCGTGTTATTTTACGTATGGTGTCCTATACTCAAGAAGCACGTCGAACCTCTGGGTTACTCACTCACAGCAGGGTTTCTAAAGAAGGACTATATGAGCTTCAGAACATCACCTGGAGCGAAGTTCCTGTAGTCCTCTAGTTCCGGCTACGCTGCTCCAAAGAGGTCCATTCGTTGACTAACCAATTAGTTATGGACTCTACATACAGGGCTTTCGACAAGTTTCAGTTTTAAGATATGACTACAGTTTTCAAAGTTTTGAACTCCCCATAGTAAAAACAGTAAGTATCAAACAAGTAATCTTAGAGCTGCGCAGATAAATGAATGCCTGAAAATTAAAAAAATATCTTCATTACTGCATAAAGCCATCCACCTTACGCGGCCGCACGCATCGTGACAATTGAGCGAGTATCCTTACTGTCGCCTACTAGCACCTGCGACTGAACTTGACTGTACCCTGTAGGTCCAATTAATTTCTATAATACTTTTCTTCTTGGATTATCTGAATCAACTTTGCATACAAGGAAAGAGACTGGCTTCTTCAATCGATCCTTGAATTTGTGAAGACTGATTTCTTCTATGATGTTTCTCATAGAGTCAAAAGTGTCGTATTAATAATAGTTCATTATGTTTAAATGAGATTTTTGGCGGCTGGCAACACTGGAGCTCACTTGTCATTTTCTTAGCTCCGTATTTTTATTTGTTTAAATATTAATTAATCGAGATAAAATAGCCTAAAAATACAATAAAACTGTAAATTAATCTTGTTATTAGTGAATTAAGATATTTGTGTGAGTGACATTCGTGTAACTTGTTAAAAATTAGTGGACAAAAGGTCAGTGGGTAAGGAGCCGGTATCGTTGTTTACAACTTTTACAAGGCGATATCGGTAATTATTTAACTTTCTACTATTCTATTTCACCTTTTACCACGTCTTTTGCACACTGCTTGCCAGGTTTGAGTACACTCCACTTACTACATACATACAATATTTCATAATTTTTATTCCCGTTCAAGTAGGTAGTTCACTTTAAGGTTAGGTCCGTTGGTTACATACTGGTTTTATTACAAATAATTTGTTCATTGTGTTCCTTACACTCTAAATCTGTACTTTATTGCCTAAAATGTCCACATCAAGCAGAGCCGTGACTGCCCGTCAAGTGGAAATGCAGCTAAAGTCGGCTTTATTAGAACTTAAGGCTTTAAAAGAAGAAAATAACAATCTTTTATTGGAAAGAAAAAACTTAAACATAGTAATAAATTAAAATTCAATGAATGGGCTACTACAGGTATTCACAAGAGTAGACAAAAATTGTTTGACCTGTATGCCCAAAAACAATACACGTTTGATAGTAATTTTGTTAATCATGTCAAAAATTATTCAAAAACATTCAAAAAAGTGTGTAAGGTGGCTAAAGCCAATTATATTAGGAAAAAGATAAATAACGCTCCTAACAAAATGAAAGAGACTTGGAGGGTTATTAGCAAAGAAACCGGTAAATGTAAAAATAAAGAAAATATACAAGAAATTAAATTTCAGGATAGTATAATTTCTTCCCCTAAAGAAATAGCCAATTCTTTTGAAAATTATTTTTCGAATATTCCACTAGAAGTAACTTCAAATATAAATTCAAGCCCTCAGACTGCTGAAACACTACTTAAAACAAATGTCACCCCTTGTGAGTCCAACTTTAAATTTTCGCATATTGATCCCAGTGATGTTATTGAAACATTTAAACAGCTTAACCTGAAAAAATCTGAAGATCACTGGGGTATGTCTGTTAGTGTAATTTATCACATCATTGGTATTGTTGCTCCTGACTTGGCTTATATATTCAATGAATGTATTGATCAAGGCATCTTCCCAAATTTAATAAAGTATAGTAAATTAATCCCATTATTTAAAAAAGGAGAGAAGTTGGAGCCTGGCAATTATAGACCTATCTCTATATTGCCCGTATTGAGTAAAATATTCGAAAAGATTATGCTCAATCAAATGCTGCGGCACTTTAAGGTCTATGATATTTTTCATAGCCAACAGTTTGGTTTTACTGCCGGCAAATCAACAACCGCTGCGGGAGTGGCTCTCATCACTCATATTTACACCGCCTGGGAGGAGTCTCAGGATGCTATTGGAGTGTTCTGTGAGCTTTCCAAGGCATTCGACTGTGTTGATCATGAGACACTTCTGCTCAAGCTTGCACATTATGGTTTTGACGCTGAAGCAATAAAGTTATTGAATTCATATTTAAATGATAGGTCAGACTGTTGACATAAATAACGTTAAGTCAGGCGGTTCAACGGTAAAGATAGGCGTACCCCAAGGCTCGATACTAGGACCCTTACTCTTTTTGATTTACGTCAATGACTTGCCTTACGCGGTTGAAAAAAAGGCTGGCATAGTTTTGTTTGCAGACGATACGTCTTTGATTTTCAAAATGGATCGCCATAGCGGAAATGTCGACCATGTGAATGATGCACTGTCTACAATATCAAATTGGTTCTCCGCCAACAACTTAATGCTGAATGCTAATAAGACCCAATGCATAAAATTTTCTTTACCAAATGTGAGACAGACGCAAGTGGACGTAATGTTAAATGGAGGAAAGTTAGTTCTTGTAGATGACACCACCTTTCTAGGAATCAAAATTGATTCAAAATTGCAATGGGGTTCACACGTTTCAGCTCTCTCCAAAAAACTTAGCTCTGCGGCATATGCGGTCAGAAAAATTAGACAAATAACAGATGTGGCAACTGCTAAGCTAGTCTACTTTAGTTACTTTCATAGCTTAATGTCTTATGGATTACTGCTTTGGGGAAGGGCAAGTGACATACAGACAATATTTATCTTACAAAAGCGAGCAGTTCGTGCCATCTATGGTTTAGCCCCAAGGGAATCTCTTAGGGAGTTGTTTAAAGAAATAAATATATTAACAGTAGCTTCTCAATATATATTTGAAGTTATCATGTATACGAGGAAAAATATTACTACTTTTAGAAAGAACTCGGATATAACTGATAGACCCTTGCGCAATAAAGATAAATTATTTTTACCTTCCTATAGACTGTGTAGGGTTAAAGACTCTTTTGTGGGGAACTGTATACGTTTCTACAATAAGCTTCCTGAATCAATCACTAGTTTGCCTAATGGACAATTTAAAGCCCATGTTAAAGATCTACTTTGTAAAAAGGCTTATTATAGTACTGGTGATTTTCTTAATGACAGGAATGTTGAACTTAAGCTTGGTGCAGAGTCCTCGGCAAATTGACATATCATTATATGTTCTGACATTTTTTTTAAATTATTATTAAATTTTTTTAATCAATTTTTATTTAATTTAAATAATCTGATATAACCATTGTGCTAAATGTTGACAAACATGTGAATTCGTTCATTTAACTAGGTAATTAAGCAAAGTTTTTTTTATTTGTAAATTGACGTTTTGAAGAAAATGCTGCAGTGGAGTTTGTGGCGCCGCTTCTTCTCCACTTGCGCTTTGGAAGTGGTGGTAAACTTAATATAAGTAAATTGACGTCAATAAGTGATATTTATATCCTACATTGAAAATAACCAATTTCATTTCATTTCAATTTCATTTCATTTCATTTCATTTCATTAGTTGCTTAGGCGACTAAGAGAAAGGAAATGGGGGTTGACCAATGTACACTTAAAAAGCAAGAAAAGGAAAAGTACGCGTGGTTTCATTTTCCGGCTAATGCCTGTAAGAAACTTCTCCTTCTTTATAACGCCGATCTTTCTGTTTCTCCCAATGGTTTGTTAGCCGGTAGAGAATGCTCAGTTATTAAGTCCGCCAATTGTTAAAAGTATCTTTACTTGTGTAACAACAAAGTTTTAATAAATAAATGATGATGTGTTAGTACTTTATAACGATCATGATAGAGAATTTTTTTTATACATTCAAACCATCTGGCCCCTTTTGGTTCACTAAAACCTCCTGTCCCACCGTCCTTCAACGCATTACAAAAAAATGTAACCGATCGATATAACTCACCCAATTTCTTGATTGTAATCGATTCTCATTCTTAATCGTGTTATTATTATTTGCTCGCGTGTTAACACGATTTAAAATAATCGATATCGGCGGTTTGATCTCGATAACGTCGGGGTTTCGATTCAGTTTTTGTAGCTATTGTTTTATTTGTATTAATGTTGTATTGATGGGTCATTCATCTCGATTTAGTTTTGTTTTCAGAATAAAGTATGAAGGGCTTTTTCTTAGAATATGCAAAAGCAGATAAAAATTTTGTTCACAACGCTTTAGAATTTTCGTTGGTTTTAAAAGGAATATGGTATTTAAAATTGTTAAGTGATTTAAAAAATTAGCTATGTAATGTAGCATGGTTTTTTGGATCGAATTTTATTTAAATACTACACTAAATTATCTGTTTGTTAATTTTTAGATCTTCGAGTGGATGAATAGTTAAAAATTAGATATACTAATAAGATGAGGTTTTTGAACTAAGTTGTAACCAATTTCTAAAACATTTTTTTTTTTTATTTTTCTTTAAAAAATTAAATCATAATATTTTTTTTCCGAACTCATTTTAATAAGTTTCTTCCGCCAATAAACATTAATCATATAATTTAAATATGTTGTCAAAACCTTTTGGTTCTATATAAAGTTTCATGATTTTTTTTATACAATTAAGTAGGCAATCAGACGTACGGCCCACCTGATGGTAAGTGGTTACCATAGGCTAACTATGGACGCCTGCAACACCGAGGATGTCACGAGCGCGTTGCCGACCGAAGGAATTCCGACTAAAGAAACAATAAACCTTTGACAACAGCATATTTTATTAGTAGTAGTACAATTTCCAAAATAACCGGTTAGAAGCCTGCATTCAGCACCGGTCTGCGACCTTCATCAGACCGTCTGACCATCTAGTCGGTATAAATATTTTACAACTCATTAGCAAAGAATTTGATGAAAAAGTTATCAAATTTTCATCCATACTTCCATACTAATTAGCTGACCCGGCAAACTTCGTACCGCCTCCGAATATATTCACCTTTTAAACCTTCCCTGGACTTCCACAAACAATTCAAAACCAAAAATAGCCAAATCAGTCCAGCCGTTCTCGAGTTTTAGCGAGACTAACGAACAGCAATTGATTTTTATATATTTATATAGATATTAATAAGTGCCAAAGTTTGTCTGTCTATCTGTTTGTCTGTAACGCTTTTAGGGCCAAAGCGCTGAACAGATTTTTATGACATTTATATGAATAAAGTTGAAAACCCGAGATTGAAACATAAGCTACTTTCTGACGCAGATGGAGCTGCGAATATCCACTTAAAAATATTTGAAACATAGCAGACAAATTGAATATAAATAATTAATTACGGGAATTCAGATTGAATCCACAGATGTATGGGACTCAATATAAATGTAACTGTAATCATTCCTCGTGGCCAACACTCCCCCCCATAAATTAGTGTATTTAATTAATAATTTCTTAAGTACAAGATAAGATATATTTGACCAACCTGACTCCGTTGGCCAGGTCAAAATTAACGCTAACAATTTTATTTCTTTTATGGTTTATACAGAGTATCACCATACAGATCTTTTAATAGTTTTCATGAAAATGTGAGTTAGATTTTCATGACATGGGACCTTTTTAAATTTTCACTTTTTAAATTTCATTTTTTATATCGTGCGGGTAAGATAGCTAATCGACCTTGCACACTCTGGGGCTAGAGACAGAACGGCCTTTTGTCCTCTGACGTGGTTTTTTTACCGATCAACATGCCTTCCGTAGCACAGAATCATCTTTTTTATCACCTAACTGAAAATAACTAAACAATGTTTGCATCCCATGGGAATTGAACCCATAACCTTAAGGTCTAAGGCAATCTCCTTAACCATTGGACCAACAGAGGTAAACGTTTTGTGCCAAAATGCGGAGTTACAGATAAAATCTTTTAGTGATTTGGTAGTTCGGTGTAAGTAATGGATCTGTCAATAAAGTTTTTCTATTCTATTGATTTAATTTCTAAATCCCATAAGGAAATAATTTAGATGATAACAAAACAATGATAAACTCTTTATTGCACAACAAGGATACATGCTCTGGATGTCACGATAAAGAATAGTGCAGTAATAGTTGACATGTAGGGCCGGTAAGGGCCGGCCTCGGAGAACATACTGCGACTAAATCGCAGACATATTAAAAAAGGGAGATGTCAGGAGTACCCGTAATCGAAGAGCGTGTATGACGAGAGTGATGAAATAGAAGAAGCGAGGGAAGTCTGTAAGGATCGTAGCAAATGGAAATCCGTAGTCTCTGCCTACCCTACGGGAAAAAGGCGTGATGGTATGTATGTATGTAGGGCATGTAGTGGACGTTGTCCTTATTACATATGTTTACCAATCGGAACAGCATTCATGAGATAGATTATTCAGGTGTCCCAAGGTCACCACTGAACATAATCGACTAACCATAAACAATATGAGACGAAAAGAAAATTTGAACACAAACTGTATATATCCTTACTACTCTATGCGCCACAGCTTCTCAACCGGCAATGCGGGCGTCACCGCGATCGAACCAGAGATTACATCCGAATAAACATTATAAATTATATTTATTACATTATATTCGTTCCCGAGCTATATTTGTTCACTATCGGCCACACGCCACGCCCCAAGCGATCGAGTTACGATCGACAATTCATCGATATAATTCCGAACGAATCGAATGTCGCGTTATCGATTTATATCGTATATTACTGTCCAGTTTATTACTCATCTAGGAATGAAATTCTTGAGATTGTTTATACGTATCAGATAATGAGAATAAACTGAAATAGACAACGAACTAAGAGAAAATTAAATAGACGCAACAATACAAAGAAAAAAAAAATTAAGGATCTATCAGAGTCGGGTAGTAAAAATGTTATTGATTTTGTAAAACAATATTACAGTTCAAGTGCTCTATAAATCTTTTAGAGCCCAGGTTATGATATATAAAATTTCAGACCTTCTAAAGTCTTTTTTTTTTAATTCTTGTCATTATACCCTCAAACAAACATGCCTGAAAATCATAAAAAAGGTAGCGAGCGCATCGCAGAAGCGGTAGCGTTTTGTAAACATCGCGTATTGACAATACATTAGTGAGCAGTAGCCGTATTGACATAACGACCTGTAATGCATTGTATGAATCACTATATTTCACCAAACAAAACTCAACCTAGTTCAAAGATCTTATGACTCAATTTCACTTGAAAAACAATTAATGTAAAACGAAGCGCAGGCGATCTAAATAAATGTAAGTGATTTTTATTTGCTAGAGAGCTAGAGTTATCTATTTGTAGTTTGAATATGCTAATTGTGAAATTGATATGTATGTTAGGCTTGTGGCGCCTAAATACTTTGAACTTTGTAGAAAATCCCTATAAACCGATTGCTTATCCTGGTGTTTTCAATCTCCAGAGTTTTTTCAATCTTCACTTATAAAATAATTATTAATTTTAAGAAAGACATCGTATTTTAGTCACTGATGTCTTATTTTTTTATAGGGATAAGTAGGTATTGTAAGTATGACTCAAGTAAAAATTATCCTTAGAGTGATATTGATACCTTTTTCTTATCCCCAACTTACCTTTAACGTGGGAGTATTCCATGTCTCTGAAAAACCTTCTCGTCTCATCTCATTTTTTCAGTATATTTTATGAGTTATATTTTTTCTCTACATACATTCCGTAGGTCTTTAGGTATTGAGCCATAGCAAATCTGCTTCACCAATCACATTTTGGCCGCCTTTGTACATAGACATTTAATTTTTTGTGTAATCTGTATTTCAGTTCTTGGTGCAATAATGAGTTTTTATTATTATTATTATTCTTCCCTTATTTAACAATATTAACGTCGGCATCCTAAAACGCATTTCATTAATGACGAACTTAAAAACGTGTTAACGACCTTTGAAGAGGTCACTTTTGCGTACTCTATTAATACATTATTTAAAACACGTACATTTTACAAACACGAGAGATTCCCACATCGGGGCGACAGTTCCGACACAGATTTCGACCGCTCGACAAATATTTGCGACCAATTGTTTGGCGCGGTTAAAAGGCGTGACTTACACGCTGTACGCTCCGCTTACGCTAATGTGATGCACATGTTTGTTTTGTAAGGTCAAAAGATTTGGGATATTTTAAGTTATACCGTACAGCACTTGACGCAACAATGATTGGCGCCCGGCAATTAAAATTATTTATAACGCTTACCTAAGTTAACCTAAATGTCATCATTAGATGGTTCAAAATCGTTCGATATTAAACAAAAATCCTTTAATATCGAACGAAAATCATTCGGTATCGAATAAAAATTTTCCAACACGCCTATTTTGTGTGAATCACACTTTCCAGAATAGCATTCCAGGTCATTTAGCTTCGGGCTTCAGCATATCAAGAATGCACAAGTTACAACGTACCGTCTTTATTTAGAACTAGCTTTTTCCCGCAGCTCCGCCTGCGTCAAAAAGTAGCCTATGTTTGACCCCGGGTCCATACTAATATTATAAATGAGAAAGTCTTTCTGTCTGTCTGTTACGCTTTCACGGCCAAACTGCCAAACAGATTTTGATGAAATTTGGCATGAATATAGTTAAAGACCCGAGGTTGACCTCGGGTCAAAAAGTAGCCTATATTTGAATATAGGCCACTTTTTGACGCAGCGAGCTGCGGGAAAAAGCTAGTTTTTAATATTAGTACGGACAAGAGACACAGTACAAGGTAAATTTACAAAATAATTACATAGCCGCAGTCAACACTAGTTTGTACAGAACAAAATGTATTTCTAAACGACTAATTCCAAGAAGTCCTCTCTCGGTCACTACTCAACACAAGACCACATTTCTCGGCTTAAGATCCACACACAATGGTCCCCTTTTCCGTACAATGCTTAGTTTTTGCCACCATTTAAAAGCCTAAACTACTTTGAGTTCAAATCTTAGACTAGGTTCAGCAAAAAGCTTTACGCAATGTAGAATACAATATTGAGTTGTCGTAGATGTGTCACATTTATGTAGTACATTGCCTACTCTCGATCATACTCTGTGAGGTTACCATAGTTGTTCAAGATTAAGTTTACCCGACTGTGCCAGAAAATAACATGTGTTTCGGGTTCTTACTGCATTTGTAGACTCTCTCCAAATCATTAAGTATTTATTATTAAGCTTTGTTGCCTAAACCACTTACTTTATTTTATCTCAGACTTATTTCACTTGTACAAAATGATCAATTAACTTACTGGTATACATTTTTAGAACCAGAATGCAAATAAATATTTTATAGAGCTATATTTTTTTGCTTTTTTTACAAATTATGTATGAGTTTCATGGCGTAAACGTATTGTAGAGGTGAGACATATAATATATAGCAATGAGTCTCTGCGCCAACATTAGCGGAGATATAGTGATAGAAACAATTTGATGAGTTCCAGTCAGCAAGTAGTATAGTAATAATAGGTAACGGAAACATGAACGTAGAGTGCAAAATGCGCAACTTTAGTAAAGTAACAATTTTCAAGACCGGCATTTAGATTTTACTTTGTTTCATGCCTAAATTCCACTCTGTAATCCCAAGCTAATCTATGCCACATGCCCATCACTCCGGCCGCAATAAAACGCTGTTTTACATACCCGTCATATTTCCAACGATCGTAAACTGACTAGTGCGGACAGACATACGTAACGTTCATATATTATTGTATGTGTCGTGTTGATATTGCATCTGTGGACGTAGGATACTTTAAATCAATTGGTTTTCATACCAATTGAATCAAAGAAGTTCTGCTGGCGGGTTTCAAGCTCTCTATTTTGTATGAATTCACTTAAGACTATTTGGTTTTTGTACGTAGTTTAAATAGAAAATTATTGTGTTAATTACAAAATAGACCAAAACTGGCTGTTTTCAGATTTAAAAGCCTAGAAACTTCTGCTATTCAGCAGTAAAAAGAAAAAACAAAGGGTACTGAAATTTTTATTCTGAAACCAAACCTTTTTTTTAATGCTTGTGTGGACATCCGAAGCAGACCATGGATCATCTGTTGCATTGTCCGTCTTGCTCTGACGAGTGCAGGATCTCATGACATGGTCGAACAATGCAACAAGAGTTGCGGATTTCTGGTCCGATGTAGTTTGAGTTATCCCTTCCCATCAGACATTGACCAGATGAAGAAGAATATATTTCTTACTAGCTTCATACCATCAGGCGTGGGCCGATGAATGGCTAACAGGAAGAGGTGCTGTCCAGCAACGATACGTGTGTTTGTGGCGCAGTACAAATGATAGACCGCCTATCATATCTAAAAGATAGCAATCTTGCCCCTGCTGTCCTGCAGCATGTACGCGGGCTGATTTAGCTGTGGTCTCTGACTCGGCCGTGGACGTTGCGTCTTACTGGGCCAATTTAGTGTAGTACCATTGACACGAAAGAAAGAGAACTAGCTTTATACCGCGGCTCCGCCAGCGTCACGTGCTTGCATAAAATTTAAACTATAGGCATCCATTTCATTACCATCATAATTTCAGCCGCAGTCAGTCTACTACTGGACAAAGGCCTCTCCTAATGACTCATCTGACCACTCTAACCATCAGGCCCGGTGGATGTCCAATGCTGAGCTTGCTTCGTGCTCGCCATTCAAGAACCTTTCTGCCCCATCGGCCATTGGTTCTCTGCACTATCTATTTACTTTTATATAGTTTGTGTTTCAATATCGCCACAATAACCACCCACGGGTTATTCGTCAGTTTACGACCCCACTGACGTCCCACGTGTTTGATGACACTTTTACGATCACAGTCGGGCGTTTCCGAGTTCGCGAAACAAACGGGCTGTTTTAAAAACGCCCATTATTTCTGACGACCCAAGGCACTCTAAAAGTCAAACTACTAGCTCAAATTGTTTGATGACAATTTTACGATCAGAGTCAGACAAACAATTTCTATAATTTTGAAATATGTAGATAGAGTAATGTGTGCGTTATCAAACTACGAAAAATATAACTAATATTACGTCCCTGGAAGTCGTCGACGTGAATATCGGTTAACCAAGGTAAAGTTAGATTAAAAACTCCGATAGGAGCTTTTTAAAACTAAATATTAATTTCTGGTCACTAAAAACAAACTCATATGTTTCTGATCGTTAACCTTATTATCCTATGGTGAAAACGTCACAGCGCTTAAAACCGCTCGTGTACTCCCCACCGATATTAAACCACTTTCACAATATACTGGCGCCAGTGTGAGCAGGAATCGAACCTATGAACGTTAAGACAACAGCTAACTTTACAGGCATTAAACTGTGAACTTTTTGCACTTACGTGTGTTTTGTAGTTATGGTATGTTATGGTACTTGTTTTATAATGCGATTTCGTCATTTCAAATGTTGTTACAAAAATATTTTGAGACAATATTTCAATAGTTTTATTATCTTGATTTCTTCTTCCTCTTCAACACTGCGTAGAAACCATATTTGGTTCTTAACAATGGAATTTTATTGTTATCTCGTCGGAGGCAGGTCTGGTGGAGAGGTCCATTACTGAGGTTGATCGTCGGCTCCGTAAGCTTTTCTGAATCTTTTACCAGTCAAAAATATCTTCAATTTTGGCAGTACCTAATCTTAGCGCCTTCCTAGTTGGCTGATTGCCTCAGAGCCCAAAGTCCGCTTTCCTACTTCGAGTCCAATATTAATGTTTTTCAGCTATATTTTTTACGTTTACAAGCACGCCTCTTGACTCATAAATTCGCCCATTACTGATTGAAGCATGAGAGCAAGTCTCATGAGACAAATCCCATGTCATTCACTCTGAAATTGTAATAAAAACTGTATGTAGTTCTCCGTTCTGATACAAATTCATAACATAACAGACACACAATGATCTTCACGAATATAATTTGTCAGAAAAAGTGTGAAAGATTTTGTAAGCCATGCTAACACTTTTAAAAAAAAAGTTTTTTTTTTCTTTAATTTATGCCCCAACCTAACAGATCTTAAAACCGTGACTTAGCACTTTCAGAAAAAAGAAAAAAAAAAACATCGACATATTGTCTCCAAAGCGTGTTATGTTTTTTGAAATATAAATTAAATGCGCGAGGATCGGTGGCGCGTGTCTTTTTCTTTTTTTTCTATTTTTTTTTCCTTTTTTCCAAACGTACACGTCCCAATATTTGCATACAATGCTGTGGGTGCAATATGCTCGCTAATGTCCCACTGTAAGAGGCAAAGTGAGAAAGATGTAGTGGGCATTCTTAAGGATAGCCTTTTAGCTCCGTGCGATAAAGAGGGGTGTTATCTTTCAGATACCGAAGGGAACAGGATCTTTAGCGTTACAGCATCCCACAATCGCTTCGGACGTGAGATGTTAAAAAGTTAAATTATGAGTTTTATTTTTCTGATAAGATATTTATTTATTAACTATTAAACTTTAAGATAAGTTTGAGTCACGCTTCGGAGCTCAGGGTACGCTTTCATCATAGTCATAGAAAGACGGCATTGGTTTTTAATTTAAAGCGACTGCCCTCTCACTTCCGTAAATAAACTATTTGCAGTTGTATTCCTATCGATGCAAACTACCAAATTAAAACATAGAATTTGCAGGGAAATTTTAGTTTTTAATTATTTTTATTTCATCACATATGAGTGATCTATGTACAAATAAATCGTATTAAGTACAAAGATAGAATTTAATTTTACCAATGGCTAACGGAACAACCATGGCAAAATAGACAGATCTATTACGTTCCAAGGCATTCCTAAATATTACTCCCTCTGGAGTTCTACTTCAATGTTGTAAAATTTTGACTTAGGTGAAGATATATCTCATCTGGAGATGCCAGCCTCTACGTCCAAATAGTACGCTAGAATAAAAATACAACCGGTAAACGCTGAAAGTATTTTTCAGCTTGTCTCTTCTAAAAACGAGCTAAGAAAACGTTACACCACTTTACTCATTACATTTCTGTTCAAAAAGAATGTAACAAAAGCATTAAAATCTGAATCAAAAAACATTGTTTTCAACTAAAACTGTCAGAGCATATTCGAAAATATTCAAATTTACGGAAATGCATGTGAGCGGCGCCTGCGCATGCGTCAAAATGTGAAAAAACTCAAGAGTCAAATTGACGAGCGCGCTTGCTTGTCGGTTTTTACTTAGAGTGAGTATGATTCATTGTAGAACGATCTAGGAAATAGTATATTTTGTTTCTTTTATTGCATATAAGACTGAAAAGAAAAATGGTAAAAAAAGTAATGCTCATTCTGAAATTCTCATAGGAGCAAATAATAAAATAAAATAAAATATTTTTTTTTTATTATTCTATCTTATTCTCTAAATAGCATGATATAAAAATCTTAAACCTTAATTTTTATTATCTAGACATTTAATTCTCTTCTGGGCAAGTGCCGTAATGTCCTAAATGTCTCCTTCTATATCAATATATTCCTTCATAAGATTGTTGAAATGAAAACAAAATTACAGGAAATTACAGCTCCTTACTTTCAGCGGAATCGTCTTTTATACTTTGACCATAAACCGTCACACTGTCAGAGTTGTAATAGTAGCAGTAACATGGTTAAAATGGCGAAAATATGAAGGTATTATGCGCACTTAACCCGGTATTTTTGTTTGTTTTATACTAACTTTATTGCCCAGCATTACAGTAAAAGAGTAGGACCTTGTTAATTGAGCGCGTCCCGCGTATCCATAGCAAATGCGCGTGTGAAGCGAGGTCGTGACGCGACCACTATTGGATTGGTCGCCATTTAGTGGCATTTTCTATCTTAAGCTCCTCCGTGCTTTGGAAGGCACGCTAAGCCGTTGGTCCCGGTTGTTGTCGATAGATAGCAATCGTTAGGCTGTGTCAGATGCCTTGGGGCAGCCTGAAAAATTCTGACAGTATTGACCACTAACACACTTCGGGTCATGTTCCTGTTCGTCTGATTTCCCTGTAAAAAGGGTTAAGGAGGTCAGACGGCAGTCGCTCCATTGTAAAAACGAGTTCCGCCAAATCTAGGACCATGATTTACAGCGTACCCTAGGCTCCGAAGCGTAAGCTAACGACGCAACTAGGAATACACGCTAGGATGATGATGACAGCATTACAGTAAATACAGAAACTTAAAATAAATGCGGCAGACTTATCCCATAGAGAACAATTAAATATGTTTTGTTTTTATATGGGAGCCGTATGCGAGCCATCGCGCAGAATAGAATACTCTCACACTCTCCGGTTTCGGAGGCCAAGATCTACTTCGGGTCGCTGAACCAAAGGAGTAAGTAAGTTTTGAATATGCAGTGCGTCAGTTGAATTTTTTTTTTTAAGTCTATTTTATCTCTCGCTCTACTCACATATAAATCCCATCTCATCCGGATTCACATTTACTCTAAGGAATTTTTATGAATATTCAATATTATGAGTTTGCTCGAGACATATAGTTTAAACAATACGAGGTGAGGGGCCAAGTTACATATACGATGGTTCGGGCACAATACAGATTTCGTAAATATTCCACAATTCCTTTGGTCGTTTTCGTTCTTAATTTGGAAATGTAATAAGTTGGCTAAACTGTTTGTGTGTATATTATATATTTCTAAAATTTTAAATCGAAATTTTTAAAAATGAGTATACTTGTCTATACATAGCACTATGTTAATAAAATGAGTACAATAAAACTAATAATAAATCAGTGAATTGAAATGTGCGAAATTTTTGAGCCAAAAAGGGTCTATGGCAAGAACTTGAAAAAATAGCAAACCAGGCTTAGTTCTTAACGTTAATTATTTTAAAACACATAAAACAACTTCAATAAAATATCAGCAAACGCCATACACTACTCATTCAAGAGAAAAACTTAATTTTGCAGTGTATCCTTATATTGTGGACAGAAGTTTCAAATAATTTTGTAACGTAGATAATGTTTTAAACAATAATCAGTTCGTATATTTTTATTTCTAATATTATTATTTCAACTACTATTTGCTTGAATGAAACATATTTTACATAAACACAAATGAATGAATGATTTTCATTATTATTATTTTTAATTAAAAAACCTTTCAAAGAGTAGATTATTTTTTAACGAAATTGCTTGTTATGTCTATTTTTCGTCAAAAGACGACTTTTTGACAGAAAGTAGGTTAGGTTATGATTGATTGATTTGATAATTTTAAATGTGTAGGGAAAAATTTTGTATTTCTGGAAGTGGGCGTTGACACTCGCGACACAGTTTTTAACTACTGCGGGTGCCATCGTTAACCTTGGTTTGTGTAAACACTTTTTTGTTCCCAATAAAGATTTATTATTATTATGGTTATGCAGTGGCCATAACAGTGAGCGAGCGAGCGACAGACATTGTGACAGATACGACTGAGTGTCAAAAGCCGAATTTATGACAGAAATAGGTTATGGTTATACAATGATTATAACAGTGAGCGAGCTAACGAAGCGAGTGAGCCACAGACCATGTGACAGAAATTACCGAGTGTCAAAAGACGACTTTATGACAGAAAGTAGGTTAGGTTGTAGTTAAACAGTAACCACAACAATGAGCGATCAAGCGAAGCGAATTAATAATGAAAATATAACAATTAATAATATTTTGTACGTCTTCGATTGCTCTAGTGTACTTAACTTATAAATGTTTATGTGCGTGTTCATTTAAGAGTTCTAAATGTATGAAGGGTGTTCTAATGAAACCAATGAATGCAGTTCACGAACGTCCGAGTATATTGACCAAAAACACAATTTAAAATACAACTCACAATATTTACGTGACCGTTTAAGTTACACAAAGTTTATGCAGTTAGCATGCCTGTATCTAATGACGTGCAGGGAACGACTGGCTCGACCGCACCTTGATACAAATTCATTTGCAGCGTCAGCTCTAAGTAAGTACGGTGTACAACACATGAGTCCTTACAATTTCATTCAAAATTCTAATTTAATTAATATCAAAATTTTAAATGTCATTTGTAAAATAAAATTATTATTAGTAATTATTAAAAATAATAAGTTAAATAAATAATATTACAATAAACAAAAAATTCTATTTAAAAATTATAATAAATGTATAGTATATTCATTGTCTTGTATATTCTATGAAGTAATATTATGATAAACAAATTATTTATTTTGAAATTATTTAAAAATGTTGTCTACAAAATAACGCACAACCGAATTCTGCATATAAACTATTTACTTTTAAAATTAATCACAATATTACATGAGGTAAAACCCAGTCAACAACAATATATAGTAACATAAAACTTGACATGGAATATGCTAATATTCCATGGAAATTAGTTTACGCCAACCAGTTAAAGAGAAAACTAAAGTAAACATATTTGTGTTCTGACTGGGGTCAGGGGCCATCGGTTTTAGGTGACTCTGTTATCACAAATTTAAATTTACACAAAAAAGTTTACAAACGAATTTTGTACTTACTATAGTACAAGTAAAGTAGATATTGAATTGAGAAGTTTAGAGTTACGCAGTTGTTCGCGTTGGGAAACGAAGATCGATGTAAAATAGTTATTGTTGATTGGTTGTATTGTTTCGTAAATATAGGCGTGAGTAATATGTGCGTGTTTCTGATCTTGTGTATTCCATATTATAAATAACGTTGTTTTGAGATATGAATTTTATACTTACTATGATGGCGCGAAATCCCAAGTCTTGGCATTCGACACGAGACGGCGCCGATTAAATTTTATAACTGTATAAAAATTACTTCCTATGTACCTAATGGTAAATGCGAAAGGAAGGAAAGTCTACCAACATAAATGGCAATCTTTCCGGAAATTTGACAGCTAGTCGCTGGACGTTGAGGGTAATAAAGATATTTTATGTTGTATTGTTGTTCGCCAACGCAGGGAGTGAAATGTTATTTTTCGTCCTTGTTCACTATGAAAAATGGATGACTGCTAGTTAATACTGTTAGTATCAAGTATGCCAAAGGTTTATAATACAAAAATTGGTAAAATTGCGTAAGTTAAAAAAAAAGAAGAAGAGTTCGAGAAGAAAAAAGTTTAAAACTGAACTGTGAAAAAGATTAAATTTCAGGATTATACACGTTTATTTAAACATAGTAGAAACGCTGATTTCCGAAGATATTATATATGCTTAATCCAGTCACATTCTTTTGCAAAGTATCTATAACTTCCGAAAAAAAATCTACCATCCGCACCATCACAAAAACTACCAATTCTTCTGTCACTTAGAGGCAATAAAAATGGTAGCAGTGATCTGTCATCGGTATTGAATGAACGAATGAACGTTATCGATCAGGGCTTAAAGTAAATATGACGGTTGTAAACGCGACATTGGCTTGATTGATCACCGGTTTTGAAAACGCCGCACGGGCCCTTTGTGAGTTACTGTTATTAAATGAATTAACAAATTGTTGCACTATTTTTCCCCTTTTTTTATATATACAACTAAGTCGGCAAACAGGCGTACGGCCTACCTGATGGTAAGTGGTTACTGTAGCCTATGAACGCCTGCAACACCGGAGATGAAACGAACACGGTGCAGACCCTGAAGGATTTTTTTCACGCCCTTTTTGAAGGCTCCCATGTTATAATCACTATTATATATTTAAATAAAACAAAAAGTTATAATATCTCGTGTAAACTACAATAGTTTGACAAAAGAGTAAACATAGTTTAGATAGGTAGTTTTAACTTACTCTTGCAAAAATATACCCTAACTGGGATTCCAACAAAACACAAAGCCTCTAGAGGGACCATCGTACCAGCACTATAACAAAGACGAGAATACGAATCATCATCATTTCAGCCTTCTAATACTAGCTGTTTCACGCAGCTTCGCCTGCTTCAAAATGTAGCCTATGTTTGACCCCGGGTCTTTAACTATATTCATACTAAACTTCATTAAAAGAGCCTTGAAAGAGTACAGACATGTAGATAGATAGACGGACTTTGGCACTTATAAAATTAGTATGGAAGTATGGGTGAATACCACCATGGAAAAATGTTCGTATTAACCATTAGGCCTCGGAAGGCGCCAAATACCACAAAAGGATAGTTATATTTAAATAGAAACAATATATGGATTCCTAATGGAATTTGGCCTTAACCCAACAAGGAAACGGTAATTTCTTGGATACATTCCATTTCAGTGTCAATTAATCATTGATTATTTAATGTTTTGTATTATAAACAGCTACTTTTTACACTTTTGTTTCGCACGCGATTAAATCCGATGAGAATAGTATTTTTTGAGAGAAAATTAATAAGTAAAGTATATATTTTTTTAATTTTATCTCAGTACTACTGACTGCGTGCTTAAGAAATTTTAGAGTATTGGAAGCGTGATTTCTTCTTCGTCCTAGGTGTTTTCCTAGTTTATTCCCCTAGGGTACGCTGTATGTCATGGTCCTAGAATTGGCGGCACTGGTTATAACAGCGTTATTAAAATTTAAACCGCGTCTATTTAAATGATATTAGGTAAATGTTTCTTAAAAAAATAAATTATTAATTTATTCGAAGACTAAGATCCACTTCGGGTCAATGAGCCAGCTAAGTAGTTTCTTAAAACATGGAACATAGGCGTCGCAGGTATATCGTCGAAATTACTCCTAAAACAACACCGAAATTCACGAAACGAAACCTCGACTGAAAACTAGTACCTAAATAAAACGGTAACAAGCGGCAACAGTAAATAAAAATTGCCATCAAAGTCAACGTCTCGCGCTTGGACAATAAAAGTTGATTCATCCGGAGCCACCAATAAATTACGCACAACGTTATGTGGACCCATTTTGAACTATTACAAGGTAGTAAACCTAAAGATTTTTGGATTTTGAATTCTGTCTGGTCGTAAAATCGCTCTGTTATCTAGTGTCAAATGTAGGGTGACCATCGTTATATCTATTTTTACTTAAATTTAGAGGCGATGTAGACACTATCTCTGTGAAGTTCTCGCTTCGTATTATACACAAGTAGCGGGGTAGTTTAATAAGACCTGCTTAAAAATACGTCTTTCACATAAGAGGAAATTAACTGGTAGTAAATTCCACATACAACGGCTTCCCAAACAGGATTGTCGTCAGTTATTTTGAACCCCATAATCCCAATATCTTCATCGTCTTAAAGTGTTACCTCCTCCGATTTTTGCTTCAGAGCTCTGTCTTCCTCTTCATCTTTAAAGTCTGGTTTCTTGTTCTTTCCTTTCGGTTTTCGGCATTCTTGGTTCGGAAACCATTCGTACTTATCCGTAGTTATTACCTTTCACTGCAACGACGTCAAGCCAGCGTGTTA
The DNA here is from genome assembly GCA_947363495.1 of Euzophera pinguis. Taxonomy (NCBI): domain Eukaryota; kingdom Metazoa; phylum Arthropoda; class Insecta; order Lepidoptera; family Pyralidae; genus Euzophera; species Euzophera pinguis. The sequence goes on from OX376163.1 coordinate 15,736,381, forward strand.
TTTATTTCCTCCTAAATATTTAAATTTATTATTCTTAGGGATGATAGAACTACGTTTTATTCTAGAATACCAAGAAAGAAGACCCACGATCTTTTAAAAAATATATAAAATAAAAAAAATTATAAATTTTATTAAAAATTCGCCTAAATTTTTCCAGATATAATGAACAGCATAGACACACTAGCATTTAAAGCGTTTCAATCAATAAACTGTTTAAGCTTTGTCTCGATGATTCACTGCCTCTCGAACGATTTGATTTGATCTTAAATGTCAGCTTGAGATTGTAAAACCTGTGTGGCCTGGTGTATATTTGAATTAGAACTGTGCTATCATTTTATGTCTACACTAGTTTGGCCCCGTGGTTTTACATGCCTTTAAACTTTGTTTTTAAATTGGTCTACCTATCTATTGAGACGTCTGTCACGCACTCCTGTACCTATCAGACCTTCCCTGTAAGTGACGAATTTATAAAAAAAGGTATTCTATTCTACTTCTCTTCATCCTAGTGTTATTCCGCTTCTATCCTCAGCTGGTTGCTTCGAAGACCACGGCTTGCTTTCTTAGTTTTACGTCTCCACTTTGCCCGATCTTCTGCATCCTTAGAACTGCTGAGCATGGATATCCTGCTTTGGAATGTCATCATCCTTCTGAATTTATCTTACCAATGCATCATATTTTTTAAATCCGTTTTACATTTTGAAATATGCATCTAATCAGCGTGGCGAGTATGGTACCCACCCCTCAATTTGAGGGAAGCCTAAGTCCGGAAGTGGAATGACTGCGGTTGAAACGACGCCGACGATTTAAACAACAACTCTTCTAGTAAAAAAAAAATATAAGTTCAAATGTGATAGAGTAATATACCAATTATTTAGAAAAAAAACGAATCCGTGCTTGATAAATATAATAATAACTCTATGTACATTACAAAATCTCATAGTAGAGGCGCTGTGCCACACGAGGCAACATAGTAATAGATAAATCAGTTGTCATACATTTACAGTTGTAGTATTCGTAAATATTACGTCGAAAGTGAATATACAAAGCTTCAATATGGCCTACTAACATTTGCACTGTCCAAGCTATTTCATACTCCACTGGTATTACGACCTCTGATCCAGGAAGATCACAGATGACACCAGCTTACCTCATGTGTATAGTGGGCTAGTTATAAAAGTGTACAACCTTAGTCGTAAGTGTAGAGGTGAGGTGGTACAGTTTTGTATGTAGATAACTGTAGGTTGCAGCTGCGGTCGGTAGCAAGCTAGTACAGAAGGATAATTCATAATCTCCGACTGGATATACCTGTTATATTCTTCTGAATTTTACACCAAATCGTTTACTGTCCAAGCTGTATGACTGTGGACTTTCTGGGTTGCCAGTATCTAATAGACATACCCAAAAACTCTCCAGCTTCAAGCCGCAAGTTAAAGACCATTTCTTTCAATCGCCTAATCCTCTTCCTGAGAAAATCTTTTTGTCTGCTGTTCGAATATTACCCGCCTAAGTTGTAATTTTCACCCATTAAATTGTTTATTTACACTCTGACACGCTTATAAGTATGTATATTTATTTACGTCATGTGTGATGCATATATTTACTTTGGTATATTTTTTATATTTCCTACATAACTACATATTTTTTTATGTTTCACTTTTTCTAATTGCTAATTTGCGCCTACCTTCCTGTTTCATATCATGAAGTCCTACCTGTTGGTTGTAATAATATTTATGTACTTTCTACAATTTGGACAATAAAGAGTTATCTCTATTTATCTATAAGTCTCTCATCATGAGCTCTGTATTTTTTTTTTCTTTTATCATCATAGTATATCCCTGAGCTCAGTGAGCCTCTTGGCAAAGGCCTCCTTCAACCTCTTCCATTGCTTTCTATCTAGTGCCACTCTTCTCCAATTTAAGCCCGCTGTCAGTTTAAGTTCGTCTTCCCATCTTGTTACAGGTCTCCCTCTCATCCTCTTTATTTGTTTTTATTTATATTAAATAAATATAAATTTTTATTTTATAAAACTACTTTAATAAATTATAGTTTTTGGTCATCAAATTAATAAAATCTCCAAATAAATGTGCAACAATTTAATCGTAAATAGCCTGTCAGATAGTTAATCTTCAACAAGTGCTAACATAACGTTAACATATCTCCCAAATAGCCCGGAACGGTCGCTAAAGCGGTATTATCTTGTAGATACGTATAAATTCGATTGTTTATTTCCACTTGGGTGGTCCGAGAAACTTCAACTTAGATACATATTTGATGGAAATGCATGTGAATGTTTTTGTTACCGTAAGCGTAGTGTCATGAATATTAAGATGCTGCGTTCCGACATAAATAAAAAGTTATTTCGTATGATTAGGAGATATAAATGTCAATACGAATTAATTTAAGTTATATTTACGTAGTAACGTTATGTCTCGTATTGAAGATACCGATAGCAGAGTGCAACGCGCGTATCCGTAGCGAATGCGCGTGTCAAGCGACGCCGAGACGCGACCCGTATTGGATTAGTCTTCATTTAGCGGCTGACAGTGTTGATCACTAACATAGCTTGTGTTGTCCCTGTTGATCTGGTTTTGCTTTAAAAAGGGTAACGGAGGTCAGAGGGCAGTCGCTCCATTGTAATAACCAGTTCCAGTAAAATTATGACCATAACTTACAGCGTAGCCAGGCTCGGAAGCGTAAGTTGAGGGCACAACTAGGAAAACACGCTTAGATGAAGATAAATTATACACCAAAAAGCAGAAGACCAACATAGCCTTGTAGGTAAGGGCATATTCATCACAATCGTGCGAGTCCAGCGATGGCGAGTGAGGTCGGCTTGGATTGGTCCTTCGAGAAACATTAACTTCTGTCTATATAAAGTCACGCGAAACCTTCTGTAGATGACGTTAGGCTAATGAGAAATAATCTTTACCCTGATTTCCGTGTCTTACACTCATTGCCAGTGACACCTTTTTGTTTATTTAGCTATATCTGTCCCACAGCTGGGCAAAAACCTCGCTTCTCTTGTTCCACTAATCCCTATTTCTCGCCAGTTCTGTCCAACACCTTTAATTTAAAATAAAATATTGGTAGACAATACCACAATTTTAAAAAATACTTCTGTTATACTTAAATATGTAAATAAATTTTAATATGTCTCCGTGGTCCAGTGGTTAAGGCGTTTGCCCCGGACCCGGGGGTGGTGGGTTATATTCCCAAGGGAAGCATACTTTGTTTAGTTGTTTTCGGTTTAGTCAGGACATTGCAGGCCTGAATGGCCTGATTGTCTAATAATAAAGATGATTCCGTGCTTCGGAAGGCACCATAAGCCGTTGGTCCCGGCTGCCATCTGATAGTCGTTAAAGAAACTACGTCAGAGGCGAGAGGCGGTTTCGAACAACTCTGACACCATGGTGTACATGGTCGATTGAAAATGTAACCTGCACTAAATGATGATGATGATCTAAATAAATACATCCACTGATCAACAGCAACACATTTTATAAATCATCCTAGATAAATATAAAAGCTTAAGTATACATTGAAAAAATTTACAACCCAATACGCTGAAGTATGACCTTATTTTTTGAACAATATAACATCTTAAATCATGATGTGGTAACCCATATACCACTCGCAAGGTTCTCGCCTCGGTTTATGGCTAATTCTTCTTTTAGACCACAAAAATGCTTGAGATTTACGATATCGAAGCGTGCGCCCGCGCATGCGGTATGCGAGGGTGACCATGCAGTAAGATTTTTAAGGATTTTCATGTTGTTTTATTTATTTATCTCTATTGTTCTGAAAGAGGCCTACACCAACTCTTTGGTAGGGGAAGGATGAAAAAAAAGAAAGATTTTAGTCTTTCCATCTCATTAACGAAAATCTTTATTGTCGTATAATCAAGTTTTCAAAGTTAGAAAAGATTCCAATTTTTTTTAGTTTCTGGCGAACTCCATTGGAAATTGAAAGGATTTCAAAATCTTGACACAATGATTTCAAAGTATTTTCAATTTTACACAAAAAATAGACAATGATTAAATTGAAATATTAATTATAATTTATGCTTATTATTTCACTACTAGACAACGAGTAGACTTGAATTAATAATTTTACTCATAATTTTCGTACTAAAGAGTTTATGAAATACATGCATGTTGTATATTTATAGTTGGTAAAATTTTAAGCAGTAAATTTTCAGTAATTGCAAATTTTATTTTAATTATCATATTTTGTGATTTCCTGGTTATTATACGAAGAATTATCATTCGAACAAGCAGTTTGACAACATTGAACTATATTGAGCACACACACCTTCCTGTTTCGTCTCACTGCTGGGCAAAGATGTCCCCCATTTCACTCCAGATATTTGCAAATTTTGAAAATCTTTTAGGCCTTTACTCTGTTTGCGTATACAATTTATTGCACGTGCCATTAATAATTTGTAGTGATTCTACGAGAACAAAGTCTCAAAACTAATAAACAACATTATTTATAAAATCACTTGTCCTTTTTATGGCACATTTTATCTCTACATTTGCATTCGCTATAAAACAAATGTTAACTAATCCTCAATCGGTTGTCCCGTAAAGCCTACAAATATGGTCATGTTACGCACGGCTCGCGGTCCAGGACCTTAGAACCAAATACTTTGGGTGCTAGGAATTTGCTCTCATACAAAAACAAACAATTGTGCAACGATTAGGGAAGTCATATCATGAAAAAAATGGGGACTTTTCTTGTTTTTTGACAGTTACTCCTTCCTCCGAATTTCAGAGGCTTATAACTTTTTTATTTATGAACGTATTCGAAAATCATTCTCTTTTCGGTTTCTGATTATTAATAATGATTAAAAATAAAAATAAATTGAGTAGATTAATTAACCTATATAACAAAGTTAGCGAACTTAATTAAACAAGCATTCTAACCATTTAACCGCAAAAAATCGTTCTATTCTTTGTTTTTTTTTTTCGAATTCGTTTAATACTCCATTTGGCTAAACACTCTGTGTATCGGCGCAGGCGCAGTATGCCGCGAAATATGGCGACCGATGTTCGGATACGCGTACCTCGTAACTCCAATCGGATATTACGGATATCGATCTAACGATATGTAACGTTCGGATATTTATTTCATCGATTTGGGCGATTAATCGGCGTTGAAACGCGACACTTTGAACAACAACTTTTTGCTTCCTTTACTTTATTGTTCAGTGGCTGTTTTTATTGTATATTTTTGCTACCTATAGTTGTTTTATTTAACACTTTTAGGAGAATAAATTAACAGTTTTATGTAAATTTGGGTTTGGCGGCCAGTGGCAACGTTTAAAATGAAAAAAAAAAAAACATTAATTCGATAAAAAATATCCGAATTTTACAATTCTTTCAATTTATGATACCTATTTTTGGTTATGGGTATGTAAGAATGAATGAATGAAACGAAAGAAACGCATAGTTAAATCGAATAAAACTAAATGGGTACAAAACTGCATCTCCAACATGTCTCTATACTATAACAATTAAACTCGTTTTTACATTCAACACAATTAGGATTAAAAAGATTTGATTCCAATTCCAAAACTGCAGCTCAAAAATGTCTATACCCATTAATAAAGAAACTCGTTGTTTCATTTATAACATTATGAAAAAATATTTAATTCTCATTTCAAAACTGCAGCTCAAAAATGTCTTACACTTTTGTAGCTATCTGTATCGGTGAGAAATAGTTTAGGTCCTGAGTTCGCACTGAACCCAGGGTCGAACTGGATTTATTCCAACGATGCCTTGTCCGATACCTTATCCCAGCTACTGTGCAGATAATGGCTCTAATAATTTGTTGCCACTATACTTTTTTGTTTTCTTTTTAATAGGCATTAATAGCCAATATTGCATATTTTTTTCTTACAATATGGCTCTTACTTTTGTATTTAGCCAGTAATAAGTAACTTTTTTTTTTAGTAGAGTTATTTAGTCAAGCAAGTCTGAAGTCAGGTCGGTAGTTAAGTCTAGTCGAGTCAGAATAGTCAGGTTAAGTGAAGTGGTAGAAAAACAGCACTTAGCGATTTCTAGAAGCTTTCGGGCAACAAGCAAGAAAATCACATAATTCGAACACTGTATCACTTCCCAACACTCACGCTTATTCTCAAACACTTTGCGAATAATAATCCATCATTATTAAATACAAACACTCAAAAAACACAAATTCTTCCCGCCGAAAGTACAGTATTGCATTTTAATATTGATAGAGTTGACATAATGAAATTGTTGAAAAACATTTTTACAAAATTTAAGTATTTTAGAACGCTATTGTTTTATTACACGACTAACCAAAGAGTGTTATGTTTTAGCGTTCATGTATGTTTGTACGTATGTGAGATTCTTTATTCCAACATAAGACAAAAACCGCATAACGGATATAGACTTATGAGGTGTCTTTAGATTGCTTGCTTTCTTCCGAGTGTAATAAAGTATGTGACGTCATCATAAAAGCAAAATGGCGGACTATATACGCAATCAAAGGCAGGCTGAAAAAAAATCTGAGTGACCTAATCGAGTGGAGTAACAAAATGAAGAGGTTTAAAAGGAGATTTCAAGAGTATATTCTGGTAACAAATAAATATCAATTGTATACACGTAGAAGTCAGTCGTGTTTTAATTTTTAATAATTAGCTTGTTTTATATTTTTTGTTAAATCTCTAGTAACTACTAACACAACTCTTACCGACATTTTGCCTTTTCATTTTAATTGCCCTATAGCAATATTTGTGTTTCGAATTTTGAAAGTAGAATATATTGGTAATAATAATAATTAAAGGCGTAGGGATGTGACGACCTCATCACTCACTGGGTTTCCCTCCCAGTGCAGTCAGGAGACTGCCTGGCAAGGCAGCTTATGGCGAGCTGTTGGTAAGTGGCGACACCGCGGATCTGAGTGTTTCCAGGGTAGGCCTCCGTCCGTCACCTCCGGCCTTCTTTCACCAAGGTCGGAGTGGACGCAGTGAGGGACAGGACCCAAATCTTAGTAGTTTTGTCCTTCAGCAATCAGAGGGAACAATAAAAACAATAAAACCTATAGGGTATGGCAAAAGCCCGCTGTCGTTTGGGTCATGTGTATATAAATAATAATCTCAGATTTTTAAGACTGTCTTTAATTAGAAATAATGCCATACAAAAAAATTTAACTTTATTATCCACATCTAGGAAATCACAAAATTAAAATTAAACATTGTTTACAACGCAATCATCGTACTTTACCAAAGTTATACATTTTCTCAAGGAACCGGCTTTCACCTTGTCTATCAATAAACGTTTCTTTCTCAAAGTTTATCATATTTCTAAAGTATTTCTATTTGAGCAAATTGCGTACGATATTGAAATGTGGTAGTCTTTAATCATGTATTAATAATTTATATTGCATTTACCGGTAAATAAAACAACAAAGGCCATTAATATTACTCTCAAACGCATCGCATTACATGCTTGACAAATAATGTTCATAAAAAGTTTGCGCGCATGATAAATGTAAGGCTCGCTTCACACTATCGGGTTTTCGTCCGGTTTTCCGTTTATACCGGACGGCATTTATTTTTGGGCTGGAATTGTGTCTATTTTGGTGTTTATAGAGTAAAGTAAATTTATTCATCATTTTTCACCTATATCCAGCAGTGCCAGTAGCGCCTAGATATTTATTAATTTATTTGGGAAACAAAAAAAATTTGATAACACTTAGATACATTAAGTTACAATATAAATGTTGCATAAATCAATAAAGTTTTCACATGAAAGTAATATATATATATATATATATATTTTAGACATACGCTTAGGACCTTGCCAGTGTAGGGTTGTCCTTCGTGAACCTTTCTGTCCCATTATAGACTATCGGTTTTCTGGGTTATGTGACCTGCCCACTGCCACTTCAAAGTATTATAAGTAAGCGTCGTAATAAGCTTATATGTATATGTAAGTATATTAGATAAAGATACATATTCAAAAGAACAGATAATTAATGATCCGAAACTAGTACAGATAAACATTGTGATATTTTAAATTTTAAAAAATAATACAATTTCAATATTCACCTTTATATTAAAACGCAAAAATAAATACAATAAATTATTAAATAATGTTTAAACGCTGAAGAAAATAATGTCTAACCCCTGAAGAAAATGTTTAACCCCTAAAGAAAATAATGTTTAACCCCTGAAGAAAAAACCGGACAGTGTAAACCGCAATTTAAATTCACATTTAAATCATCTGACAGTTTTGAAAACGCACACTTGTCACCCATACTTCACTGTTCTCCCAGATAACCTCCAACCCAAACTAGTTGTACCGGAGATGCTGTATCTAACAATCATTTGTTTAAGGTTTTACGCCACCAGGGTAGATGGCACATGTTTGAGTGGGCCAATGGTGCTTATAGTTTAAACCGATTTTGAAATAGATGGTATGTGTTATTGTAAAATTTGTGTTTTTAGATATATGTAAATATACACTACCTATTTTATTTTTATTGTTGTTTTGTCAAAGGTCTTGTTAGAAATGAATATTTCTCACTTAGGTTTAGTTATTTCCTAAAGTAAAAATGCTAGTCAAAATTTCCTAAAAGCCAAGTTGTGAGCTAAGGCAATGTATTAAAAATATATATCGTTAGTTATACCCTGAATATATTGGATTAAAGCCTCAATCTTCTTAATCACAAGATATTAGCCTGAATCAATGAATTAATGTGCCTTCTGTCTTAAGGCGCTGTGCATCAGAGGAATACCGTAAAATGTCTATTTTTTCGTCGCGCAGTTAGCCTTATTTTACATAGAATACTAGCATGAAAAAATATGAAGTTCAAAGATCAAAATAAATGATTACATCAAAATATTTTCAAAAAAGTATTTAAAACCTAGCAAAATAAAATAGCAAAAAAGCTATATCCAGAAAAAGTTTCGTCGCTAATTACTTGATATTTTCAGCGACAACTACCAACTTTTTTGCGTCTATAAAAAGTATAACTTAATGAGCAAGAGGAATACCTAAAAAAATTACATTACTTGGTTATAATTATTGAATTATTAAATTAAAACTAAAAAAAAAAAAACCGAAATTAACACGGGTTTAAAACTGAGGCTGGTGACAGGCCAACCGGTATCGCCACTTTCAAACTTAGTTCATTGCGAGTACGTACTATAATCAAATATCGCGATAAGAAATACCGAAGGGTTAAGGTGTAAAGCGACTTAGGCACATTCGGTGCCTGACCCACATTATGAAGAAACAATTTGTTAATAGTATGCTTCCAGAGGGATTTGAACCTATAGCCTCAGGAACGTTAGAAACACGCCTAGACAACTATACCACTAAAGCAGCTTATTTGTACTCAAAATAAAAAGTAAGTATCCAAAACAAAAATCACTTTATAAAATGCAAATGCATACGGAAGGTAGAAACAACACAATGCAAAATTAATTAGATTCGAGTACAGCGGAACTTATGGCGACCATCAATTTACTACACCACCAAATGAGTAAACAAGTTGTGACCTTGGCACCTGCCATAACCCAGACTTTGTCATCTTTTTTCCGAGGTCATGTACACAATAGCCGGGCATCCTATCCTGGATTCAATAAAAGTAATCGACAATTCTAACGATCAAATTTCGAACTTGTTGACTCAAATTTAAAGTATCAATCTCTCTGGTTTCGTAAAAGGTGGTTAGGTTATTTAATGATTAGTTTAGTATTCAAATGAGGAATTTGGAGGTCGCAATTGTTTTGCCCAACAATATTGGATTGGATCCAAGGAGTGAGGACAATGCATCTTTGTTGGTGCAGTCGAGGTTAAGCTGCCCCTTCGCCTTGATGTAGCTTCCGATCTTGGAAATTAAATAAGTGTAAGTTAGCTATGCACTTGGTTCCGTGAGATAATTGTCTATTGTCAATTAGCGAAATCTGTTTTTTTCTTGTGAATAAAGTAAACTTCTGTCACCTGATATCCGTCACATTATATGTTTGCGTAAAATTAGGTGAACTTTTAAAACGATACCAAATATATTCCAATTGCTAGTTAACTCAATTTAGCAAACATGAATAAAAAATGTAAGTTAAAATTATAATTATTATTGAAGTCTCTAGGTTAAAATTGTATCTAGGAAACTTGATTCTTTCGCTTGTATTCTAAGCCAATTTAGGCTTAGAATACAAGCAGAAGAATCAAGTTTTTTCAATACATATAGAAAATACCAAAACTTATTTGACAAATCCTCTCTTTTTGAATGTTGATTGAAAACAGAGCTCCACAATGATTTTTATGTGATTTCCACATCATCATTTCGTGTAGGTTACATTTTCAATCGACACCTGGTATCAGAGTTGGAACCGCCTCTCTACTTCTGACGTGGTTTCTTTAACGACCACCAAATAGCAGCCGGGCCCAATGGCATAACGTGCCTTCAGAAGCACGAAAATATCTTTATCTACATCTACACTAATATTATAAAGAGGAAAGGTTTATATTTTTGTGTGTATGTTTGTAATGAATAAACTCAAAAACTACTGGGCCGATTTCAAAAATTCTTTCACCATTGGAAAGCTACATTCACCCTGAGTAACATAGGCTATATACCGCAGGCGGAGCTGCGGGAAACAGCTAGTTATTAGATAATCAGGTGATTCAAGTCTGCAATGGCCTAATCAAACTGGAAACAACTAAACAAATGCTTCAATCGAACCCGCGACCTCTGGGTCAAAGACAGATGCCTTGACCACTGAACTACAGAATTTACAGATATTTTTTTTAATTGCACATAGTTACATGCACACATCACGCCTTTTTCTAGCAGGGGTAGGCAGAACCTTAGAATTTTCTATTCAGTAAGCGTTCGGCGACGTAATATTCTTACACGTTATTTAAATTTTTGATGATTTTCTTTATGAAAACAGCAAAACTGATCACTGTTGCTCTTTTAACATTGAAAAGGTTAAATTTATTTTATTTGTCTTTATGCTATACCACAAAGACCACACAAGTCATATGTGGATACATCGTGCAGTAACCTCTACAAGTTAAAGAACCAGTGATCAGCATGCGATGAATTTTAACACCTCTGATTTGGTCTGTCTGGCTGTGTCTGAGTCATGTCATTATAAATTTTTGGCGTAAAACAGGGGTGTTATAAGTTTACCGCGTCTTTGTATCCGTATTGTATGTATTGAAAGTATGTCTTTCTCCTCGTAGCACCAAAATTTTTTTTTAATACAACTAAGTAGGCAAACAGGCGTACGGCCCACTTGATAGTAAGTGATTACCGTAGCCTATGAACGCCTGCAACACCGGAGATGTTTCGAGCGCGTTGCCGACCTGTCCGCTGTCGGCACAGCGACCCTATGGAGCCTGGCGACCCTACTCACCAGCAGGAACACAACACTGCATCACAGTGTTATTTGGCTGCGGTCTTCTGTAGGGTGGAGGTACTTCCCCAGACGGCCAACTCCTTACAAAATGTCCTATCTCTCTTAAAGGCAATATTTTATCCATATTTGTCCTACCTCTCTTTATTACGGTATCTGTTTGAAAACTGATATTTAAAATCGTTCATGTCCATGTCCACTCACTTTGTTTCTCATCCCCTCTATGATATAAAAATGCATGATAGTTTTATATTTATGTATTATTAAATAATTAAATTTCTTGTGGCAATCAGCCTTTTTTTTTAAAGTTTCAGTCGCGGGTCTGCTGAAAGAAATTTCTTCAAAACTAAGTAGAAATCTTATACCAAAATTTTCTAATATTAAAAGTTTCCAATAAATAAATAGGAATCTTTATAAATAACTTTCTTTATTTTTTTTATACGATACTACGTTTACTTTCTATTTTATATACTTTATGTAACTCTGATATGGTCTACTTGGACCCCTTTAATTTTTCCTTCTATGATGTTCCTTATAAAATCATCGTGTCGTATCCAGTCATTATCCTAGCGTGTATTCCTAGTTGCGTCATCAGCTTACGCTTCGGAGCTAAAGGTACGCTGTAAGTCATGGTCCTAGATTTGGCGGAACTGGTTATTACAATGGAGCGACTGCCGTCTGAGCTCCATAACCAACAGGAACATGACCCGAGGATCGTGTCGTATCCAGTAATATGGAAGAAAGTAAAAAATCTCCACAAGAACCTAGCTTTGAAACTTATGAATGACGACTACCTACTATCATTTTAATTAGCCTAACAACACACATAGTCACATCATTATACTATATACGGCTACAGCCATACGTTTCCTTACAATTAGGCCTCGCAGTGAGTATGGTGACCACAGATAACATCGCGTGATTTACGCCACGTGATCTTATCGGATACTGCACGCTCTATTTGCTACAACTACAGCTTTAAGCTTACTAATTTTAAAGGAAAGCTTAAAGGACGGTCAATCGTTTAATGGTCTGCGCACTTAATGAAGCAGATTCTTCGGATACTTGTTAAAAAAAAAAAAACATTTTTTTTCAGTTGCATTTTTGACAAGCTATAATTAATAAAATTTGTGATTTAATTTAAATAATTGTGCATGAAAATGGTGCGTTATTCTCACTTATACTTGAGTGAGAAGTGATACTTTGTTTGTTTTATGGAATTTTCTTCATTGTCGCCAATAGCGCTTAGAAATCGCTAGGTGCAGTTTTCTTCTATTCCACTTAGCCTGATTCTTTTGACTAGACTTGACTCGATTAGATTAACCGACTTGAATATAAGATTCGAATAGGACTTGTTTAAACTACACTGAAGAACTTAAGACGACAGAAAAATTACAAAGAACTTGTATCCATCGCCGTATACCGTATACTCATTAAAAAAATCCGCAGCGTTGGACGTCAGTTTTCCGGTATCGACCAAATGGTCAGATGACCTGAAAAAGGTCGCAGGCAAACGCTGGACGCAGGTCGCCTCCAACCGGCCATTTTGAAAAGCCTATTTCCAGCAGTGAACGGACTACGACTGAAGTAATGAATATGAATAAGATTATATAAAAAAGATGATATCATGTTTAAAAAGTTACCAAATCAAAGATGAAGTGTCTATAAAAATTAAATGATGTCACGATATGTTTTCTTACCAAGAAAATGTATCCTGAGCTTTCTATCGCCGCGCCTCTGTCTTATCTAACAAACAATATTTTACGAAACCTTCGATCAAAGCTCGATTTCACTGGTCCTGTAGAGTTATACACCTTTTCATTTGTCTCTAATAGTAGAGTGTGCTTTAGTACAAAGTAGTATGTATGTGCCACAATATTTTTTTAAAGAAAAATAACGTACTCCTCTTAAAAGTAGTATGTTAAAAAGACATTTTTTTGACAAAATTATGTTGACGTTCTTCTGTAATTATTACCTTTTTTTAATTATTTAAATGATAATGAGTTTAAAATGTTAAGATTCTTAGAATGTATGACTTACAAATAAATTCAATATTTTCGTTTTGATATTTATGTTAGAAAATTATACTTTAGTTGCATAATTTGCATTTATACTTATTATAAATTTTTGTAATGTATTTTTATAGATTGGAAACAACAGCATAGCCTATCAAAAGGTTTTAGTCCAAAAACCATGTCGAGAATCATAGACCCATAGCTGTGCTCTCAGTATTAGATAAAGAATTTGAATATATACTAAATAGTTACATTAAAAGGCAAATACAGCCGCTGCTTAGCGATTGTCAGCATGGGTTTAGGGCTGGTAGATCAACAACTACCAACCTTATAAATTTTGTGGACTATGTCTCCTTACATATGGATGAGGATAAACAAGAAGATGTTTCTTATTTCGATTTTAAAAAAGCATTCGATCGCGTTCACGTTTCCACCCTTTTGTGTAAATTACAAGCTTTAGGATTCACGCCCAAACTTATTGACCTTTTCAAAACCTACTTTGCTGATAGGCTGCAATATGTCCAACTTTCCAACTTTCAATCTGAACCTTACAGGACGTCTTCTGGAGTAAGTCAAGGTAGTACGCTAGGACCTACCCAATTCCTTTTAATGATAGACGACTTACCCAATGTTGTCAAAGAGGTGCAATGTTTAATGTTTGCAGATGACTTAAAGCTTTTTGTGGGTATCGGAACTGATTCGGACTGTCTGGCCTTACAGCGGGACATCGACAGAGTGGTCGAATGGAGTAAGGTAAATTTTTTAGACTTTAATGTATCTAAATGTAAAACTATGACGTTTACACGCTCTAGGTGTCCCGTTGTCCATCCATACAAAATAGATGGCCAACCGATGTTGCGTGTCACGCAAATTCGAGATTTGGGCATTACCCTGGACACTGGCCTAACGATGAATGTCCACATTGTCGAAATTTGCAAAAGAGCCTTCAAAGCATTGGGATTTGTGATGAGACAATCTTACCAGTTTCGTGATCGGAGCGTCATTTTGGTTTTGTATTTTGCATTTCGCAGTATCCTAGAATATAATTCTATTATATGGGATCCACACTAAACTAAATATAGAACTATGATTGAACGTGTCCAACGGAGATTTGCCCGCTCGTTATACAAAAAGTTGTATGGTTATTATCCTCTCTTGTATCCATCTCTGTTTGTTACTGCCATGGTAGGACTAAACACTCTTGAACTTAGACGTAAATGTGCAATCTTAATTCATTATTATTTGCTGCTCAACGGAAAAGTTGATAATTCGCCTGCATTGTCTAGATGTAATTTTTATGTGCCTACTGTGTACAGACAGTTGCGTCGCCGTCCTCTGTTCTCGACCGCGGAGGTCCATTCTTGCACCTCACGGTACGCGCCGACCAATCAAGCCCTGACGCTACTCAACGATCTCGTTGCACAGCTCCCTCAAGTTGACATATTCAATGTAAATTTAACTTATTTCATATCTGCATGTATTCGTTTTTTGTCAATTACCAACTAATTGTACTTATTTAACTCACTTTACGTCTTGGGAAACTGTAAGTGTAGTGAATAGCTGTGAATAAATAAATAAATAGTCAAAAAGCATATTTTAAAAAATCAAATGTCTATCGTTGAGCTATTGTTTATAAAATTAAATTTCCAACTTATTTGAAACATCACAGTTATATGCACTGTGATAGAGTATATCGAAAACATTTTCCTTTTTCATAATGCGATATTCAAAACAGAACACTCACTATTATAGACAACCAACTACTTAGCGCACTCTATATAGTAGTAACACTAACACTGGCCCTAATAAACATCCGTCCCCAGCCACTTAAATTTATTAACAAAACTATAAATCATAAATTTTGATATTCCATAAAAATATACGAAATTAATATTAACCTTATTCCATTGTGTTAAAGAATAGCAATTGTCTAAAAACAGGTATCTATGACATATCAACATAGGTACGACAAAATATAGATGCGAAACGAAAGTCGATGTACATAAAAGTATAGCATTGTGCTTGTTAAATGTTGGTGGTAGATTTCTTTTTAACATAAAAGTCGAAAATATATAAAAATGATTGGAACGAAGGTATGTTTTTTTAAAATTACAGATACGAGGTAATTTTCTTCTTCATCTTTAGCCCGGTGTTACCCTGGTGGTTTCCCTGTAAAAAGGTTACGGAGATCAGACGGCAGTCGCTCCGTTGTAATAACCAGTGCCGCCAAATCTAGGACCATGACTTACAGTGTACCCTAGGCTCCGAAGCGTAAGCGACGCAACTAGGAATACACGCTAGCATGAAGAAGGTATGAAAATTCTCATAGCTTTTCCATTTAAACCGTTCTCTTGCCGCTCACATTTTCTGTCTTGTGGTAATTTTGAGATCGTTAGCGTATCGCATTTAGTGTACACATTTAATTTAATAGTAATTTTAATAACTGCTTAAATATTTTTTAATCTTTAACAATGGTTAGAGAGATTCAAAACATAGCAAATTCTTATAAGCAAAAATAATAGTTACGAGTATATGAACATATCGGAACGTTGAATGTCAAAATTCGAGTCGAATGGACTGTTTTGAAGTTTTGCGAGGAATTGAAAGAATAGGCTAGTTTCCTAAAAAATTTAATTAGTCCGTCAGTTAGATAATCAAAAAATATTGGAGACGTATTTTTTCTTTTAAAAATTAAACAAAGAATTGTAAAGATATGGCGCGTTAAAGTTCCGTGTGACATCAAAGTGTGCTACATATTTTCTCAATATGTGACGTCACCCCACTCCTAAACTTTAATGCGTTATATCTTTACGATTTATCGCTCAATTGACAAGAGAAAAAATACGTCAGTAATATATTTTGATTCCCTAAATGACGGAATAATTTTAATGTTAGTCTTTTGACCCTGGAAACTGGCCTTTTCATCAACTGGTCGGATGATATACGTCAATATAGGTTTATTTCATACTAGCTGTTTCCCGCAGCTCCGCCTGCATCAAAAAGTAGCCTATGTTTGACCCCGGGTCTTCAACTATATTCGTACCAAATTTCATCAAAATCCGTTCAGCGGTTTGCCCGTGAAAGCGTAACAGACAGGCAGACAGACAGAAAGACAGACAGACAGACTTTCGCATTTATAATATTAGTATAGATATGGATATGAATATAAGCGTTTATTTTATTTATTTCATGTATACGTTGTATTTATACTACATTGGAAACATTAAACATTAGGAAAACTGTGTACAAGGGTAGGGTATTAAGTTTAATTTATTACTTTTTTATTTAACATTTATTAGTTTTATGAAATGAATAAGCATAAATTTTGTTCCATTTAAATTGTTTCGAATAACTTTGTAGAGCTCAACTTTCAGATAGATTTGACAAATTTCTGTTTTATAAATCAGTTATTTTTATGTCATACGATTAACAAATTACCCAACTTATTAAGGTTCTTACTCAAAAATTCTTACTCCATAAAAAATATAAAAAAAAAAGAAATATACCCAGCTACCGCAGACAATGTCAGGTCAATAACATAGCGGGTGTATCTCCAAAATGGATGATAAAGTCGAACCGGGAATCAAACTGATTATAACCATTAGCACGCGTGTTCAAACACGGGCGTTAAAATAACCAAACTCATGCAAGTACGTATCGATAAAAAATACGGTGAAGACAACGCCCATACAACATTTACATATATACAAATTTTCACAGAACATCAAATTTTTGAATTTCACTCTTATATGCTTACATAATAGAATTCAAAAAGGATTTTTTGGATCACATTTTAAATTTGTTGAGATTTACGAAATCAGTTCAGATTAATCGTCGGACACACAGACAGACCAACTGACAAATTAGATACACAGCCCTCTGACTTGATAAAAAATAAAGACGCCAAGAAATTAGTAAGAATTATTTGACCCTTCGATAAAATTAATCTTGTGTTACATAACATTTATAATTGGAAATTACACTGAATAAGTGATTTTGTTTTCATTTCTATGGCCTTCTTCTTTTTGAAGCTGACCACCGGATTTTCACTTCTTTATATTTTGAGCATAAACCATTCAACCCTAAACTATTGCAAATATTACATACGCCAGCAGCAGTAGGTACAAATATCTATTGAATTTTTTTTTAAATGCAATTTTTTTATTAATATTTTCTAACGTAACCAATAAAATATAAATGCATAACAGAAACCAAGAGAAAATTTTAAGACACTCTTTTCCAAATTGAAATTATTTTATCAATCGTTACTAATAAGATCCATCTGACCAAAAAGACCATCTGTCTAAAGGCTGTTCGGAAAAACTCTGGCACCAGAGTGTGTAGGATCAATTAATCATGTACAATACACTATAAAATATATAAACAAATAGTTTTACATTTAAAAAAACTTAAACATAATATGAGCGAGGCGAACATGTAACCCACTCAAAGTGAATAAATAAACCATCTACGCCAGAAATCTAATAAGATCCCAACGCTCCGTCTTTAGTTTTTCTTTTGGGACACAGCGTTGAATCAATGAATTCAAGGGGATTCTTTGTTTTATTTCCCATGCCATATGGGGCTCGTCTTCCGATTTCGGTGCACAAGTTCGATTATCGCGTCAGTTTGACTAATTCCAACTGATATTTTATTTTTATTTGGATATGGATAAGGTATTGTTATGTAAAGCAAATATAGGAGAAAGTAAGTGATAGAGAATAATGATGAGAATATTTATTATCGTGTATTTGTCATTGCAAGTGAATTGTATTATTTTTATCCATACTTCCATACTAATATTATAAATGCGAAAGTCTGTCTGTCTTTCTGTCTGTATTTCTGTCTGTCTGTTCCGCTTTCACGGCCAAACCGCTGAACGGATTTTAATGAAATTTGGTATGAATATAGTTGAAGACCCGGGGTCAAAAATAGGCTACTTTTTGACGCAGGCGGAGCTGCGGGAAACAGCTAGTGGAAAATAAATGGAAAAAATATGGAAAAAAACTGTACCGACAAAAGCCTAGCTTTTAAATTTATGAATAAATCTAATACAGATTGGTAAAGATACGTTTTCAGTTCATAGTTAGTTTAGTAAATTTCTAATATAAATATTTTCATGAATTTAGATTGAAGCGACAAACCTAATAACGTTACCTATTTTACGTTAACTATTTGGCTGGATGTTAACTGAAAAATTAATGTAGTAACCAAATTAACCAAGCATTTATTGAGTAAATTTAATTTAATGTAGTCTTATGTTTTCGCTATGGTTAAACGCTATACAAAGCGTATTAAAATAGTTTAATTTAAATATATATAATTTTACTACTACAAGTAGAATAATCCGAATACAAAAATTTGAGTTTGAACAACTATTTTTACGTCTCCGTTTGGATTTCACGGGCCTACATCCCGGTCCTCCAAGAGACTTGCGCGGGGATATTTGATCATCTATTATATTATTATCTCATTGAATAAACTAGTAAGATAGAGCAAATTCAAGGCGAAAATATATCTCTTTACGATACTTTTGAACCGTGAACTACTGCTAAACCACTCCTAAATTTAAGATGATTTCTTTGATCTTTTAAAAACCAGAAATGATAACTAAGTATAATATTAAACTTACAATAAAATAATTTTACAAATTGTCATGTTACGTTCAATGTAACTTTCAATGCAAACGATTAATGAAATACCAACAAAATATAGCGGATCCTCTTAATTTCCTACTATTACAGTGACCAGCCATTACAAGGGGATTCCAAAATAATTCAAACAATGTTTAACATGCACTCAATCATAGACAAACAACGGCTATTTAGAAAACAAAGAAATTCGGCTGCTGCCTTTCTTACGGCGGGCAAGAAAGCGATTATCTTCAGACTTTTCACTAACATCAAAAAATACGTTGATGTAAATTTACAACCGTAAAAATACTTTTACAAAAAAAAATGTATACACATTTTTTATGTAAATATTAAGATTTAATTATACGGATAAACCAATTTTATTGTTATTTCTGAAAATATTAAAGTTAAATACTGAATACTTCACCAAATGTGACTGTGATTCCGAAAATGTTATAGTATTTTGCATGCATACAGTTCGTCATTTTTTTAATAAACTCCTCGCTTTGTAAGTGCAGCATCCAGAATAATATTTTTATAAATACGTCGAATAATGAAGTTTACGACAAAAACAAATTCAAATCTTTTATATAAATATTGTAGATTCTCTTGTACAATTCTTACAAATATTTTATATATTTTTATATTTATATTCCTGGTGCTGCAGGCGTCCATAGGCTACGATAACCGCTTCCCATCAGGTAGACCGTATGCCTGTTTGCCTACTTCTTCTTCTTCGCGTGTCGATGTCCGTCCAACGAAATAAATAACAAAAAATACTACTATTGTTTGAAGTTAATAAATTATATTTATATCCTATATTGAAAATAAACGATTTCATTTTCATTTACTAAATAGTATAAAAAATATTACAAAAACCAACCACAATCAACTCGCTAATCGCTGTAAGACAAACCGACACTTCAACATCGAAGACCACACATAGACGAGCACTCCTCATAAACTATTTATATTAAAAGCTTCGTATAAAATGATACTCAAATTACAATATTACAATTTTGATATGAAATATGGCCGACTGAGGTCAAAACACGGAAAAGGCGTTGAGTAAAAATCGTGATTTTATTAATGAGTATTGATAAAATGAACATGTGCGTTTTATAATCTGGTTTCGATTTTAGCTGTGTATATGATTTTTATTTGAGGTGTATTTCATGTGGAATTTTATAGTTTAAGTAGTTTTTTCATCGGACTCCAAGCAATTTGATAGAATCTTCTACTTTAAAGTTTTAAACGAAAGTCTGCCTTTAATGACCACTCCTTTCACGGGTCAACTGAAGCAGATTTCGATTAAAGTAAGAACCCTTTTTGTACTTATTGTGTCCAATGCTGTTTCCTACTTTTTATTAAGTGGACATAAATAAAAGTTAATTTGAGAAGTAAAATTAAAAAAATAATTATTTCAAAACTATTTATTTGTATTATACTGTTTAATTTCCACTTCAAATATGCTTCCTCACTTTACTTGTTCCTAGATCTTGTTGTCGTTGGTCATCAAAGGAAAGTTAAAGAGAAGAAGGGGTTCAGGTAGATTAAGACAAAGCTACATGATACAAATTAAGGAAAAAATGAATGTCGCCGTCGTGTTGAATCAAAAACAAAAGATCTCGAAAGGAATGGAAGAATGCCACCGACAAAAACCCAGCTCTTAAATGTATGATGATGAGGTCTTGTTTTCTCATAGTTCACAGCACACATAGTATGTGTAGTAAACATGTAGTAATATTCAAGGAACAAAAACAAAACCAAACAAACACCCACTCTTAACGTGTAACAAAAATAAATTATTAATTAACTCTAAAAATTCAAACCTCCAAATTGAAATTTCCATAAAACTAAATATCAATAAATTACAATTGTTTCTGGTAACAATGCTACGGGGGGTCATCACCTTGGCCCTATAACTGGCACCATGGCATAGGGAACCATCACCGGTCTGAATATTGACACCATACGGACTAATTACTACTTTATCGTTTGGTGGAATTTGTGTGGATACGGTTTGGTGCGTGTCCGTTGTTGAACGATAAACAAAATCAATCAATCAATCAAATATTTATTTGCATAAAATGTAGGTTATACAATGATATTACAATATGAATAGGTACCCAAATACATTCAAAAGTTAAATAAATAAAAATTTAGCAAATCTTATCTTAATTCTCTAAATTAAACTTTGTACGATAATTAGTAAAAGCAAGTTACAGGGTCGCTTGACCATGAAGCCCACACAATATTTTTGAATTTTGATTTAACTATTCTAATCCTATCCACTCACTTAATTATCTTCTTCGACCAAGCGTGTTTCACAATTGCGTCCTCATTTTACGTTTCGGCAGACTTATTAATAAAATATACTCATGTGTCGAATCAAAATTATTCATCTCACCGATATCGAACAAAAATTATCAGACTTAACATTTTTACATGAGTCACACTTAAAAAAAAATATATTCCAGAGCCTAGAGCGTCCATTCTAGTACGATTAACAAGTTGACAAATCATGGTCCTAGATTTGGCGGTATTGATATTCTTGATAATTCAATCCATTCCTAATTCTTAAATCTTACTGTTACCTTGTTTTCGCAAAATAAACATTTCATTTCGTAAATGCGAAAGTGATATTGTACGTTTGTTACTTCTTGGCGTATCTACGACCTTTATGTATAAAATATATTTAAAAAAAAATGAATACAACAGTTTTACTATTACCAATAACATGGCAATTATGTGACTTTATGTACCTGCAAGATACACCCAGTATTTGTTTCCAACTTTTACTGCCTCTTTTACGCTTTAACGGTGGAACAAAACAAAAGCACTTCTATTGAATGGTAGAAATAAGTTTGAAAGTTAGTTCGAAAATGGAGTGTTAATGGACACGCACAAAAATAATCACGCCCACGTCCCATCCCATAGTAATTGTCTATGGGTAACGCTCATTAATTGTAAATGTAGGAGATTTCGTTTAAACAAACAGACAAATTCTAATTAGTTTTATTTGAAAACACGACCGAGAGAAAATATTTTTAGGGTAAGATGTTTATCATTAAATATATTATATCAAAATGCCTAACAACTTCTGAATTAATTTTAATGAAATTTAGTTTATAGTCTGGACTTCGATTTAAACTAAAACCCACATGGATACAATCATGATGAAATAAATTTAAGAGATAGGATTTTTTTAATGGAGTTTTTTACATTTTCCCCTTCATATAAAAATTAAAATACTAGCTTAAGTTTTTAATACGTTTCATACAGCCAGTTAGAAATATTAAACAGTTATATCTCTAACTAGCTGTTTCCCGCAAAGGCGGAGCCTTCAGCGTTTTCGTCGTGAAAGCGTAACAGACAGACAGACTTTTGCATTTATAATATTAGTAAGTATAAGTATAGAATTTTGGATATATATTTTAATGTATTTATTTAACGTTTATTGCACTTTGTAAAACAAAATGCAAAAGGTGAACTTAATGCCTAAAGGCATTCTCTGCCAGTCAAACCTTAGGACCAAAAAGAGAGGGAAATACCTTTATTTCCCTCTCTTAAAATTAATGTAATTATAAATCAAAATATAAAATGAAATAACTATGTACCTACTCTGCTAATGACTAAACTTTTTAGCATTTGCATACAAAGAAAAATACTAGCAACTTTGAATTTCTCTAATATCCCCTGGTATTTTTTACACTTAAAAAAAACTTATACCTTAATCAATGAATTCAGAACATCCTAATTATCATGATTAAAAAAAAAAAATTTCATATATAACCAACTTAACCTTTGCCTTGTAAAGATAATGAGAAAAAAAAAAACAATGACCCAAAAATCAAAATTCGCTCACGCACTTGACCTCCAAATGACCTTGCACTAAATACCGTCATTACATTAGTTATGTCACTAACAATGATTCCCACATTACCAGTCTCTCTTTGTCTCGTAAGCCTTGACTATTGTCGTACATTCTATATCATTTGTTAATCTAAAGCTGTGTTTTCACTTGCAAGAAATGTCATCAACATCCTAGCGTATATTCCTAGTTACGTCGTCAGCTTATGCTTCGGAGGCTAAGGTAGGCAGAAACATTATACAATAGTTTTAGTACAAGTGGTATAGTTAACTCCTCTTTGAAATATATACAATAGATTTTATCACGTCACAAGAGGTGCAATTTTTTTCTAGAAAAAAATGAAAGGATTTTTGGACTGCCCATTTATTTTATAACGCTCACTTTAAATGGGCCGCCCAATAAGTTTGTATAAATAATAAATAACATTATGACTATCGTAAAAACAGGTAGTCAAATAAGCCATTGTCAATGCGATTGGTGAACAAATGGCGTTTCGTAGCTAACATTCTGCAGACATTTATTGTACTTCAGTTAGTAATGTGGATAATATTACTTTTTTTTAAATAATTATGATTTATTTCCTTAGAAAAGTACACCGCTTTATGGTTGCACTGTTGTTAGTGTTATTCTCTATTCACTCGCTTCTCTCTCATCTTAGAGTTTTGCCGCTTGCGTCATCAGGTTTTTACAGTTCCGTAGTGACCACAAGGAACCCTTATAGTTTCATCGTTTTCCTCAGAGACTATTAAACCTAGTTAGCTAAAATAGGCATAAGAAGCGAACTGTGAGATAAAATATGAAAAACATTTTTTTTTATGGTACATCCCCTACATGTAAATTGTGGGTTGAATTTTTTTTGTCTACTTTCTATTTGTATGGGGTGTCTAAAAACATTATGAGCACTCTCAGAGTGTTTTTCAATTAACGGTTTCGTTTATGAGATTTAGCTATATCGTTGAAAAAAAAAATCACAGGTGGGTGTCCCCAACCACTTTTGGGAAAACCGTTGAAAAATTCATGACAGTAGTAAATATAATGAATTTTAAAGGAAAGGTCGCTTAATCGGACCTGTATTCCAGTTTAATCCATTATTGGATTTTTTCTAATCCATTATCACGATGAATTAAGTGAGTTGACACACCTTTGTTCATTAACTCTTATAACCAAATGAAAATTCGTACCATTATATAACAACAAAATCACTAATTAGCCGAATAAATTAAGTTTTTATCGCGATCTCCCACAAAAAGTTCACATTACGCGACCTACATCTTCGGCCGAGACCTTGGCGCCGTAATGAGATATAAACTTTATTTGTGCTTAAGCTTTTATGACCTGCTTTGTTTTGAGTTTTGCCTTTGAACTGCCCCTGTGGTCCAGTGGTTATGGCATTTGCCTTAAACCCGGAGATCGTGGGTTCGATTCCTACAACAAAAGTATAAGACTTAAGAAAACTATACAAAGTATTCGAAGCATACTTTGTTGAGTTCAGTTAGGACATTGCAGGCTAGAATCGCCTGATTGCTAATGATTCCGTGCTTCGAATGACACGCAAAGCCGTAGGTCCCGGCTGCCATCTGGCGGTCGTTAAGGGAACCACGACACGTGAGCGACGATATACGATTTAATACAATTTTTTCTTCATAGACCTAATGTATTTATTAGAACTTTATCGTTCTTACACAAATACTTATAATATAATAGACTTAATGCTAACAGCATTCTCTACCAGTAAACCATTGGGAGAAACAGAAAGATAGTTTGGCAGAGAAAAGTTATGGAAACAAAATATTTCTGAGTACGAATTGGTCGAATTTGATCAAATTTTAAACGAACATAAATCCATTTCTTTGTTATTTACTTACAGATGAATGCAATCAAAAATATCTTTAAAAGAAGATACTATACATATACATAATTATTAGAGACAAACTAACTACACTGGTGACGACAAGTGACCTTGCACCACATTTGTACTATGTTCTTGATATTATCATCCTCACGTATTCTCAGACTGTACAGTCGAGTTGAAAATCGATTTTCAACTTGAGTCAACGTGAGTCAACATACTGTATTTAATTTGTGCGTGGCTAAAGTTAGATTAGAGTCAGTATTTTGATGTGTTAACCAAAGTTATTTTGCCTCGGTAATGGCTGGTTTTGAAGTAATTTGCCATGCCAGACCTCTGCTCGTTACTCAGTCCTATTTTTTGAAGAAAATCCTTAGTCTTGTTTTACACTTAACATAAAAATTAATGTTTGTACCTATATAACTACACGCTACAACACATGCCTCACAATTTTAGTCCAGTAAAACAATTTCATTTGTAAACAATAACTCCTCACCTATTATTAATTAGGCGAACGTACGGAGCATAAAAGTATATAGCAGCAATTGGTGCTAAACCATAAGACCTAGCATTTTCTAGTGTCCAGGCCAAAATCCACTTTGGGTCGCTGCGCCATCGTAGTAAGTACTTACCTAATATTAATTGTAATTTTGCAATGTGCGTCCCCCAGGGTTCGCATTTGGGTCCGATTTTGTTCCTGGTATTTATCAATGACATTGTTGACTGTATTCAACACAGTAAATATTCTCTATTTGCCGACGATATGAAAGTATACAAAACAGTATCTACATTGGAAGATAAGCAGATGCTGCAGGATGATATGGATCGTGTTTGTGACTGGTGTACCAAAAATGAAATGATAATAAATCCAAACAAATGCTTTCATATCAAGTTTACGAGAAATAAAAATAAGTTGAGATCCTCATATACAGTCAATAGTGTAGTGTTGGAAGAAGTGGAGCGAATGCGAGACCTTGGTGTGACTTTGGACAGTAAGTTGAGCTTTGTCCCTCATTATGATGCTATTGTTGCTAAGTCCTTTCAGATGCTAGGGTTCATCAAACGCAATACTAAAGATTTTAAAAATATTAAAACCTTAATTGTACTCTATAACGCCTTGGTTCGTAGTCACTTGGAATTTGCAAGTGTAGTATGGAATCCGTTCTATAAGAAACATACTGAAAACATCGAGCGCGTCCAGAGGGCTTTTACACGACATTTAGCATTTAAAACCCCTAACTTCAGTTATAGAAGCGATTATGATGACCGATTAGCTAAATTTGAGCTTATGTCTCTTTGCAAGCGCCGCCGATTGATAGATTTGGTATTCTTGCACAAGTTGACTCGTGGTGTTGTCGACTGTCAGGAAGGCCTTGACACACTTACATACAGGGTGCCCAGGCCAAACTCTCGTCGGAAACTATTTGCTACTTTTATCATACCTCAATCACGAACTAACCTCGGTAGAAATGCGCCATTAACAAGAATGCTTACAAGCTATAACAAAGTAAACGAAAAGTGTGACATAGATATCCACCACGATTCTCTCTCGACATTCAAAAGTAAGATACTTCAGTCATTTACACAATAATTGTTATACTGCTTTATTTTACATGTTTAACGTGCCTCTTTGTATTGTGAGTTTTAATGCAATACTTATCACTTATTTGCCCACTTTTCTTCTATTGTTAGTTTAGTACTTTTGGATTATTATTTTTTTGGAAAATGTTGTGTTCACCTTTAATTGGGTTGCATGCTAGATAAAGTACCTATTTAGAATATGTAAGATAATGTGAACATGTAACCTGTAGGTGTACCTTGATTGAATAAATAAATAAATAAATAAATAAATGTATGAAACACTTTTCTGCCCGACTATACGTTCCTTCAAGCATAACCAATGACAATGCACTAGTTTACTTTGGCGCAGATACCTTCCTGCACAGTTTAATTCTAGATATCCATCTTTTTACATGAAAAACCCTTTATTCTAGATGTGAGCGGATGTTCTTTTTTTACCTGTAAAGATTTGCACCGCTGGCTTTCGTATGTCTAGTGCATTTGTTAATAATAGTGGATTGTTTTAAATTTATAATTAAATTCTTTGTTCTGTATTCACAATTTTTTATAGAAATATATTTTGTTGCAAATTAAAAAATGTCAGACTACCTTCAACTTAACTACTTTTATGTGACTAAAATAAACTAATTTCCCTTCCCAATTCTATTCAATTATTCAGTTCTTCAGATCTGCCGCCTTTCTGCAAAATAAAAGACAAAATGTTTCTCTCAATGCTTGACTGGTAGAAAATGCTCTTAGCTATAAGTCCGCCAATTGTTATAAGTATTTTTTTAATTATGGAACAATAAAAGTGTTAAAAAACAGCAAACAAAGAGGTCCCAGGTACCGCTAGAGAAACGAAGGCGCGATGGATTTGGAAGCCATCTAAAGTGCCGAGTGGTAGGAGGTTGCGCTGAACAGGAAACAGTGGATATCTCTTGTGTCGGAGGCCAAGATCCTCTTTGGGTCGCTGAACCACCGCATAAATATTGTTAATTATCAGAGAACTTAAAAACATAAATCTGTGATAATATTAAAAAATAAAGGTGAACATTTTATAAACATAAATCCATTGTAATCTAAATCGAGATAGTTAAACATCTGTATAAAATTAAAAAGTAATCCCCAAGTTTCGTCATCGGATATTTTTTCCTAATTCGTTTCTCACGTAAATCGATTTCGCATTCGCAATACTAGTGTATGTCGAATCGATAAACAAACATCGTGGACCGAGAACGCCCATACAATCTGTGATCGATGAGCGTAAGCTCGACACGGCCGATGCGATTTTAACCTTTTACACCCTCTTTTATTCGAAATCTTATTTATAGTGTAGGTTCCGTACTTCTATTTTACTGTCTCTTTCTTGTGGTCTACCCGCGCTTAACAATTTAACCCCCATATATATACTAGCTGTTTCCCGCAGCTCCGTCTGTGTCAAAAAGTAGTCTATCTTTGTCACTATATCCATACCAAATGTCATCAAAATCCGTGTAGCGGTTTGGCCGTGAAAGCGTAATAGACAGACTTTCGAACTTAGAATATTAGTATAGTTTTCTATATATGTAATGTTAATGAAATTTGATAAGAATATAGTTGAATACCCGGGGTCAAACATAGGCCAAATTTTTACTCATAATGAAACGTAACAAGCTTTTCTTAATTTTTTACTCCTACATATCGAGTGGGTTACAGAACCCCATTTTTACTATAACACAAACTGATTTCCTACGTAATAGGATAACTGTTTTACGCAAAACCGTAAAAAGTTACTTAATTGATATATCACTAAGTACCTTCAGCTGCCTGGAGCCCTATCTTTGAAATGTATGACATATATGTCGAATGAAAATAGTCCGATATCGAACAAAAATTATTCACCTCGCCGATTTTGCGTGAGTTAAACTTTTTAAAAATAGCACTCATGATGTATTTTATTGTAGGGCTGAAATCATCATGATTAGATTTCTTTAACAGTACTAATGCTGCTATTTTTTCTTCTCCACTCCACTCGCTCTCCGGCATTCATACACGCCACAAATAACTGTTAATCCAACAAAACTATTTATAGTTTGAAATCAAAACAATAATTGTATATATTTTGTAATAAAAAAACAAAATCAGTACATATAATTCGTTGACTTTAACTTTGAAACGTGAAAAGAATCAATTAATTATAAATATAAAAATTCCCACAAGCACAATAAGTTTCGGAAGCTTCCAATATTAATTGATTGGTCCATCGGAGCTTGTAAGCTCGTAATGAAAGCTTTGATCCCGTTCAATCTATACCGAACTGAGTAACGAGTGATTTCAAAATTACACTTATTTGTAAACATACGGTAGGATATAGTGCCATAAACAGAACAAATATTGGCTGTTAGCATTGGGTTCCAATGCTTAAAATTAATTCTCATATTCGATAATAGATATCGCTGCAGAAAATTAATATAGCATTTAATGCTGATTTTTCGCAAATTTTTGCCATAATTAAAAATTGAATTTTTATAACACTATTTGTTTGTTTGTTTGTAATATCCTTATTGTACAGAAAAAAAAAAAATTACATACACAAGCATGGAAAAACAATAAGTACAAGGGCGGACTTATCCCACTATTTTTTTACTACAATTTTTTTATATAGTAACTGATTCGAATAGAACGAATGAATCTGTAGGAAAGCTGTTCCTGAAACACACGAAACCATAAAAATAGTTTAATTTAACGTCAACCCACGTTGAGAATGCTTTCAATTTTGGATTCGTCTAGTGATCAGCTTTGCCACTCAATTATAGCTAAGCAATAGTAAACAAAAGGCGGTTTAAAAAAAAATCTAACGTAAGGGCGTACAGGATCGATTGACCAATATAACCCACTCCATTATCAATGAATTTATTATTGTAGCTACTCGTAAAAACTTACATCGGAAATTGTACAGCTGCTTAACGAAATACTCCCCCCTATTTTTCAAAATTTTCTACCACTGCTCTAAAAAAACCTACTGATCCAGCAAAGTTCGCGCGTAAGCATCCCTAATTGGTTTAAATTAAATACAAATTATCTCATCCATACATCACACAACACCAATTTTAATTGACCTCTCAAAATTCCCAGTCTTTTGAAAAATCCTTCAACAACTGCCTAAATCACAGTTCATTTTACGCTGGCGCTTATTTATAGTATTAAGTTATTGTGTTTCGTTAAAATTGAAACGTCATATAGATATATTGAGCTACAAAAGCTATGAATGGTCGCAAACAAGCCGATAATCTCATTCGTGTTGTGTTAAATTACGCTTTTTTTAACAAGGGCAGCTATTTTTGTTTGGAAGAAAGCTGTAACTTTATATAAATCATAGGAATGTAGGTGTGTATTTTTGTTCAAATTCTATAAATAAAACTGCTAACTAATCATCGATACTTAAGTAATTATTCGTTTACCATTTTCCAGAAACATAGAACTTAATAAACAATGGTCTGAAGCAAAAATACTTAAAATGTATATTCAGGTTAGGACATTGCAGGCTTGAATCACCTGATTTTCTGACAATAAAAATGACTCCGCGCTTCGGAAGGCACGCTAACCCGTTCGTACAGACCGCCATATGATAGTCCTTAAAGTAACCACGTCAGAGGCCGAAAAGCGGTTTTGGAAACTATAACAACAGGGTCGATTGTAATTAATTTGTACCTAATATGTACCCTTATTTCACCAGATAGGAAAGCGTAAATTTGGTTCTTAAATTTACCGTTCTAACCCGTGCAGCTCGCTTCTTATAATAACAATTTGGTTTTTTAAAGAAAATTTAAAATTCCTGAACTGTTCTAACTGATACATTCTATTCTATGATGAACATCTCGCCGCAAGTTTAACGATTATGACGTATTTAGTCGAACAAAGCGCAGTAAAGTAACTGTATTATTAATTATGCGGTAAAATTAAGCATTGTAATTAACTCTAC
The DNA here is from genome assembly GCA_947363495.1 of Euzophera pinguis. Classification (NCBI taxonomy): domain Eukaryota; kingdom Metazoa; phylum Arthropoda; class Insecta; order Lepidoptera; family Pyralidae; genus Euzophera; species Euzophera pinguis. The sequence goes on from OX376163.1 coordinate 15,766,671, forward strand.
AAATACATGTTAAAAATATAAACTTGTACAGCGAGATAGGAATGAGAATATGTTGAAATATTTTACAAGACAAAGTAATAAACAATGCACATAAAATATTATAAAAGAAATTCTTGTTTATGTTCTCTGTTTCAAAACCAAACAAAGAGGTCTTGTGATTCACAAAAATGATCATAGATTATGACAATTATAATATCTAAATGAACATTTGGCGCCAATCAATTTCTTTCTCTTCATTTTCAAACTTTTTTTACGATTGGCCAGTATCATCTTTATTTTTTAAATTATGTTTATTATTGATTTATTTAGACACACACCGTATTAAATTTTCGGTTGTTCAAAAATACTAAATTTGGATTCATCATTATCATCATGACCATTTCGTGTAGGTAACATTGTCAATCGACCATGTACAGCCTGGTGTCAGAGTTTTACGGAACCGCCCCTCGGTGCCTTTAACGACCACTAGATGGCAGCCGGGACCAACGGCTTAATGAGCCTTCCGAAGCACGGAATCATCTTTATTATCGGACAATCAGATGATACAAACCTTTAATATCCTAACCAAACTGGAAACAACTAAACGAAATATGCTTCCCGTGGGAATCGAACCCACGACCCCCAGTCGAAAGCAAACACCTTATCAAATGGACCACAGATGCAGTTAGTTAAATTTGAATTGTTTTTTTTAATTTGCAAACTGCTTATAAAGACCAGACTTTGTCGGTCACATTTATCGCAAACTGTACTAAGAACAAGAAGTTTCGCAAGAAATCATAGAATAATTAAATTCTAAAGGAAACAATACCGACCGTTACACTATGCTATTGTATATGTTATACACTAAGTTACAATATGCTATGGGGTCCATGGAACCCATCAAAAGTGTCATAAAGTGGGGTCTTAGTCTTACCCGCATATGATCTGTATCAACTAAACGGTCGATTCGTGTTTGCGCATAAATATGTTATATTCATTGGGAGAAAGGGGGCTATTCTGGGTATTACATTGTAGATTTTGAGAGTGATTTTAGTAACTGCCTTCGTGGTCCAGTGGTAAAGGCATTCGGCTTCCACCCGGAGGACGTGGGTTTGATTCTTATGGGATGCACACTTTAGTTGTTTCGAGTTGGTTAGGACATTGCATGCTTAAATCACCTGATCTCAGCTTTGGTGGTCGATAAAGAAACCACGCCAGAGGCCGAAAGGCGGTTCTTAAAAATTCTTACATCAGAGTGTTTGATAGTCCATGTAACCCGCTCGATATGAATGTAGTACCGATACTAGCCTCAAGTGAGGAAGCACATTAGAATGCTTTGAATATGAAAAATAACATCGAAACATTTGGTCGATAATGTAGTCAGAAGGTTGCTATACGAGTCACATTTCTTGTGAGTGTGGTGTATCTCCTCAGACAATGGTGCATCTTCTGACATGTCCAGCGTGACCTGAGACTTACACGGAGGACGTAAATATATTACAAGTGGTCCATTTTCGGGCCTTTAAGAACAATTAAATGGCCCATAGATTCACTAACTCTATCGCATGTCAAAAATGACAAAATATCCGGGCTTGTTATACTTTGTACCATCTATCTATGTACCATATTTTCATTCATTTATTCATAAATAAAAGATCGCCCGCTTAATATGGAGAGTTACCAAAATGTCTTTATATTTGAGCATGAGAGATGTCCCCTTAATTACTTTGTATTGCGTATTCGATTACTCAATCGTTTATAAATTGTTAAGACCTTTTGAAAACCTCATGTAATCAAACCGAAAATATTAAAATCGCTAGAGCCTCACTAAAAATATGGATTACAAAATCCAACCGTATCAATCGTATAACATGCGATAAATTATCGAACGAATGCCATAATACCCGCATCAAAGGTGCGAAATGTCAGCATAAAAAATGTCATCAGAAACCAACAAAACGGCAACAGACAGACAGTTACAGATTATGCGCAACCCTCTTTTTTATTACAAACATATTAAGATATCATCTACTAACAAAAACTTCTTTTGAAATTGCTTTTAATCCTTTCATTCGAATCGTGTAATGAATATACGATTTTGAACCTTATTTTCAACATGAATCGACTTGAATTATAATATAGTTGACTTTTTAATATCAGATATATGTCTACTGCATAAAGGTGTGTTAATAATTACCATTCAAAAGTCAGCAAGGAATATTTATTTAATAAAGAAATCTGTTTATTTGAATTCAGAATTCAAGAACAATGCAAGTAAAGGGAAGTGTGATGAGTTGATGGCGGGAAACGAGTGCTTACGAGTTATATTTTTTTTAATTAAAAGCATTCTTTTTAATGCTGCCAGTATTTTGCGATTAGCAAAGAACATTTGTATTGTTTCGATTAATATTGAACATCACCTCGGTTTGTTGATTTTGAACTTTAATTGGTTGGCAAGAACTAAAACTGTAATTTGAAAAAAGATTCAAAGCCATGGCGGGAATACATAACTTTTTTTATTGTGTTAGAGATCATCATTAGACATTGTTTTTTTTTTCTTAAAACGTTACTCGCATGATTAAGAAAATACGACTTAGGACATTTAAAATTAAAATGGAATCGTACCGCATTTAGTTTTTAGCGACTTTTCCTGTTTGATATATATTATATATTGTTCTAAACATGTCGGTTTATATAAAAGAAAAATAAATGAACGACACCATTAAAAAACAATATAACAAAAAAGAAACCGCATTAACAGTACAAAAAATAATTAGAGGTTATAACTTAATGTGTCAAATCATTTCTAATTCCACAACGTGAACCGTAATGCAAAGCATTGTTGTTCTATTTTTACATAATTAATTCATAATTCAAAGATTAATATTTTTTTCGTAAGTTTTTGCGCCTTTCTTCTTTCTGTTTCTCTCTGTGGTTGACATGTAGGAATGCTCTTAGCGTAATTTCTCTTTTTACTTGTGGGATGATATAGGTTTGATAAATTAATATTATTTAGATTATGACCTCTAAAAACTCATCATAAATTAATAAATAATTCTTTATTGCACCAAATTATATAAATACAATTGTATTTATGCAATAAATAATAATAATAAGACGTAGGGATGTGACGACCCCACCGCCCACTGGGTTCCCTTCCCAGTGCAGTCAGTCTCCGCAGGGCAGCTTGTGGCGAGCTGTTGGTGAGTGGCGACACTGTGGACCTGAGTGCTCCCAGGAGAGGCCACCGTCCCTCGCCTCCGACCTTCCTTCGCCAAGGTGGAGTTGACGCCGATGAGGGACAGGTGTCCGATTTCTATTGCAATAACCCTGTTTAAATCCCAACCCTTTTTAATAACCCATTTTATTCTTTTCACTTATTAGCATTAGGTTCCTGTTCATGGAAATGTCATCTATTGATATAGCCGAGGACGGGTGTGGGCAGGAGCACCACATGACATCAACTTCTCCAAAGGGCCTCTATGCGTTGGATCCATATCCCCGCGTAAGCCTCTCAAAGGACCGGCGCATAATAATAATTGATTATTATTTTTTATATTGTGAAATACTAAATTTGTGGAAATTAAGTAATATTTATTTATTAATTAAAATTTTATTGTGCCATACACACAAGTAAACATACAAACAATATTCACACTAATTCATTCATTCAATTATCGAGAGGGTTATATGGTCAATCGAACCTGTACTCCCTGGTGTCAGAATTTTTTGGAAGCGCCTTCCGGCCTCCGACTTGTTTCCGTTTATTTATCATCAAATGCCAGCCGGGACGAACGGCTATCTTTCGAAGCACGGAGTCATCATTTATCATATTATAGCAAATTTACTTTAATTAAACAATGTTTTAAAAATTGTAATATTATCTAAACTTAATACTAAAAATTAAAATATTATTAATTGTACAGTTCCTCGAAGGTATCAACCTGCTGTAAAGTGCCCAGAAGGCTGGCAGCATTGCCAAATTGAATGGCAATGCTAATCCTCTGTGCGAGGTAATTTCCAGCTTTCCGGTCACGAGATACTTTTTCGGCAGATGTCGAAAAAGCGGATGAGCCGATGGACCCCACGGCCCCACAATTTCTAACCCAAAAGGCTCAAATATGTAGTTTTTACTTATACATTGATGTTACTACATTGATGCAGTGCAGGCTTATCTGCGGGAGCTGACAACTGGCAAGCCATCGAGCAGAACAGAACACTCGGGCGCTCTCTCGTGAGGAGACCAATAGCAACTTCGTATCCCTGAGCTAGAGAGTCATAATTACTTGTGTAAAAAAGTTTCTGCTGTGTTACAATTTGTTTACTTGTATTGGTGTCAAGTTTACGCGGTAAATTTGAAAGCATTGTGAATTAGTTTGGGTTGGCGGTATCCTTGACCATGAACACTCGTTTTTTTCAAAGAAAAACTGAATATCCCGCTTCCAGCAGTGCTTTCATTGTTATGTTCATTTGAAAGAGAGGCAGATATACATAGATCACTATTTAGCATTTTTATATTAAACATAATAATATAAATGTTGTGGCAGACCTCTCATTTGCATTTTTGTCCATCTTTCAGGATATCCCCCGATTCAAATTTAAATATTTATTTGCCAAAAAGTGGTACATAAATGATATTATAAAATGTGTCGTATTAGTGCAGCATATTAGCCCCATGAAGGCATGCAAAGTTATCATGATATTGATAAAACAAAATTGATGAGGTCGTTGATAAGTCTTACAAATAATAAAATTAAATACAATAGTTAAATCAAATGTCAATGTTGGTAATTGTCAAAATTAATAATTTATATGTCATTTATTCTGGGATCCTGTTCTTATAAAAAAAACTAGCTAGTTCCCGCAAGTAAAAGCCAAAAAGTAGCCTATGTTTGACCCCGTGTCTTCAACTATATTCGTGCCAAATTTCATCAAAATCCGTTCAGCGGTTTAGCCGTGAAAGCGTAACAGACAGACAGACAGATTTTCGCATTTATAATATTAGTATGGATTTATCCAGTGTGTAAAAACATTCTTTTTTACCAGGATTTTAGCTTCTTTTTAAATTTGTTTGGAGTAATCAATTTCATCTGCGTAGGTAATGCGTTATATATCTTACCGCACATATGCACTATTTAAGAATAAGCTCGTTTCATTCTTCGATCTTTCCCGAATGCGGCACACATGACCCATCCAACCCCTATTTGACCTAGCTGTAAAACGCTAACTTTTCTCTACATTTTAAACTTAAGTACGAGATGGTCCGATGACATAAGAGAGTTCGATAAAGAATAGAAAGAAACAGCCCTGGTCAGAGATGTGTGGAAGGAGAGACAAGAGGCTTGCCCAACAATGGGACAGAAATTAGCTACAAAATAAAATATATACATTTCCTTCGGAATCTCAAAGGATCTCAATTTGAAATGCCTATAGAAGTGACTGCTCCAAGTCACGCCGTGCACGATAGTAACACACATTCCCCAAGTATTTCGAGGTATTCAATTTCTTTCTTCACACAATCTAATTGGATATTGTATTTAATATTTTTAATTTGTAGGAAGAGGTCCAGGTGGACCAAGGCATAGCTACATGAAACAAGTAAAGGAAAAAGTAAACGTCGCGTTGTATCAAAATCTAAAAGATCTCACTCGAAGCTCCACCGTCAAGGGCCCAGCTCTTAAATTTATGATGATAAATTGATTCAGACATTACTTTGCTGCAATTTAAGTTATCAGCACTTACCAAATTCGTGTGCAATAGTTTGCATTAACTAACTGGTGACGGTAGCACGCAAAATAATTTGGTTCACCTACCATGCATTGCATTTTTGCATGTATTTGTGCATGATATTGCATTTTTCTAAAATACGTCCAAATGTTTAGGTTCATGTTTACAGGATAAAGACGTCATTTACGACATCGCACTGCATAATTAATTATAAAGATCCATTTTGCAGACCGCATGCTGACTCTGATTCGTTGATTCTAATTAGATACATTTAAGTAAGAAATATAAAGGAACCCAAATCAGCTGCTATATTCATCAACACATCAAATGTACCGAATATTAATTATATCAGGTTAAACTGCAAGCATATAAACATCCCACAAAAACACTTTTGTTGTACCTTTGGGACAAGAACTTCATAGACATTTTCAATATCAAATAAGTTAAATAAATAAAAGTGAAGTATTAACGCATTTTGGACCACGAGTGTACGTACATCTAATATAAAATATTGCCAAGTCGCTTATACTATCAAAAAGCTATAAGATTTCATGTAGAGCGAAGTTTTTAACTCTACATGCCCTCATTCTACAAGCGAATTTATAAACTGTACTTTTACCTTAGTATATACCTTTAATTAATTAAAGCTTGATCTTGCTTTAAAAGTACATAAAATAAATGAACAATCTAACAATATGCAATAATTAATATTGCTAATTGGAACACAGAATATTACTAACTTGGAGTTCAGACAGAACCTAGCTAAGTATTCTTTTTACTTTTTCAAATTTTCTTCACTTACGATCATGTTCGTTTTGGTCTGGTTTTCCTGTAAAATATGATACGCTATACTCCATCGCTATAATCAGTGCCGCCAAATCTAGGACCATGAGTTACAGCGTAGTCTAGGCTTCGAAGAGTAAGCTGAAGACGCAACTATAACAACACACTGGGACGAAGAAGAATTTTTAAATATTTCTTCCTTACTTGCCTATTTTATTAGCATTAAGTCTACATAAAAAACGAGCATACAAACAGACAGACAATCGCCTCGCTCACACGTCAACGGTCGCGCAGCCTTGTGCTCCTTACGCGAACAATGCAGAGATAAGCGCAATTACCTGCAGCGCGATTTGGCGTTAAATTCCGACTGCACGCGCCAAGGAGTAGCGTCTTTTGGAGTTCCTTTTAGATTTAACATCGCTGATTGCAGTTACAAAAAAAAATCTTTTGGTGGTCCTTTTATATTTTTCATACAGTCTTTGTTTCAGATCATCTGTTATACTCGGATTTGGTGTAAAAATCCAACTGCACACGCCTAGGTGCAGCGTCTTTTAAAGGTCATTTTATATTGTATCATACAGTCGGTATTTCAGTTCACCTGATATAAGTACTCGGATTTCGAGTTCAATTCCGACTGCACGCACCAAGGTGTAGCGTCGTTGTCTAATGTCAAAATGATGCGTGTCTTGCGTACTAAGCAGTTACCTATTGAGATGAGTTGAGATCAATGGGAGCGTGAATAAATCATGAACTTTTTTTGACTTTTGTGATAGATTTCTCAAAGTATACTTAGGATGTTTTAATAATCTGCACTACGAAATTGATTATTCCTTTACATCTCAACAACTGATGGACAAATTTATATCAATATCCATACTACATATTAATATTATAAATGCGAAAGTTAAAGATTTCACGTCCCAACCGCTAAACCATTTTTTTTTTCTTTTCCGTGGTCAAACATAGGCTACGTTTTTTGACGAAAGGCGAGGCTCTAAGAAACAGCTAATAATTTATAAAACGTTAGGTTATTAAAAGTCCTTGATGAGTCGATCAAATGAGTTTGAATAATATAGAAGTCCGTTCGCAATCAGACATCCTTCAACTATCAATTCGAGAACGTTAACAATTGAAAAGGAAATTTTGCGACACGTGTAAAGTCAAATCGGACTTGAAACAAGTGCTTTAAATGTCTAATTTTTGGCTTGATAATATAATTAATTTAGAAAAAAAAGACTTCCTTGTTGCGACTGTGGGCGGATTCTATTAGCAAGGGAAGGGTTCTTCTTCGTTATTATTTCAATTCAAATTTATAAGATGTAACAAAATTGACAAGTAAGTAAGTACATGTATTCTAACTGATCGGTGTCACGAAAGAGGGCGGGATAAATTATAACGTAACTAATATTATGGTGTTAATTATGTTTTCGCGATTGTTATATATTAAATTAAACTGTTACTGTATTAAAATAGTGAAATTTAATGAAACTTAATGTCTTGGGTTTTAGCGGATTTGCTCTATCTGCGAGCGTATATATACGCGCACCGCTCTAGTATTGTAAGACCTAATTATGAGCAGTTTCATGCTACTTTATCTAATCTCAAAAACTAGATAAAAATAGTGTAAACATTTTTGTGTAAAAAAGTCTTTAAGTGTAAAAAACAGTTGTCCATATAATTGCTGTATCATGAGTTAATTTTTTTATTTTATTTCGATGGTGTATAAAGACTGACATTAAAGTTCTATTTTAATTTTTTTTATACTTTTATATTTTAGTTTTCATACTAAGTTATATAAAATATTTACATAATATTTATCTAATTTTATGAGATTAGATAAAGTAGTATATAAAACTGCTCATAATCAGGTCTTATAATACTCGTGTAATGCTATTAAAAAACTTACACTCGTATTATAAGAACCCATAGTATGCAACAGTTTCATAAACTACTATAATAAAAGTAATTGGCGCATCCTACAGCTCATCGCTCTAAGTCCAGGGCTAGGTGCCCCGATGCTATCGGCGGCGGAACCTGCGGTCATCTCTGATTCACAGATTCCTTTCACGCAGAATTTTAGCGTGTGTTTGATTTAACACCAATTATGGGCTTCCTTGTTCCTTATATTGTCTCTGGTGCTATTTTTAGTTGGATTTTACTCAGTGGATTTTAGATAACAGTTTTTGAGGAATTTAAATTTCAAACTACTTATTATACGTCTAATTTTGGCGTTATTTTAATTAGTTGTGACTAATAAATGGGTGTAGTTATTTAGCGGTCCCTGGTCTTCGAAGCGAACAGCTGAGGATGCAACCGGAAAAACGCTACGTTGAAGAAGAATAAATCAGTGTAGTTTTTGATTTTTGAGTTTAATTTTGTACGCATATGTTATGAAATGAAATCGTTTATTTTCAATATAGGATATGAATATCACTTATTGACGTCAATTTACTTATATTCAGTTTACCACCACTTCCAAAGCGCATATGTAGGTAATTTATGCATTTTTATTCTTTTTAAGTAGATATTTTGGGCAAATTATGGCCATTAATTGATTTAAAAAAGAATAGTACCTTTTATTTTAAATTACAATTTATATAATTTGGATCTTGACAATATTTTTTAAACTTCTTACAAGTAGGTCATATTAATATAGTTTATTTTCTGGCACAAGGATTTGTAAAAGTAAAAATTAACTGAAAATATTTTAGTTCACTAAGACAATGCAAAGCAAAAACTTCATTAAAAAATTAATGGACCTAAAATAGAACCCTGAAGGACGCCTATTTCCCAATTGAAGGTATACGGTAACAATAATCAATAAAGTGCATATAACTACTGTAATCGATTGTCTTGTCTACAAACATGCATGAGGACCGACCTATTGTAGTATTTTTTCCACATTTTCCCAGTGAAGGGACTGTGTGAACTATGGCGCTTCAAGGTCAACACTATCAAAGGCTTACCATATATCTATGTCAAGATAATTGTAATTTTTCAAACTGTTTACGACTTTATTGCTACTTAATTAAAGTTTTGTATTGAACGAAGAATGTTTATATAAGTTTTATATGCAGCGATTGTGTCAATGACTTCTTGTCAGAACACATAAGTATTGTTTCAATTGTGTTAATCGTATATATGCTTTTTTGATGGCAACCTTAGTAGATGTAGCTTCGATTTTAATGACTATTATGAGTTATTATGAGTTTTATTTTTATGAGTTTACATATTTCTGATATTGCGTGTACTTCCATGCATTGAAATAGTATAAGTATTCTGTAATTTTGATATCATTACTTTTTTCAACAAGAGAGTAGTAGTAGCTCTTAAATTTTATATAGATAGCAGTAACAAACATTTTGAGTTAGTTTGATGAAATAGTTTTAACGTAAACGTAGTCGATAAAATTTTATGATTACATAATGATACCTCAAACATTTCTCATGAAGCCTATATGTATTGAATACATATTGAAATTCCTGCAAACACTTTCATTAACTACTTACAAGCAAATTTTGCTCTTACATAAGAAGAGTTTATATGTTATAAAATACTCCTCATAATTGAAGTCAATAACCTTAGCCTTAAAGATCAGATACACGATTTCCTTATTAATCGTAATAAAACTAAAATATAAATAGACGAGAGAAATCAGAGAGGGATGGAGACCTCAATGAGGCAGTGGGCGTAATGTGGTTAGCGAGTATCGAGTATTCGGAATAAATAATCGATTTGAACGGTGTAGTTAGCGTAACCCGAGCCGGGGTTAGAATGTGGGACTAGTTGGCTTTATGAGCACACGCAAAAATGACGAGCAGGTACTGTTGTTTCAAAAACTGTTTTCGATTTAATATTGAACTATTTATTAACAAAATTTTTGCCGTGAGTGAATTTTTGGAGTAAGAAGTACTTCTAATTTTTTAAATTGCACAATATGTTGACAGTCTTATAACATATTACGCGACACACGAGGGAAATAATTATGACTTCAGAGAAGAGAAAATTAGATATATTATCCCCTAACCTGCTTACGGGCTCGATCGAGCCCAACTTTTTCTGCGCTACTGTGCTTCTGGGCTCGATCAGCCCCAACTGTTTTCGCTTGCATCATTTTTTAGTTACACAACACTGAGTAACTCTATGTGTCTATGGCTTTTTCTCGGCTAACTACGATCCTGCCACTTTCGATTAAAAATAATTCCATTGCCATCCAGGGCCGAAAAAATTTTTAAACACGAATTTGAAGTTGAGCTTGACGGGTCTCATTTTTTTCTAGGATCACGGTACGGGAAAATGCCTGGCTAGGGAGGTTATTCTTTAAAATAACTAATGAAATTTTTTGAGAAAATGCTTATATGTTATTGTTTATGGATAGTTTGCAAAGTTAAAGTATTGAGACGTCTGTCACGCCCTTTATTTATCTTGTACTTACCTTTGTTTGTAAGACCTTCCCTGTATGTGATGGATCTATCAAAGTTATTCTATTATAAAGTGGATTCCATGATAAAAATAGATGTCCAATAAAGGCATACATTATTAATGGCAAGTACTCCGCCACCAACTCATTTCTGTTTTTGGATACCTACAGTTTCTTATACATTTCTTTTATATTTTTTTCTGGCACATTGTATAAATTTAGTTCATTGAATTTGAACTTAAAATTATTGATTGTTCTTAGTAATACAAATTGATTTTTGTAGGTAATTAATTAATCATCATAATTTTATATAACCAAAGCATATTTGCACACCATAATAATGTGATGTTTCTTGTCAATTCTTTGTCAACTCTTATCTAATTTTATGCAAATAAACTTTGACCTTGTGTAAGTTTATGCCTGTTTCGTAAGTAGCAATTAAATTAGTTTCATTTCGTTTGAGATATAAGTAGAGGGACCGAAAGAAGTTTATAGACCAAAATTAACAAAAAAAAAAAACAGAGTAGAAATAGAACAACATTATAAAAAGTGGTAAATTAGGCATAATATTTTATTTAACATTTTGTACGCCACATTTTCGGCCGGGGGTCCGCTTGAAGAAATTTCTTTTGAAATAAGTAGTAACTTTGTACCAAGTTTTCCTAATGTTAAGAAGTACCAGGAGATAGCGGTCCGTGCACAAAGACAGAAGATACTGTCTCGCAGTGAGATACAAATGCTTAAAAAATGTTTATTTGAAGCAATTTTCTTTGCGAGAGTACTGGGATGATGTTTCACAGAACGCACAAGGAAACGAGTGCGCGTCTAGATGGTATCAACGTCAAGATCCGACGACACCGCACGAATGGTCGAATTACTCTATTAATTATACTATATGCTAGTGATGTAGCTTTTAAAGGGACAACAGTGAGTATTTTTTTATCTAAAAATTTTAACACCAGGGTTATGTATGGTAGATTGATCATGTGATCCGCTAAATATTAATGGGGATATTATTTTATTATATTACTAGAGGTTACCTGTGATTCGTTCGTCTTTGCGTATATTGTAACCTTCCTAAGAATCTAGCTTTTATTTGCAGAAATAGAAATAATTAATAAATATAAAATAGGAATATTTTTTTTTTTAATCCGAACAACAGTTACTTAAGTAAAAGGCCATATTAAAAAAATAATCATCTTTTGAGTCAGGTTTAGATAAGCTGATAATTTAGTGAAAAAACTTAACGGTCGACATCTCGCTCTTAACAATTTGGGTATTGCAGGATCGTGCAAAGCACGATACGCGTTGTCGAGTTGTCGTATCATATGGCCCGACATCGTTTCTCAACTTGCGACGTCGTACCGTGTCACAATGAACACAGATTAAAAACTAAATTGGAGCTAGAATTACGATTATGATTCTGAATTACCTCAATTAATTCGAATTCAGAAGATGCTCCCTTTTTCCCATCACTAGAGCGCATCATTCCAATAATGCGCGCAAGTTATGACCAAGTTCGCCGCTCACATCACAGATAAATATTGCACAAATTGGTTTGTTTGTGTGTGCGGATCGGATAAAATCACCTCGTCGCTAAATATAATCTAGTTAGCATTCTAGAAGTCAACTTTAAGAAACGGTACTTTTCTAACATATTATTACATTATTTTTATTGTTTGTAGGTTGTCAGTGTTATTTTGATTTGAATTTGTTTAAGATTCTGATAATTGTGTACTTAAATATTATGTATGACTAAAATAAAGTAGATTGTCTTTAATAATTAATACAAGTCGAAACTAATTGTAAAATTATTGTTATTTCACTTATACCATCTGTCTTTGTGAACTTCGGTAAGGGCCGGCCTCGGAGAACGGGAAAAAAGGGAGATGTAAAGAGAAAGAGTACCCGTAATCGACGAGGGTGTATGAGGAGAGTGATGAGCGTAGAAGAAACGAGGGTAGTCTGTAAGGATCGTAGCAAATGGAAATCCGTAGTCTCTGCCTACCCCTACATGAAAAAGACGTGATGGTATGTATGTATGTTTATGAACTTAATTTAGAGCTAACAAGTTTCAAGGGTTTGTGGCCATCACATACAGACTGCATTATTGGCAGATACATTACCGTACATTTAGCATGCAGCAACATCCATAGAGACTTGGAGCACTATTTTTGAAACGAATGACTCATATCGAATGAAAATCATTCGACTCACCGATTAAATCATTACAAAAAAGTTTTGAGACAATCGTACATTTACAAAAATAGAGCTTCTGACACCCTTGGTACATTGGTACAAAACTATAAATTTACGCTAGGACGGCCGCTGTTACATATACATTGAAGGTAGAAATTAACGTTGGTTTCAAAGGCGTTAAAATCTAATTAGACAGTAGCTACTTAAGATCGTTTATTAATAATAAAAATAAACTAATTTTTGAAATGGTTTGAGGATATAATGTTTTTAAATTGCAAATTTCAAATATTTTATTCACAGTTTGAATTTTAAAATAACTTTCAAAGTAAAAAATAACTTCACTACTAACTAGTTAGCTTAGAATTATGAATTAATTCCTCCGTTTTCTTAACTTGATCTTTTTTCGATTTATATAAAAAAATAATAACAATTATATCATGATAGATCTAAATGTGACATCACTAGTTATTTGACGTTCTACAAAGAATCTGATTATTTTACGATTCCGTCATTTTCCTACTCGACCATTCCACGAAATGGGCACTTGGACATTTTAGACTTTAATGTAAAACTTCGGATCATTTCAATAAAGCAACTGCTTCTGTCTGACTACCGTGACCCTTTTTACAGGCAAACCATGTCTTGTGACGTACCTTCCGAGGCACGGAAGAACTCTACATAACTTTCCGTTAGTGCCGGCGACCAATCCAAATAAAGATGGCAGTCTGGATTGCTTACGAGTATGCGTACGAGTAATATTAAACAATTAACAACAAAAGCTACAATTACCGTATTACCTATCCCAGTTGTAGGGGTATATGCTTTATGTGTAAAGATATCACTGATGTTGTATGTAGAAGCACAAGAGAAACGATGTTTTGTCACTAAATTATGTAAATTGCTAAGTAGGTATGTGACTGTAAGTAAGCAAATTGTATATATATATATATGTTTGCATGTCGGGTTTGCCCGTACACTTCAAGACAACGTCACCCGTCAACTTACATGCTACGTCGAAAAACAATTTCAATCTTACGACCGAAAGCATAAAGGCAACGACCAGTTACCAATCTTATAATTATGTGATTAAGGGTCAAAAGCTTTCAGCAGTTATACAATTTTAGACGTGATACATACAGTTCGTAATAAAAACATATACAATAACTTGATTGTTTGAGTGTGAATCGGGGCGAGCCTTGACCGCCTGGCTTGGGGTACAATACTAAATGCAGTTTTGAGAGTTCACTATCTAGGATATCCGTGAGGTTTAATTTTTCTACTCCTAGAATAGACTTATTCATAACTAGCTGTTAGTCAACGTCAAAGAGTAGCCTATGTTTGACCCTGGGTCTCTTCAAAATCTGTTCAGCGGTTTGGCCGTGAAGCATAACAGACAGACTCTCGCTTACTTACTTAAAATTTTATTATTGAAATTATTAAGGAAAAGTATGGAAAAATTACGAATGCTCGTTAAGCCTACATTAACTAAAATACGTTCTGTTTTATTTATATTTGACGTGAAAGGTCGAATCGAAACATATTTTAGTTAACTTGAACTTATCGTACGTTCGTTAATTTTTATAATTAAGGGGACAGACTTCAAATAGAGACAACGAACACTTTTGTATGCGTAATATAATTAATGCACCAAATTTCAAGACAAAATAAGAGATTTGAATTAATGTTAATTATTTCAATTAAAAAGACATGAATATTTTGGTTATGTTTCCCAACATGTTATTTGACTCATCCAGTAAAATAGTGCAAGTATATACAGGAAGGTATATTGTATTTTAACAGAGCAAGTCACAACGAATGAATACTATAACTTTCGGCTGCAAGTTGGACAAAGAACCTACACCAAGTCAGGGTACTAGTTTCTGCCTCACTTGTAAGGTACTAATTACTTCTAGATACTTCATTTTCTATGATTATTAAGTACTGTTAATTTATTTTTCAATCAAAAGAAACGTTATTAGCGGTAACATCACAGCCACTAAATTGAATTGTTGTGTTAATCTGGACTAAACATAAATCGATCAAAATGTATTAAATGGTTACAATTCTCACCTGTATCTTTAAATTTATAAAGTTCATGATTGCCTAATATTAATATTTTTAGTGTTTATGTTATCTGTAATTGTAATGACGTTTTCTATTAATATTTCATTAATTTGATATTGATTAATATAGAAATACATATGTCATTATGTAGTATCACGTTTACAAAAAACTTATTTCCAATATTCCTTTCTCTTGAAGGTTACTATATTTGTCCCGAATTAGCACGCCTATTTATTCCCACGGGAACAGATGTTTTTTTCCGGAATGGAAGATATCCTTTATCTTATGGTCTAAACCAGTAGTTCCCAAACTTATTTTTCTCGTGGACCACTTTCAAAATTTTACTGGTTTCGGTGGACCCCCTGCTGCTACATTTCTACCACATTCTTAAAGTCGCCAAAAAATAAAAATTGTGTCACTTCTGAGTTCTGTCCCTATATTTCGATATGTAAAATAAAAACGAAAAATGGTACATTTTATATCACTTTATTTATTAAAAGAATAGAATTACAAGAAAAAAATATTAAGGTAATATAGGTTCAGGTCATAATTTTAATTAATGGGAAGGATGTATCTGATGGAGTGTCAGCAAACGATCAATGTTTGGCTTTATTTTTGTGAGCAATAACCGCAAATCCCCCCGCTCTGTGATGTTTAATTTGCTCTTTTTTTTTGTTAAGAGGTTTGTAACGGCACTAAAACTCCTTTCGACAAGATATGACGAGGGAAAAGCTATTAAAAATTTCCTTGCGATTTCCCACAGTCCAGGATATTTTTCGGGTATTTCTGCTTGCAGCCAAAATGTTGGGTAGCCTTTTCTAAATTTCACCTTCAGCTCCTCATTAGTGCTTAGCTCGAGCAGCTCCTCTTGTAATACAACATTGGCCACTTCCGTTTCATCAAATGGATTTATTATCCATGGTGGTATATCCATCGTCAGTATATCTTCAAACCTGGTTTTGAAGTCATCATGCAGGGCACTTAAATGTTGACTGTAGGTATGGATATCCTCATCAATACATTCTACCTGCGACAAGTTTGGAAATTGAGAGAATTCGCGCCGACTAATGTTTTGCTTCATAAATTTCAATTTCCCAAGAAAAGCCGAAATTATCCCCTTTGTTTTTATTAAATTCAGGCTGTCCCCTTGTAACTGCAAGTTAATATCATTAAATTTTTTAAACAAATCTGTCAAATACGCAATGTCTGCTTTGAATTTGATCAAGTTTTCTTTTAAATCTGGATCTCTACTTTCTAAGAACTCTAATATGGAATCGAAAACAGAGTAAAATCTCGTTAAGCATGCACCTTTCGACAACCAGCGTACTTCAGTATGTAAGAGCAGTCGTTGGAAGTCTTCATCATTTTCGTCGCACAATTGAGCAAATAAACGTGTATTCAATGCATTGCTTCTGATTTTGTTGACAGCTTTTATTACAAAATGAAGAGATTGGTTCAACCTGTCACTTAAATGTTTTGCCACAAGATGTTGTCGGTGGATTACGCAATGAATAGCTGTAAGTCCTGGTATAATTCTTTTGAGATGACTTATAAACCCACGATATCGCCCGACCATTGCAGGAGCTCCGTCTGTTGCCACTGAAATAATGTTTGTAAATGGGATCGATTTTTCCGTAAAAAAATTACTCAGGACATTAAATATTGATTCGCCTTTAGTGTCAGTCTCCAAAGTTCTGGCAAATAGCAATTCTTCGTGAATTTCTTCCTCAACAATAAATCGGACATATGCCAATAGTAATGCTTCATTACTGGGTAACGTTGACTCGTCCAGTTGTATAGAAAAATGAGTTTTTTGCAGATGATTGCACAAAAAGCTTTCGATATCAGAGCTCATTTCATCAATGCGTCTTTGTACAGTATTGTTACTTAATGGAATTCTTTTTAGTACGTCAAATGGAGATTTGTGCAAAACAGTTTTTAAAACCTCTTCAACAGCGGGTAAAATTAATTGTTCTCCGATAGTGTGCGGTTTTCCAGATTTTGCTATAAGTAATGAGATATTGTAAGATGCCCGCAAGCCATCATCGTTACTTTGAGATGTTGAAGCGAACATACTGTGCATGGTGGGTCTCTTTCCATATTTTTCTTTCAATGTTTGAAAATATTTTAAATCTTTACCTATTTTATCAGTATGACACCTTTTTAGATGATCTTCGAGCTTTGATGGTTTCATAGAGTCATTGCTCAAAACTTTGTTGCATAATAGGCACATGGGCAATTGTTTGTCTGCCTCTGATGGAACAAAACCATATTTCAAATAATCGACACTATATTGTCGACATTTTTTCTTTGCTGTAGCCATGTTTCGTGTCAGTTACCTTACCTGTAAAAAAAATGTTTTAGTAACCAAGTTTTTTTCTGAATATAGGTATCACACCGCAGCCTTTGTCAGCACGCGGAAATAGAATTACGGCTTGTAAAGGGACCAACTAATAAACCGCTGAGACAAATACAAACGTTTTCACAAAACGGTATCAATTTTAAAGTACATAATTTACCACTAATTTTTAATAGTATAAATAAAAATTAGTGTACTCAGTATCGAATACTGATCATATTTGTGTAGGAAAAAATAAACGTCGAAATCCCAAAATTGTCCATAAAAACGATAACTAACATTTTATTAAATCAATGAGTTCACGCGCTCCGTGTATTTGCGTATTTTTTGTCTGTGGCTTCATTGTTAAAACGTGACAAACAGGCATCGAAGTTCAAGCCCCGCCCTTTTCCCGTCGCCCGCGCACCGCTCGCTCTTTCCGAAAAGGAATAGTTTTGATAAAATAGTTACTTCAAAATCAATTTAACATGATTATGAAATTACTGTTTTATAAAATTAGTAGTTATTTGCAAGAAAAATTACAAAATTAATTGCTCTGCAATATTGCTTATTCGGCCTTTTTAGAGAGGCAGTGCTTCTCTCGTGAAAAAACAATTGAATAAAACGTGCTGTGTTTGTCTTCAAATCGAAAGAGGACAATTAAAATATCTGTAAGTTACTAAGTTACCTATCTATACAGGCCGTTGTGATCAACCGACTAGTACACGTAAACAAAATACTTAAGTACTATAACAAAAAAAGGTAGGTTACTTACTTTTCTCCGGCACTAGCAAACACAGATATAAATTTTCTCACAACTTTTTTCCAAATTCCGCCTTGTTTTCGAAATTCCGGAAACAAATGAATGCGTTTGGTTGCCTTTGGCATCAAGTATTTATAGTGTTGATCAAGTTCATGTCTGAACAAGCATTAAGCATTGTCGGGCGGATAGCGCTTTGCAAGTCTGTACACGAAATTGTACGTAATATCGAATACACAAGTTTGGACAAGTAACAGTCGCTTGCCTTATTAAAATATTATCTGCTTAGATAGGTACTTAAAACAATGTAGGTAGGCCCTTATAAAAACTATGCTTACATTTTTGCTCTTTACTATCAAAAGCAGATAAATTTTCGTGGACCCCCATTAACATCTTATGGACCCCCATTTTTTGTTCACGCCTACGTAGACCCCCAGCAAGTCTCCCGTGGACCCCTGGGGGTCCACCTGGACCAC
This sequence comes from Euzophera pinguis, assembly GCA_947363495.1. Classification (NCBI taxonomy): domain Eukaryota; kingdom Metazoa; phylum Arthropoda; class Insecta; order Lepidoptera; family Pyralidae; genus Euzophera; species Euzophera pinguis. The sequence goes on from OX376163.1 coordinate 15,785,417, forward strand.
TTTGGGAATCACTGGTCTAAACAGTCCTAACTAACTAACTATTTGTGTTCGAAATTTCGGGTTAGGGCATATACGCAAAATAGGTCTTGCAAATGAATAGTGCAATTTGAAGAACCAAAAAAAACGTGATGTTTTTCTAGTTTCAAAACTTGAAAGTACTTAGATCTAATTTTATAATTGCTATATTCCCAATGTTAAACCGTGAAATTTAGAAAAAATCAACACCGGACTGCCAAAAAGCAAAAAAAATCCGCTAGACAAAACGAAATGAAATTTATTTAACCTTTGTTCCTGAAAGACAAAGCAATAGAAATCTGTTTATTGCAGTAACAAGTTGTAATTTTTTTTTTAGAAAACTTTTGCATGCAAATCATCGTAAAATCACAAAACAAAGTACAGAGCGTTATAACCATTAACCCTTTTTTACTTGCAATAAGTACCATTTCTAATTTTCCTTTGTAAGTATCTTGAGGCGTCACCCTTAAAAAGTTACGCTGGCAATGCAAACTGTTCCGTTGAGTGAAAAAAAAAGATCTTAGCAAGCTAATCTGAAACCTTCACTAGTAAGAGAGGTGTCTCTGAAAACTATTCCGTAGAGCCAAAAACAAAATAGATTTTAGCAAACTAATCTGAAACCTCCACTAGTTAGAGAGGTGCATCTGACAACTGTTCCGTAGAGCCAAAAACAAAATAGATTTTAGCAAACTAATCTGAAACCTCCACTAGTAACAGAGGTGTCTCTGAGAACTGTTCCGTAGAGATAAAAAAGATTTTACCAACCTAATTTGAAACCTTCACAAGTTAGAGAGGTCTATTGAGAAGAAGGTGTGATTTCAAACTGGACTGATAAGGAACCCCTTTTTTCAGCCGGAGCCAACGGCTTAGCATGCCTTCATCACGGAATCATCTTTATTAAATCAGACAATCGGGTAATTCAAACCTGCAATATCCTAAATGCGCCGTTGGTCCCGGCTATTATCATAATTTTGTGTAGGTTACATTGTCTATCGACCACGTACACCCTGGTGTCAAAGTTGAGTTGGCTATCATTAGGTGGTCGTTAAAGAAACCACGTCAGAGACCGAAAGTACCGAAAACTCTGACACCAGGGTGTACAGGGTTGATTAGCTATGTAACCCACTCGATATGAATGAATAATCTAACCGAAGTGAAATCTATAATCTTCAATGAAATTGATATTATAAAAAGATAGGGACTTCTTCTTATTGATAACGGAAACGTATGACAAAGAAAAAAGACGCTGATAAATTGTACAACATTAGAGTTCCAATGCTAATGGCACCAAAAATCGGTTCAATATATATTAATGGTGTGTTTTATTCCGAAATCATAGGAAATAGAGCCGTCACTGATAATCTCATATGAATGGAGTTTATCGGCCTTTTACAGAATGTAGTTGGAACAAAAGTGACCCCGTGACTCATGCACAAAGAAACTTTGCATTTATGTTCTTTAAAGTAATTAATATTAAGTGACTATGTAGTCCAGCATATGTGTTTGACTGCGAACCTAGGGGTTAATTCCCGCGGAAAACCCTTTTTTAAGTTATTTACTTCCCAGGTGCCATCTGAATTGTCGTCAGGTTGAGGAGCAGTTCCGGAAAACCCAATTTAATTTCAGGCACCGAGCAGTATTGAGGCGAAAATCAAGAGCAAACCAATGCAATGACGCTTCGGCCACCCAGCCGAGACAACTATGACGCGGATACGTATAGTAACCAACTCTATGAGTTACACATATATTTTTTTATACAACTAAGTAGGCAAACAGGCGTACGGCCCACCTGATGGTAAGTGGTTACCGTAGCCTATGAACGCCTGCAACACCGGAGAAGTAACGAGCACGTAGCCGACGTGTCCGCTATCAGCACAGCGACCCCTTTGGAGCCTGGCGACCCTAATCACCAGCAGGAACACAACACTGCATCACAGTGTTATTTGGCTGTGGTCTTCTTTAGGGTGGAGGTACTTCCCCAGACGGACTACTCCTTACAAAATGTCCTACCTCTCATAAAACATAACGTGTGTGCGTACGCGGCCAAAACGTAGGTAGTCGTAATATCGAGCTTGCCATTGTTGTATGGAATGTCCGGGTTGTGCTTCTGTGAAAACGTTATTTTTCATCTTGCATTTGAACCTTGATAAATCGACGACATTCATCTAGGCGCTAGGCGATTGTATCAAAATATTTTAGATGTTCGGGATAAGTGTCAGGCGGTAATGGCGGGATTAGAGGCGCGACAAAGGGCGAGCAGACGAGCGGCTAAACACTAGTTTGTTAATTATGAGTAATTTTGTATTCTTATCACATCACAGACAAATGTTAAAGTAGTCTGTAATGTAAATGTTAAAATGCCTGCGACCATGAACGCTGTAAATCGTTAGGTGTAAATAAATAAGTAATTAACGCGATAATAACAGTATTAAAATAGTCTAATTTAATTTGTAACGATCTCGAAAATATAAAAAAGTTTGTTTTTTTTAGTTTGTTTTCAAAAGCTTTGTTTTCCTAAAATTTAATTAAAATACTTAACATCTCTCATTTTGAGACTCGGTAATTTTGCTTTTTGTTTCCCCACCCTACCTCTGAAATATTTTGTTTCTAATAATAAACTAATTAAATAGTCTATGCAACTTTAACGAAACTATTTTAGTAATTTTTCGCATTAATTTAGTTTAATTTAATAAAAATTGTTTAATTTAATATGTAACAATCGCGAAAACATAAGATAAGTACATTGCAAATTTTATCTAAGACAGTTAAAATCTAGTTGAAATTCGTTGTGTTTAAACGTATGTTTATGTGTCTGTGAATAAATTATTAATATAAGCAAACTATAACCTTAAAACCAATAAACTAACACAGTTATAAATTTTACAGCCCTAAAAAGGAGCGGTACTGTTTTGTAGTCTTTTGCTTTCAAATTGACGTAATTTAATTGTAAAATATAATAAAATATATTATAAAGATTTGAGCAGCCGGTAGACGTCTGCCATTTTACAGGTAGTCATAAAACATACGGCAGAGTTTTTTTCATCCAGAAAAAAATGCTAAAGGCTGTTTGCATTCTTATTTTTATTTCATCCTACTTGATAATAATGCTAAATACTTGGGTTCTGTATTCGATGTGTCCGGGGACATCGATTGCGATGTTGAAAATCGTATTACAGTGGCGTGAGGTGACTGGTGTCACTTGTGACCCCAGAATGCCTCTGAATCAGGCTTAAGGGGCAGGTCTATAAATCTATCAACACACCTACCCTCCAGCATGGCAGTGAGGCGTGGCCCGTCTTTGAGCGGCACAAGCAAGAGCTGCGTGTTACGGAAATGAAGATGCTGCACTGGATGTGCCGGTGCGGTCCTTCCGCGACACTCCGCGGACCGCATAAGAAACTCCCGCATTTGGGGTAGCCTTCATGTCCGTGATATAGCTGATAAGCTTCAAGAAAACATACAGGCAACATACATTGGGAACAAGTGTCTGGCCATGCCGCCTCCGCCAGGGCCTGGTAGAAGGGGCGCGCCCAAGAAGAGCTGGCTTGACGTCGCAAAGCTGGATATTCTTGCTAACGGACTAACTGTCAGGGATGCCGAAGTCCGGGCGAAGTGGAGACGCAAAAGTAGGAAAGCGGACCTTGGGCTCCGAAGCAAAAGGCTGAGTATGCAACCGGGAAGGCACTAAGATGATGATGATGACGTTATTATCACCGCTGATAACACTGTTTTTATTACGAATTACTAAGTAGTGTTCAAAAAAGTTTTCCGTTATCATTATCTTTATCAACATCAAGTGCTTCTCTTTTTCTGCTACTATATTTGAAACTGCTTGCACAGATATAAAGTTAAAAAAATATATTTCTCACTAAGACAATGCCTATCCTCTAATGGTAAAAGAAATATTTTATGCAATATTTTTTTTTGTTTTTTTTTTTATGTTTTCAGCGTTCATTGTAAATATGTGAGATTCTTTATTCTTCCATAGATCATAAACCATTTATCAGATATATGTGTAAGAAGTGTCTCTAGATTCCTTTCTTAGTAACAGGTTATGCGACGTGAAAACAAAATTGAGTTTTATGTGGCAGACACCTGCAACAACAAAAATAATTCGATAGTGATGTGCCGTTCCCGTTTTTTTGGCCAACTTACGGAAACATGTGTACAAAATCGTAAATTTACCGTGGGGATCCTGTAAATGCGCTCAGAAATGTAATGTAAAGTAATAAAAATAGCTCGTCTGCAACCGCACTATGATATTGAATAAAGTAACGCGAAGCATTATCTAAATGTATAATTTAGCGAATGTGGGAAGATCAGTGCGGTTAATCATACGCTTCATATTATGCTAGGATTAGGATACCCTTACTCCAACTGAAACTTAATTTCTCTTTATAATCTCTCTTGTAGATGTTAAGACATACCATTTAAATACATATTCCATCCGCTTTTTTATAAAAAAAATCTAACCTACGTAATATTAAAACAAAAAAGAAATACAATTCAACGTCGTGCACGTGTGGCATGGTGCCAAGAACGCATGCTGCGTTCCCTCGCTGGGCTCGCTGGGCAAAGCAGCAGCCAGCCTTCTCGTCACAGGTGACGGAGATCATACGGAGACAGATTTCTTTGAATCTTGCGCACTACATACATATTATAATCACGCCTGTTTCCCGCAGGGGTAGATAGAGACTACGGATTTCCATTTGCTGCGATCCTTACAGACCTATCGCCTCCTCAATGTTTAGACATCTACTACTAAAATAAACTTATGGTTGCTCTTCTTTGTTCAAGCGTGTTTCCCTATTACATCTTCATCTTACTCTTCAAAGCCTTCTTACGCTGTCAATCATGGTCTCAGATTTGGTACCACATAATATACAAAGACTGATTTCCGGCCTCATTTTATTTTCTTAGTCGCATTAAATGACATCATCCAAAATTTTTCAAAGGCTTAGTAATTAAAATTTTATTTTATTTTAAATCACAGGAAATTTTTTTATGAGCCCATTTTTTATGTCTTCGGAGAAGAAAGTAACGGTTTATTCTTTTTGTATTATTTATGACAAAATCATCAGGTAGCCCTTGCTTAATACAAATAAACAATAAACTTTAAGTCGAAACAGAAAATATTGAGTAAGAGAAAAGTGAATAGCCCTGCAGGTGCACTCATAGCTTATCCCTATCATAATAGCAATTTCTTGGTAACATACCAGATAGCTAAACCAGAGTCTGGGTTTTGTCAAAACTCATTGTTTTATTATTTATAACCAACTACTGCGAAACCAAGCTGCTATTTTATATTTGTACAAACGTATATTAAGTGGTGTTCACATCTTAGCCAAATTTATCCTATATCAAAATTTGAAATATTTGTTCATTTATTTTTGTACCACAACTAAATCGTGCTTAAATAATAACACTTAATACTAAAATCATTCTCTATCTGTCAACCATATGGAAAAACAAATAAAGAGAAAAAAAGAAATAGTAAGAAGACAGATTTCTCTGCCACCAGTACCGCCAAATCTAGGACCATAACTTACAGCTTATCCTAAGCTCAAAAGCGTTAGCTGAGCACGCAACTAGGAAAACATGCTTAGACAAAGAAAGAATATATCACCATAGAATTAAGAAGTGATTCTGAGGGACACGCTATATTAGTATAACATGTGCGACATCGTCCGGTTCCCTGATTGGCTGACTAAATGTAACGTGATAATTAAGAACACTGATTGGTTAGTTCGTATTTCAGTTGTTGAAGGTAGATTTCTCTATCACAATACATCACCATTAAACATTTTTTTTATATAACTAAGTAGGCAAACAGGCGTACGGCCCATCTAATGGTAAGTGGTTACCGTAGCCTATGAACGCCTGCAGCACCGGAGATGCCACAAGGACGTTGCTGACCCTGAAGAAATTTTTTTCACGCCATTTTTGAAGGCTCCCATGTTATAGTCACTAGGGAAAACTATGGCAGGGAGTTCATTCCATAATCGCAGTGTACAAGGGAGGAAATTCCGTTTAAAGCGTACTGTAAGCGATAACATGGGATCCAAGGTATGGGGATGAAATCCCTGACGATGGCGAGAGGTGCGATGGTAAAAAGTGGCAGTTGGCATCATGTCAAACAATTCCTCCATTCATTGCCGCCAAATGTAGGATCATGACTTACAGCGTATCCTAGGCTCCAAAACGTAAGCTGAGTACGTAACTAGGAAAACACTTCCTTTGTCTAAACACAAAGAAAATATCACCACAAAGTTAGGAAGAGCTTACGTCGAGCTAGGAATGCGCTGCACCATAGACAATAGCGTCGTTATCTGGCTCTCTGATTGGCTGGCTAAATGTAGCGTGATGGTCAAGAGCCTGGATTGGACAGTTTTCTTTCGGATGTTATTATGGGAATGAAGGTAGGTTTCTCTACTACAAACGTTACCAATGTAATAACCAGTGCTGTAAAATCTAGGACCATGACTTACAGTGTACCCTAGGCTCCAAAGCGTAAGCTGCAAACGCAACTAGGAAAACACATTTATACAAAAAAAGAGTATCTTCTTCTTTGTCCCTTATACCAGTTTATCTGGGGTCGGGTCACGTACACTTGCGTCAGAGGTATCTAGTCCGGGCTGTCTGCTTGTCTAGCCTTTTCCTCTGGATCTGCTTCAATGTTTTTTTACTCATGTGGCTGGTGGTCTGTCTACACCCTTAAGACAAAGAAACTGTCACCACAGAATTAGGAAGGAGATAGCGACGCGCTACACTAGTATAACACGTGCGTCGTAGTCCGGCTACCTGATTGGCTGACCAAATGTAGTGTGATGCTCGGAAGCTCTGATTGGTCTGTTTGTCTTTTGGTTGTTTTTAAAGGATTTCAAACAAAAGCTTGGTTGTTGATGGTTTTCTTTCTATTCTTCTAAAAAAATTAAAAATTATAATAGTTCTAAGAATTTACGACGGAGTGCAAGACTTTTCAGTTGTTTGTGATCCATGCTAAATAAATAAATAAAATAAATGCGAAAGTCTGCCTGTCTTGCTGTCTGTTCAGCGGTTTGGTCTTGAAAGCGTAACATACAGACAGAAAGACAGACTTTCGCATTTATAATATTAGTATGGATAAGAAAGAAAGAACGAAAGATATGACATTACTTAATAGCTTTTTTCTATCGTCTGAATTTTTACCTATAAATTCGTTATTTCTATTACTTTTACAGGCAGATCTACGAGAGATGGGAGCTGACAACTGGCAGCCATCGTGCAGAATAGAACAATCTGGCGCTTTCTCGTTTCCGAGGCCTTATCCATATATAAATGGAGTAAGTATAATTTTTGACAGATTTTTTTTTAATATGTTGTCTTTTTTATATTTTGTCATGATCTGCACGCTGTTGAATGCAAGAGGTAGCGCAGAACTGAGTGTAGATTCCACTAATAAACTTGAAAAGACCATGCGCCTGACATTCAATTAAGACCCAATTACGATGCATTTTTGGTATGTTCAATATTGCTATTCTGCTAATACAATTTTTAATCTCAATTTAATTGCAACTAAAACGTAATTGAATGGTAATAGTAGAAAACATATAAATAGGTATATAATTTTTTTTTTACTTTGATGGTTTTTTTGATTAACAAAATTTTCCAGTTGCAGTTCAATGTCATTGGAATACGATTGGTCTTAAAATTAGTAACAAAATACCAGAAATGTCAAAAATTGTCATTGCGATCCAATTTAATTGTGCACTATGTAAAATAAGAGAATTAGCAGCCTGATCGAAGTGGATATCTTATATGCTGCGCCGTCCTAATGAGTTACTACATGAAATCCAGCTCACAAACCTGTTGACTACAATGTTTCATTATGCATCTTATTTTTAACGTTCCATTTATAAATGCGAATATTAATACACCTCATAATTCCAGATTATACAAAACATCAGGATGTCTTTATTGTCTCCCGAAATTCCCCAGACAGCTAACGGGATTATTAAACACAAAGTATTTACATAATTAGAAAATTCTGGCAAAAGTTTTTTTTTTTTTTTTTGTTTAAGAATATCCTCTGGAGAATTATTGTTCTTTGGTTACAGGTGTATAGAATTTATTTTGTCGCAAACTTTGAAAAAAATCACTTGTGACTGGCGCAGCTTAACAAATCTACTAACCAGATGGTTTCGGTCTCAGGAAGATATAATTGGTGCAAGTCGCTCCTAGCCTTATATGGAATATCTATTTATAACCTGTTGGAAAGTGGTTACCGTAGCCCAGGAACAACAAAGAGGCGCGTTGTTGATCCTGAAAATCCTTGGTTATTCGAATGAGAATTTATTTTCTAATTCTTCTTTTTATTATTTTTCTTCGTTGATAATTTAAAGTTTTTAAAAGCCCAGTATGCCACTTGGATCGCATTTTTTGTCGCCTCCATAAGTCCGCTTCTGCCACAAGTAGCAGAAGGGGAACTTTTCTAATTATTATCACATCAGAAGGTTCTTTTAATGCATTGACTAACCTTTTAATTTAAAAGAAATATTAAAACTTTTTTTCTCATCAAAAATTTAAGAGCTGGGCTCTTCTAGGTAAAGCTTCTTCCATTCCTCTCGATTATTAGCGAGATCTTTATTCTGATACTATGTTCTTTGTGTACTATAAATATTTTTACATACATACATACATCTTCTAGTATTTTCTCTAAACCAAAATAAAAATAATACTTGTTTTTTTAACATGACGAATTTACAAACAAAGAAAACTGTGCAGCCTTATTGACGAACATATTGGTTCAATACAACCTTATCTGAAGTAGGATAAAAGTACCCCAATAATCTAACACAAACATCCGCAGCTTAGAGGAGTAATAAATCACAAAATATTTCTCTTCTGAAATTTTATGAAAAAAGTAATTATTTGGCATACCCCCTTTCCTTTTTTGTTTTATCCGTCAGGTGTATTCATAATTTATGCAGTAGACAAATAAAGCCCGTAACGGTAACGGTACTTTATCTTCATACAAATGCTACTAGTTACATTGTTAAAATTACCTGAACAGTGAAAAGAAGTGAAAAACACAAAGTCGTGTAGTATAAAGAGTGTTAAATTAAACGGCACCCACATTTATACAGTCTGTTCCGTAAGTTAAACTTTACTATTTTTGTGAAATATAAAAAAACCGGCGTCTATTTTGCAATAATATATTACCAAGATATGTGTTACATTAATAGACAAAAAAAAAATCACTTTAGTACATGTTTAAGATAAAAGGAATTAATATTTTTCATTAACTTTTATTTAAGCAATTAGTAATTAATTAAACAAAACGTAAAACTAGGAGCTTACTTTAAACAAATACTTATTCGCGCCCGTGAAGAAAGGTGGGCAAGAACACTGCCTGCGTTTCGCTTCTGGATAGCTATGCTAATCCTTTGGGCAAAAAAACAGCCAGCCCTTTTGTCACCAGCGACGGAGATCAGTCGCAATTTTTAAAAAGATCCCTAGCGCTAGGGATTTAACTTTAATGAGTTGATAATGTGAAGATATCTATACTAATGCTATACTAATATATATTATACTAATAATACTAATTACTTATCCATACTTACTATATACACTATATAGTATACTATATATATTACTAGCTGTTTCCCGCAGCTCCGCCTGCATCAAAAAGTACCCTAAGTTTGAACCGGGTCTTCAACTATATTCATACCAAATTTCATCAAAATCCGTTCAGCGGTTTGGCCGTGAAAGCGTAACAGGCAGACAGACAGAAAGACAGACAGACAGACTTTCGCATTTATAATATTAGTTTGGATATATAATGTCAAAAAAAAACCGAAAGTCTATCATGTCTTCTGTCTGTCTGTTCATCTGTCAGTCTGTCTGTTACGCTTTCACGGTCAAACCGCTTTACGGATTTTATTGAAATTTCGAATGAATATAGTTAAAGACATAGGCTATTTTTGACGCAAGCAGAGCTGCGGGAAAAAGCTAGTGTTATCACCATATTTGGTTTGTTACAATGAAATTTTATGTTATCTTGTTTGACGGAGGCGAAAGGTTAATATTATAATTATAAAATCTGTCTTCACGGCTGAACCACTGGACCGATTTTTATGAAACTTGGTATGGACATAAGTCTATCATTTTGACGCGTGCAAATCCGAGAAAAACAAAAATATATATACTGTATTTGTGCTGTAAAGATTGCGGAGAATAACATTTTAATTTTGAAAAATAAATCTTGTGCTTAGTCAATATGAAAGTTCATCTGCATTTAGCTACCACTGTTCCCATACACAGTAGGCAATGCGTCGCCGGCATTAATCAAATGTGGCTATATTCATAAATCGCTGGCCCAAAGTACGGGGATCGGATTAACAAGTAGATATAGATATAGTGCTGGGATCGGTACGTGTTAATTCTGGGTGAACTGGTCTTTTTAGGGATCCGTTTAATGTTGAATTCGAACAAAGTCATACAAATTTGTGAGATGTTTTCTGGTTTTTTTTTTCTGAAAAAGGTTTTTATTTAAAACCTAAAATGTAGCCTGAAACAATTAAAAACAATAATTGAGACTTATTCTTCATACGTCATAATCCTAGCGTGTATTCCTAGTTACGTCGTCAGCTTACGCTTCGGAGCTTAGGGCACGCTGTAAGTCATGGTCCTAGATTTAACGGCACTGGTTATAACAATGGAGCGACTGTCGTCTATCCTCCGTAACCCTTCTCACAGGGAAACCAGACTTATAGTAACATGACCCGAGATGTGTTAGTGGCCAACACTATCAGAATTTTTCAGGCTGCCTTAGGCATCTGACACAGCCTCACGGCTGCTATGTATCGATAACAAACGGTACCAACGGCTTGACGTGACTTCCGAAGCACGGAGGAGCTCGTGATAGAAAATGCCACTAAATGGCGACCAATCCAATAGTGGCCGTGTCTCGCCGTCGCTCGACTATCGAGCTCCTCAATATTCTTCATACATCATCATCATCATCATTTCAGCCGCAGTCAGTCTACTGCTAGACATAGGCCTCTCCCAATGATTGCCAAAACGATCGGTTGGCAGCAGTCTGCATCCAGCGTTTGCTTGCGACCTTTTTCAGGTCATCTGACCATCTGGTCGGTGGATTCTTCAAACATAATATATTACAAATTAAATAAATCATTAAAAAATGGTAACAAGACACATTACTGTAATATTCCTAATGATGAAAGTATCATCACAAATAAATATTTATATAGAGATCATTTCTTCAAGTCTTTTAAAAAAATGCGAAAAATCTAAGTGCGTCTTAACAATTTTACAAATGCCCCGGACTTATTCAATACGATTTTTTTAACTGAATTCTATTCATTAAGGCACAATACAAACTATATCTATAACCAACACATATTTAAAAACTTGCTAACAAAAACAAAATATCAATTGTACCATATTAATTTCTAATGTTTTCGCCATTGTTACACATTAAATTTAAACTATCATTAATTGTAAGACCATTTTTATAGATCGTTTCCCACTCGCCTTGTTTCATTCCCAATAAATATTGGAAAAAAACCCCGTTACTCAATACGCGCCACTATTATCTGTTATAACGACGTATTTAGGTACACTCGCCCATAAATACTGGTACACTCGGACCAATAAATTTATTGGAAAATTGAGACATGAACAAGATCTAATCTCGCCGCTAGATTTATGGGAGAAAAAGATTTATTTTGGTTAAAAAAAAGCGTTTGTCGCATTTACATGTTAAGCAATAGATTTAACTGGACTGTAGATGTATTGGTTTAAAATAATGTTTATGTAGATAAACATTATAATTTAGATGTGTAGTAGCTGGATTATACCACTTCTCTTCTCGTGGATGCTAATGAAGGCGGCTAGAGGTCTAAATTTATTTGTTTTGTAGGGCTGCTATGGATTTAGCCATTATCAGCTTTGCCAAGAAATATTAAGGTCAGGCATGACATGACTAGTCATTAAAATAATGCATTATAAAATCCTTTATTTTATTGCCTTATAGAATACTAACTGTTTCCCGCAGCTCCGCCTGCGTCAAAAAGTAACCTATGTTTGACCCCGGGTCTTCAACTTCATACCAAATTTCATCAAAATCCGTTCAGCGGTTCAGCCGTGAAAGCGTAACAGACAGACTTTCGCATTTATAATATTAGTATAATTTTAGCAGCGAGTAAATTTCCTGTGATATCTAAATATTGCCGATAACAACATCGAGCAAAATATAAACGTTTGTTGTATGGGAAATGGGAGCCCCCTTAAATATTATATTATTCTTTTTTAATTAAATTTCGTTGTTATAGCGGCAACAGAAATACATCATCTGTGTGTGTGTGTGTGATCAAAAATTTTAACTGTTTAACTATAACGATTCATGAGATACAACCTGATGACAGACGAACAGAGAGATACGGACATCGGAGTCTTAGCAAATGGGTCCAGTTTCATTCTTGCGGATAGTAAAATAATTAATAACTTCCAAAAAAAAAACAAAATTAATATTGTTTATTGAAAGTTCTGATCTTGATTACAAATTAAAGTATTCTTAATGGTATTATTTTATTTAAAGTAATTAATTTCCAGCTGATTTAGTCTATTGCGTTCAAAAAACTTGTTAAAGTAAAAAAGAAAAAAAATAACTTCTTTAGAAATAAAAACTTCTTCGCTGACCGTGGATCGAACCCGGGGCCTCCTGATAAGCAGACAGGATGCTTAACAACTACGCTAACGCTCGATATCTAGAGGCGACGAATTCATCAATGTTATTGACTTAAACTACGCTACTGTAAATTTTCCATTTTTTGCACTAATTTTTTCCTCAACTAAAAAATCTCTTCACTAAAAGTTTTAAATAAATCAAAAAGCATGTGAGTCAAGTTTCGGAAAGATGCGTTCAGAAATAATCCTACAGCAAACTACTCCCTTTTTGCTCTCATTTTTGCCTTAATTAAAAAAAAATCTTGACCAAATTTTTTTCATAAATCAAAGATCACGTGTATCAAGTTTCATAAAAATCAGTTCAGAAATAACCCTAAGCAATCTTCCCCCTTTTTGCTCTTATTTTCCCCCCAATCAAAAAACCCTCTCGATAAAAAAAATAATAGTCAAGGAATACATGAGCCAAGTTTAGTAAAAATCCGATAAAAATAACGCTACAGCAAACTTTCTCCTTGTTTGCCCTCATTTTTTCTCCAATCAAAAAAGCTCTCAACAAAACAAATTTAATAAATCAAGAAATACGTGAGCCAAGTTTCGTAAAGATCTGTTTAGAAATGTGACCTGTAGCCCGGAACATACGTTTTCCGATGCAAAAGCAAAAAAGTCAAAGTAGAGACGCTTCGCTCACTCGATGAATTATAATACGAGTATCCACAAACACTTTAGAAAATCTATGTGAAGCTACACACACCTATGGCGCTACACATTCAACCAGTCCCTTCCTGCCACTTAATATTCCTGTCTCGACCTCAAAACTTCCATAAAAATGCCAACCCATGTTATATTTAAAATCAGATCATGTATTTGGCTGACGCCTACAATTTTGGCGGTATAAATCGCAACGTGATTAAAATATATAATTTTCTACTGATTTTGGATTTGACGTTTACGTACGTAGGTGGTTCTCAATTCTAGTTTTATTGACTTTAATAGCGAATAGATTTTTACGCAGGGGTCAATCGACTCCGTTTGCCTTGGTATCTTCTTCGTCCGTAAGCGTGTTTCGCAGTTGAGATGTATCTTTCCCTAGTGTAGGAACCTTTTGGGTTGATAATATTTTCAAGATGCCCCGGTAAACGAATTGAAATTAGTGCGTGCCCAGAATACTGGCTGCGTTCTCTCTTTGTATCGCTAGACTTATTACACGGATCGAAAAAGCTGCCAAAAGTTAAAGCTGCTTAATTTGATTTTAAGCAATGCGAATTCTTATTATTGATTGTTATGTATTAGGATAATTCTGGGGAAAATTCGTTATTTATCCGTAAAACGTCCAAAAGGATTGTTTTAGCGCACCTAAACCCCTTTTTTCATAATTTTCATTCAATGTCATTTCGCATATCTCTAAAAAGTGCAAAATTTTTGACAGTGTCTCGTATTTTGCCTGTGAAAAAACAACCGTTATCTTCAAACTGTTTTACCATCGTTTTTTACAAACGTCATAAAGGCGTGTCTTTTAGGGTTCTGTTTGTAGTCTTCAATTGAACCTCGTATTGTTGTTAGAATACGCGGACCAAATTAAATTGTTCTAGGCTCTATAAAATTTGAAATTATTTTTCTCATTTCCTTTTATATCTTTTTTGATTGTAGTATAATACTATGGAAATTTTGCGTATTCGCTAATGTAATTTAAGTATTTTGTCTACTTACTTATCAATAATATACCATGCTAATATTCAATTTACTCTAGCATTGCCTAAATAAGAAATTAATACGTTTTCTTTGTAAAAATTTCAAACACATAGTCCTCTTTTGTGAATTGGTTCAGTGCAAAGCCAAATAAACATTTACCACTGTCACTAGAGAACCCCACAATAAAAGTGGCCTTACGCCTTTGGCCAGTTTATTCTCTAAATTAGTGCAGTCGCAAGAGCCCTTAACGGTCCAAAGGGAACCGTAATTCACAAAAAAAGGGACGTTACTACATGTACCGTAATGTTATCATCGTAAACGAACCGTTAAATGTCATAAAACTGTTTTCTATACTATTACAAAATATTTGCGCAAATTTCTTTTCTTCGAATTAACAAATAAATAGTTTAGATTTTAGTTACGGGCACCTTTGCTTTTTTATATTGTTTAGGGTTGCAATTAGTAAGTACGTGTTTTTTAACGAATGTTGCTAAATGTGAAAAATTAGGTTGATGATGCAACCGGTGTTACATTTTTGCAAATTATTAGTTTACTCACAGTGAAAATAAGCAAACTCTTAAACTTAAATAAAAAAATCTCTTTTGAGAGAGAATTTTCAAATGTAAACTAAGGAGTTGCTTATCCATACTATCCATACCCATACTTTCATACTATCCATTCCATACTAATAATATTATAAATGCGAAAGTCTGTCGGTTTGTCTGTCTGTTAAGCTTTCACTAACTACTGAACGGATTTTAATGAAATTTGGTATGAATATAGTTGAAGACCCGGGGTCAAACATAGGCTACTTTTTGACGCAGGCGGAGCTGCGGGAAACAGCTAGTAATAATATAAATTTATTCTAGCATAAACATAAAAGTTTTCCCTATATCGGAGCAATTTAAGTTTGAAGAGTCTCTCCATCTGTAGCAGATATGATGACGAATAAAATAAATAAACATTTTCAAATCATTACATAATTAATACTGAAATAACATATATGCCCAACATGAATAATTTACATTAAATTTTCTCCCACGTACGCTGAGACTGTGGAATGAACTCCCCGACATGGTTTTCCCAAAAGATTACAACATGGGGTCTTTCAAAAAGGGCGTTAAAGGATTTCTCAAGGGTCGGCAATACGCACGTGATGCCCCTGGTGTTGCGGGCGTTCATGGGCTACGGTGACCACTTACCATCAGGTGGGCCGTATGCCATTTTGCCTACTTAATTGAATAAAAAAAAAAAAAAAAAATGTAACTTTGAACATGTATAGTTCTTGTCTACACATTTAAATGGCAATGTATGTGTCACTTCTTATGACCTTTTTAGGGTTAAATAAATGAAATGGAAAAATGGAAAACTAAATTTGAACTCTTTCGTGCTTCTATTAGTTTATTATACAGTTGTTCCCGGCAATTTTTCTATATATTCTTAATTAACGTATACACCGTGAAATTTTATTCATTTTGGACCCATCGTCCGGTGACTCCATTCATGCAACTGAACAACTTTCCCCAAGATACATGGGTCGAAATACGGAGTAAATTTTTGGACCTCCCATACAAAATGTCTCATCACGTGACCTAACTTACTATGGGAAGTCAAAATTTGTTTTCATGTTTCGAGCTATGTTCCTTGGGGTAATTTGTTCGGTTGCATGAATGGAGTCACTGGACGATGGGTCCAAAACGACTAAAATTTCACGGTGTACTATGCAAGTTTTAATAAAAGAACTAAAACATAAAAATGATCTAAAAAGGTTACAACTTGTTTGATGTTTTCTTCAGAGTAGTTTTCTGTATGGCTAATGAACTTGACCACCACAATCCAATTTGGCAATACTTATAATTGGAAACTTTAATTTCGAAAAATTACCTAGTGTACCCATTTTTCTATACAACTAAGTAGGCAAACATGCGTAAGGCCCACCTGATGGTAAGTGGTTACCGTAGCCTATGAACGCCTGCAACACCGGAGATGCCACGAGCTCGTTTCCGACCCTGAAGGATTTTTTTCACGCCTAATATTTTCCTAAATGGTTATTATCAAATGGCAACATAAAAATCTGACAGTGTTGCCTACTAACACGTACGAATGATCTATAGATCTCTCTATAGATCTGCTTTTCTAATATACTAACCAAGATCGCGCAGACTGCAAAACACGTAAATATATTTTCCAAAACTAAACCATAATCGCTAGGGCTATTTTTGAGAATGCTAATTCGGTGATTTGAATGATTTTCATTCAATATAAAGATGAGTTGGAACTATTTTCAACCAACCCACTCAATTTGCATGCTCAAAAATAGCTCTAGCTCTCATGGCTTGGCTTCGAAAAGAGCGTCGAAATCGCCATGACGTTCCTTTCCAAATTCTTCGCTTTAGTCAATACGTTGATATAATTTGCATTTAACGCGATATACTATTTCCTGGCTACTTAATAGCGTTGAGAACTAACCTTGAAACGCATTCCCGATAAAAAATATTATTAAGTGATTCCCAAGAACACTGATACAGAACCCTTAGTGCGTATATTGGCACTAGCGCTTGGCTAAGTTTTTTTATTGTTACGAATCGGAAAACACGTTCGTATAAAATATGCATTTAATTTCATGTTTTTACAGAAATAGCTTCGATTGAAAAAAAAAATCGGACGTCGTCACAACACATTACTATAACTTGAAAAGAACAATCTACATCATCATTTCAGCCGCAGTCAGCCCACTGCTGGACATAGGCCTCTCCTAATGACTTCCAAAATGATTTGTTGGCAGCATCCATCGTTTGTCTGCGACCTTTTTCAGGCCATCTGACCATCTGGTCAGTGGATGTCCAACGCTGCGCTTGCCAGTTCTTTATAATTATAATTACTAATAATACAACAATCTACACAGAATAAACTAATTTAAAAAAATAACTAAAACAGACTTGAAATCGAGACATGACTAATGGGAAATCGATTCTCGCGCCGTTTAAATGAAAAGTCGAATTCGAGATTAGTTGATAAAAATGGCTACAGACTACATACTTCTTCTTCCTGTCAATTTCATAAAACTACATTCTTTTGAGCCCAGTAAGATGCAACATTCACGGCTCAGTCAGATTTCACAGCCACGGGTTTTTTTTCTGTTTAGTCGCATACAGCCTAATTCATAAAATTAATTAGGAATTAGCCATATCACGAATTAGCCTTATAAACACTAAAGTGCCATTTTTCGAAGTGGGTATTATGCGACTAAACGGTTTTTTCTGAGACAAATACCGATTTTAACTTTCTCTCTAATAGAATAGATCTGCAGGATAATTTGAAGTAATTTTCTTATTTGCGCTTACAAAGAATTGAATCTTAATTCATGATATTAAGCGGTCAGTAAATGTCACAGAAAGTGATGACAATTCACAATAAATATATTTATACTTGGCTTTATTTTAGACTAGCTTTTTCCCGTAGCTCCGTCTGCATCTAAAAGTAGCCTATGTTTCACCCCGGGTCTTCAACTATATTCATACCAAATTTCATCAAAATCCGTTCGACGGTTTGACCGTGAAAGCGTAACAGACAGACTTTCGCATTTATAATATTATTATGGATAAATTTACAATGATTTATTTTTGATTATTGTTTGAAATAACTTGTAAGAACTGTGCTTGACGCGGGATTCGAACCTAGGATTCTGGACGTAAGACAAATAAGGATACTACTTATAAAGATACTACTAGATCAAGAAGGCCATGCTATTTCCAATATACATATTTACTCAAGAAAACATACTTTATATGCCGCTTGCATTATGTTAATCTATTCACAATGTACAGACATATCGGTGCATAAATTATATATCTATGTGATGTGACATCGCGAACACACGCCTACTTGTATTTACTTAGAAATAGTTTAGACTTGTTTTATATTGATAACACATTGGTGTTGCAAGATCAGTGGCAATCATTCAATAAGCTCTCTGTTCTTTTTTGTTTGATGAATATAATGTAAGGTGTGATTCTAAGTCCCGATTTCACCGTCATAATTCCTAAGAGTAACTAATTTAATCATAAAAATGGATGGCAGACATTTTATTTTAGAGACTGTGTCCTTGTACCGGAGTTATACGTAGATAGCAGTATATTCTCAGGTTAACTGTGTGGTGAAATGTAAAATTTATTATTATTTTTTTTTTATACACATAAGTAGGCAAAATGGCATACGGCCCACCTGATGGTAAGTGGTCACCGTAGCCCATGAACGCCCGCAACACCAGGGGCATCACGTGCGTATTGCCGACCCTTGAGAAATCCTTTAACGCCCTTTTTGAAAGACCCCATGTTGTAATCAGGGGGGGGGGGGATAAAAGTATAGGAGCCACTATGCCGACAGCTTAGGGACAAAATTAGCAACATACTATTTCCAGTGATTTGCATAAGTTGGCAGGTTGCTGGCTCGGCGGGCGGAAGGGCCCCCGGTCCCCTCCGTTTGCAGCAGTCGGGTCCACTCCGGTCTCCTTCTCCGGCACGACTGCTGCAGCAGGCACTTTACACAGACTGGCAGTTCAGCCTCCCGGGGCGGAGATTACGTGATCCCCGGTTTATATGAGAGTAAATTGCGTCATTACCCTTGGAATAAAACTTATCCGACTTTGGTGAAATCTGCCCTAAATGGACCGTAGACTGCAACTGCAAGCGTCACTACGGCCTGCGGTATCGGTCGACCGGTCACGTGACGCGGCTGCACAATGCTATAAACATTAGTTTACCTACATCCTCTTTCGAAAACGTCAACATTACACGTGTCAAATCTCTACGATCGCAACACCAGTCTGCAGCTGACTGTATACCACCTGGGCGTCAATTCTCTTATTTTACATAGTGCACAATTGAATCGTAATTGGATCGCAATGACAACTTGTGACATTTCTGGTATTCTGTTACTAATTTTAAGATAAATCGTATTACATTGGCATGTTGCGTGGTCTTTTAAAGTTTATTAGCGGAATTGACCCCATGAGGTGTTACTCGTCAAGCTTAGCAAGCGGATTGGCGAACGCAGTTTTAACATCTTAATGCTCTGCAATCCGTTGCTGCCCATCAAAAGTATTTTAAAGCTTGAGGAAGGATAGATTAGTTAGATTTAGTGATAGGAATTTAGAGGTATTAGGGTGCTACTGACTCCGACGGATTTGGGTTGAGTGAGTAGCAACTCTGGTAAGTCGGGCTCGTGTACCCGTGTGCCATATTTCAAGCCATCGGAGAGATGACTGTAAATGAACACCCCTGACTTAAAGGTATAATAGTATAGGTACTTAGATACATCGGCATTTAATAATACATGAAACATAGATAATGTTTCAAGTATTATTAAATTTTGTAGATATAGAGTTGGCATATATCCCATAGAGTTTACATTTATATTGCCATAGATAATATAAATCTGTTAATATTTTCACAATATCAAAGTTACAACTAAAAGCAACTATTTTAGCATATCCTTTTAAAAAGCTTAAACCTCCAACAATAGGCTCTAAAGGAAGCCGTCGTAAAACTTTCTTCATAACAAAAGCTTTGCTACAATAAAGCCCGCGTCAGTAATAGGCACAGAAAGCTATGCGAGCGAACTTTTTACCACCTTTTTATTGCCATAGTAAGTGCAACATTTAAGTTCGGCATTTGTTGCTAATTTTTTGATATTTTTATTGGTCTATAAAGTTTGCTGGGTTTAATCATTTCTTGTTTGAACTTTCATAACGAAAAATATTTTAATGGATGACGATGATAGGAACATAACAATTTTTTTCAGGCTGTCTAAAATAGGGTACGCTGCAATCATAGTCATTGATTTCGCTATACTAATTGTTACAATGGAGCGATTGCCCTCTTACCTGGGTAACCTTTTTTACAGTGAAACCAGACCAACAGGAATATAAGCCGAGGTGTGCTACTGTCAGATTTTTTCACGGAACCATCTATATTATCAGACAACCAAGTGATTCAAGCCTGCAATGCCTGTCAATGTCAACTAAACAGAATGTTTCCCGTGGGAATCGAACACACAGATCTATGGCAAACGCCTATACCACTGGACCACGGACGGCAGATTATAAAAAGTTATACAAATAACTCTCAATGTGGTTTTATAAAAAATAAGGTTTACTCAATACTGCTGATTCGCAGATTATTAAGGATGTCAAGTAAAAAATTAAGCCTCGTATTTAAATGAAAAAAATTACGTTATCCTCTGTCGGCTTTGGAAGTTGGTCAATGATCTGGATATAAGCAGTTTTTCAACTTATCCGGATTATTTTGGGCGGACTTCTGTGCACAATGAGGCACTTATTTTCACACAAACTCAAAGGGTTACAAAAGCGGACTTATCGCTAATGTAAACAGTGCAGAATGACTTTAAAATCATCATACAATTTTTTTTTGTTAAATGACTTTCTGTAGAAATTTGTTGTGAAAGATGAGGAAACATTTCGAGATTTCATTTTTTTTAGTTTGATGTAGGTACTAAGAATAATGATGGATTATTTAAATTTATTGTGAACTGGCTCATTGATTAAGTGGAGAATTATATTTGTTCTACCGTGGATTATATCTTTATTTAGAATCTCCTCTCCGATTGACAAAAAATATTTAATGACAAATATATTTTTTAATACCTATGCACCTAAAAGTTTACCTAGTTTCAAATTTCGATTTGACACAGTGTTTTTTTCAAGATTTAATCTAGGCATAAAAAACAATTTTAAACTAAAAATAAACTTAAAACTGTCTAAAAAAATTTTTATTACATGCGTAAATAACGTAGTCTAAATTTTCAAAAAAACATAAAAAAGGATGCGCATTAGACTAAACTTTATGGACTATTAGCTGTTTCCCGCAACTCCACCTGCGTCAAAAAGTAGCCTATGTTTGACCCCGGGTCTTTATTCATCAAAATCCGTTCAGCCGTTTTTCCGTGAAAGCGTAACAGATAGACAGACAGAAAGACTTTCGCATTTATAATATTAAGTATGAAAGTATGGATGGATTTCTAAGTAAACTCTTTTTTGCAGAAATTAAAGTAAGTACCTTTAGGTATTGTGTACAAATCTGTAGTACAAAGTGTATTCGGAGACAATAAAAATAAAATTAAAATAAATTTATATTACTTTTATTTCATTGTTAAGTAATTTTATTTCATCTGAGCGACATTTCTCTTAAAATAACTTAATTTAAAATAAATAGCTCCAAAATATTTATTAAGATTCTATAGACAAGCATGACCTGAAAAAAAATATTTTCAAAGACTACTTCACGTCTGATCTCGGTAACTAGTTACAGTAAGGCCGACTGCTATTTCGCTAAACGAATAAGAATTGCTATCGAGCGGAAAATGTAGCCAGCATTCTTGCTAACATGTCACAAGTGCTCTATTTATTTGATTTTAAGTCTAAGTTTTTTTAATTAACATTTTGTATCAATAAACAATTTTTTTTAAATAGTTTTATTTAATTATTCAAAATCCAACTGCCTTCTTAATCTTATACCTAAGTCCTTATATCTAATAAGTTACAAAAAACAAAAGAAATAATACCTAAAAGTCACAATTCATTTTAATTAATTCAAAACTATTTGCGAAGAAACAAAATGCGCATAGAGTTACGATAATCGCATCGCGATCTGTAGCATCGTTTTATTGTACGACCGTCGCAAGCGCAGTGGCAAAGTTCACGGCGTTCCACCACCACAAAACGGTAACGCACCGAACGTTAGATGACAGAGACAGATATATCACAAACAGTAGGAAGGTGAGCGAGACAGCGGTACAGATAGATGTTACGTTAGAATTAGCCCCGCCCCTTCGACGGCCGAAGAACTGAATCCTCCTCCACGTTCATTCGTGCGCGCGCGTCGGGCAAAGACAACGCGCGTTTGGATCCCATTTTCGAAAATGGAATCGTGATATTTTTCGAAGTGATGGCCAGTGTTCGGACTTTTTACTTTTAATATTTCCAGCCAGTAGGACAATACAATACTGGAGTTTATTTTGTATTTTTTCCGTGTTCGAGTTTCAAGTTTAAATTTCAGTTAGCTGGTTCCTGTAAATTGGACGTTTGTTTGTTTTCATCGAGAGTGACTGGACTGTGACATTTGAAAACGATAGTATTCGTAATTGAGGCGCGCATGCGTGTCAAGTGAAATTTGTTGACTGAAAATTGAATTAACACACATTGTGAAGTGCTTGTGGGATTTTTAACGCCTCCGCTTTTGGTTTGCTAAAGTTACGCCAAAGATATCAAGGTAAGTCTTGTTTTATTTTAACAAGTTTACATTATTTTCTGGGTCGGTAAGGTTCGTAAAATTAACGAAAAAAGCCGAATGTTTCGAGAGTAAAAATTTTCGGGAGCATTCTTACAAAAGACATCAACGAGCAAGCGCTCTCACAAATAAAAATAATATTTTTCATGTATTGTAAAATATTAAACCTAATAGTTTCGCTTTAAAATTAGCCCTTTTAAAATGTATATATTACTGTTTAAATTTATTTAAGTCTAAAATTGCAATCGAACACTAAGCCGTTAGAGATGCGCTTGAGCGCAAAATAGTTTAACACATCATCATTATTTAACACAAGTTAGTCAACTTTATATGTCTGCACTTTTGTATACTTAGATATTATTTTACATATTTAAGATTACAATAATTCGCGAGTTATATGTACTTAGAAAGTAAACTTTGAAACAAGACTGCATATATTTTACAATGTTAGGTTTTAAAACTACCTTCATTATTCCAAAATCAACGTATTCAGTAGTAGCACTCAACACCGACGTAACCGATGGTCATTTGTTACAAGAAAATGTGATGAACCTAAAAATTGAAAGTAATTTACATGTATAAAAAATATAAAATTTACTAGGTACTTAAATATATATGTACTTAAATATATATCCAAATATAAATTGTAAATATTTGCGCAAATTACCAACTTTATCAGATCTGAACCTAAAGATTTTATTTAGCGCGCATTATTATGTTATTTCATAAAAAATTATGTACATTAATTTTAATTTAATTAAAAAAAATGTAACGTATAATAGAATGTCGGATAGAGGAGCCTGAAATTAATGGGAAATGATATTTTCTTAATATTATGTTTCATAAACACAAACATTTTAAGAATGAATTCGGTGAATCAGTTCACGCAAATATTTAAGTCCATAAAATTATTTATTTAAGGTTAATAATATTTTAGCGTTCAAGTGATAACTGTTAACACGATTTATATTTCTTTGGAAGATATGAATGGATTACGGAATTAAACTCAAATATATGAATGATGATGAACTTGACTCTCGTATATAGTTGTGGATAGTTAATGAAAAGAAATATTGATGAAAGTTTGCTCTTCAATTCAAAATTATAATTATTAGCTAATCCATAGTCTATGGTAACCACCAACATGTAACTAAAAACGTAAACCATAAAATTGAGTTATTTAGAAAATATATTTAACGCGTTAATTAGGCGATGATTTATTTGTTTCAAAAATGAAATCTTCGTATTATGAGCGAATAAAGGTCATTGCACTCATTGCTTATTTACTTACATAGATCATATGCCTACTTACTCAAAACTGGAAATAAAAATGCCACATTACCGTACTTCCCAAATTAGTAAATAATATAATGTGGACGGATGTAAACTTGGGTGATAATAGTGATATTAATGACCATTAGTATTAATTGTTATTTTTATTAAATTCAAATTAAATGTCGCAACACAACAAACAAATGAATGTTGTCACTGTAGCGACAGCTTTATTTTGAAACCGACCACTTTTAAATAGAATTTATTTTAGAAAATTAACTTTTAAATAGAAATGATGGGTAATAAAAATAATCATGGACATAGCCCGTTGACAAAAGGCGGCTTAATCGCTTAAGCAATCTCTTCTAGGCAACCTTAGAGTACTTTGAAATATCTAGGTGTGGTAAATACTCCTCATCTATATAAGCACCACGCGATAGTTTTTGTAAACACAATTGTCGGATTCGAACCCACTACATCTTAACACCTAGACGATGTGGACTACAAACAAAGGAAATAATAAAGGAAGCTAGTGTAGTGGGATTTGAACCCACATCATCTAGATGTAGGCTGACACCTAGACCATATGAACTGTAAACCAGGAATAAGAAATTTAGAACGCCAGTATAGTGAGATTCGAACCCACAACATCCGGGTCATTAGAAGAGAGGTAGGACTTTTGTAAGGAGTAGTCCGTCTGGGGAAGTACCTCCACCCTACAGAAGACCAAATAACACTGTGATGCAGTGTTGTGTTCCTGCTGGTGAGTAGGGTCGCCAGGCTACAGAGGACAGGTCGGCAACGCGCTCGTGACATCTCCGGCGTTCATAGGCTACGGTAACCACTTACCATCAGGTGGGCCGTACGCCTGTTTGCCTACTTGTAAAAAAATGATGCGAACTCCTAGACTAAATAAACCACGGTGACACTTTAAAGAACTTTATAATTTTTTAAATTATAATATACTACCTGTTTCCCGCAACTCCGTTGACATCAAAAAGTAGCCTTTGTTTAATCTCGGGTCTTCAAGTATATTCATACCAAATTTTATCAACATCCTTTCAGCGGCTTGGCCGTGAAAGCGTGACAGACAGACCGACAGACTTTCGCACTTATAATATATGTATGGAAGTATGAAATGTATTCAGTGCTCCGACTTATATAAAAAATACTATGTACGGTCACCGTCAAAATTGCATGCATAATCTGTAGAACATTTAATATTAAAACTGTGCATGCTTTTTTTAATGTTATCTGTGCTCTTGCACCTATTGACCTAATACCTAAGATACTATAAGATAACCTATTCTAAGATATATCATAAAACACTTGATTCATAGGTAGTTACAATCTTAAGGAAAATCACTAAATTTTATTATGTTACATATCAATCACTAGTGCAAACTTATTATAAAGCCGTATTGACTACTGAAAATGTATACTTTTAGAACATACTTAGCATTGTGGCGTTTCCACATATTTAAAGCATTAAGACCGCCAAATGTCGAAGTATTGTTCACTTGAGGTACATTAAAGATTCCGAAATAAATAAATGTGACTGACATAAAAGACGATTTCAAAAAATGCTTATTCAAGGGTGTGAAAATCAATTGACGATGTTAACTACTTGATATGAATAAATTAATGGCTTTAAATTCAATTAGCCGTATTTCTTCTTAGTAAGATTTAAATATATTATTGCACAAAAACAAAATTACCAAAGATAATTAACAAATAAACACTTTATGGTATAGCTTCGTAGCTATAACATAGAAATTGGGCCACTATGTTTTGTCATTAGACAAAGCATACAAATATGACTGTATACGTAAATATTAGTGTTGTCAAATTTAAAACAGTTATATCTAAAAGGATAAAAACTCTGGCTGTTATCAAACTTCAGAGGACCAAAACTGCGCCACCTTGTAGACACCGTGGCTTCGTAGAGGACAGGACAGGAGATGCGTCATGGTTTGGAGAGATACAAAAATGTTAGATATAGATACAAGAATAAGACTGTCTTCCCGTAAGCTTCAAAATAGACAAAGAAATAATTCAATCTACTTTTACTTCTGTCAGAGTGGCGGTATATGGTATTCAACTAAATATATTATTCTCAAGGGTATACGTCAGGCAGACGAGCGTCTTGTGAAACAAACAATACTGCCTGGGACACTACAGGGAAAACTTTCAAAAAGTAACTTTTTAAATGTTAATAATTAATACGGAATTAAACAAATTAAGAAAGAAAAAAGATGCTTTGAAAAGATTTAGACTGACATCACATTTTGTTAATTTGTCAACAAGAGTTTACATTGTATTGAAACATTGAAATAAATAATTATTTTGACAAAACAACATGTGAGTACAATGGCGCAATTATACCAAAAATGGATCTCTTATTAGCAAAGTTAAATACACAAAATACTAGTTGTTTACCGCAGCTCCGCCTGCGTCAAAAAGTAGACCAACTATATTCGTACCAAATTTCATCTAAATTCGTTCAGCGGCTTGGCCATGAAAGCGCAACAGACAGACAGACTTTCGTATTTATTATACAGACATTAGTATGGATTTTTTTTTAGTTTTACCTATGTATACATACAACAGCCGCAATTAACACTAAAACTATAATGTAAATAATTATTACAAATTCACATACAAACAAAAAACAATTAAACAAAATAGCGACCTCATTTTAAATCCGAATTCAATTGAACAATTGACCATTATATTTACGAGTTTATGATAAAAACGTAACATTATATGTGGACAATATGGCCTGAGAACCGTTCGCACGGTACCACGGCATAAACCGACAAAAACTGCCGGCGACAATGGACAATAACGATTGTTTTAGCCTGAATCAAGATACAGCGCCATCTATCGTAAAATTACTGATATTATGTCATTTGTGAAGGACTGTGCGCATAATAGAATTTTTAATACTGTTTTGAGTGACATTTTAGCATTACTTTCAACGTTAATAAACCATCTTTAGGTGATATTTGTATACCAAACAAGTACGCACCTGATTTTCACAGATATCCACACTATTCAAAGTATCATAATAATACAAAAAATGCGAAAGTCTGTCTATCTGTATGCATTTCACGCTTTCACGGCTTAACCTCTGATCTAATTTTAATTGTGGATATTAACTTTTAAACTAACGCACTGCATTTTTAAAACATAAAATTACAGGATTAAGCGCGTAAAATACCATCATACTTCCGACGTTTCAACCGTGTTACAATAGCCGTGTGGATATAGTTGAAAACCCGGATTCCAAAAATACACCATAGGCTTCTTTTGACGATGCAAAGATGCAGAAAACGGTTCGTGTTGAAATAAAAATTGAAATTAACATACCTAGTAAACACAACAAGACCAACACAGACCTATTCCTGTCAAATGAACTTAAATGTCTATAGCTACGCTATTTTATTCTACCTACTTCAAATGATTACGAGCTCAGCTTAATTTAATTAAAGGAAATGTGAAACGCCAGGAATTCTGTACTAAAAATCCAGAACGATGTTTGCACGCGTACAAAAATGCGATCACACCAATAAAGCTCCATATTCATTCGTCGAAAATTCGCAATTTCATAACTTAACCACAAACACATATACGTTTTCCTTATGCAACGAAATAGACAAAAAATACTCTATCCGTACATTTTACAGTTCAAATTTGCATAAACGATCCATTATTGGACATTTTCTAGTTTTTCTCATTAGCTATGCCTTAATTAATGTATGGCCAGCCTTATGGAGACGTAGAAAACATTAAACCGACGTTCTAAATGAGGTATTTTTTATTCCCTAAGTAGAAACTAGAGCTAAGTAAAAATTCTCAATGGATAGGCTAGTCTACTTTATACCGCGAATCCGTTCGTAGATCTCGTTAATAATTTATTTACGATTTGTGAATAAATCTCTTTGAGGCCAATATTTTTATGTAAATTTGTCGCTCATTCATAAATATTTTCAAGCTTAACGGAATAAAATAGTTGTCTTTGATCATTAATGAATAGCAAAATTTTGACTATAACCAGTTTAATTATTGTTTGAAAATACTATGTTTTTGTTTCAATTTTGGAATTTTAATTTGATAAACTTTTGAGAAAATATCTAATAGACATTTGTTTCTTTGTTTTAATAATAAAACAAAAAATCTATGCTAGATAATTTAGTTAAGAAATAATTTTACTCTACATACACAACCTCGAACATTTCTATTATGTCTAGTTAGAATTCCATGCGTTGAAAAAAGTTTTTTTTAAAATTAAATAAGTACGTTGGTATGTTAGTACGTCTGTGAGTGAGTTATATTACTGCTGTCAGTTTAAAAAAAAGTTTTCGCGTGTCGATAAATTCTCCTGCGATTTCTGAATTCCACCTGAGCAAGATAGGTAAGGTACAGGGGGCAGGATAGTAAGTCCCCGGGTCATATTCCCGTTGCCATGATTTCGTCGCTTCATTAGAATAACCTGTACCGCCAAATCTAGGACCATGACTTGCAGCTTCCTTAGGCTTCGAAGCGTAACCTGAGGATGCAACTAGGAACAAGTTAACGATAATGAAAAAAAAAAAAAACTAAAAAAAACTCGACTGCTTTTCTGTGTAATTTGGAGATGAAAAATTCTGAAAAAAATACCAAGTTGTTTTTTTTTTAATTAATTTAGATACACCCAGTGTCACTCTCACAGTAAATACAAATCTAACGACAGCTCTCAAGCTAAAATCCATCAAGCCGTTCAGGCTGCAGAGCGAGCTAAACAATTATACATTCATACACTCGAAAAACATAACCCTCTGGCACAGTCGGGTAAAAACGCGTTTGGACAAAGGAAAATCTTTTCAATTTCAATTTTTTTTTATACAACTAAGTAGGCAAACAGGCGCACCTGATGGTAAGTGGTTACTGTAGCCTATGAACGCCTGCAGCACCGGAGATGTCACGAGCGCGTTGCCGACCTGTCCGACCCCTCTGGAGCGACCCTACTCACCAGCAGGAACACAACACTGCATCAGTGTTATTTGGCTGCGGTCTCCTGTAGGGTGGAGGTACTTCCCCAGACTGACTACTCCTTACAAAATTTCCTACCTCTCTTGAAACTTGTCCTACTCTCTTCTATTAGTAAAAAATGCTAAAACCATCGCTTGCGTGTCTTTAATTAGTATTGCACCTACCTTCTTATTACCTGTTCATTGACGCCGACGATTAAGGCTCTATTGTCTTGAACCTATCAATGTATTCATATTTAGTTAGTTTCATTCAAAGTTCGTTGTAATAGTTACACCAGTTGATATTTTTGTATTCTTAAATCGTCGTCTCAATAGTATTCCCAACTGATGTCCTGGATGTTGTTCATTCATTCATTCATATCGAGTAGATTAAATGGTCAATCAACCCTGTACTCTGTGTCAGAGTTTTTCAGAATCGCTTTTCGGCGGAGTAACATGTAGTTTTTTTAAAGTAAATATTGTAGGATAGGCATGAAAATACATTTAGACGATTTCGATCCTCAATGTCCCATTAATATTAATTTTGATCAGTTATTCGTAACAGTATCTAAATATGGAAAACTGGTAGGTGACGTTTACCCGCTACTTATGGTAAGATAATAATAAATTATAATACAGAATCTTTACGTGACGCAGTTGAACAAAATAGGTCAGAGGCAATTACCACGATTCAAAAAGACGCGAATGCGTCACCAATAACACATGAGTAGGTAATGGGACAGAGAGAGTTCTTGCTAGTGAGGTTCAGTAAAACATTCATGCACTCGCAGTTAGATACGAGTGTACAAGACAAACCGCTTTTCGACAAACTTGTCAAAAGTACCTACAATAAACTCTATAATGTATCTTAGATATTCTGCAAACCCATACCTTATCGTTATTGAATGATGACTTTTGAGAGAGGCAGATCTATAGGGACCGTATAAAACGGAAATCTTTAGTATTTCATATTCCTACGGGACACAGCTGTGATGTTATGTATAAATGTTATTGAATTTAATGGAATTTATGTAATTTGATAGCAGTAGCGCCATCTCTTACCAAAAAAGAGATCTAATTCTTTGTTTTATTAAGCTCCCATGTCAGTAGAAACCACGAACCTATATTCCTCTATGTACTCATGTGCCAAGTTGCCATAGTTATAATAAAAAAATTAAACGATTTAAGGCGAAATTAGCACGTTACACCTGGGTTTCGACAGCGTCACTCGCCAACAGCACTAGCGACATCTATCACCACCGGGGTTGTACTAAATCTAACCGCACATTCCAGTAGGCATCGCGAACCTCTGTTCTTTTATCGACTCGTGTGCCAAGTTACCATAGTTATTATACAAAAGTAAACGATTTTAGGGGGAAATTAGCACGTTACGTCTGGGTTTCGACAGCGTCGCGCGCTAACGGGTCGGAACCTTTCGGAGGTCACTAATTTGTGAGCAATTAGCTGCCAAATTGCAACACTGTCATCGTTTTGTATTGGTTTCCACGCGATTGTCGTAAAAGTTGAGAAAGATTATTGAAAAATAATTTTTGGGTTCATAGATTTTTTCGTAGCAAATGCGAATTCATTTTGTAACCAAATGCATTTTTACTTCCATTTGTATGTATTAGCGATACATTTATCGTCTTTAACATCTTTTTGGCACATTTTAATGACCAACCAAATAAATGAGATTTCAATTCTCGTATGATAAATAATTATTGTAGGTATATATAAATAATTTTAGAAAATATATATAAATAATATAAATAAAGGTATATATATATATATATATAAATAATTTCGTTGTCTAAACACTAATTATAAAAACCCTACATTTAGCAAATTCTAATCATTTAAAAAAATGTACGCTTCAAGGTAAAATTGTTACTAGCTGTAATGTCTAAATATATTTTCACTGTAGGTGTTATTAAACTTCAACTTTTTTTTAAATTAATATTGATAGACAGCGTCCGCAAATTGTATGCAAATTAAATCTAATTTATCTGTGATATTTAAGTTATTTTTATCTGTAGGTACAGATAAATATAGAAATATTACGCAACAATAGCCTACACAATTTCTATGTAATATGAACGGAGAGAAGGTACCTATACACGCGATTTATACTGGACCTAAAGGAGAGTACATACAGTACATTCAGTATGCTGTGGCAATCAGCAAAAACATAGTGATTCTGAAATCTTTGCTATTAATACCTTTATGTAATACCTTTATGTACTATCTATGTTTTCACAAATGATTTTATTTATTGAAGTCATCATCATCATTTCAGCCGCAGTCAGTCCACTGCTGGACATAGACCTCTCCTAATGATTTCCATAATTTATTGAAGTTAATATGCCTAAATTGTACCGTAAAATCAAAGCCGTAATACCGTATTAAAAAAAAAATGTGTAACAATCGTGAAAACATAAGAAATAATTGTTTCTAAGTAACTTTTATTTTAATTCGAACGTCAAAATAATGGCATGTATTTAATTTTTGTAATCGTGAGTTTTTTTTTATTATCTCTGGTTATCGTAGCATTAGTTTGAAATAATTCTAAGCTTTTGTAATATGGACTTTGATTTCCTTGCGAACTTCACTATGAAACTTACTACAGCTCATTATTTACCTACAGAATTAATTATAATTTTTTAAACATGAATTAATATTATTACTAATTATAACCGTTTCCTTAAAACAATATATTAATGTACGTCAGAACGTTATGTATAAAAAATATATATCAATACGTGGAAAAAAAGTATTTGAATTTGTATTTTATACACTTTTTAAGCAATGAATTTTCTCATTACATGATTTTAATATTTATCAACATAAAAAATGGTTGTTGAGTAATTTTTACATGTTATTTTAGCATAAATTTAATCAAAAAAGCAATTACAACTTTCATTACAAAAATTGAAGAAGAACAAACAAACACACTTTGACTTTCGGCCAGTGTAAACTCTCCCTAAGTTCTCGATTATGATGTCTGCCTCCATTAGGTGGCATTACCAGTACGTGGGAACTACGACGCGGCTCTACCACGGGCTATGCGAAATATGCGTAAAATGTTAGGCTATCGACAATGAGGTGAGAAGTCAAACGGTCATCCTTATCTTAACGCCTTTTCAGTTGCATCATGTTTCAAAAATAGGGGTCCAAGGTCCGCTTTCTTACTTTTACGTCTCCACTTCGTCTTGTCTTCGGTATGAGAAGTCTAACGGTGATAGCACAGAAATGCAGGGCAATCGCGGTATCAATTTCAAGAATAGTCCTTGCGATCGCGTTTTGATTTTGGTAAATGAGTTTACCTCACCGCGAATGACTATCAGTCGACATAAAAGATGAGTCGAATTTTCAATCAACTCACCGATATTACGTATTCAAAAATAGCCGTCGCGGCTGTGGCTTGTTTTTGGTAAATGCGTTAACCAATACCATGATCGCGTCTATTTTTGAAAATGCAAAACCGGTGAATCCAATAAAAATAATTCATAATCACACTAAAAAATTGTGACCACCTTAAGGTAAAAAATAATAATATTGAAACATTCTAACAAAACATGTTTTCTGCCAGCCGCGCATAACATTTTGTATGACAAAATTGTTAGATGCCCACAATTTGTGGATACAAAATATGTTCGCAGGAGAGCTTTACACAGTACAGTCATGCCTTCAATCTGTACCTCTAGTTTCACATAGATAGGATAGTCATGTCTCCAGTAAAACGGAAGATGAAGTCCTTTAAACTTCGTGGTCGTGACCTGATGTCAACAACTGTTTATGTCCACTATTTCTATTCGTTGACATCTTGTTCACATAAATTGTTGGGACGTTTGTGATTGTCTGAAAAGATTTAGCAAAATTGTTGAACATACTTTAAAAAGGTGAAAGTTCTACATTCGACTGCATACAGGTTCTTATATAATTTTATACTAGCTTTTTCCCACAGCTCCGCCTGCGTCTAAAAGTAGCCTATGTTTGACCCTCGGTCTTCATCTATATTCATACCAAATTTCATAAAAATCCGTTCAGCGGTTTGGCCGTGAAAGCGTAATAGACAGACACCTCGGGTCATGTTCCTCTTGGTCTGGTTTCCCTGTAATAAGGGTTAAGGAGGTCAGACGACAGTCGCTTTATTGTAATAATCAGTTCTGCCAAATCTAGGACCATGACTTACAGCGTACCCTAGGCTCCGAAGCATAAGCTGAAGACGCAACTAGGAATAAACGCTAGGATGATGATGACAATTGTATAATGTTAAAAGTGTTACGATTAGTATTTACTGGCTATTATTGTTGTTCATCTTCTTTCTGCATTCCCGGTTCAGGGGGGGTCGGCTCTAATAGTCAATTATTTCATTACTAATACAAAAAATAAAACACATACTTACCTATTGCTGTAAATAACAATAGCAATAGTCATAAAATGTTTAATTTCTTTTTTAATTAAAGTGAGAGGATACATGTAAATTAATTAAACATAAAGCTGTTAATTATTTATCAGACTTATAACATTTAACAGCAATATTTAATGATTAAATATGAGTAACTTAGGTATATCATACAATCATAAAAAGAATATAATTAACAATAGCGAAAACATACATACATACATACCATCACGCCTTTTTCCAGTAGGGGTAGGCAGAGACCACGGATTTCCATTTGCTACGATCCTTACAGACTCCCCTCGCTTATTCTACGCTCATCACTCTCGTCATACACGCTCGTCGATTAAGGGTACTCCTGACACCTCCCTTTTTTAATGTCTACGATTTGGTCGCAGTATGTTCTCAGAGGCCGGCCCATACTGACTTAAAACAACATAATACATACATTATTAAGTATATTTATTAATCTTCTTAAAACTAATAATAAATATCTAGAAATAACAATTTATTTATTTATAAACTTCATTACAAAGCATGTTAATGGCGGATTTAATTATTACCACGGGCTTTTTCTTGAATATCGTGTAATCTCTTCAAATGGCATCCATTGGCTGAGGTAATCGCTTTCCATCAACTATCGCTTACTTGAACCACATCAGAGGGCAAGAGGCGGTTCCAAACAACTCTCACACCAGGGTTTACATGGTCGATTGACAATGTAATCTACAAGAAATGATGATAATCGCTAACTAAATAAAATCAAAATAAGACATATCCATACTAATATTGTAAATATAAATAAATATTAAATACTTTAAATACTAATATCATAAAGGCGAAAGTATGTATTTTTGTCTTTCTGTCTATCTGTATGTTACGCTTTCACGGCCAAACTGCTGAACGGATTTTGATGAAATTTTGTACGAATATAGTTGAAGACCTGAAGTCAAACATGGGTTACTTTTTGACGCAGGCGAAGCTGCGGGAGACAGCTAGTTTTTACTTAAATGACATTTTACGCAAAGTTGAAATATAGTTTAATACATACATATAGTATAGTACAAGCTCTCTATTTCAAGTAACAGTGTATAAAATAACCCCAGGTAGCCTGTGGTCGTTTTATATATATCATTAATTACAATGGCACCGGTCAGTTAACGTCTATTAATTTTAATTAACTGCTAACGTGGTATATCAATGTATGATCCAAGTCATAAGCGGTTTGGGAAATTATTGAAGTGTACAAAACTACGAAATCTCAAATTTTTTGTCATACATTGAAAACATTGATGTTTGCTCATTACAGAGTTACAAGTTTTCGTTTTTTTGCCATGGTATTGAAATTATTTTAGATTTATCTTCATCCTACTAATATTATAAACGCGAAAGTTTGTAAGTATGGATGGATGTTTGTTACTCTTTCACAACTAAACCGCTGAATTGATTTTCATCAAATTTGGTACGGATATAGTTCAAGACCCGGAGTCAAACATAGGCTACTTTTTGATACAGGCGGAGCTGCAGAAAACAGATAGTATTAAAATAAACTGCGATTACATCAAACTGGAGAAAAAGTGTACAATTACTCGATCTAGGTTAAATATGACAATCATCACCGCAAAAAATTGTAATATTGAATTATTTTTTTAATCTTCTTTTCGGCCCTTGGCTGAGGCGATGGCGTTTTAGTGTCGAGCCAAAACCCGCTATCATTTATGTTTTGCGCCAGTTTCGTCAGTACAAGAAGATGATTTGTATCATTCCGTTCGCATGACCCTTGCCTCACACCCGTCTCTATTCTCTAATTACGGCTTAGCAAAAATTTGACATTACCCATCAAATCACGCATCGCCAAACAAAACTTTATCGCGACCCCTTAAGGTGCAATGTGGAATGATTAATGCCAGCAACTCGTATTATGTTGATATTTAATTTGTCAATGTAGCGATGACAGGCTTGTTATTACGTTTCTTTTTTTTATTATCTGTCGAAAGCGCTCGAGTGAAAGAGATGAATGTATTCACAGGATGATTTTTTTTTCCAATATTTTTAGTTTATGGTTTGTGGTTGGCTCTGTTGGTGCAACTCATTTTTACATCAGAGCCTGATATTCATTATTTTAATCGCCTAATTACTACATTACACTAACATTAAAATTAGTCCGTCAGTTAGATAATCAAAAAATATTGGAGACGTATTTTTTCTTTTGAAAATTAAACAAAGAATGGTAAAGATATTGCGCGTTAAAGTTCCTTGTGACGTCACAGTGTGCTACACTTTTTCGCAATATGCGACGTCACAATCCCCCACTCCTAAACTTTGATTCGTTATATCTTTATAATTTATCGCTCAATTGACAAAAGAAAAAATACGTCAATAATATATTTTGATTCCCTAGATGACGGGCTAATTTTAATGTTAGTCTTTTGACCCTGGAAACTAGCCTATTAAATGAATAGTGTTTAATACTTAAGCCAAACAGCATAACAAGAACATTATTAACCTATAAAGTATAAAAACCATCATTTAAATTGCAGTCGGTTGGTCAATTAACTGTGGACAAAAGTTTAGTTTGGGGAAGGATTTTGTCTTCCCAGAATAACCGGCAGGAAGTGGCCTGCATCTAGCGCTTGCCGGTGACCTTCATCAGGTCAGAATATAAAAAACGTTAAAACTATGTAAATATTTAGAAGATACAGATGCAATCAAATCAACGGACAGCTATCATTAATTTTAAATATAAAAAACTAATGATAGCATATTTTGCTATAACTTAACACTTCTGATGTTCACTTGTTCAGTAAGTTACTTTTTTGCAAAGCATTTGCATAAATAAGTTTTTATAGTCTTTCATTAATTGTAGTTATTTAAAACAGAACAGAAATGCGGCAAGATACATTAAACTTATCATGTTATCTGTACATTGATTAATTTTAATCGTATCCATAAAGTTAACCCTGATTTAATTTGCTTATACGTCGAAGAATATGCCGTGAGTTTTGTTGAAATAATTGTTTTTATGTATGTATGTATGTAAAAATCTTTATTATACACAAAGAACATAGTATCAGAATACAGGTTACAATAAAAGGCGGACTCATCCCAAATAGGGATCTATTTTGTTTTTACAATACCATTAATTCAAAGATTCTTTACAGCACCTGTTAAAAAAACTATGAATGACAAATTACAAAGACAAATTTATTAATTACTAGCTGTTTCCCGCAGCTCCACCTGCGGTATATAGCCTATGTTACTCAGGGTGAATGTAGCTTTCCAATGGTGAAAGAATTTTTGAAATCGGCACAGTAGTTTTGAGTCTATTCATTACAAACATACACACAAAAATACAAATCTTTCCTCTTTATAATATTATTATTAGTGTAGATGTAGATAATAAAATATCTTTATTGCACTAAATTAATAGAAATACCTTTACATTTTTACACGACATCCTTATTTAATTGCTCATAATTCGTTAAGAACACAATATTATAAATATAAACTAGTATACTGTATATGTGTAATGATTTCTTATATTTTAGCCAAATATTACACATAAAATAAAAAATATAAATAAATAATATAACGCTTTAAAAACCGTAATAAAATAGTTCATACTGTATTTCAAAAGTAATAACATATCCAAATTAATATGCCAACGTGTTTCTGATTTACTGTCCGTACGTCTTGCGCTACAGGTCTCGGAAACAATTCAAACAATGGACTTCCATAAGTGGTAACTGTTAAGTCAACCGCTACACATTAGGTTACCGTTAAAGTTGACATTATGTTTTAACTGAAGACGATTCTGTTGTCACGATTGTTTTTTTTTTTTTTTTTGGTGTTGCTGTGGTTTTTTTCGATCATGATCCTAATATTTAAGGATATGGCTAGATGATATTTTATAATAACTAAGAAAGAAAGAAAGTCTTTATATGATGTATCATATAAAGACTTTCTTTATTTTTATGTATTTATTGTTATGTATAACAAAACTCATAAATAATAACTATTTTACAGGTTGACAAAAGAATATAAAAAGTATTTTTGTATGTACCAAAGTGGTAACCGCTCAGCATAATGTCATGGTGTGGACCATGACGCTAGTTTTCCGCAGATGTCATGCTTAAATATCTATTTCTTATGTACTAATACAATAAAATCAAAAAGATGTCTGTTAAATAAAAATAATTGTGTTACCTCGCTGGCGACAATTTATAATATACTGATATTGGTTTACAATGATGACATACCCATAGGTATTACAAAATATCGACTAGCCATGCCGCCTTCACCAGGCCGGAGTAGAAGGGGCACACCCAAAAAATGTTGGCTCGCGTCGCAATGGAGGACATGCGTGCGGACTTCCAACCAAGGATGCCGAAGACCGGGGGAAATGTAGGAGAAAAAGTAGAAAAGCGGACCCTGGGCTCCGAGGCAATCGGCCGAAGATGCAAATAGGAAAGCACTAAGATGACAATATATCGGCTGCTGTAACCGTTTTTAAAGAAGTATTTTTTTGTTTACACTCTTTTGCACATTACAAAACAGGATATTAGAAATTAAAAATAATACTAACAACGATATACAAAAGGCGGTCTTATCGCATAGGCAAACTCTTCCAATCAACCTTGCAGCACCAATGCTGTAAACGCTAAAACCAGGATGTTTAAGGTCGATTGGCCATGTAAGCTATTCGATATGAGTTAAAATGAGTATACCTAATACTAATTTATAGTTAAATTTATCATTATCAGTAACCGTTTCATTTCATCACCGTAATATTAAAAAGATTCCTATCAAAAATTAATATCATATTTATTACTCTTAAAAGTATCTACTGATTTATAGGCGAAAATCCAATCATCATAGTTCATCATTTAGTACTTGAAAATAATTGTTAATTTATAACAGTAAATCACAGATTAAAGAAATTACTACAGATAGTCATTGGCCACCTTTGTGTGCATAACATTGTGTCCTGAAAAAACTGACGCGCTTTCTAAAGTCAATTTAAGAGATTTAAATTTAAATCAATATTTCAATCAAAAGTTTTGGTAATGTGTGGTACATATATGTTTTTTGACACAGTAAAATAATTAGATTCTTACCGCAAGTCACAAGAAATAAATGCTATCGTGTGTCGAAGAAATCTGGTTATATATTTATTTGTTCACACTTTCTTACACAATACAGGATATCCATACTATAATATTATAAATGCGAAAGTCTGTCTGTCTGTTACGCTTTCACGGCCAAACCGCTGAACGGATTTTGATGAAATTTGGTATGAATATAGTTGAAGATCCGGGGTAAAACATAGGCTACTTTTTGACACAGGCGGAGCTGCGGGAAACAGCTAGTTAGAAATAAATTCAAATACTAACACAGTACAGTAGAAAGGTTACGCAGCACAATGTGTGGTAAATAAAACAAGAGTTTTAGTCCCAGCAGTGGGACACTCAAGTACACAACCCGCGAACCTTGTACCTGACAGACGAAACGATCATCAGAGTTTGGATGCTTCATTTCATTTTGTGAGAT
The DNA here is from genome assembly GCA_947363495.1 of Euzophera pinguis. Taxonomy (NCBI): domain Eukaryota; kingdom Metazoa; phylum Arthropoda; class Insecta; order Lepidoptera; family Pyralidae; genus Euzophera; species Euzophera pinguis. The sequence goes on from OX376163.1 coordinate 15,824,353, forward strand.
TACGTCTGTAGTTCTTTTAAGTCTGTGCCTTCCAGTGCAAAGCATAAACGTTTAAGACTATTTTAAATCATAATTCTATAATTGACATATGTCAATTTCGCGTCGTTAATTTTTATATTAATCTGAATTGATATTGACATTTCTTAATAATTCCACGTAAAGGGTGCAAAAAGGTTGACGAGAACTTAGAATTTTGATTTTCTTGCAAAAAAAAAATGGCGCGTGTACATATAAATTATCATAAACGTGTCTTATTATATATAATATTTTTAGATAATAAATTAATTGAGTGAATAAAGTAAGGAAATATTCTTTAGCAATAATTTCAAAATACATGTATGGTCTATTATGAATGAATGAATGAAAAAATATTTATTCAATTATGTATGGAAGTATTTATATATCCAGAGATTGTTTTCTAGTTGCTTATTATACGCTTTATATTATAACTTTTTTGTAAAAAAGGGTTTTTGGTATAATGAAGAATATTTGTATAGTATTGTACACTCATAACGGCACTGGTTATGCTTAATAATGTTAAGAATTCATATTATTTATAACTATATTGACAATTTAATAGAAATCAAACATTTATGTATTCATTACTAGCTTTTTCCCGCAGATCAGCGTCAAAAAGTAGCCTATGTTTGACCTCGGCTCTTCAACGATATTCCTATCAAATTTCATCAAAATCCGTTCAACGGTTTGGCCGTGAAAGCGTAACAGACAGACAGAAAGACAGACAGACTTTCGCATTTATAATATTGGTATGAATAGTATGGATTAGAGAAAAGTAAGGAAAAATTGGCCAAGAAAAAATAATGTACACAAGTGAATCTCAATTTTCTCATAATGCACTAGAATGCACCAATTAAGTAACAATGGCTTTGACGTCAGCGGCGCACGCGCGTAACTGGCGCAGTATATTATGCGGAAGATCAAGGCCGAACAGCTTGAGGCATAAGCGGTAGCGATTTGATGGTTCCTGTTAAGTATCCAAACGACTGCCGACATTTCGGGCCCTGCCATTTCCAACCAGGCTGCCCCACCTGAAACAATTAGGGTAATATATACATTGCATTAACTACTATACTTAAATCTGTTTCGGCTTTAGTATATCGTACTTACATAAAATAAAAATTAACATTTCTAACATTTCTTCAAATGTTAAAACCATTTTATTATTGTGGTTAACAGACTTCTTGTGTACTATACACACAAAAATACTCACACACACACTTCTTGTGTTGTGTATGTATGTTGTGTTCTTGTGTATAAATATTTTTACGTAAAGAAAATATTTTAATATTTGATGTACCTTTTCGTCTAAGCTTAAAATTTTCACACATTAATCAATTAAAAAAGATTTCTGCTTTGAAAATTCCCGTCCATTTCTTGCATCAGTGGAGTTGTCATCCTTGTCCCATGTCGGACTAATAGGGGAAAAAAGTTCACGTCGTCCAATCATGGGACAAAGCTGTTGAACCAACGGTTGAGAGGGTATTTTATGAATACTCCCGAAGGGCGTGAAAAAAATCCTTCAGGTTCAGCAACGCGCTCGTGACATCTTCGGTGTTGCAGGCGTTCATAGGCTACGGCCCACCTGATGGTACCTATTTACCATCAGGTGGGCCGTACTCCTGTTTATCTACTTAGTTGTATTAAAAAAAATCCCGCTCATCGCTTTTAACATGATCCCAGTGAAGCAGAAACGCAGTGGCCGCGCGTGTGAACTGGGCCGAGTATTTTTTTTTTCACTTTTATCGTGAATGGTTTTACGCTGGAGTAAGCCCGCCTTAGTTTATTGCCTTTGTAGTTCAATATCAAGGTAACGATAAGTACACGATTTAAAATCACTTTTACACTTTCCACACGCCACACTCTTTTATCATTTTTTGTAGTTCCAATTATGAAATGTATGGGTTTATAACATCTGTAGCCGACTACGGAAATTTATTTTCCACCTTTAATGAAAACTTTAAAATACAGTACTATTTATTTATTGTCAATTTATCTGGACTGACTACACTAGTTGTTAAGAACGTGTTTAAAAATTTAAACTTACAACACCCTTACTACAAAAAGTTAGACATCTGTTCAAAACGTGTCTAAAAAAATATATTGTAAAGTTACGTTTATATATAACCTAAAATACTGTTAGACCACTCTTAAACAAGCCTAAAAACCATGTCTATTTAACTTTAGACTATAGAAAAACGTAGTTTAATGGTAGCAGTTTTTTAAACCCATGTTGAAACAGTTGTCTAAAACTTTTGTAATAAGACTGACATCCTTTCGGTTTTACGACAAATCGACGACTACGACGACGACGATGAGACGACGGTGTTGCAGACGTTTATGGGCTACGGTGACCACTTACCATCAGGTGGGCCGTACGCCTGTTTGCCTACTTAGTTGTATAAAAAAATTGTCTTTAACAACTGTCTAAGAGCCAAAAATCTTGATGTAAAACAATTTGATCATTATCTTCTTTCCCCCATAGAGCCTTTTCTTTTGCACTTTGTATCTGGATCTTCTCTTCTTATTTCAAATAATAAAAAAAGAACAAACATATATAAACCATAATGCCATCATCTGTTCTTAACTATAAAGCCGCGTTCTACCCGATCCTATGACTTATCACGTAACGCACTCGTTCTCGATCGCGTGATCTAATTATAAAATATCATTATCATCATGAGGCAACGTCTTCACTTCGGTGGCGAAACCTAAAACACTTGCCAGGTCACGGTGTCCAATGTTGCACGGCACGATACATCAATTTGTCTTGTATTTAAAATTACTTATTTGAACGCGATCCCATATCACTGTTGGTTACGATTTATGAATTAAAAGCTCTCTCAATGTCTTAATGCGTGTCTATATTTTTTAGGTATTTGATGTTTGCCTGAATATTATTTTCATGGTCCTGAAAAGCTTCCGAATTCTTAGATATCTTTGTATCAATAAAAAAAGACTATTGATCCATTTATAGTAATATTTTTCATCGTGTCGATGATTCAAAACTTTTATTACGCTACGCCCAGTACGCTACAAGCTGCTACAAGAAAACTTTACTAGTGGCCTTGGATCCACTAGACAAGCAGGACTAACCACTTATCATCAGATGAGCCGTACGCCTGTTTGCCTACTTCGCTGTATAAAAAAAACAAATATTCTCTTACCGTCTTACACAATGGACGCGCATAAACAAATCTAATGTCAAAATACAGTTGAACTTTGCAAGAATCAGCGCGTGAATCCCGGACATATTTATAGTGGAGTATTAGTTGTAAGGCTGTCTGTGACGGTGTAGCTCGGAAATTATTAGTTGGAGTTATAGGTGAAGGATTTGTTTATTCATTTGATACTTACTTGCAAGTGATTTTGCATATATTGTGCCAAATTTGTTTAATGTTTGGGTTTAAATAAATAATCGTTTATTTCAGATATCTCAATCCATTAGCGGTTATTAAGTTTTCTTTGAACTAGTGTTAGTAATATAATTTATTGATCTAAAGTCTATTTGAATATTTTTTTAGACATGTGAATTAATTTTAACTACAAAAAAACTATCACAAATATTTTAAAATAATACACGGTGAATTAAAACTATTAGGCAGTATTCTAGTGTGACTATAAGGAAAGTGGAGTTTAGATTTCTGAGCAACCAGAAAAGCGTTAGGATAAGATATTTAACAATTCGACAGCTAAATACCTATTACATTAAAGAAATATAAAGAACTTAATTTAAAAGTAATAAGATGATCCTTAAACATTTGCGAAATCAACACAGCTTCTTTAGGCTGATTAGATTTATAAGATTCAGGTTAAGATTCCAAAAAAATTGGACACCAAGGTGTAAAGATCGATTGATCATCTAACCCACTCATTATAAATTAATGAATATTCAACTAAATATTGTCCATTAAGAAGTCCTCCGTTGTATATAAATATTTAAGTAATTTTTGTTATTACTTTTAACTGTGTTATTTTATAAATACACAAATCCAGAAAATTGTTTACCCCGACATCTATCTTCCAAAGTGTGAAATCGTGAGTTAATCCATAGTCACCTCTAATTTAAGCACCTGCGAAGCCTTCGAGTATTCAATAACATATAGCTATTCACTTTAAAACTATTAAGACGGTGCTTAAAAATATGAGCATAGCGAAATCGACGTAGCTAAGCCAAAGGTCAGGTTAAATTTCTGAAAAACTGACACCAGTGTATACAGAGTCGATTGACCATATAACCCGCTCGATTTAAATTAATTAATATAAGCTAAATAAATGTCCACAAAACCACGAAAATTGTTTAACCCAACATCTATCTTCCAAAGTGTAAAATCGTGAGTTAATCTCTAGTCACTTCTAATTTAAGCACCTGCGAAGCCTTCGAAACGAGCTTATCAATTAACGCGAGTCATACAAACAATACTGAACTAACATGAATGCTAGGAACTGGATATCACTCGATAGTTAACATCGAATTGTAAATACGGCTTAATCGATACAGGGCTGGCGATGGTTGGTTTTCTCCTTATTTTTTATTTTACTTGACAACCTTGTGGATCCATGTATTTTCTGCACGTATTGCCTTGAAGTTCCGGTAAAACATAGTTTTAAACTCTTCTTTTTCTACTTTACCTTATCCCAATTTGTCATGTGAGGCCGGCACAGTACGTCACTTATCAAAATATTTTGCGTGCTTCTGCCAAGATGGAATAAATTGTAACAAAGCGTGGATTGTGTGTGTAAACTAATAGTGAGAGGCATGTTGGAACTACTATGCATTAACCAAACATCAAACATTAATCTTACTACTTAAAACATTGAAAGCACACATTGTTTATATACCTTAAGAACCTAAGGTATATTTTTGTATAAAAACCATAATAACCCTATATTTATTTACTACAATTTAATAAAAAAAAAGGTTACTAATAAAGCCCATAAAACTGAGACTTCAATGACGTAAGGACATATTTACAACGCTGTCATTGTAACACACTACACCACAATTTACTCCAAAATAACCTTTATTGGGTCTTAATAGAGATTAAATTTCAACAAATTTGATAAACTTTATATTCAGTTTGTAACTGTGCAACAATAAATCGCTAAATGACTATTTGACAGCGATAAATTTAACCTGTACATAAGTTGACCTATGTATGAAAGAGACAAACCCATACCAATGACTCTGTTAGTATAAGTCTGTCTCGCTCACACATAGGTCAAGTTAATTTCAAATTGTAATGTTTAGACTGTGTTCAATATTAATGGTATGAAATAAATATTTAATGAAACACTAGGCCAGTTATTTGTCAAGGTTAAATTTATTTATGCCTCTAAAAGGATTGCAAGTTTTTTGTGTAACTCTTATTTATTTCTACGGATGAATTGACAGATGAATTTATAAACTTCTCTCAGTGTCATTTTCAAACAGATTTGTTTAATACTAATCAATCAATTAAATAGTTTATTTATAAACAGATTTAACATAGAATATTAAAAAGGTTAACGTTCTCTTTAAATATAGTAAATATATAGCAATAAATGTAGGTGTAAATACTCTTAAAAATTTATGGTAATGAAATATCAATTGAATCTTTTCTGAAATATTTTATGCTAAAATAGCTGTAAAAGATACTGATATTCAATTTTTTTTTTTTTAATTTGGACAAAAATAACGTATAACGTAAGTTCTTATTTTTTTATTACAACATTTAAAAAAATAAGACTTGTTGCCATCCCTAATTTAACCATGAGGTTAACCAAATAAGTGTTACACTCAGAGCGCTAACTACTAACTTACACGAGACCAACTTGTATCCTATTAAGGTCATTACAGTCCTTATTTCTACCTTTAACTCATACAACTACATACTTTTTTAAAACAGATCAAATTCCATTTAAATAAAAACTAAATTAGTAACAAGTTTTAAAATAAGAAGAAATAAAATTAAATACTTTAAGTTTTGTAATATAATATTTGTAATGTCTTCTTTAATAAAAAAAAAAATTGTACCAAAACATAGTTTTAAATAAGTGTACACTTAATACACAACACATGCAATACATGTTTACATGTGTAAAGTAGACGATAATCTTCCAAAAGTTGCTCCTCCTGCCAAGCCTAAGGGGAGGATTTAGTCCAGCAGTGGACTAACTGCAGCTGAAACGAACGAACGAACTATTCTACTGCTTGTATTATTAAATTTTTGGTTAGTGTCATGAACAAAATAATTATAGATATAAAGACATTTTGTCATAGTAAAAAGTTTAAAAATCATTTTCATTGAAAAAATGCGTGGATCCGAAAAGTTTTTTAAGAAATTAAAATATCCTACTACAAAACTCAATTCAAACAGAAAGGTTGACTACTTAATGAACACTAATTATAACCGGGGTTCGATTGGTCGATACAATTGGAAGGGCTTCCACTGGGTGGGATCATAAGTTTTGCTAACCAATTCACAGTTTTCGAAATATCTCGTTTCTTTTAATTAGACTCTGCACAAGCACAAACAATTGTAGGGATTACTCGTGTGTTAATCTGAGTGCTAAGTTATTTATTTCTCATAGAGAGCTATGGATTTGGAGGAGCTCGTTAGTCGAGCGCGACCCGCGTATCCGTAGAGAATGCGCGTGTCAAGCGACGGCGAGATGCAACCTCTATTAGATTGGTCGCCATTTAGTGGAATTTTCTATCTTGAGCTCCTCCGTGCTTCGGAAGGCACGTTAAGCCGTTGGTCCCGGCTGTCTTAAGATGGTCGTTAAAGGAACCACGTCAGAGGCCCAGAAGCGGTTCCGAACAACGCTGAAACCAGGGTGTACATGGTCGATTGACAATGCAACCTATACGAAATGATGATGAATATTATTTTACACTATTATAATAAAAAACTTTTCTTTTATCAACCGTCAGTGATTACATATCATCATAGCGTGTACAGACAGCATAAAAGTGGAACGAATTATCTTACAATTAAACCATAACAAAATTTGTTGATTTACTTAATTGCCGCATCTTTGATTTCTAAATTATTTCTACGAATGTCACGGGTGTTACGTAATATTTTGTTTTTTTTTTTATAATTGATCTATAAAATGCTGACCTCAGTTCGTTGAATATGTAAAACTTATTAATTGGTTTTAAATTTATATGTTTTTCATGCTTTGGTGAATTCGTAGGTCAGTTACTGAATAAGGGTTGTCAACATTTTTCTTTATAGTTTTTGATTTCTGACTTTTCAGTATTAACTCTATTACTGGCAGGAAAACTGACACCGCGTATTAATAGGATTCAGTTATTAAGAACTAGCAGCCATCCCGACTTCGTTCAGGCCTAGAATTTTTCAAATCGGGCTAGTAGTTTTTAAGATTAGCGCGTTCAAACAAACAAACAAACTTTTCAGCTTTATATTATTAGTATTGATAATGCATATCCGGAAGGTCAGGTTTATTGCCCTATTGTACAAAGAAAAATAAATAAGTCATTATATACAATTTACATGTCAACACACCTATGTCAGGGGAGACAGATACTAAAGATTTCCACTTGCTTCCATGCAAGCATAATAAAAAGTAGCCTTTAATAAGTTTTCATATCATAATTTATTTAAAATCTTACTTCAAATTTACTCATTTTATGTGTCCATATGTTTATGCAACCACTACCCAGCAATCATAGTTGGTTCTACATAACAAACCGCATCAATCGCATTGGGGTTCCCACGGATATGATCTTATGGCACTAATATAGCACTTAGGTAAAGGTTCGTATATCGGATCTTGACAAAATCTTACCAATAGTGGACCTATTTAAGAGTATTTACGTATATTTTTCCTTGTATGTAAATTATACACTTCAAAATGTTTGATATATGTTAATTTCTGCGCAGTGTTAGACTAAAAATAAGTGAATAATCATTAGGAAAGACCTATGTCCAGCAGGACTGACTACAGCTGAAATGTTCCAGTTTTTTTTTTATAAAACGAAGTAGCTAAACAGGCGTACGGCCCACCTGCTGGTAAGTGGTTACCGTAGCCTATGAACGCCTGCAACACCGGATATGTCACGAGCGCATTCCCAAACTGTCCGCTGTCAGCCCAGCTACCCCTCTGGAGCCTGGCGACCCTACTCACCAGCAGGAACACAACACTGCTTCACAGTTATTTGGCTGCGGTCTTCTGTAGAGTGGAGATACTTCCCCAGACGGACTACTCCTTACAAAATGTGTGTGTGAACATCACTTTAGTGGATATCTCTTCTATACTACCTTTATCACTATCAGTAGATAATAAAGCTATACTGACCCCAGGGTCGGGGATATGCAGAAAGTGGGCAGTGAAGATAACTTATCGGTTATTTAAAAGGCTTATTAATTGTTAGAGGAATACTGGCACGGAGTACTAATAAGGTTATATTTTATATTATAACTCTAGCGTGTGACTAACTGTGGAAACTATGGCAATATTTTAAGGGGAAAATATATTCTTTTATATTAAACTATTTTAATAGGGTAGGGTAGGTTTTTTTTATTTTTATCACTTTTGTTTTGTTATGATTAGGTGAACACATTATGTGAAAAATGATGTATTAGTTAATTGGGTGACTAATAATAAATATAATATTTTATTGATAAATATTTATACAAGATACACTCCTTAATTATGTATAATAATACATTTTTCTCTGTCTTTTTAGTTGCGGATTAAAATATACATGTAAACTACTCACATTACCACTACTAAGTAATAATGTACTAAAAATGTAAGTTACACGCTTAAATTGATTTACAGATAGGTACAACAATATGTCAGGCTTATCTGATGACCTTTCATTGCACATTGAACCCCAATAATTATATAATAAAACACATATTTACTCAACACGAAATGAGCTGCGAACTGCTATACCTGTTATACTCTTATCAGCAAGTTTATCTAATGGTTGTATACACCATTGGATAAATGTTAAAAAAAATCTGAAATAAAAATAAAAATGTGTTATTTATTTATTTCTGATGTCGAATTAATTTTGATATATCACAAGTAAACATATAAAAATTAAAACTAACTAATCTAAAAATAATAAATCCTAAAAAATAAAAATAATTTAAATTTGGTCCCCTGAGCCCCTGGTCCCCGTTGAATAGCGATGGCTATTCGCTGAAGAGTAAGCTGCCTGCGTGAAGGTCACCCGTTGCCCCTTTTAGGCGTCTACTGATCTCCCTGTGAAGACCACGCGCACCGGCGCCCCACGGGCCTAGTGTCTCGACACCAAAGGCTGTGATTTCTGATTGTCTGATAATAAAGATGATTCCGTGCTTCAGAAGTCCCTGCTATGTCAGTGGCTGAGAGGCAATTCCAAACAAATCTGACATCAGGATCTCATAGTCGATTGATATGGACGAATTTCTGTTAAAAAAATTCTCATAGCCCTATTAAGAATTATATATAATGAATTTTCCCTTTTTACAAAGTTTCTAAACATTATAAGCGGGCCCTGGGCTCCGAAGCTAACCGCTAAGGACTCAATCGGGCAAGCGCTAGGATGATGATAATGATTAAAAGTTACAGCGGACAGGTCGACAACGCGCTCGCGACATCTCCGATGTTGCAGGCGTTCATAGGCTACTGCAACCACTTACCATCAGGTGGGCCGTACGCCTGTTTGCCTACTTAGTTGTATAAATAAAAATAGGACATAAAAAAAAAATTATAAATAGAATTTTTTTTTTTTTAATTTATAAATAGAATTTTACACATACATATAATTTGGAAAGCTTGTAAAATTTTATCAAAGTTCCTTTATTACGGTATAAAGTCAAAACTTTTCTGAGGCGTAAGCTGAGAACGCAGCTGGGAAACACGTTTGGACAAAAAAGAAGAGGTAGAAACTTTTAGTATATATTTTCCATATTTTTTGCGATGTGTGTACTCTACCTAAAGTGTTATGTGTGAAATCCCCCTTGTTAATGTGAGAGATATTTTTATGTAGCCTTTTGACCCACTGATCTCGAGAATCGGCGATTAATAATCGATATGTTTAATTTAATGCTCACTTTATTGTAATATGGACAATTGGGTAGACGAAAAGGTTCAAAAATTTAAAAAGTAATGTTATGGCATGATAGCATACATGTTTTTAAGCTCATTGTTGAAATTTTCACTTTGATATTTTGCAAAAGTGATTTTAAATAACAATTTAAAAATCGATGGCGAAAGTCCATTTTGAAAATATAAAATTATGTTATAATCGATGAACACATAAAAAATAAAGAAACTATCATTTAGGAACTATTTACATAAATGCAATATTTAAGGTAGTTGTCGAACAAATTTTAGTCTTACCCTTGTAAATTACCTAGGCGTGACGTCACCGCTATGTATACATCAGCATGGAGCGTTTGGTATCGTTCAAAATGCACGTGAGTTTAACTTCGTCATATCTCAGTTAGTTTAAGTTTTATCGACGTGTTTTTTTTTACCATTGTGTCTATTATAGTGAGGTCTTTCATTTGAACATGAAATCGAAAATTATTAATTATACCTATTCCTTCGTCGCATGGTAACTGTTAATTATTGCTATGCACCATTCTTCTCTGAGTGTCATGGTTGCGCTATCAAGTTCAACTATTTCTTATTTTTTTAAATTTATTCTCACTTCTAAGAGACACGACTTTTGATGACTAGATCCCTACTAAACTTTACGTGTATACTTACAAATATAAGTTTAAATTTCTTTCCGTCTTTTATGCGGTATTATTTCAACAGTTGCCCCTACGAAAAGCTAAAACTGAAAACCACTTGGGTCCAACACGCTGAGTTTTGGCCTGTTTTGCACTACTGCAGCACATGCGCAAGCATTTAAGACGTTATGTATTTTAACAACGAAGGACTTTTTTCCTGAATTTCCATTTGTTTACTTTGAATAAATAGACATTATTATACATATTGCTTTAGCCATGTGTTAACCTGATTATTTATTTAACTTTAAAAAAATATATATATTACTAGCAGTTTCCCGCGCCTTCGCCTGCATCAAAGAGTAGCCTATGTTTGACCCCGGGTCTTTAACTATATTCATACCAAATTTCATCAAAATCCGTTCAGAGGTTTGGCCGTGAAAGCGTAACAGACAGACAGACAGTCAGACTATCGCATTTATAATACTAGGTTTTTCGCGCAGCTCCGCCTGCGTCATAAAGTAGCCTATGTTTGACCCCGGGTCTTCAGCTATATTCATACCAAATTTCATCAAAATCCGTTCAGCAGTTTGGCCGTGAAAGCGTAACAGACAGACAGACAGACAGTCAGACTTTCGCATTTATAATATTAGTATGGATTTAGACCTTCCGCTTACTTATTTCTCCCTTATTCTGGAATTACTACATCTGCAACGAGAAGTGATCGTTTATTGTTGAAGTTAACAAGTTGTAGTTGAAGTAAACAAGTCGTTCCACTATCATCCCGGATACCATTAAATCGGTCTAAGTAAAAAGTATGCCTGCAAATATATTGTTTGTCTAAACAATCGAGTGCTCGCAAGTGAGATCGAAACCTTTGTAGAGTAGCGATAAATGGTCCGTTTGGACAGGGCTGTCAAAAAAATTATAAAAATAAAAAAAAAATATGTGCAATGTTATTCTGGAATAACTTGCATGTAAAATAACAGAATTAAGTAAGTGCCTAAAATACCTTTATACTTCCGAAGTTTCAACCGTATTACAACGGCCGTGGTACGGAACGACTGGCTCCTCATTTCTACAGCTACATACTTCCAGCGGAATCGTCTTCCACCGGCATATTTTGATTTCTCCAAGCACCGTCACAAAACATACTTACAAGTCTCCTTATTCCGTATCGAAACCGATGCGTCCGTATTTTGTAAATTTACGTTTTAAATATGCAGTGCGTTAGTTTGAAAGTTAATTTTAAATTATTTATATTAAAAAATGGAGAAGAAATAGAGAACGAGACCACAAAAAAGATGAAGAGATGATTTGAAAGATTTCGTTAAGGACATTAGCAAAAGGGGTCAGAAATGTATGGATACAAAGGGCTTTTGCCCTTCAGTGGGACTTAAATAGCTTTAGAAAAAAAATTAAGCCCTTAGCTCAAATATGCATAATAATTTTTGGTCTACAATTTTGATAAATAACAAAACATATAAACAACAGACAGATTTTCTTTATTGTAATAATTTTAAATAAAAAATATTTTATTTCAAAAATGTGACAGGTTTTATACCTATCTTACTTACTTAGGCATGTTTAATTGTAAGTCATATCAATTTGACAATTTTCTAAAAATTAATTAAATTTTGGGTCATAATACCAATGATGTGAAAGGTAACATCATACCTATTTTTCTTATTTCACTCCCAATGCACCTGAGGTGAATTTATATGATAATTTTAATTAATCAATCAATCACTAATGACCCGATAGATCACTTTGTTTCTTAATTAATGATGTCTGCAATTTTCAGTCTCTGGGTAATTTACAAGGTTGAGACTAAATTTGTTCGACAACTACCTAAATATTGCGTTTATGTAAATAGTTCCTAATTGAAAGTTTCTTTATTTTTATTGTGTTCATCGATTATCAAAAAACTTTTAGTAATTTTATATCTTCAAAATTAACTTTCCCATCGGTTTTAAAATTGTTATAAAAAATCTCCTGTGCAAAATTTAAAGGTGAATTTGAAGAACGAATTTTAATACATATTTATCATGAAAATCACATAACTTTTACAACTTTTGGAATCTTGTCGTCAATTAAAATAAATTATACAGGAAAGCAAAATATATTTTGCAACTTTTTTTTTATATATTCGCATTTTATAAAATGCAAATGTCAAATTCGACAGCCCTACCTGTCTCGTCGCATACGGCGTGTGGCACACAACAGAACCCGCTAATTCGTCCGCTATCAATCCAAAGTCGCTAATTTGGAAACTAGCTAACTTTCGCTGCCGACTGTTTGCCCGATCATTATCGTCGCAGGCAATGTGTACAGTGCACCAAATAGCTTCGTCAACATGTTAAAAGCATTTTATGTTATTGTGATCTTGATTCGTTCAGAAATGATTTCTTTTCCAAATAAGGTACTTAGTTCGACGTGCAAATAGATCTCGTGTTTTTTTGTCATGTGTTTACGACACAAATAAACAAACAAATTAAAAATGTTCCGAATAAGTAGCTTTAATGTCATAAATAAATATATCTCTCTTATCTCAGGGCCTTCCCGGTTGCGTCCTCACCTGTTTGCCTTGGAGCCAAGGGTCCGCTTTCCCGCTCTTTTCATGTCATAAATAGAAATGTTCGTTACTATAAAAAAATTTACTAGGTAGATATCAACTAAGTAAAAATAAACATACATACATACCATCACGCCTTTTTCCCGTAGGGGTAGGCAGAGACTACGGATTTCCATTTGCTCCGATCCGTACAGACTTCCCTCGCTTCTTCTACGCTCATCACTCTCGTCATACACGCTCGTCGATTACGGATAAAAATAAAAGTTATCATTAAAGATCTGTATATTGTAACTTGATGCTTACTCCAAATCTTGTTTTTCCAAACGAGATTACTTTGTGTTAATTTCTTCTAAAGACTATTTTAATACGTTTTTATCGCGTTAATTATTTATTTACACCTAACGTTTTAAACACTTTACTATATTCATGGTCACAAGTAGACTAAGTTAACATTTAATAAAAAAAACAATAAATTTAATAAAAAAACCTTTTATTTTGTTTTATTTGATTCGGGTTTGTATAATGTTGTTTTATAACGTGTAACAATCGCGAAAACATAAAAAAATACATCTATACTTAATATTATAAAGCTAAAGAGTTTGTTTGTTTGAACGCGCTAATCTCAGGAACTACTAGTCCGAATTGAAAAATTCTTTCAGTGTTGGATAGCCTATTTATCGAGGAATGCTATAAGCTTAAGCAAAGTCTAGAGCTGCTAGTTACTTAAAAAAGTTTTGTCTATTTTCCATCTTCATATTAATTATTTATCAGGAAATATCAAAGTACTTTTTACTTCTCTATGACCTAACTGATTATGTTCAATCTTCATTCTCATTTTACCTCTTGATATATAAAACAAGTATAAGTCTAACGGTGACTTCTCATACAGCCATAAATATTATCTTTTATTATTCGGAATGCTATAGGTGTGTCTTATAATTAATGCATTATGATCTTCATTGGTTGCTTTTTTGAATTAATTTCAATAAAAGGTGATTCTTGTATGCTTACGTCATGATTTAGTGGAACGATATTGTTTTATAAACGGGAAATTTAATGTTGATTAAAATATAAATGAACTAGCTTTTTCCCGCAGCTCCGCCTGCATCAAAAAGTAGGCCTATGTTTGACCCCGGGTCTTCAACTATATTCATACCTAATTTCATCAAAATCCGTTCAGCGGTTTGGCCGTGAAAGCGTAACAGACAGACAGACGGACAGACAGACAGACAGACGGACAGACAGACAGACAGACTTTCGCATTTATAATATTAGTATGGATCAACGTCAATCAGTAACATGTAAAATGGTTAAAATAATTTTGATGAAGAAATTTACTAAACACATTTCTTACTACATTAATCAACAAAAAATAATTTAATGTATTTTTTTATACAACTAAGTAGGCAAACAGGCGTACGGCCCGCCTGATGGTAAGTGGTTACCGTAGCCTATGAACGCCTGCAACACCGGAGATGTCACGAGCGCGTTGACGACCCTGAAGGAATTTTATCACGCCCTTTTTGCTGTATGATACATTTTTTATTCATATCGGCCATACATAATTAAAAGCTACGTTTAGTCGTTTGTGTAATATATACAAACAGACAGATTTGTATTACAGAAATTATGAAATGTATATAGTAGGTAATTGATAGCTTTTAAGGTTCAGTACCCAAAGGGTAAAATGAGATTCTATTACCAAGTCTTCGCTAGCCGTCTGTCACCAAGCTGTATCTCAAAAACCATTAGACAGTTGAAATTTTGTAATTTTTTTTTTAATTATGTTGTATTTCTGTTGCCGCTATGACAACGAATACTAACAACCAGAATTTTTTTTTATACAACTATGAGGCAAACAGGCGTACGGGCCACCTGATGGTAAGTGGTTACCGTAGCCTATGAACGCCTGCAACACCGGAGATGTCACGAGCGCGTTGCCGACCTGTCCGCTATCAGCACAGCGACCCCTCTGGAGCCTGTAGCCCTACCCACCAGTAGGAACACAACACTGCATCATGGCTGCGGTCTTCTGTAGGGTGGAGCTACTTCTCCAGACGGACTACTCCTTACATAATGTCCTACCTTTCTTAAAATTTCAAATATTTAAGGGTTCTCCCATTCAACAATTGTGTTTTTGCGGTTTTTATAGGTAATGGTACGGATCCTTCGTGCGCGAGTTCGACTCGCACTTGACTGATTTTTTTTTTTTATATCTATATTGTATTTACAGAATCGAATTAACATTGATTAAACGTTTCTAATTTATTTAGATAAAAACTGAATTATTTCTAGTCTTGGATATGAATCCAGGACCTTAAATACAGAAGGAAAGCTCTCCCACTGCGCCAATGACCGTCAACAAATCTTTTAACAAACATTACCACCTCACCGTACCCACGGCTGGCCTATTAACGCGGCAGTAACTCTAAAATCTTTTGTATGGTTAATATTCTTATGCTGATGGTACAGTCACGTGCATTAACATGACACATTGGTTCTTAAGGCACTGAAACAAGGTCTCTATTTGAATATTGTATATATGTTTATGCTCGTGGCTGTACACGGTCTTTGTGGTGAAATTAACATGGTTGTTACGCTGTTAGAGACTCGAGTGTGGGTGTCCTGGTGCTAATAGAGTATTGGAGGCATTTCAATTAAAAAGTAAGGTTTTACTTGCATGGCTTTGTATGTGTTTGTGTATTTTCTTTGGGATTTCTGGAAAAGTTTGCATATTTGGTGTGGCAAATTTT
Source organism: Euzophera pinguis (assembly GCA_947363495.1). NCBI lineage: Eukaryota > Metazoa > Arthropoda > Insecta > Lepidoptera > Pyralidae > Euzophera > Euzophera pinguis. Next base: position 15,840,381 of record OX376163.1, read on the forward strand.
TTTTGTTTTTAATCTGCCCTGTTTCATTGTTTCTTCATTGTTTGTTATTTAAGTGTAATTCAAGTCAAAATTTAGAGAAAAATTTTAAATGCAGATGAACATTTATGCTCCAAAAATGATGGGTAAATACACGTTAAAGATGATAGGATATACAGGATACAGTAAGCATATTTATTACAAAAATACTGTATTCTACCCTTTTTTCAACCTTCCCTATTCAGCGCAAAAAGGCTTCTGTGAACAACCGCCATAGATAACTAAAAAATCTACAAAATAAAATGCTGAAAATACATCGATAATTCTCTAAAATTATAACTGTATTTCAGTTCCAATTGTCACTACTTAGTACAATGAAAACAAAAGTTACTTCTATCCGCAAATATTTGCTTCGAATCGAAACAATAACCCGAATTTCTAAGAACGCTAGTGTTGTCGCTTCGTCGTTTGCCCGACTATCGAGTAGGGCAAAAACATAAAAGTATCGACAGACCAGCGATACTATCGATAGTCTGTCGATGCTTTTCTTTTAATAGGTCGAGTAAGTAAAAGTTAGAAAACCATACTATCGACAGTTTATGCAATAGTCGAAAACAATACTAGGCATCGATAGTATCAATAGTGTATGCAATAGTCAGAAACAATACTATCGATAGTATTGCATGCAAAACAACTATCGATGTTAATTATCGAGCTATATCTGATTTCCGAGGTCGAGGAGTCGTTGCCGAACTATCGATAGTATGACTATCGATAGTTCGGCAACGCAGAACGCTCTTCCAAAGTTTAATCCTACAAAAAAAAAGAACAACTCAATTCTGAAACATGTTGCTACCTTTTTTTAGAACACAAATATTTACAAAGCATGCCATAAATTACTTCTGTATTATGACTAAAGGAGCGGGTAATGTCACTTATGAAGCCATTGTCTCATTCCCACAATAAAAGTAGACTTAGAATAGTAGACTTGCCCAAGGGAATCACCCTTTTAACAGATTAAAATAGTCATTTTGCATTCATTAATATGTGACTATTGATCTTTTTTTCAGGTATGGGTTCCGACTAATTCCTTTATGCGGTTTGGTGAGACTTTTATTTTGAACTAAAGTATTTTAGTAGAGCGTACACAAAGAATTTTAAGACAAAGTGACAATTTTTTTTTTTTAAGTAACTTTTTTATTTAGTTGTTATTTGTGTGCATAGTAAATTTATGTAGTTTACATGTAAGTAATGAAATAGACAATATAAACATTTAATCGGATCGAAATCGGAACGTATAACTCAAATCACTAAATCATTTGTAATGTGGACAGTATTTTAGTGTCATCCCTAGAGATGGGGGGCTTCCCGGAAATTTTTCCATTTATTCCCGAGATTTTAAAAAAATCCCGGTACGAAAAGGAAATTAATTATTTATTCCCTTTTCTTCCTCTTGAATTTCTTCCCGCTGTCCATCTCTAGTCATCCCTAAACCGTACACTCTCAAATCTCAATTCATATCTGAAAAGAACTACTGTAAAGAACAGCTACCCGGAATACTAAAAAATATTCACAAATATTACCAAATTACCATCTTGAAATCAAGGCGTTCTTACGCGGACTTTTTCTAAAAATAAAAAAAATTAAAACTATAGACTTGCTAATACGTATATATAAAGCAAATAATGTCTAAAATATTGTAAAACAGTTATTAACTCGCCTGTACCTTGTAGAGATCGGTAAAAATGTAGAAACTGCTAATGAGTACAATACAATAACTACAATATATATTTATAGTCCACATCTGAGAAATCGTAAAATTGAAATCGCAATATTGTTAACAATATGGAGCAAAGGCGGACTTATTGCTAAGCAATCTCATAAATATAAAAATAAAGCAAGTACTTATGTCTAAAAATATTGAAAAACAGTTATTAACGTGGCTGTACCTAATAGGGATGGGCGGTGTCCGACGCGGCCGCGGGGTCACTCGGGTCAAAGTATACGCGATAGAATTATGCTTCAATTGTTTTACTTTCGCGCCGATCCATCGTTCTTTTTTCAAAACGAGATATTGTTATCGTCGGAATTCGTATCGATATTTTATTATAGTCTTCTTTACGATCGATTTACGATTTCAAAATCTAGTGTGACGTTAAACGAACACGTTTTTACTTAGATACCCGTTATAACGTTATAGCACTTGATATTAGCAATAAATGGTTTCTATTATGTTATTACGCGGTTGGTAATAAACTTTCTGGTTGGGTTTCGCGTTAAACGAAATGAAAATTACAGTACAAACAGAATGCTGTAATTAACTAGAGGTTAAACTGTAATCAAGATGTAATTGTATGGAATCGCTTTTGACCCTGAGGCTGATCGTAATTTAATATTAGAAATACAAACATACGTGTACTGAACCAGAATGGATCAGGAATCTTTACTCCTTTTTAAACATAATTAAAATAACGTTTCTTTTTACGATTTACTAGCCAAAACTCATTTTTACATACATATATACATACCATCACGCCTTTTTCCCGTAGGGGTAGGCAGAGACTACGGATTCCCATTTGTTACGATCCTTACAGACTTCCCTGGCTTCTTCTACGCTCATCACTGTCGTCATACACGCTCGTCGATTACGGGTACTCCTGACATCTCCCTTTTTTAATATGTCTGCTATTTAGTCGCAGTATGTTCTCCGAGGCCGGCCCTTTGTTGATTGTTTGATTTGTAAATACATTTTGTAAGTCTCCTTTCATCTATACTTTCTACATGCCCAAACCATCTTAACGTCCCTTTTCCTATCGTAGCTTTTAGTAGTTAATTTATTATCTGTTTATAAATTTAAAGTTCTGTTATTAAATTTGGATTTACTTTATTTGGATATGCAATGTTGTAACATTAAGTTAAAACTAAAAATTAAAAAAATTGCTTAAAACATTAAATTAAACTATTTTAATACGGTTTTTATCGCGTTTCTCACTTATTTATTTACACCTGACGTTTCAAACACTTTACAGCGTTCATGGTCGCAGGCAGACTAAGTTAACATTTGTCTTTGATGTCATAAGATTACAAATTTTTATTGGGAACTATTCCGATTCACGCAGTATTGGCTCACAGTATCTAAGGGTCTTGCAGTCTGCTTCCGAGTTTGAGATTTTATTAAGTTAATGACTGGGTCCCAAGCTGGTGGTACCTGCCACCCATCCTCTCTATTGAATTGCTTAAAACAGTTAAATCATAAGTGCATACAATGAATATAGATCTTTTTCTTTTTTGTAAGTCGAAATGGCTATTTTATCTACTTTAACACATTAAATGTTGTTAACACACACATTGCCTTTAGACCCGTTTGTGGCCTTTGTTGTAGACATAAAAATAATGGATGACTTATCCCATTTTCATCTCCACCTAGAATTCATCACCATATTCCATTTATCCTTTTAATACAAAAGAAATAGTTTCTACTCCTGCCGAGACCTGTTTATGGAAATATCATCTATTGATATATCCGAAGACTGGTTTTGGCAGGAGCACCATATGACATCAACTTCTACAAAGGGCCTTCGCGCGTTGGATCAATATCCCCGCGCAAGCCTCTCAAAGGACCGGGACAATCCGTGAAATCTAAATAGAAAGCTTATTAAGCATAATACGATGCTGTTTTCAATTCAATTTATATTGAATATACATGTTATCGATCCTTAAAATAATTTATAAATCTCTAATATCATTTAATACAGTTTCTCAGCAGTATATGATTAAGGCGTTCTGGCCGCAGGCGGCACGTAATGTCTCTGTTTGTCTATTACTGCGTTTCCCGGCAACTTTTAATTACTGATATAGTAACATATATAGTCCTGTGTTAGTGAGGATTGGTTATATTTTATAAGCGAAAGCGGGAGCGATGTTACAAGATAATAAATTGACAGCGTCTTAATCGAATATCGTTCGAATCAAAAAGTATTGCAAGGCACTTTAATCCTATAATTAGCTTTTACAATGTAGTATTACTAATTTTTGGTGTGAATGCTAGTGATAACCTTAAAAGAAACATTTTAGGTGTAAACTGATATGGGAGTATGACAGTACTTAATGGAAGCCATGTTTAAACCAAAATAATAGAAATGCCTAGCGTAGATATTATATTTTTTGAAGCCATAGCATTTTTTTTTTTTGCATTTAAAAATGTAAAATATGTGGTATTGATTTTGATTAAATTTGGCTTAAGTCGAAAACAAACTGGCGAAATTAACACAATAGAAACGCTTTATTATACGCTTCCCCCTTTGCACCGTGTACTGCGTCGAATTATCTAATGTGTTCGTTTTAATTGCAGAACAGACTTGAATTTTATTGAGAGTAAATTAAATGGAATCTGCGCGGCTCCACATTACGGATTTAATTAATTTTTCAATCTTGTTTTTACGTGACTTTTGTAGGGAAAAAACTAAAGCAACTGATTTTTCTCACACTTTCTATACAAAATGATTTATTTTTTATTAATTAAGTATTTACACTTCATGTTTTACCTTTTTGTGTCTTTTACATGCTAGGCTTCTCTTTGTTATTAGGGTACGAGTTAGGGTAGTACAGGTTCCTAATAATAAAAGGGATACACCCCCAACACTCCATAAAACAGTAGAAAATTTGATACCATTTACCTGTACTACGATTTAGTCGTGTATGCACGCGCTTCAATGTGTGTACATCGTAGGGATAATTATAAGCACAAAATATTAACTTATTGTATCAAAATTTAGGTATTGGTAGATACAGCGTAAGGGTTTCATCTTAATAGTTCTCCAACAAAGCTAAGGTCGTAGGAACTCGCTAGATACGGTCTGTTATGTCCACCAACAGTGGACTAATCCTTGCAAATCAAACATACAATAATTTTTGACTCATCAAATTTTTGAGTTTTATTAGTAAAATATAAAGTTATCGACCTCAAGCTCATTACAAGCGCTTTAATAGCCTCATTTCGTTCAACACTTAATAAAGCAATGCATATCAAACACAAACATTAAAGGGCATTTGCGAAAAAGTTTAACACAAAACACAAGGTTGCGTAAGACCAATAGATCTAAATTATAGATAATTTAGCCGAATTAAGGGGACTGCAACATCATCATACGGGTACTTCGGCGCCCGAGGCGTTTGGCACGACCCCTGTTTCTATCTCTGTCACACTTATAGACTATATCTCTGCCCCTTTCTATTTGAGGTATAGTGTTGTCATTTTTGCAAATTGACCTCTGATCTTGAAATATAGATATTACGGACGAATTAGAAGAGTTGCAATGATTCAAATTGTCTTTAATGAGATCGCATCTCAAGGAGTAGGTTATGAAAAGGACAGATATGGTGTTTAAAATTAGTTCAAAGCGTGTAAAATAAGTTAGAGTAAATTTCTAACTCGAAATTCTTTATGAGAAAAATAATCAAATAAAATAAAATCAGCAAAAAAAAGATTATCTCAAAAAAATTTTTTTTTTCCAATTTTGTTAATTGCATAAATCATAATTCATGCGCGTGAGTCGCTATCGAAAGTTAGTGGTCACAAGTTCTAGAGCTCTATTTATGAAATGTATGATATAATATGTCATTCAAAATCCTTCTTTCAAAAATAGTACTCCTAAACCCACGGTAATGTTCCCGCCGCTATTCTCACGCCCACATGCGCCTACGCCACCTCGATGCCTAGATTTTATTGGTGTCCAACGTACGGTCTTATGATTTAGTATTATTTGAGAAAATTAAGATGTTATGACTTTTTTTGTCCACTTTCTGCTTATAATTTTTCCTTTGCTTTAAAAACAGTTTTAGCTAAAGCGTTTTTGGCTCAGAATCCGAAAATGGTGTTTTTATAATTTTTTTCTGTTTTCAAAATATTTATTACAAAATGTGAAAAAAATCAAAAACAATATTTTATTTATTCATCCCACTTCTTAAAGGTTTTGTAATTAACTGCCTATTGTAATCTGCATTTTAAATAAATATTTTTTGTCAATAATAAAAAGGGTTTATTGCCTCATAGAAAAACTTAATATTCACCATTATCTTCTAATAAAATCTAAAAGGAAGTAAAATCATTCAATGATTTCTTAAAAAACCTTAAAATCAATTTTGCGAAGCATTTATTAAAACCTTTGCTACGATTCAATATAAACATGTTTTATATGAACGCCAGTTGCTCCAAAACCAGGTATTAAACTATGGAAAATATTTAACAATTAAATAGTCGTTTAGAAACTTAACTAGCAATTAACACTGAACCCTTTCATGAAATGCAGACCTTTATTGCATTATGTAGCAGGGCAGATCATGGTTTTAATTACTCTGCCTTAGGACAAGTCACTTGTATAAGGGCAGGCTACACTAACGAAACATATTGACTTATTACATTCAGTTCAATATAAAATTAGTATCACGCAAAAAAAAAAATCATGTTGATACAGATGACGATTAAAAGTCTGGAGATTAAATTAAAAAATTAATAATTTATTTTATGTATAATTTTATTTTAACTCCAAAATAAAATAGGTATACCTATATATATTATTTATCATTTTTTTGTAATATTTGTTCAGAATCAGCTTTTTAAGCAAGTTTCTATTTGTACCCAATAAAATCAACGTAAAATTGAAAAGCTTCCAAAGTCATTTTGTTATTGCTGTTCTTGTAACTTTAACAAAAAGTAAACTATTTTATAAGTATAAGTCCATAACGACAATATTAACACAACAAAAAAATTATATGTGAAAGCATTTAAATAACTAACAAAGCTAAATTTAAAAGAAAAAAGAATATTTTTTAGATTAAAATTATTCACTGCACGCGTATGTCCCCGCCTTAACCGCACTATTTATAATTTAATAGTTTTTATCTAGTTGTTTAATCTGTCTCGCGACTATTACAGTTTAGATAGTTGGCGTTAATTTTATATTATTAAGTTACGTTTGCTGAACTGATGGGAAATTAATTCAGGACTATACGATATATGTATTTATGTCTTTTTGTTGTGGCTCCTGTGCAGTTCTGTCCATGGAGCAAATACAAACAGAAGACGACGTATGGACTGGTGCACCGCTACTGTCATTGGCGCAGTGGCGTAGAAAAATGGGCGGAGCTTACATGAGTGTTTGTTCAACTGTGAACGATGTGTGACGTGAAGCCAACACTTAAGTTTAGGCTTAGATTATTTTTTAAATATTTTAAACCATTTAGTGTTAAGTGTTTCAATGCTGTACTATTATGGGAGCACAAAAAACGTAAGTAAATAATATATTTTCGAATTTATTTGATTGATTTAGTGTTACACAAAATATCTATACATATGTTTTTAATTTTCAATATATCTGTAATATAAATATATTGTTTATGTTTAAATCTTCGATTTGCTAGCGACATCTATTGATAAGTAGAGGGGATCGGCAATAAGGGCGGAGCCAGGGCCAAACCGAGCTCCCCGTACGTCTGCCTTCCTCCCCGCATAGCCTCACACAATTTTTGTAAGGAAGTTCTCGAAATGCCATCTCCTCTTTGTTATTGCTCCGTGGTTCTGTCTGTAGGAAGTTATTTTTATGTGGTCTTATTCTTTGAGACAATATTAAGGCTTCTATAAATGTATGCTTTACATTGTTGCTTCTTTAAAACAACGTAGGATTTCCCGTTGGGATCAGATAGATTTTATACGTTCATTTCCCTCCGTCAATGGATAATATACGTTTAATAATAACATTCAGCATTTTTGAGCCCAATATTATTTCGCGTCATATCCTCCATTCTTTGGAGTTTGGCTTGATCAGATGCATTTATGGAACAATACAATACAACCAAAACAATCAACCTTTCAACCTGAAAAATCTGACAGTGTTTTCCAAAAATACATCCCAATAAAAATTCTGTCCTCTTTAAAAATTATCTCTTGCGAAGAGAGATTTTTTTGAGTAAGTGTAAGTGAATAAATATATTCTTGTTGCATGTATTTGGAGCATTATAATAATGAACAAGCTAAGGACCCAGGGTCGGCCACAGTAAAAGCGATATGGTGAGGTGGGGGCTTGCATCTAATGGTTCTGACGCCCAGTGCTTGTGTGGACACCCGACGCAGACCATGAAGCATCTGTTGCATTGTCCATCATGCACTGACGAGTGCACCCTCGATGACCTCATAAGGAGGTCGGGCAATGCAATAAGAGTTGCGAATTTCTAGTCCGATATAGTTTAAATTTCCCCTTCCTGTCAGACATCGATCGTGATGAAGAAGATTTTAATAATTACGTCATCTAATAATTTATAATTAACATAGATCTGAACCAACATATTCCGTAAGTTACACCCGTCAATGACACCGTAGAGAAACCACAGAGAAGATCGCACGCGTATAGACAAACATAAAGATCAGATCAGAGCATAAACAAACAACATTATTTGATGGCCGCATAGCCAATGTTCAACGATCGTTATCGACCATTTAATTTTATAGTTTACAGGGAATAAAGGGAGATACGATCTACAAACAGGAGTTCTGGGTATGGGAATGGCGAGCAATATTTTACGGTCTGAATTGACAAAAGCAGGTGAAAATTTATAATTTACTGGTTTGGATTTTCTAGTGTGAATATTATTATTTTTTAAGTTTGTATGTAAAATTTAGGGACACCTATTTAGGCTGTTTGTTCATATGTCTGTTAGTTAGCCGACTGAATTATTGAAATGTGTATTGCTGTCACAGTGACCTGTATTTATTGAGCTGTTCTTGTAGAATATTTGTTTTAGTCGTTTCTGCTTTTATAATAGGTCTACCTTATAGGAAGCGATGAATGTGATCCTTAGCGCTTGCATTGCAATATAAGAGGTGTCCCGAGCGCGTTGCCGACACTAAAGAAATATTTTTACACACTGTTTTGTGTGTTTGTTTCTACGCCATCGTATGCGCAGTGTCAGAGTTGTGCGGAACAGCCACTTGGCCTATGACGTGGTTTCTTTAACGAACTGTTAAAAAAACTGAGGACACACACAGTTTTGTAGTTATTTGAAAAATTAGCAGGAAAAACCGACAAATAGTTTTCTTACTACCTAAACCCTCAGCCTATTCCTCGAAATCCACATTTTGAGTACAAAATAACTTAATACACAAACCCACGACCTCCGTTCGCCGTGGCTCAAGACATGGGAAAGCCAAGCCTAAAGCTATACGTGTCCTATGTAATAACACAGCTATGGGAACTAAAGTGCTGTAATTGTAACTTCTGGAACTACTTAGTGTTGACTCTCGTAACTGTGCTGTTAGGCTAACTACATAAAGGGTTACTAGATTTAGCCGCAGCTCCGCCTGCGTCAAAAAGTAGCCTATGTTTGACCCCGGATCTTTAACTATATTCATACGAGTACCAAATCATCAAAATCCACTCAGCCGTTTGGCCGTAAAAGCAAAACAGACAGACGGATTGACAGAAAGACTTTCGCATTTATAATATTAGCATAGTATATAGTATGAATCTTACGGAAGTATGGATATGGATTTTAGAATCAATCTTTAATAAAAAAATACACTGTAAAATTGGGCTGGTGTTAAAAAGGTTATAAACTCATTCGTATTGCATTGGTAAAGGATAAATTAGCATAAAACAACACTGTACGTGTAAGCGGCTAAGGAAATACGCTTTTTCTGTCCTACTGTACGTAAAAATGTACTTAGATCATGTAGAATTGCTAAATATCGCTGAACATCCAGCAATACGTTCCCACGTCTCGCAAGCGAAATTAAACCGCTTCCTTGCATCGGCGGCGCTTTTACATAGTAATGGCTTACTAAAGTGTCAATCTGGTGACATGCGCTCGCCGCTTTATAGCTACTGCGGCGGGGGTTTTGCCACAAGCTGTAGCGATTTGGACTTGATCCTTTTTGAATTTCAAGAATTGCGAATTGTGATTTATGGTTGGTAGAAACCGAAAGGTATGGCTTTGGTGTTCAAGGTCTGTTTATGTACGAATAATATTATAGTGTTGGGACTTTATTGTTTACAACACAATACATAGTTCACTCCTTACTATTTTGTTTGACTATAAGAAAGTGATATCTCCATTCTAGTCAGTACTATCGAGGAACGATCGAAAAGTTTGTTATAAACTACGTTATTTTTGGAACCACTGCAGAAGCTAAGAAGCGTTTCTTTAAATCACAGAAATTGATTGCTGTTGTTACCTACACGATAATGAATAGTTTTTGCATAATTCTTTAAGCTACTTTAATGATTTAAGAAATTTTCAAACTTCGACGTTAATTTAGAATGAGTACACGATACCTATGCAAAAACACAATCTTAGCGAACGACGCTAGCTAGAGGATCTCTTTATCCTGATATTACGAAAAAAATATTCTCACATATCCTCATTTCTTTGCTACCAAATTTTAGTTTGGCAGCTATTACTTTGAGATATCGTGTTTACTATATGAATATTAAATAATGCTAAAAATCGATCGAGGCGTAAAATTAGCATTTACGCCTTCACTCACTGGTCGTTTATAACTTGAACCTGACTAGATTGTCGGCGGTCTAGTGCTCAAATTTTACATTTCTCTGACCAATGGCAGCTCTCCGACAGATTGTATGTGTAATTGGAACTCCTTGTCGAAGCAATAGCTGAACATCGCAATCGTAACCCGCTGACCCTTCTAATAAGGCACTAATTTGTTTAATAATAAAAAAAAAATGCTTTAGGATTTTTTGATGTGTAAAAATAATCATCATTATTAATTTATGTACTTTAGTATGTACTTGTTTATTAATACATTTATATTATACTAGCTGTTTCCCGCAGCTCCGCCTGCGTCAAAAAGTAATAGCCTATGTTTTCTTATGTTTTCGCGATTGTTATTCATTAAATTAAACGACTGTCTGCCTGCGACCATGAACGCTGTAAAGTGTTTGAAACGTCAGGTGTAAATAAATAAGTAATAAACGCGATAAAACCGTATTAAAATAGTTTAATTTAAGTAATAGCCTATGTTTGGCCCAGGGTCTACAACTACATTCATTCCAAATTTCATTAAAATCCGTTTACCTGTTTAGCCGTGAAAGTATAACAGACAGAGAGACAGAGTTTCACATTTACAATATTAGTATTTACGTATACTGCGCCATCGCCTTGTTCTGCATTTTTCCATCCACCCTAAGGTTTGACTGTAAGAGATCGCTCTAGCGATATGTCCGCCATTGTATCTCACTTTCTTGTATATTTGTTGTGTAAAATTTTTGTTTTGGTGCAATAAAGAGTATTTGTATTGTATTATTATTTCAGCCGCAGTCAGTCCACTGCTGGACATAGCCCTCTCCCAATTATTTCCAAAATGACCGGCAGAAAGCGGTTTGCATCCAGCGGCCATTATTGTGTATAACACACAGCTAGTGTAAAAATTATGAATTTTTGTATTGATTGATTGACCGTATTGTACACTATATCTTTATATTCCACATCTGGGAACTCGCAAAATTTAAATTAGAACTTTTTTTTAATATTTAGCTAAGCGGGACTTATAGCTTACCAATCTCTTGCAGCCAAGCTTTGTATAGCGAGAGAATAAATGATGTAAGGGAGGGCCCAGTAGAACAAAACAATGCCTACTAATAAATGATCGTGTAGGTTTTTGAAGAAACGTAAGTAGTTGTAAAAATTGTTTATAAGATTTCTTGTGTATTTTAGAGGAAACTATAATGGTGTGCAAATACTTGCCAATTTGCTTTAATTATTAAGTTAGAAAAAAGAGCAAATTTTCTAAAAGCTTGCCGTCTATATCATTAGTCGATAGTTTACTGATGCCTGATTAACCAATCAATACGAAAACGAATAATTTGCACTATTAGTTACTGAAACGACTCTTATAATACTTAAAATGCTAAATACAATTAAATTATTGCAATAATTTAGTTTCATCGGAATGTTTGGTCACCAGGTGATCATAAAAGTCACATTCGCCTGTGTTCTAAAAAAGTCAGACCGATAAAATAGTATTCCAAAAAAGGGTTAACCCCATGATCCCGCATTGTACACTAATTCTTAACGATCCACACATCAGTTGTTTATTTTTATTTATTTCAAATTTCATCGCGATATTATTAAGTTTATTGCGATTACGATCTCGAGAATTCATTTTTGACGTTTTTATTCGAATTTATGCGATTCCTTGCATCCACGCCAGATTAAATTTACCTTCAATTGATTTGGATTTAGTCGTTATTGCGTATGTCATAAGGTGTAATGTTCCATCTTCGGAGACAAAATTCATACTGGCCGGTATGACTTCGTGTGACCGCTCTAAGATTTTATTATTTAAAAAATTGATATTTTTATTTTTCGAATTGGTCTGCTGACGGTCGCAGCGGGAGGTTATGGTCCATATACTGAAATTCATCCTTCTTTTTATGGGCATAGGATTTATTATTCTCATATTAAATCGCAGTGGCTTCAGGGAATCGCGTTTCGACCCGTGCGTTTCGTTTTCAAGCGCTCAGTTGGACGTTTTGATATCATCTGTGGTAATGTTTTATACTATTACAATAATAAGCGTAGTATACGATAATGATGTGAATATATTCTGAGGATTTATTTTTGTATATTTCTCGTTGAAAAATAGTGTTAATTCTTTTATATTCAAACAATTTAATAGGTGAATGTTAAGTCACATTTTGGTCCTTGTTTTGATATGTTACCCTTTAATATTTCTGCCCTAGAGATGGGCAGCGGAAAAAAAATTCAAGAGGGGAGAAAATGAAAAGAAATAATTATTTCCCATTTATTCCCGGGAAATTTGCCGGGAAGGCGCCCATCTCTATCTAATCTGCCCTTGTCTCTTCTTATTTTAGACAATTTTTATATAATTTTGGCTATTAATAACCGATATTAATTTGAAGACGGCTCAGATCAGCTATTTAGATTTTTATAATTATAATATAATAGCTTTCAGCTATCCTAAAAAGTACCTAATGTATGAAATTTTTTTAAACGATAAGTACCATCGAACAAAACATGAGACGCTTCATTCGCATTGAGACATGGTCCATCGACCCTATACTTGGTGTCAGAAATTTTCGGAACCGCCTCTCGGCCTCTATCTTGGTCTAATGGTGAAAAGTGAACAATACTCTAAGTCTCCTTTTTCTTCGCAGTCGGCTACAGAAAGACTATCCATTCTTTCGAGCTCGTTGCAACTCGTGGCCATTCGTGACTGACCATAGCACTCAAAGACGTGTAACATCAGTTATATCGTCACAAGCTTCTGTACTACACGACTCGACTTTGCATTAATGAGAACCTCACTTTAATAACGAAGGTTGAAGGCATTTGTGTGATGAAAGATAGCGCACACGCATATTTAGAATTTTGGTTACAATGGCGACTGCTGATATCCGTAATTTACAAGTAAATTGAAAAAGAACCGAAACGAATGAAAAAAATGTTTATTTTTATAAAAGATTTGACAAAGGCTTATATTTCTATACATTTTTACCCACATCATCATCCTAGCGTGTATTCCTAGTTGCGTCGTCAGCTTACGCTTCGGAACCTAGGGTACGCTGTAAGTCATGGCCCTAGATTTGGCGATACTGGTTATTACAATGGAGCGACTGCCGTCTGACCTCCGTAACCCTTTTTACAGGGAAACCAGACCAACAGGAACATAACCCGAGGTGTGTTTGTGGCCAACACTGTCAGAATTTTTCAGGCTGCCCCAAGGCATCTGACACAGCCTAACGACTGCTATCTATCGACAACAACCGGGACCAACGTCTTAGCGTGCCTTCCGAAGCACATAGGAGCTCAAGATATATATATTTACCCTTATTCCACTTAGATCCATCCCTACAATTCAGTCTGAAAAAAAATGATGATTCCGTGCTTCAGAAGAAACGTTAAGCTCGGCTGCCATTTCGTGATCGTTTAAGAAACCTCGTCAGAGATCGAAAGGCGGTTAACAAAAACTCTGACACCAGAACAGGATCGAACGATCATTCACCACTCAATGAATGAATATAGTGCAGTCAATAGCCCTTTTAACTCGACTAGAATTACAAGTTGACACAAACGATAGTTACGATATTTTGTTAGCTATGTACGCATACTGGTGCACACAGAGATCTGTACATTCTATTAACGTCTATTGTAACCTGTGTATGACAACATAAATGATTTTGGTTACGAATATGCATGGCCAACAAGGCTTTCGAGTTGTTTACAACTGTTTATTTATTAGGTGTACAAAACAGTATTACAACCAAAATACTCTAAAAGAATAATTTTATAAAAAAAATACAATGGCCAGTTGTAACACAAAAAGCGAGTACACACACAGCATGCTTAATATTAATAGACAAAATAAACATACAAAGTGCATGTCTCATCCCAAGTTGATGATAAAGTTCACAATGAAATAGAAATGAATGGGCAATAAGTAAATAGAACATTACATTCATGCTTTGTAAATAACTTATTTATATTTATGCAACTAAAACATATAGAAAACAAAAAAGAAAGAAAGAAAAAAGAAAAGAAAATAATGTTTTTATGAGAATGATGTTTGTATAAGAGGCAGCGTAAAAATTCAAAAGTTAACGAGTCATAAAAAAAAATACGAAATCCACCTGTTCTTACTCTCGCTGTTATAAAATTATAGTTTAACTGGCTATAAAACAAAACAATATTTTGCACATAAGCTGCTATAAGTCGCGAAATAATTGACTGAAAGATTTACACTAAGTACGGGCGACCTATGCTCGTCCGTTCTCCTTGTAAACCAGCGTGTGCCATTGAGTTGTATTTCTATTTAGGTATAGAGACGACAATCTCATTTAACTTATTTTAAGAGAAATGTCTCGCTTAGAAAGACAGTGTAGAAATGTATGTACAGAAACGACAATGCTCGTTTTCCCATTTTATTTATTTACTAGCTGTTTCCCGCAGCTTTGCCTGCGTGAAAAAGTAGCCTATATTTGACCCCGGGTCTTTAACTATATTCATACCAAATTTCATCAAAATCCGTTTAGCGGTTTGGTCGTGAAAGCGTAACAGACAGAAAGACAGACAAAAAGACTTTCGCATTTATGATATTAGTATGGAAGTATGGATAGCATACGAAAACTAGTTAAATACTTTGTACAATACAAAATGTATAACTTACCTTTTACTTATTTCAACAGAATGGTCTCTTTGAGAAGAACGTAAGGAGAAATGTATTATTTCCTTAGCAATCGCTGACTACAACACAGGCATAAAAAAATAATTTCTACAAAATACAAAAATGTCTACTCGTATTTAACTCTGTAACTATACGAATAACAATTAGTTATTGCTCTTTAGTTAGTCATCGCCGAAAATTAGTACATTATTTGTCAGTTATTTTATTAACTGCATTATCAAAACTAACATTATGTTACATCGTTATTTCAATTGTAAACTTTGTCGACTCTCATGACAGTACTTATATTCAATCTTGAAGATTGAAAAAAGTACTGTCACAAGAGTTCAAAATAGGTACTTAGTCCTCTTAAGTCAATCCCTTTTTTCGCGATGGTCAATTCTATGAAAATAAGTTCGTTGGCCACAACATGTAAATATGGTCTTATTTCAAAGAGCACATACTGCTTTGCATATATTAATGGTGGATACACACGGTTCTCATGATAATAATTAAAAAATATCAACTGACAGTTGTTTATATAGTATTACACGCCCGATTATAACATACTAATTATCCACACTAATATAATAAGTGCGAAAGTCTGTCTGTTACGCTTTCACGGCCGAACCGCTGAACGGATTTTTTATGAAATCCATACTTAATATTATAAATGCGAATGTCTGTCTGTCTGTCTATGTGTCAGTGAAAGCTCACGGCCAAACCGCTAAACGGATTTGGATGAAATTTATTATGAATATAGATGAGGACCCGGGGTCAAACATAGGCTACTTTATGACGCAGGCGGAGCTGCGGAAAACAACTAGTAATATTATAAATGCGAAAGTCTGTTTGTCTTTCTGTTACGCTTTCACAGCCAAGCCGCTGAATTTGATGAAATTTGGTATGAATATACTTGAAGACCCGGGGTCAAACATAGGCTACTTTTTAACGCAAGCGCAGCTGCGGAAAACTGCTAGTTTTCTATAAATATAGTTGACCCGCTTGACCCGGTGTTAAAGATAGGTTACTCTTTAACGCTAACGAAGCTGCGGGAAACAGCTTGACTATAATGTTACAAATCTATCAACGCACTTCCTTATTCATAACATTAGAAATGAATACTTTATAGCACTATTTACTTAGACTAATTTAATGTTTAAAAGTAATATTCGTTTAAAAAACATCAGTTACAATAACCCAGAAGCCTGACACGACATCATAATCGATATAGGACACGAATGTGGGTTGCAACTGTTCCGACACACAAATTAACATACAATTCGAGATTCAATACGGGATGTTGTGAGTTGGTGAAATGTCTGAATGTTGGTGAAAGCTACGCCACAGTGGTGTCAAATTGAAAAGGGCTTTATGCGGCATTAGGGCAACTGAGCTTACTCAAATAAAAAACATCCCATAGCACCTCAGTCGTTAATGATATATTACGCAAATGGGCTAGTTTCCTAAAAAAAAATATAATTAGTCCGTCAGTTAGATAATCAAAAAATATTTGATTCGTATTTTTTCTTTTGAAAATTAAACAAAGAATGGTAAAGATATGGCGCGTTAAAGTTCCGTGTGACGTCACAGTTTGCTACACTTTTTCACAATATGTGACGTCACGAGCCCTACTAAACTTTGATGCGTTATATCTATGTAATTTATCGCTCAATTGACAAAAGAAAAAATACGTCACTTATATTTTTTAATTCCTTAAATGACGGACTACTTTTAATGTTAGTCTTTTGACCCTGGAAGCCTATTATATGTTATTAGTAATACTATTTTAAGTCCAACTGTTACTAACCCATTGTTATTTTAATTATTTTTAATGGATAAAAGTTATTTTAAATATATAATAATTCTTAAAACCCAAATGAAAAAACGTCTCCCTAACCGCTACAGTAAAAGTCGTTAAAGCGACTTACGCAAATTCTTCAAATAATTTTTTTTTGTGTTACAAGGAGGATTTTTAAGTATAACTTGAAAATTTAGTAGTTTTTAAAACAAATACAATGGCAGACTTAATATTATAAACATTATCTTTGTTTAGAAATCAACGTTACTTAATTTTGCATTTTCATAGAATGTTAAAGTTTGTCAAAGGACATCAGGAAACCTCTTTGAAATGCAATGTACAGATGATATGGTGCAAAATGTATGAATGTGTATGAATATCAGAGAAAGTTACGCTACAGTGGTGTCAAAAATAAATATGGCTTAGCACCATAAGACTAATGGATTTTGGCCATAACGGATACGAACTCTTCATATCTATTGATATAACACATAAAGAATAGACTCAAAAGTAGAAACTTTCCATAAAAACAAACAAATATTACCTCAACGATAGAACTATTATTGCCAAAAATGCACAAGTATTTTAGCAATAAAATCAAACTTGGACTGTCAAGTTTCAACATGACATTTAATTCAAGGCCCGGTTATAAACCAATAAAAAATTACTTAAAATTTATGAAATTTCAAAGATTTTAACATCACAGTAAAACACACAAGAGTTATTTATACGTTCGGCACACCCCTCGCATTTTCACTTTAATAACAATAAAATCATAAAATAACCGCGCCCACTGAGGAACTTACCACGCGTGAAAGGTTAGGCGCATCCCGCGACCCAAGCATGGCAGAAAGTGCACCGTAGTACCATTTAGTAGCTTCGGCCCTTGAAATTTAACCTTCACAAACGAATATCGACCCTAATTCTGATCAATAAGTTTCAAATTACCTTGAAAATTACGCAAATTTTCCGGCGAGAGTGATTCGCAAATTTGAATTTTATGTCAATAGGAATAAAGGGGTTGTGATGGTAAATAGAGTGGACTAGAAAGTCTCGTGTTAACCTGTTCACTCCAGTTGAAGTAATAGTAATTTTGATTTTGAATTAGAGAGAATTCATGAGACATTGCAAAGATTTACTGCTTTGAAATAGAGTTTAAAGAATAGCATAATGGAATTATTGTAAAGGACATGAGGTAGATTTGTAGACCGATTGTTTCGGTAGTAACCGCCATTTTGAATTAGAGAAATGCCTCTGGCTCCGTCTAATGTGCAGTGCTTTGGAACAATCGGATTATCTAAGCTATGTAGATAATATAACTTTTTAATTGTTTGACTCATTGACATATTTTACTAGTCCAAGGATTTGGCTAATTTGTTAAATAAATAAAATTTCATGACGAAAAAGACCAGTTATTTTGCTTTAAAATGTTTTAGATACCTATCGTACCTACGAAATGACGCAGTTGTCTATAAATTTAGTAACATTTTTGTTTAAGGATTAATGTTTAATTTTATTTTATTTTTTGGTATAATACCTGTAGTGAAAAGCTGCCAAAAAAAGGTTGTCAAAATTTAAAAAAGTTTGTGAAATATAAATGTGACCTCCTTACCGTACCCACCGTATTTGGGGTTAGGATTATCTATCTTCTATGCGCATAAGCTATTGCCTTTTCGATGATAATATTTTTTGATTAAAGAGAATCTGAAATGCAGATTATAACGATGAACCAATTCTTAATTGATATCATTGGTTTCACTAAACTTTTAGAATGTATTGATTTTATAAAACCTAATGAAAAAATTCTGGAAATTCCGATAAAGCCCAACTCTAGACATAATCATCCATTATATATATCCGTATATAAAAACAATAGGCGTTCAGTAAAATAACAGTCACATATGTTAACAACTTACACTGAGACTTGTGGTGTTTTGCCCGACATATACGTAACATACAATTCGATTGACGTCATTGTAAATATTGTAAACAGTTTGCTAATTTTTGAAAACAAGTTGGTTAATTTAATAATAAGACACACATCCTTTGATTTATAATCTATATCGGCACCTAAAATCTTATTGAGTTTGCCAACGAAATAGGCTTCTTGACTTTATTTATTTATTTACTTTATTCATTCCCCAATGTACACAATAAAAATGCAAAGGATTATACATAAGAGGGAAAGACAGTAAAAGGGAGCTGCTTACGAGTATTTCTAAAAAAAATCTTCCAGCAGGCCCAAGAGAGGAAATGACAAGAAAAGGGTACCTATTTAGCGTGTACAAAAAAGAAAGGAAAAGTGAAGACTATAACCTAATTACCTAAATACAAATAGGACTAGTACTAAAGAGTAGTAGTAGGACTTTATTTATTTAACACTTCTTTGCACAAATTAAAATAAAAATTAAATATTTTACATAAAATGTGAACCCAGTATGTATACAAAAAGCGGCCTTATCGCTCAAGCAATCTCTTCCAGGCAACCTTAGGGTAGTTTGAAATATAAAAAAAAGGAGAGATACGGATATGGTATGGACTTTGTACATACTCGTACTTTGATAATATTTTTGTACGAAACAATATGTACACTAAAAAGCAACTAATTACAAAATTGGTTGTTAATTGAAGCAGAAATTAGAATATTTAAAATTTTCTCGGGTTGTCTTTCTGTCTGTATTGTACACACGAAACCAAGTGGCAATGACGTCACTGCACACTAAGTGCGTGCTATTCTTGTGATTTATCTTTCGTGTCAGAATTTTACGGAACTTCAATAAATAAAAGGTAAAAGTTCTGTCCCCTTAAAAAGTACAAAGAGCCAATTGACAGTGGTCGTGCGGTATTGGCCTGGTTTAAGCGACCGTCCTCGGCGGTGACCGTCCGCTTGCTTCACTTCCGATATCAGCCACCGTGACACAAGACAGCTATAGGGTGCTCCTTTTATCATTTATTAATTACTAGTTAGCTGTTTCCCGCGACTCGCCTGCGTCAAAAAGTAGCCTATGTTTGACCTCGGGACTTCAACTATATTCATACCAAAATTTCATCAAAATCCGTTATATGGCCCGACGTCTCTTAATGGCCAAAACTGTCAGATTTTTACTGACATCTGTAATAGTCTAATGACTGCCATCTATCGATACAAGGGACCAACGGCTTAACATGCTTTATAAAGTACAGAAGAGCTCGACGTAGAAATTGCCACTAAATGGCAACCAATCCAATACGGGTCACGCTTGGCCGTCGCTTGACACGTGACGCGCTCAGTTATCGAGTACGTACGTATCCTCAATGCACGCTTAAAATTATTTACGCTTTATTTTTATGACTCCTGGAGTGAAAATTTCGAAAAGTGGATCGGCCAGTCGCATGATTTTTGTTTAATATCGAATAATTTTTATCTGATATCGAATTTTTTTTGTTCGATATTCAACGATTTTCATTTGACACAAATTTCAAAAATAGGGCTTCTTGTCTCTAAATTGTAAGACGAAGATATAGCTGCGGAAGATGCAAGAGAAGGGAAAAGTCACAGAAAACAATGCATTAATCTGAAATATGAGAACATCCTGTACCTCCCAACGACAGACTCGCTATAATCTCACATTTGCATCACTGCATCCCGGACGGTTGTTGTTTCTATAATTACCGGCAAATGTTCTGATAGGAAGTTTTGCACACGTGTTTCGTAAATCCTGACAGCTGGGTTAAGGTTATAGGTGTATTTACTAACAAACATTATTCTAATAAATATTTTTTTTACACAACTAAGTAGGCAAACAGGCGTACGGCTCACCGATGGTACGGTTACCGTAGCCTATGAACGCCTGCAACACCGGAGATGTCACGAGCTCCCCTCTGGAGCCTGGCGACCCTACTCACCAGCAGGAATACAACACTGCATCACAGTGTTATTTGGTTGTGGTCTTCTGTAGGGTGGAGGTACTTCTCCAGACGGACTACTCCTTTCAAAATGTCCTACCTTACTTTATTAATACGTTTATAATATAACCTAACCTACCTAACATTTTATTAATATCTTTTTTATATGAATAATTTTTTTAAGCAACTGTGAATAAGACGGCCGCACCCGAAGGAATTTCGTGAAATGAATTTTAGCCAAGATTTAACATAATAAACTAGGCGGGCAGTTTTCAAATTTCAGCTTTTAGGTCAAGTTATTTTAATCCGGTTTTATCGGCATTTATAATGGGGTTTAATAAAGCTTAAAGTTTTAGATTTTTAATAATTTGATGTAAGTAAACTCGAGATCAAAAAATGCGTGGATACTTTGCTAAATATTTACCAAGGGAAAATTGTCCAAGGATTGTTTTTGATATACATTATATTTTACAGTTATTAGCGACGTGACTGAAAACACTACTCACCTTGATTTGTATAGAGTTAATTAGTATAGTATATAGTTAAGTTGCTATGTATATCAAGGTAGATAAGGTAATTTTTAAGGTCAAATAAATGAAGGGATTATTATTAGAATAGGGTAATAAGTGTAAATATAGCATAGGGTTTCTTATTTTTAGCATTAAGGTATTTTATAAGAATTAATTTTGTAATTGTAAGTAGAACTATTTGATTTTCGAAGAGCGTTACCATAACGAGAACCAAGGTCTTTTTTAAGTAAATATGGTAAACTCACATTCCGAGAATCAAAAAGCGTTACCGTAACGAGAGCCGAACACAAGATTCCACGACTGCCGATAGATGGCGCAGTTACGAAATAGAACTGGCTATGCAGATTTTTACTCGCGAGGTAATAAGGTTCGACGCGATTTTGAGTCGGCAGTACTGGAATCAATTCGGCTCTCGGAACACTTGGAATGGAAGAAAACTAAGGAAGACGAAATAAAGGAAGTGAATACAAGTGATCTTTAATTTCGAACCCGGATCCCTGCTCCAGTGCTCAAGTGAAGTGTTAGTGAATATCGTCGGTCGGATCGGAAGCTAGGAGCCCTGTGCTCGGAATCGGACCCCTGGATCTCAGGAATAGGACCCCTGCTACTCGGAGTCGTCGAGATCGGACCTCTGCTCGGATTGTCGGCGGATTAGAAGATAGGCCCCTCGCTCATCCTGCTGGCCCGCCCCCCCCCCCTCATACAGTCCACTCATCGACGTCGTCCTCGGCAGCCGGAGCGAAGCTAAGCAGCCCGAAGCCACGCCGCATCAAGCTACGCCGCCCGCAGCCACGCCGCCTCAAGCTGCGCCGCCTCGAGCCAAGCCGCCTGAAGCTGAGCCACCTTGTGCCGAGCCGCCTGAAGCTGAGCCGCCCGAAGCTGTGCCGCCATAAGCTACGCCGCCTGGAGCTGTGCCGCCTGAACCTAAGCTGCCTACGCTGTCGCTCGTCCGCACCTGCCTTCGCCCTTTACTACTATAACGTGTTAAGGACAGATTGGGACGACTGTGCGCCACCAACAGCGCGCGCAACGCCAACCATAGTTGGTCCTTCGAGCCGGATCAAGGAAGAGGGATGCCTACAACCAGGTCGACAACCGCCACAGCTGGAAAGTCCGCCTCGACTGATTGGAGCATGAACACGCCAGCCGACACAGAAACCACCGGGACAGGGATCTCGACCCGATCGACGATAACAAGAAGAACGCCGCCGCCATCCCGCGCCGCCGAGTCGTCTCCCTCCCGCACCGCTATGGGGGATCGTGCCGCGTCGGTCATGTTTGTGGAGGGAGAACTCGCCGCGCCCGTTGCGCCTCCAGTACCCCCCGCACCCGTCAATAGTGGGTACATCGCGCCGCGTTCCGGTACCATTGGCGAACCGCTCACGCCTCTAACTACGCGCGCTATGATTCAGCAACACGACGAGTTGTTGAGTCGCATCTCCGAATCCCAGAAGCGCCGCCAAGGACAGCCTGCAGTTCCTGATGTGATGGAATCCGGAACGAGTGCGAGGCCCACAGGAGCGCGCCCAAGAAGACCGAACATAGAAACACAGTCGGTGCGTTCATCGAAACGAGCTGCATTAGAAGCCAAGATGCAACTCGCCCGCAGGGAACTAGAAGTAGCAGAAGCCAGATCTAAGGTGGCTCAAGCTGAACTGGAGCTGCTACAACTGGATTCTGAGGAAGAAGAAGACTTCGTGCATGAAGAGCAGACACAGATGCATGTGCAGCAATGGTTGGATCATGCAAACACTGTGAAGGTTACTCCACCTAAGGAAAAGAAGAGTGACATTGAAGAACTGGCTCAAGTCATCAAGAAGATGTCAGAGAAGTCATCGGAGCACAGCCTATCAAAACAAATGATAGAGCTTCCAAACTTCAACGGTGCAAGTGAAGAGTGGTTAGCGTTCAAGCGATCCTTCGAAGACACCATGAACGCCTTCACCGACGTGCAGAATTTGGCGCGTCTGAGAAGGTCTCTTCAAGGGAGAGCAAGGGAAGCAGTGAAGAGTCTCCTATTCACTGCCAAGACACCGCAAGAAGTAATGAAGGGATTGGAAGCGCGCTTTGGACGACCAGGAGCCATAGCCTTAGCGGAGCTGGATAAATTAAAGAGTACGCCGAAGATGCAAGAGACGCCGAATGATGTGTGCACATTTGCTAGCCACGTCAGAAATTCTGTGGCAACAATCAGTGCACTTGGAAAGGAACAGTACCTGAGTTCGCCAGAAACAATGAAGGCGTTAGTGGACAAGATGCCAGCAAACATCAAGTACAGATGGTTTATGTATCATCACAGCCATCGAGATGAAGAGAAGCCGGAGCTCATATTAATAAGGGATTTTCTGGACATAGAAGCTGACATGTGTGGTGACTTCGCCCCTCCTGAAGTATCGTGGGATGCCAAGAAGAGCGCAATAAGGAAGAGTGTCCATACAGTTCAGGAGAAAGAACACAATCAGCAGCCAAGCAAGAAGACAGAGTGTCCAGAATGTCAAGCAGAGCATTGGATCTACGAGTGCAGAAGATTTAAAGAAGCAGATATGGACAAGAAATGGGAAATAGTGAAGAAATTCAGACTATGCTTCAAGTGTCTTCGTTTTCGGCACTCAAGACAAGGATGCAGGGCCCCGGTATGCAAGAAATGTTCGAGATGGCATCATGTTAGTCTCCACTCAGACACACCTCCAGCAATTAAGAAGCCAGAAAGGGACGAAGCCAGCTGCAACGTGGTACATAAGGAAGAGCCCACAGGTGAAGTCATCACATCGGTGCACACTACAAGCGATGGAAGAGCATACTTGAAGATGATTCCAGTGGACGTCTACGGGCCAAAGGGAACAGCACGTGTGCTGGCCTTGCTGGATGAAGGGTCCACCATTTCACTCATAGACTCTGCTATAGCCAAGAAGATTGGTGCGGAAGGAACAGCTGAGTCTATAACAATAGAAACCGTCGGAGGAAGAGGCTTCAAGAAGACGGATTCTCGAAAGGTGGAAATAAGGATTAAGGGAGCTCATCGCAAGTATAAGCAGTCGATGAGAGTAAGGACAATCGATGGCTTGAAATTATCGAAGCAAGAAATAAATGAAGAAGTCCTGAGAAGATGCGATCATCTCCAAAGTTTAAGAAGTCAGCTAGTCTACAAGAAAGAAGAGCCAAGACTACTAATTGGGCAAGACAATTGGGAGCTCATCGTAACAAGAAGAATCGTCAAAGGGAAGAAGTCTGAACCAGTTGCTTCGTTCACTAGCTTGGGTTGGGTGCTTCATGGATGCGACACTGGAGCGAACACACCTGTCCAGTTCGTCAACCACAGCCGCCTAGCAGAGGACAAGACAGAAGCCTTGGTACGAGCATACTTTGATATCGAGGCTCTTGGGGTGAAACCAAACCGCCCTAGCAACGACTCTGACAGGAGAGCATTGGAAGTTTTGGAGAAAACGACACGAAGATTGCCAGATGGGAAATTTGAAACAGGACTTCTATGGAAGAGCGAGCAAGAAACATTGCCGAAAAATTACGGTCAAGCACATCGACGATTAAACAACATCGAAAGGAAGTTGGACAGAAGTCAAGAATTGAAGATAGCCTACGAAGAGCAAATTAACAACTGGGTGAAGAATGAATATGTGGAAAAGGCTCCATCTACATCGACGCCCGGCAGAACGTTCTACCTGCCGCATTTTGTGGTGGAACATCCTGTCAAAAAGAAGCCAAGAATAGTACTGGATGCAGCTGCAAAATTCGAAGGGAAAAGTCTCAACGATGTCTTGCTGCCGGGGCCCGATCTTCTTCAATCTCTCTTTGGAGTTCTCGTAAGATTCAGAGAGGGGCCCGTCGCTGTTGTTGCTGACAACAAAGAAATGTTCCTGCGCATCCAGATACGTGAAGAAGACAGGGACTGCCTACGATTCCTGTGGCGAGGAAGTCAACGGGCTGGAAAACCAGAAGAATACAGAATGAAGTCTGTAATTTTCGGAGCGACGTCATCACCCTCAACAGCTATCTTCGTGATGAATAAGAATGCGGAAGACTTTAAAGAAGAGTGTCCAGCTGCAGTGAAAGCTATCAAGAGAAATCACTACATGGATGATTACCTCCAGAGCTTTCAAACTATCGAGGAAGCCAAAAGAATATCAAAGGAGGTGCAGTACGTGCATGCAAAAGCGGGTTTCCATTTAAGGGGATGGGGTAGTAACGAAGCTGAAGTGTTGAAGAGCCTGCAAGATCAACCGCAAGAGGGAATAAAAGAACTCTCCTCAGAAGAGAAGACACTCGGACTACGATGGATAATTGGCGAAGACGCACTAGCATTCAACGTCGGATTTCGCAACACACCTCGCGAAATTCTGACTGGAGGAAAGATACCAACGAAGAGACAAATAGCCAGCGCCGTCATGTCTACGTTCGACCCGATGGGCTTCGCCGCACCTGTTTTAATCCAAGGGAAGAAACTCATCCAGGACATATGGCGAACGAAGATCGACTGGGACGACGCGATCTTACCTGAGCAAGAAGCAATGTGGCTCAAGTACATCAAAGAGGTTGCAGTTCTCGAAAAATTGAGGATACCCAGATGTTTATCTCCGTATCAGAGGAAAGGGCAACTCCATACTTTCACCGAAGCGAGTGAAGAGGCCTATGCTGCTGTCGTCTTTTGGAGAACAGAAGAACCAAGTGTCCGCGTTACGTTGATCGCAGGGAAAGCGCAAGTTACTCCCACGAAGCCAGTCTCGATACCGCGACTGGAGCTCCAGGCTGCGTTACTAGGAAGCAGACTGGCAGCTACAATCGAGAAAGAAACTGACTTAGAAATCACAAAGAATATATTCTGGACAGACTCAAGCACTGTTCTTCAGTGGCTGAAAGCAGATCCGCGAAAATTCAAGACGTTCGTGGCTCATCGACTTGCGGAGATTGAAGAGTTAACTAGCCCGCGAGACTGGCGATGGGTGCCTACTAAAGAGATCCTGCGGAGCGACGTCGCCGGGCGAGTTTGAAGATGGGAACCTCATTGGCAGAGCAAACTGGAGGACCGCGCAACGCCTGACCGACCACTTCTGGCAGAGGTGGCTAAAGGAGTATCTGCCCACTTTGAAGCCGAGGAAAATAGATGGCAGACAGACTACGGATCCTCAAGTCGGAGACGTCGTCTTGATTATGGACGCCTCGCTGCCCCGCAACACATGGCCGCGAGGAGAAGTCCAAAAGGTATATCCAGGCCCAGACGGAAGGGTCAGAATTCTGGACGTGCGGACACCGGGAGGAACGCTACGACGGTCAACGCAGCGAGTCGTCATCCTGGTGCCAGCAGCCACGCCGCAACCTCGAGATGGAGCGCTACGCACGGCGGGGGAGAACTATTAGCGACGTGACTGAAAACACTACTCACCTTGATTTGTATAGAGTTAATTAGTATAGTATATAGTTAAGTTGCTATGTATATCAAGGTAGATAAGGTAATTTTTAAGGTCAAATAAATGAAGGGATTATTATTAGAATAGGGTAATAAGTGTAAATATAGCATAGGGTTTCTTATTTTTAGCATTAAGGTATTTTATAAGAATTAATTTTGTAATTGTAAGTAGAACTATTTGATTTTCGAAGAGCGTTACCATAACGAGAACCAAGGTCTTTTTTAAGTAAATATGGTAAACTCACATTCCGAGAATCAAAAAGCGTTACCATAACGAGAGCCGAACACAAGATTCCACGACTGCCGATAGATGGCGCAGTTACGAAATAGAACTGGCTATGCAGATTTTTACTCGCGAGGTAATAAGGTTCGACGCGATTTTGAGTCGGCAGTACTGGAATCAATTCGGCTCTCGGAACACTTGGAATGGAAGAAAACTAAGGAAGACGAAATAAAGGAAGTGAATACAAGTGATCTTTAATTTCGAACCCGGATCCCTGCTCCAGTGCTCAAGTGAAGTGTTAGTGAATATCGTCGGTCGGATCGGAAGCTAGGAGCCCTGTGCTCGGAATCGGACCCCTGGATCTCAGGAATAGGACCCCTGCTACTCGGAGTCGTCGAGATCGGACCTCTGCTCGGATTGTCGGCGGATTAGAAGATAGGCCCCTCGCTCATCCTGCTGGCCCGCCCCCCCCCCCTCATACAGTCCACTCATCGACGTCGTCCTCGGCAGCCGGAGCGAAGCTAAGCAGCCCGAAGCCACGCCGCATCAAGCTACGCCGCCCGCAGCCACGCCGCCTCAAGCTGCGCCGCCTCGAGCCAAGCCGCCTGAAGCTGAGCCACCTTGTGCCGAGCCGCCTGAAGCTGAGCCGCCCGAAGCTGTGCCGCCATAAGCTACGCCGCCTGGAGCTGTGCCGCCTGAACCTAAGCTGCCTACGCTGTCGCTCGTCCGCACCTGCCTTCGCCCTTTACTACTATAACGTGTTAAGGACAGATTGGGACGACTGTGCGCCACCAACAGCGCGCGCAACGCCAACCATAACAGTATTTAAGTAAAACTTGACGCCAATAAGTGATATTAAAATCCTAAACTTAAAAAATACCTAATAAAAAAATTTATATGTTTTAACAAATTTGAAGCTGCCATTGATAATAATATTCACCTTGATGTCATTTTAAAGTCACACATAACAGCTGTTTAACATCATCAACATCATCTATCGATCATTACTGCGTGATCAACCAAGGTAACGAAATAGATCTTGATTTAGATTTAAAGAGTTGACATTTATTTCATGCTATATTTTTTTTTCTTTACATTTTTGATTTTTATTTGTTTGTTTGTAATATCTTTATCAGCAACAGCTTTAAAAAAACAAAAGTATAATGTCGGACTTATCCCAATTAAGAATCTATTACAGTCAACCAGCGAGTGACAGGAGAGGATGCGTACCGGAGGGGTAGAAGCTTTTGTGTACAATACGAGTATAATATTATTTATTTTATCATCATCATCATAATTTCAGCCGCAGTCAATCCACTGCTGGACATAGGCCTTCCCTAATGATTTCTAAAATGACCGCTTGGGAGCGGCCTGCGTCCAGCAACTGCCTGCGACCTTTTTCAAGTCATCTGACCAACTGGTCGGTTGATGTCCAACGCTGTAATGGTCGTAATTTGAAACCTTTCTGCTGTTATTATTATTTGTTTGCACATTTTTCTTCGCATCTATCAGTAAACTAGTTAATTTGAGACCGGGTCTATCTATAAATCTAAATCAAATATAAATTTGCAGAAATCCGATATAATCGTAGAGATTAAAATATTTTTTGTACTTGTCTTTCTCTTCAACTTACTTACAAACAACTAACTTACTTAATTAAATACTCACTTGTGGTTTAAGGTTTTTAAATTATTGAAATATGAATGTACATGTCGGTTCTTTGCAATATTATCTCAATGCAAGTAATACGAATTTGATGAGCAGTTATTATATGACGGGGTCGATTGGAGAACGACAGAAACCAAGGTTTTACTGTATAAGAGTTCAAAGTTATGTGTAAAGTTACATTGTGACCAAGTAATATTATCTAACATTGATATATACAAAGGACGTGGCCGCCGGCGCGTCGGTAATAGTTTTTGGCCCTAAAATTGTATTAAGGCCAAAGCGACAGTCATTTACAAACCGCTGAACAATTTGTGCTTTTATTTAATATAATAAGATCCTAACTAGTCATGTATTTTGATGCAAAAATTATGACTGAAAATTTCTCATTTTTTACTTTCTTTGTTTGAATTAAACAATCAATAGATTCACGCATATTACACGTCTTTATCATTTGCGGAATAGACAGAGCCTCCAGTTAAAAAAAAAACAAGATTTATGACTTTCGCTGCGATAGAAATTTGTATTTTTTAAACCGATCTCGAACACTCTACATTATTTCTATGAACACGAAAAAAATACAAATGTCAAACGAAGTCCGTTAAAAAAAAATATTGAACAGAGGATTATTTTATGAGGGCCGACAAAGGTGGACACGTCGACGCGCGCATTGACACTTGAATGCGCAGGCGCCTCATCCATATTGATCCGGCGATCGTATTGGATCTATGAATTATTACACTAGTTGAATCCCGTTGTTTCTTTTGATTTTGACTCATCTTCTTTTCTTGTCAATGGCGTAAATTTACTCGTAGTTAGCTCAGATTGTGCGGCTGTGGATTTTATAATGGTAAAATAATATAAATAAATATTTAATATCTTTATTTTATTAAGATTAAAAAGAAAGAGGCTTCGATATTGTTCGTATTTTAGGGCATTTTTGACTCTTGTAAATAAAACATTTTTTTTTTATTTCATATTGTTTGAAAACGTCGAATGAGGTTTTTGTTTTATTTATAGAACACCTTATTAAATTATGACTAAATTTTAGCATAAATGATCCTAAAAAATGTTTGTATTTCTTTTTCTTTTAAAAAAAAAGAGGATTTATCTGATAGATATAAACTTAATTATAGCAATCACAAAAGTAAAGTTTAAAGAAATACATTTAAACAATTGTGTACAAAGATCCACCAGTTATCTCTTTCTACACCAGTAAAAATCCTTTTAACACAGAAGGAAGGTTCAGAATTGTTCATGAATCAAAAGCCACGGTTCCAAAGAGTATAGAGCAGTCGGCTCTTTGTGATCCAGATACAGCCCAGCATCTGATACATCGCAATGGGTCAGGTGTGGGAAATGTAACGTTTTTCTAATCTCTCGCGATTTTATCTCGTCATCTTTTGGTGTTGGAACTCGGGATATTTATTACTGTATTTTTACTGTTTATAAACTATCCTGCAGAATTCTGGGAGTTATTTTTTTTATGTATAGTCGGAGTTAAATAAAACTAACCTGATTAATTTGCCGTTATGAAAAGTAGGATTGCCAAAGAGCAATGGAACGCAGCATTTTGGGTATCAAACTCATAGACAAGTTAGCAATACCAAACTGCGTTCTTTTACTCAAGTTTCGGATGTAGGGAACAAAACGTCTAGGTTAAAATGGGACTGGGCGGGTCATATGTGCCGCATGCTTCCGGAAAGATGAACAAAAATTTTGACGAGTTGGCTCCCAACTGATGTGTATAGAAGAGGTCGGCCAAAAACGAGATAGTCCGATGACGGGAGTTCGACTCCTTAGTCCCTAGTCCGCCCCGGTGCCTGGTGTATTTACCTGGGTTACTTATAAATAAGCTAAGTACACACTACAGTGATTCTCCATATTTAAGCCACACAATAAGTTCTACCATTGATTCTTAAATATGGTAGGTATTAAAAGAACATTTTTTCGTTTAACTTAGTTTTGTATTTCTAATGGGTTAGCGAGGAGTGGAGGTTAGGGTGGGACGAGTGAATTTCCTACTTTTCACCCGACTGCGCCAGAAGGGTTACGTTTTTCGAGAATATGTATGTATAATTTTTTGGCACGCTCTGCAGCCTGAACGGCTCTATGGATTTTAGCTTGAAAGGTATCATTAGATTCGTTTTTACTGTGAGAGTGACACAGGGTATATTAAATTTTTAAAAAAATGCGTATTATTTGGAACTTTTCATTTCCAAATTACACAGAAAATCGGGAACAGAAAAGCAGTCTGGTTTTTCAGTTTTATTTACCGTTATGTTGTTAATGGGTTAGGACGAGGAAATTCTTGCCTAATATTTTTGATTTAACTTTATCTTACCGCCTAAAATTAGAACTTTGCAAAAACCAGGTGCTTCTACAAACATAGTGACAACACGTATCAATACATATAAAAATGTGTGTGTAAATGTCGATTGCGCAACGCTAGGCGGGGCATGCGCAACCAATCACTTGTAAGCATTTCACGCATGCGCGAACCGTGCCACCCAGTACCTACTGCAAGTATGTACCTACTTTTATACCTACTTCCCAAAAAATGGGATGTAGGAAAGCTACTTTACCTTCAATAGAAATAATTTTGTTTCTTTGTAATATCTTTATTATACAAAACACAAGTAAAACAACAAACGAAAGCATAACAAAAGTTCAACGGACTTAACCCAGTTAAGGAACTCTTACAGTCCACCAGCGAGTGACAGGAGAGGATATGCTTACCAGAAGAACTTCTTTGACAAACCATTATGGGTAAAACACATATTATTTAAAATTCCTACGAATGCTCTACAAACAACAACTATTGTACACATGTTTAGCAAATAAGTAAATCTTTTACTTACTTACTTACTCTGCCGATAAATTTTTGTAAATTATATTTTTGGTAGAATCAAAGATAAAAGTACTAAGTGGGGTTAAGTAAGATAAGGAACATTAGAATTCAAAGAATATTTTAACGAGAAACGGGTTAAAAAATCATTTTTTCTTATATATTTCCCCAAAAATAAAGGTACTTATTTCCCTAAAATCGATTTCCATCTTCATTTACCCTGGTAAAAACCGTTAAGTCATAACAATACCAGTTTCCATAATAGAATAGACTTTATCATCAGCGGTACAAGTAAATTGAGACTATTGTTAATCCCTTAGTCGGCTCTTACGACACGCGGCTTCTACGCGAAATATCCTTAGAAGATTTTAACACAAAGATTACAAATAATTTCAAGACATTAACAAGTTCAATGGATGAGAGCGGAACAGAGGAATACCTTCAGTATATCTTAAGTCTCTAGCATGGTACATCTCTATTCTCAAAGGTGACAAAGGTTTCAGAAACATAGAGCTCAAACTAATATTCAAGCCTCAATTACTATCCGCCAACACATCACTGATCGTAGAATGGTTTTGTTGCAATAATTATTGCAAACACATCTGTGAATAGCCCTTTACCCTGTACTCTAGTATTGTTTAATTTACGACTGTGCCGTTTCAAACCATAACTTACTTCCTTGGGAGTTTACGTTTTGTCCTATGATGCATTGTGTCCCGAATCTTTACCTGTCCCGATTTAGATCTTGACATTTCGTGTTACACACAACTGTTTATTTAGATTATATAATAGTCTCCAAGGTGTTAATTTTTTTTCTATTAAACCTTTTTTGTACCACAAGTACAAATACTTACAAATTTATTGTTAATCATGGGTAGCTTTTATAGGTAGAATTTCATCTGTATTTCAGTGCTTGTTTTTATTTTAGTTTAATCCTAGTTTATTAGCAGCGAACGCATATGGAATAATCATGTAACCTCCAAAACTAATTACAATATTTTAAGGTCAATAGTCTGTCTATAGGTAATGCAAAATTATAATGCCATCAATGTGACTTACAATGGCGGTGAAGCGGTGATGTTTAATTAAATATTTTGGCATTACTGACAAATTAGGCACATAATTTAAATAATCAGTTTTACATATCTGAGATTTTCATGTAAGAGTACGTCGATAGATTTTGAAATTATACATACAAACGTTTTTTTTTTTTGTTATCTGATAATTATGTCGAATGATATCCATTATCGAATTTAAATTTATCTAATAACTATATTTTTTCTCAAGACGCGAGAAACAGTCTCCTAAAACCTTTCGGTCTTACGTAACTAAAACCCGGCCACCCCAATAATATTTTGGGTCAGGTTGTAAATACCCTTCCTGGTGCAGTTAACTTGAACAAAAAGGGGCTTGCGCAAATTTCTTTTCTACGAATAGATCTGTTTTACGATGACTTTGTCGGCGCGCGGCTTTCATGTGCGTTTTTTTAAATCATAATTAGTAATTGTTGGACCTTTCTCCCTGTTATTTGGGCCGCAATTTTAAAAAGTGCAACTTTTTTTAACGGGCGCCGTATCGTTGCAATTTTTTTGGGTGAAATTTAATGTTTCCAGCTTTGTTTGTCTAAAATACAAAGTAACAATAAATGTAACGGTGTCTAGTCAAAACATTTGGACGCTATTACGCTATTGTCTGTTAATTTATAAAAGAAAGTAGGTTCGTATACAAATCACTTAATTTACAACGAGCAATGTACATTGTAATATACATTTTAAGATAATAAAAATAAGCACAAAACAAATTTATGTGCTAATTTAAAGCCCGCCCATTTTCCTCTAAATCATAAGAAAATCGTCGCCATTTTTTTTTGTAAATTTCATAACTAAAACTGACAGACTAGCCGTCACCAGACGGTTACGCAACATGACAATGAGTAATTAATAATGTAATGATATGCCCTCTCGATCGCGTAGGAATCGATACATTGTATTCGAATTTAAATCGATTCTTCGGAAGCATTGTCACGGTGACAATACGCCACGCCCAAAACGTCTTAATCCTTTTAATATTCAATTATTAAGCGTGGTTTGCACGGGAGGTTTATCTTTATAAAAAAAAAGGAAAAAAAAATATACACAACAATTAAAATTAATAGGCAAAATTTTAATTCGAGTTGACATCTAACTTATTAACAATTTTAATAATTATTATTATAACAATAATTGCTTGTGAGTAGGGTCGCCAGGCTCCAGAGGGATCGCTGTGGTGATAGCGGACAGGTCGGTTACGCGCTCGTGACATCTCCGGTGTTGCAGGCGTTCATAGGCTACGGCAACCACTTACCATCAGGTGGGCCGTACGCCTGTTTGCCTATAAAAATAAAAATCATCAATTTTTAATTAACGTGTACTACATTATAACCGGAACAAGACTAGATAGTCTTGTTCCGGTATAAAAGTAGTAAAGTATGGTATTTATAGATATAAAACAACAAAAAATTGCGCTCACGTGTATTGTAAACGTCATATTATACCAATGTTTTTTATTTATTTACTGAATAATGAAACCATTGTAAACCCAGCTTTATCACATCTATGACACTATGAAAGCTCACTTCAATTACTATGACATATGCAGTCATAAGCTATGACATTGTTCATAAATACGCCTACGAAATAAAGAAGGTTGCAGACATACATGAATATGCTGACACCTGTCTATGCTTCATTTTTTTTCTACCTTTGTACAGAGCTCGTCTGGTTAGGACTCAACTTTATAATATTATATTATGCTACCTATTAGATCATGATCACAAAATTGCTAATAGTACGAATCATGATGATAAATTTTGGCAGAAAAGTAAAAGTAGTAAAGTGGATTCTAGGCTCTGAAAAATACGTCATTCCCCCTTAATTATGTCACTTAATCGCGACTAAATTGTAGAGTTATTATGCTTGACTTTAAGGTAAATTCGAGAAGCAGGGAAAAATTACTGTGTATTGTAGCTAAATATCCTAAGCCACAAGTTGGCAGCGAACATGTGACACTTACCAAGAATCAACGCATTCATTACATATGGACAAACCTCAAGCTTTATATATGTTATTAAGCTAAAAAAATGTAAGTAAACTTATAAAATTACTGCGCCCGCGCACCCAACGAACTTTGGTTCGATAACATATTATTTAAACAATTAGTATATAGACATATTATTATAATATTAGACATATTATTCTTTTTAAATAAAAAAATTGTCGTGAGGTTGTTACCGGCCAGTATTTACCATAAAGGAAAATAGGTCTATAATCTCCGCATCAAGTGACCGTGTGATAAACCACAGATGATCTATAAAGATGCGGTTCTGTGGCCGCGACACAGGTCGGCAATTTTCATGGGAAGTGGGCGAATGACTAAGCACTACATACATTCGGCTTAAGCCGCGATTCCATTAGTGCGACTGAGACTAAAGAAAAAAAAAAGTCAGTGTTGAATTTGGCGTGTGAGCGCCTTTGGGTAGCTGTCAATTAAATCAGTGTTTTTTTTTAATAGATTGTGAAACACACCAATCTAACTACTTCTTAGTTGATGGCTCGAAAAAGGCGCCGAATTTTTGATTGATTTGATTTTATAAAATATGATTATGATTACGATATCAGATAGAGAACAATACCTATATTCATAATTTACCATTTTTCAGTATATCGAATCTTGATGTAATTTACAGGTAACCAAGAAAAATGGAGATCCCGTCGGTAAGTAAAAAGGCGGAATAAGCACATATATATTTAACAACTTAATAAGTTTTTATTACGTATTTTTAACAATAAACGAGACGTCAAAAGCCGAAACTCATATTGGAAACAATTACACGTCCAGTTATACAAGATGATACCTGTCAATAATTCGACATCAATTTAAAAATACATAATAAAACGATTAAACTTGCCAATGAAATGGCACCTTAACAGACAGAGTGCAAAGTATAGCTTACATCAAACAATAGGCGTATTAAAAAACGAATAGTCGCGCTATGATACTATTATACTATCTATCGACCAGTCATCGCTTGATTTTTGGGCCAAAGGTCGAATCAGAATCGATAGAAAGCTCCAATCCAGTGTATTATTTAAATCCGTATCTAATAACGCTTATTTGTTAGTTTGTCATTCTAGAAATTAACGGACAACCGCGAACGTTTTAATGGACGACGGGTATTAACTATGTTAAGATGCTAAGAGTGGAGTCATGGTTCTAATTAATATTGGTAGGCTGATCCTATATTCATTACCTTGGAAAAAAAAACTTCAAGAAACTTTTGTACATTCATCTACTTGTTGACCTCACTAACACATATATCGGCTGCAAAATGAAATATGAAAAAATAATAATAACTAGTTTTGTTCTGTTTTTAATTATGAGAGAGAAAGAGAGGCAGTATATTTTCTAAGTACTGTGCGTAAAAAGTAGCGTGCTCATCACAACCGCAAGGAATCACGATAGTATTTTTTTTTATTAGTCGCCAGTCTTATAATTGGAACAGTTCCTTATTATTTGGCGAATATTTAAATATGCAAATGATTGCGACCCTAGGATGTTTCGCATTTCCCGCCCTTCTATATTGATTATATGCATCGCCTTTATATATTACATGTGATTACACTGAAAGACGGCGTAATTAATTTCACATGTGCAATGGTTGGAATTAAAATACCTATGTAGATTGCCAATTCAGTACACCATAAATTATAAACATAAGCTAACAGAAATATTTACCTACGAGTAACAGTCAGAATATATTAAACTGGCAACACATCTGCATAGCAGTTGCTCGTTTCCGAACGCAAAGTCATGCTACAAATAACGTCGCCATTTCCTATTCACGTCACTAGTTTCTATAATTCTCTATGTGAATTCGAATTCGAAAATTTGAATTAAGAACGCCGTGTCATTCTTTTCTCGCGTATACATTGTCGCATTAGTAAAATACATTCGATTTTATTTTTAATCGATTGATTGTGGAACAAAATGAATAGCTACATGAGATTTCTTGATCACTGACGAGGGTTTATTGGAATCATTTGACGCAACTGTTGAAATATTTTGTCACAACAATTTGTCATGGGCTGTCAAAAAATTGCGTGTCAGGGTGACAAGCCCCACGTGGGTTCAGTCCTGGGGCTCAGAGCATGAATTATATCAATTAGATGCAATAAATCATTCGTCTTTATCGATAATCGATCAGTTAACGGAATCCTTTCGATATATCGATAATCGATCAAAGGTGAAATGGATGATAAATTCATGGGACATTTTTGTTTAAAAAGGCACATGCCCACTTTTTGCTGTACCAATGACAGTGCAAAGGTGTCTCGTGCAAAAAACGGATGACAAATTTGTTTAAAAAACGGACGTCAGCAAAAAATGATGAAATCGGCCCACATTTGAATGCCAGTCTTTGTATGTCATTAATGATGTTTTTTACAGTAACCTTAGGCAACCAGTAAAATTGCAAATATAAATTTAGGCACGACCTGGACTATATCGAGATCCAATCAAATTACCCTATGGATATTGTATATAATAATTTTATTGGAGATGATAGTGTAATACTTATGATAGCGGTAATAATATATGGAATGAAATAAAAGATTTTTTTTTAATTTTTTTTTAAATAATGATTTAATAAAATCACAAAAAATTTACGAAGATACTTTTAAAAATCAAGGCACTCATTTTAAGGACAATGACGATAGCTTTGTTAATGCCTTATAACCTTCAACGGTTCTCTAATCTAAACTCTTTATGCTATTTCGAAAATTTTTAACAAAAAAAAAAAAAACATTTTATTCGAAAAATAAATAAATTCCACGTTTCAAAATTTAAAATTCGATTAACGAATAGCCAACATCTTAATTTAATCTGCAGTAAGGCATGTAAACGATAATCAAACAAGCGTAAACCGACAATCTAGTTGCGGTGTGTAACGTGGTAGCGTCGTTTTCGTGCTCGGATAAACTTGGTGTAACGCTATAAAATAACTATAATACAGAGCTTACACTGTTTAGAAGATTTAGTTACATATTAATTCATGTATTTTTTAAACTTTATTTTCGTACAAGTTAAAAATACTTAAAACTTCGGCATTAATCTCGACCAGTCAACGGTTGGGAGAAACAGAATGATAGTTCTTCGCAAAAAGTTATGGTAAAAAATATTGCAGAACAAAACAACTCATTGTGTTGAAGACAATGTTGCAGACATTTTATATTCTTTTTTTTTATTTTGACGCAACATAGGTATTACAATTATATCGATTTAAATACTATACTTTAGCTTTTAGTTGATTACATAATATTTCAATTGCTGATATTGGTTTTGCCTTCATAAGTGAATCCCTATTTCATTAGAGTATTCTACATGTGACATTGGGAAGAAGTTGTGTTGTTTCCTGAAATACAGATTTGCACATAGTGCGAGTACTGATTGTAACTTGTATCTTGTATAGTGCCACTTGTATCCTCAAACTGCTGGATAATAATTCCTAAAATTATTTCCAAAATTTTAGGTAAACGGTAGTTAGAATCCTTGAATAAATTTAACTAAACTATTTTAATAGGTATTTTGGTTTTTATCGCGTAGAAAGACTTGAATAAAGATTTTGAACCTAACAAAAATTTTAAAGCCAATTTAAAGGTAAACTATCCATCTGTGCTCTCATCATTTTGATATCATTCACAGCCGATGCGACCACCGTGAACGCATTAATTGTTAGTTTGCTCTACACGACCCATTGTTTTTATACTACCGTTTTTATAATCGTTTACAAGGGGACAGCAATTATGACGATCATCATTTTTTTTTTTTCATTTGACGCAAAACTATTTGTGATGAACATTGATAAAATATTATGATATTTTTGTAATTAGTATAGTAATTCTACGGTAAAATATTTGTATTTTAATATTTTTGTAGGGTTTTGCAATGTAAGATCAATTTTTGTAAAATAAAGAACGTTAGCAAAGATTTTCTCAATGAACATTTCTTTTTTATTTTTGATTAAGATTGATGGGATAGATCATTACCCAGCAGTAAAAAAATAAGTTTAAACAACATTTTTGTGTTGATCTTATTCCTGCCAGTAATTAACATAGTGTTAAACTTTCATACTTTAAGAAAAAGTTTATAAGACAAAATAATTTTAAATACCTATTAAATCATTTTATGGCACAAACTATTATAGTTTTAAATATGTTGCTTCTGTTAAACACTTAATAACAATCACCGTCTTAAATCTAATCCATTGACAAATTAATCATCACTCTATGACTCCCAAAGAGTCATTATATTTTAGTTCAAAATAGGCGAGTTAAATGACAAAATATTTTTAAGAATATAGTATAAAAAATATCTCTATCTTTCATAATCTTAGAGATTTCTCACTTGGTATGCTACTCGTAGTTATAATCAATATTGAACATTTAATGGTCTAAAATTCTTAATCGGCAATACGATATCCCTTTTTGTAAATATAATACAGTAACAATTTTCTATCATGCAGACAGTAAATTTCTTTGACGCCTTTAATTTTCTTTTATGAAAAATTACTTAGGTTTAACAGATTTAGGAAGAAAATTTAAGAAGAACGACGATTATATTACCTAAAACTTTTTTTATTATCTCTACATTTAAAATTATTTCAGTTTAAAATGTATTGTTACTTTATTTCTGCAATATTCTCGTAAGATATACTGTGCTTCAATTCTTTTAATTGACTCATATACGAATATAACTGACGAAAATTTCTATTAATAACTATAGCCAGTGAACTGGACAGTCCACTCGCCCAATATGAAATCTTATTCACTCTTAATTGAGTATACTTGTTAATTATTAATTTATCAAGTTCATTAATTGATCTAGTAGCACTAATGGGATAGGCCGAAGGATTCATCATTCTAATTGGACATTAATTACGTTTGTCTAGTTAAAATCACCTGTATTTTATAATTTTTTTAATTTATCTTACATTCATAGTGTAGATGTTGTTATGTTTACTTGACTATTAAAGTTTGTTAAATAATATATACTAAATTAATAGAACCCTCTGGCGCTCTCTCGTTTCGTAGGCCAATTTCCACTTTGGACCGCTGGGCCAGTGGAGTATGTAAGTTAATATAATAAATAACTTTAATAATAACTAGATAATGTCCAAAATTTTTCAATGGCTGTTAAAATTTTGCCGATATAAAATTTAATATTATGTACAAAATTGTTGATAGAAGGCAAGATAATGCTCACTTTCTTACTGCGAGTACTAATCTCGTAGAATTTAATTTTACAATTATCAAAATCCGACCGCAAATAGACCGAAACCAACTATTACAACTACAACACACAGTTTAAGATTCTCTTTGTCACGTCGTATACCATTAGTGATGGGATAGCGAAGATCAGGGAAGCTATTTTTGAAATTGGCGACTCATTTATATATAGATAAGTCGAATCAAAATGTAACGATGAAGGTTACGCTGATGAAAATAGTTGTTAATTAAACAGTTTTAGTTTATTTTTAAATAATTTTACCGTGTTAGTTTATTTCAAAGATTAATTACAAAAAGAGTAGAGGTTAAAAAAGTTAAATTTTAATAACTAGGACCATAATTTGAAAAATCTTTAAGTGGAAATGAGCATTGAACTCAATATGTCAAAATAATGATGCTAACAAGAATGGAAATCATTCGAAAATGAATGAGAATCATCTCGTCGATTCTGCGTGAGTCGCAGGTTTCAAAAATAGG
Source organism: Euzophera pinguis (assembly GCA_947363495.1). NCBI lineage: Eukaryota > Metazoa > Arthropoda > Insecta > Lepidoptera > Pyralidae > Euzophera > Euzophera pinguis. Next base: position 15,880,719 of record OX376163.1, read on the forward strand.
GCTCTAGGGCCGCATTGCTGTCATTACCGCCTATGGGAACCGAGGTGACCCCACGTGACCCCAGCACTAGGTTAGTTCCACGTTATATTCCTATGTGATCGCATAATCGAGATAGAATCTGATGGAAGCGTAAATTCTGAGTGCATTTTGCGAATCAGCTTATGAGATGGGTTCATGTCGAATTGACGGAAAACTATAATAAGTTAGTATAGATATGTATTGTACTAATCATTATATTAAAATTCTGACTGCGTCTGTTGTTCAGTGGTTAAGGCGTCTATCTTTGACTCAGAGGTCGCGTGTTCGATTCCCACGGAAGGCATTCTTTGTTTAGTTGCTTCCAGTTTGGTTAGGACTTTGCAGGCTTGAATCACCTGATTGTCTGATACATAGGGCGCACTGTAAGTTTCCGGAACTGGCCACTTACATAAACAATATTTAAAAATTTATTGCAACATTTGAAAATAGAACTCTTTGGCTGTAGAATGCAGTTTGTTTCATCTGACTGTCTTTTGTTTTTACCTTGTGGCGCCATTTAAAAAATTGTGTGTCTGCATCAACATGGATTTAACTCGGGAAAATTTTCGTAGTATGATTTTCTACGATTTTAAGTGTAATTTGACAGCTCAACAGAGCATCGCTCGGCTTGAAACAGCTTTTGGCAATGAAGCACCATGCAAGACAACTGTTTATAGCTGGTTTGCAGAATTCAAGCGTGGTCGTATCAATCTCAGTGACGAATCTCGCGATGGTCGGCCGTCCACCGCTGTGACCAACAAAAACATCAATGCTGTGCGCCGTATGATTGAACCAGACAGGCATGTGACCTACCATGAAATTCGCGCATCCTTAGAAATAGGCATGAGTCAAATACAATTAATCCTACACAAACATTTGGGTGTGAGAAAGCTGTGCTCGCGGTGGATCCCACACAACTTGACCGAGGCTCAAAAAACGGACCGCGTCACTTGGTGCAGTGCCATGCTTACCAGATTCAACGAAGGTGCGTCAAATTTGGTGTGGGGCATAGTAACAGGTGACGAAACATGGATTTATTGCTACGATCTCAAAACAAAGCAGCAATCGAGCGTATGGGTCTTTCAAGAAGAGCCGAAACCAACCAAAGTGGCGCGCGTGAAAAGTGCATCTAAGCGGATGATTGCTTCTTTTTTTAATAAAACTGGACACGTGGCTACTGTTGCTTTAGAGAATCGTCGTACAGTGAATAGTGACTGGTACACGACCATTTGTTTGCCGGAAGTTATTGACGAACTCCGTAAAAATAACCGTAAACGCCGTATCATCCTGCACCACGACAATGCTAGTTCTCACACGGCCAGACAGACAAACGACTTTTTGAAGGCGAAAAATGTAGAACTCATGAGTCATCCTGCATACAGTCCCGACCTGGCACCTTGTGACTTTTTTCTGTTCCCAAAAATTAAGAACCAATTACGCGGTCAACGATTTTCATCACCAGAAGAGGCTGTCGAGGAGTATGAAAAACACGTTTCAGAGGTCACCACAGAGGAGTGGCACAAAAGTTTTCAAAACTGGTTTCATCGAATGAAAAAGTGCATAGACGCCAAGGGAGATTATTTTGAAAAACAATAAATTATTTTTGTACCTTTAATAGTATTTTTTCATATTCATTCCGGAAACTTATAGTGCGCCCCACGTAATAAAGATGATTCCGTGCTTCGGAAGGCACATGAAGTCGTTGGTCCCGACTGTCATTTAGTGGTCGTTAAAGAACATCATGATCCTATTGGTCTGGTTTCCCTATTAAAAAGGGTTACGGAAGTCAGACCGCAGTCGCTCCAATTTAATAACTAGTACTGCGAAATCTAGGACCATGGTTTAAGCGTACCCTGAGCTCCGAAGCGCAAGTTGACGGCGCAACTAGGAAAACTCGCTAGGATCAGTGGTTTCGTAGAGACGATAAGCGCGCAGGGGAAAGAATGGCGAAATGTAACGTTAAAGTAAAAGGAATATATTTTAACAATTAAGTGGTAGAACAAGTACAGAACAGGTAATATTTTAAAGGCATTTGTAAAAATAATATCGGTATTCTACTCATTTTTATTTTCTCAATCATATCAATACTTTTAGTACCCGACACAAAATTAAGAAAGAATATTTGTAATCCGTTCAAAAATAACAATAATATAACTCTTTATAATAAATAAGTTATAAGCCTTTGAAATTCGGTGGAAGGGGAAACTGTCAAAAAACAAGAAAAGGATACACTGTGTGTGCAATGACGTCACTGCCACTTGATGTCGTGCGTACAAATAAGATAGCATTACGTCCCCACCACGCTCCCACTTTTTACCATGAGAAAATTTTAAATACTAATTACTGCTTAACAAACAATTTTAACTTTTAGATGCATATTTTGTTTTATATAACAATATTAACCAAGTATGAACGCAGTCTATTAGTATATATTATATAGTTATATTTTAAGTAGCCTATTATAATTAATAAAATAATGTAGATTTATTATTTAAACTTTATTGTTTCTCAAGTACAAATAATTAAACAATTGGTTGACTTATTGTTGAGAGCATTCTCTACCAGACAAGTATTGGAAGAAACAGATAGATAGTTAGCGTAATAAGTAATGGAAAAAAAATACAAAACAAATTTTATGTAACGCTTTAATTCGTACACAACATACATAAATGATACTCAAATACGCAATCATGATTATACATTTAATGTAAATGTGATAAAATGAGTGTATGATGTGTTTCGTTACACGATGAAGTGAATATTTTACAAACTACATTGTAACAATACGGAATGTTCATGAGCGAAGTTCTAAAAATACTTTTTTGAGTACAAAAATATTATATAATTTAAACGTTTGCCGTACTATAGATATATACGCTTTAAATAACTAGTTTTTGGTTTTATTTTAGAAAAAAGATTACTGTCTTACAAGAAACGGTCTAATAAGAATTTTGTAATTATCGAATATGAAAATCTCCAATAATTTAAATTTATTTTAAATGTCAGTTCTAAAAATACACTTGAAAGATTAATAAATAAAAATATGGGTTTGAACCTAGCAAAAACAAAAAAAATAAATATGACATTTCAATAATTTAGCGCACAACAAAAAAATCTTTTAAGGATTTTCTTTAATAAATGAGAAGAAATACATCTTATATTGTACATTAAAACTGTTTAAACATAATTTATATTTTTGCCGTAATTAAAATAAAAAATCGACCGTGTAATGAAACGCAACTGTCAAATAAAGAGTTTCCTAATCGGACTAACTAAATTGGTATGTTTCGCAAAATGATCGATTTACCGGCAAATTAAAACAAGAAAGGATAGGCCAGTTAACCATGGTGTTAATTGAAATGTTGATAAATGAAACCGCATATTACGAAGTCGTTTGAAATGGTTTCACTTGAAATTGTTTATAGGTAAATAGCTTTAGCCCAGAGCTCTTCCGTGAGAGAATATGTTTTAGCGTTGTCGGCTTATTATCGACCGTTTTTTCTTCGTTTTACTATCTTATATATTTTCATATTTTTTAAAATATTTATTACATGAATCCCTAATGTAATGTAAAATAATTATAGAGTACTAGCTGTTTCCCGCAGCTCCACCTGCGTCACAAAGTAGCCTATGTTTGACCCCGGGTCTTCAACTATATTCATACAAAATTTCATCAAAGCGTAACAGACAGACAGACAGACGGACAGATAGACAGACAGACAGACTTTCGCATTTATAATATTATAAGTATGGATTCACAAAATTTACTCATGCATTCATATCGTGTAAGTACACTTTGATGTCAGAGTTGTTCGGAAACGCCTCTCAACATTTAACGTGGTTCCTCTAACGACCACCAGATGACAGCCAGGCAAGGACCAACGGCTTAACTTGCCATCCGAAGCACGGAATCTTCTTTATTCGCAGACAATAAGACCCTGGAGTCTTGCTTGTAATGTCCTAATCAAACTGAAAATACAACGTAACCCATACAACCATTCTGGTTGCAGTGTACAAACTGTTACCAGTGTATCAATATTAATTGGTAACAGCTTCCCATACAAGATTCCCGTGGGAATTAAACTCAGGTCTAAGGCAAATGCCTTAAACACATAGGCAAACAAAATTTACTAAAGTCATAGCTGTAACGCTGTAAAGTGTTTGAAACGTCAGGCGTAAATAAATAAGTAATAAACGCGATAAAAACCGTATTAAAATAGTTTAATTTAATGAATAACAATCGCGAAAACATAAGATATCATTAAAGTCATAGCTCTCTTGAAAATAAAATAAAATCACCTATTATTAATTTCACTTCATTCAAAATGGTAGCTTTAAATTTCCTAGCAAAAAATAATCCAGTGCAATCGTAATAGTGGCCCAGACGAATAGCCTAGAGTTGCCCATCACCTCTAGTTCTCACAGACAAGTGTAAGTGTATAAGTGTAAGTGAGCGAGACCAATGAGTAATGCGCGGGAACCGGGGCAAAAAGGGATCAAAATGACAAGGGAAATGCTTTTAGTATGAAATTGTATAACATGATCACACTTAGAGATGACTTATCAAATGCTTGTTTAATGTATTGCAAAAGCGATTTGTAGTTCTAATTAATTTTTGAGTTGTAGTAGTTATGTAGATTCTAATTGACTTTCTCTCTAAACTCTGAGTAATTGTAGTATTCAAGTAAGTATTTAGAGCCTATTTTTGAAAAGTATGAGTCATTCGTTATTAACGAAAATCATTTGACTCACCGATTGTGACGCGTGGGCGTTATTAAACACCTAGGCGTGTTACCTTTATTTAGACGTAATGTCGAAAAAAGGCGTTATAAGGCTTGTGTTTTAGTATTAAAAAAGAAACCTAACTGAATTTTTAAAATTCCCAATACACAGTTGATATTTGAGGTGTTAATACTGTCTATTTATTGTGCTAAAGACATAGCATACAACATGCAAAAAATGTACATACAATAACTTTTCTAATTACGCAGCCAAATAAAATATATAGGTACTAATCCACCTTCGCTCTCCTTTATTATTACTAATTACTAATGCCTCTTACAAGTTTGTAATAAAAAGTGTTTCACCAAAAAATATAAGCATCAATCAAAATATGATTTATCTTATTTCTTTGCTCGGCACTGATTTCATTTTGATAGGGCTAATTTGATATGCTCTCCACGGTAACTAGTAAACGCTCCCGGTTTTAACTAGATAATCATGATGATTTGACATTGCATGGCACCAAACCGCACTAGGGAAGGATGCATGGAGAACGAAAGGATGGCGTCACGTAAGGATTTAAAAGAACACGATAATAGGGATAAAACAGTCTCAAGTCTATTGAGATGTGGTCGGATCACGGTCATGTTAATATCTTAGTGATGTATGTTTATAACTTAGTGTGTGATTGGGATCATGTCTCAATAAATGTTATTTGATTTAATCTTAAGCTGCTTAAGGTAATGATAATTTTACTGGTTTAGTGTTGGTTGTTTTTATAATAATTCCAAATCTACTTTTCTTAATGTTGTTTGGTTGATGAAAATGTGGTAGGAAGATATTTACAAAAAACTTCACTCGTCAGTGAAGGAATTAATGAAAATTTGCCACACAGTGGGACCGTTTAAAGGTTGTCAATTTGGCAGCGTGCTAGTGATACCCTTAGGGTTTCATGATCATTAATAAGGTACCCATCATCATTCGCTAGCCGTATATACATGAAGAGAGTATTTTCTTACTTTTTTATTTTATATAGATTTAATTGACAGAAAAAAATCATAAGAATTTATATCTGATGGGCAATAATCAACTATTAATAAGAGGTACAACAAAACATACACATTGTCAAAAACATTTTAAAAAAAGGAGAAATTCTAAAGCCAGAGCAACAAGCGTCAAACACAGCACGAAGTTCCCAATACCGCTACTCTATGGCATCCCATCGTTCAACCATAGACTATGATTTGCCCTGACCTTGCATCAGCTGCTACAATTTCCCGCCTTTCCCACGACGACGAGGATCTGTCATAATGGCGCCGCAAATGACAGAGCAGCGATGTTCACACGGTTTCATGTGTCCAGTAACTATTTTCTATGTTTACGAATCGAAATCACGAAATATGTAATTAGTATTGATACAGAAGATTCACCCTGCTCAAGCGTGGTCTTTACTGAACTCAATCAATAATTGGAGTACATTGACATTAAAAAGGATAGCTATTCGCATGGCGTTAATTTATCTACTGTTAAATTTTCCTTCTGTCGTGTATATTGCGTTTTTTTGTAATTAAATTGATAGGTCATCAACTTTCAAATAGGCTATCCAAAAACAAAGTATGGCATAATTTTAAATGAGACATGTTTGAATTTCGAATGTAATTTCTTCTCCTTTCACAATCTGTATATTGTTACAGTTTAATCCAGTTTTAGAAAAAAAATACCAAAATCTAACCAGATTTTTGTCATCGTTATAAATAAAATTTCTACTAAATAATTGCCTAATTTTAAATAAAAAATAAAGTATGTAATGTTAACCAGCGTACGGAATGCTGAGAACTCAAACGCATACGGACAAGGTCATTTGTCAAACCCTTTGAGATAAATCAAAAATAACCCATGTTAATCCCAGTCCTCGAAATATGAAGTAATTAATATGCTAATTAAACGTCCAGATTCTGTCCGCGATAAATGATTAAAAAATTGCCAAATGACAACCACTTTGGTATAAAATATGTAGCGCGTAGAAGTGGCACTTTATGTTTACTTGATCTTGGGACAAGCGGTAGTTTTAGCCGCCAAATTGCAATGAATTGCAGACATTTTTAATATAGTTTGAAATATAAAAAGCCGTGTATGCAATTCATAACTTATGTAGATTATTCAAACAACAGTCAGTCTACAACTAAAATGGATTGTCTGGAACAAAAATTTAAATTCTTATTTTTTCTGTAACCTAATTAATAATTTTGTGGTCATTATTATTCATGTTACGTTTTATAAAATTGATTTATTGGTTGATTGAAGCGCATAGAAAACTTAAAAACCAGAAGGCATATTTTTCTACAATTCCTTTAGTTTATGAATTAACTTTGGTTCGATTTTTCGCAAATCGCATCGCGTCATAAGCTTTCGTTTCGCACGCTCGGATACACAACTCCCGCTCATTGTATTTCGAACTTTATTTTTATAGTTTTAGGGTTGCTTATTAATGTTTTTTGATGGTCAAAAAAAAGGCTACTATATATGACAAATTAATTAAGTCATAAGGCAAGGGATCGATCTGTCGCGTTCGGTTTTACGCTCGAATAGAGGAGAACTGCATCGTACGCAACGATGCAAGGGAGTCCCACTTATGCAGGTCACTAACCTTTATGTATTATGTTTCAAGGAAATACATTTTGATATATCGAAGTGATAAGAGATTGGGTTTAAGGCATTTGGCAGAATTAAAAGTTTAGGTTTATCACAAGGTTTTCTTAGAGGCTAAGGCTTAGAGGCTAAAGAGGTTACTTAGTAATAGGTTTTACAAAAATAAATTTTCTTGAATCTTTATTTAAACAGATTAACTATAAAAATACATAATTTTGATCTGGTCCTGGAAGTGGAGAATATTCTGAGAAAACCCCATAAACTTAAATTTAATAATTTTTACTATTTTTTATTTCAGAACAAAAAAAAACAGTTAATAATACTACGAATAAAGCTAGTAATGAAAATTGGCAGAATGCAGAATAAAAACTATGAACAATTCCGTTTAAATCTAATATCGTAAAATAAAAAAATTCTATTTTAACAAATGTTCCACTTGCTTGAACAATTTAAAAAGTAGCTCGTAACAATATACAATCTACATCCCTACAGCGTACTGCACCACACATTGTTTTAAACATGGGACGTTTAGCTCATCTTGACTAATAAAACCCGGGTCTTACGAGGCTAAATGGAAATACCACAGAACCACAGACTTATAAATCTCTAAGACAAGTTGGAATCTAGCGGACTGAGCTTGCAAGCGATCGTTTATCTGTAGTAAGTCGCGGATCGCCGATACAGGTGCGGAGACGTCGCGCAGTACCGCTCCTAGGGTGCGTTGTTGCGAAATATGTGACTGAGATCGAGTAGGTTTTATTATGTAATTTATTATACTTTGTCGCTAATCGTGGGGATTATTTTTGGGCCTCACTTGAGGCTTTTTTCTATTAGTCCACCAGATGTATATGATTTAGATTTTAAAAGATTAAACCAAGTTGTAAGCCTCTGAATAAAATTGTGTTTTGTTTTAGCTTAAAATAAATAATACAAACTTTTTAAATAGAGTACTCAAACAACGCAAAGAGTCATATCAACTTTAAAGAGAAATATATATATATATTTACCTTGTATTATTAGTAGTTTTAAACGTACAATAGATATAGTGAAAAGAAATTATTAAGTATTCATTTTTAACACAAGGGTCTTAAACATTTGAAACTGTATGTATGTATGTATAAATTTAAGAGCTGGGCTCTTGTCGGTGGAGTTTTTCCATTTTGTCTTATCCCTTGCCAGTTCTTCAATTTTTGTACGTTTACTTTCTCCCTAGTATCGTGCATTGGCGGCACTAGTGCCTACTGGCAGAAGGCCGAAGAATAGGCTTATTGGCCGAAAGGGTTTTTGCCCAGAAATCAGAGAGAGTAATCTCGATGAACCACGGTGTGGAAGGCAAGTGGAGAAACCACCACACTATTCTCTCTAAATATGTAGTATGGATATGGTAGACATTTGAAACTAAAATTATATCATTGCCTAAATGATGACATTACTTAAATGTGCAATGACAAGACGTGAAAACTATATCTAGTAGCATCTAATTTATTAACTTACCCCACGTCGAGCTCATTATACTAGTGCTGATACTAACCATCTACTTTCATCACAACTCGTTCTGAATAATTAAAAGGGAATTCGAACCCACTACAAATTATACTCGACCTCGGAGCAGCGAGCGTCGCGCGGCTAGTAAATCACACAGCATGGGACCGCGCCGCTTATCGCTCCGCTCATCGCTCCCGCTCTAAATTAGATCGGACACGATTCGTACAAGCCGCGCGCTGTTTCGGCGAGATGTCGCATTGATTTGTAGTTTTATGATATCGCTTTCAAATATATATTGTACAGGAGGATAACTTGTTTATCTTACTCTTACGTGTAATACTGGTATTGCGACAAAAAAAAAACTGAAATATTAAAAACAAGCTATTCAAAATGGCAATGCTGCAAATATTATGGGAATCTTTGAGCCGGGTACAAACATTTTGTGCAATTGTTCTGAATAAATGATTATTACAGAATAATAAAACCTGACTATATAATACTTGATCAGAAACGGATTTCGAATACAAAATTGAGTTATTTTGTAAGTACATATAAGACAGTTATTCTTTCGAGCCATGTTTTCAATAGGCAAATCATCGACAAATATATATTTGTTTACCTTGCTAATTTTATAAAATATTAAGACATCTATTTTGTCTTTTACAGTAATCACGAAAAGAAATGGTCACCACAGTCCAGTGGTCTGGTCGATGACTGTGTCACTGTTGTATTAAGTTTCCATTCTATGTATCCTTTATTTTAAGGCGTACAGTTTTTTTTTTTTTAATTATGCTTAACAGTATGTGAGGACGCGTCATTAAATGCGTTATTGATATTTCGATTGTCGATATGTATGATTTGGTACGTATAACATTGAAAAAAAAGTTATAAATTGACATCTGTGTATGCTTTTTATGGAGGTTACTATCAATTTTAGAATTATCGAGTAAAAGTTAACGATTTACCCGATAATACTAAAATCCCCTTCTAATGTACTCTTTGATGAAACCAATCTATGTATATACGAAAGTAAAAGCCTCAATTTAAAAAAAAAATGTACCTACTTTGAAAATTTGCAATAAATCATATTTAACCGATAATATATTTAGAATGATGTATTTTTATGTACATACGTTATGTTTTGTAGTAATTTATGTGAAGAATTTTTTTTAAATAATTTATGGTATTACGTGAAGCAACAAACGAGTGTTTGTTTTTTTGGTGATTTTTTTTTACTTTTTTGGATTTATACCTTGGCATGCTGAAATTTGTTTTCATCACTTTATTGATTTAATAATTACGAGTATTTTCTACATTACATACCTTATACATACCTTGTTTACATTCTTTTATTACTTTCAATTTTACAAAGAATTGAACCGTTAAATAGTTAAGCCAATTGTTTATAATAAAATCACTAACTTCGAGACACGTGTACTTAATAGGCCGAAAGGTGGTTTCAAAAACTCTGACACTTTTATTGACCACTAGCTGTATCCCACAGCTCCGCCTGCGTCAAAAAGTAGCCTATGTTTAACGGGTCTTCAACTATATTCATACCAGATTTCATCGAATTCCGTTCAGCAGTTTGGCCGTGAGAGCATAACAGACAGACTTTCGCACTTATAATATTAGTATGGATGTTACCACATGTTACTCATTTTATATGAATGTTCAATTAATGAAATGAATGAACCAAATGATAAGTAAGTAAATAAGTAAGTACTTACTTACTTATTTATTTATTAAGTAAGTAAGTAAATAAATCAGTAAGTAAGTAAATAAGTTAATAAACAAATAAATAAAAATAAAACTCTTTGAACTTAAAACATACAGGAGTTCAGCTCAGTATCTTGAGATCATTATCAGACTTGATAAACACCACATAAGGCTAATTTGCATACTAAAACAGGCACCGTAATGAGCGAACACTTGCAAACATAACTTAAAACGGTCATTACGGCCATGTTTTTTTCTAAATTCGATGTTTTATCCCATTGCTGGGCATTAATAAATAATCCATACATCCATATCCATACTAATATTATAAATGCGACATTCTGTCTGTCTGTCTGTTACACTTTCACGGCCATATATAGGCTACTTTTGGACGCAAGCGGAGCTGCGGGAAACAGCTAGTATCAAATATATTTTAAACTTTGTAAATTTATTCATTCATAAACTTACGTAAAACATAAAATTAAACTATTTTAAAACAACACAATACAAAATATTTTTATTGGCCACATGCAGAAACAAATAATAGTACAATTACAAAAGCTTAAATGGAGAAAACGCAGACTTATTGCTAAGCAATCTCTTGCAGTCAACCCTTACGTTATAAATCGTATTGAAATAGTTTAATATAATCATACTAATATTATAAATTGAAAATGTGTTTGTTTGTTTGTCCTTCCTTCACGTTAAAACGGAGCAACGGATTGATGTGATTTTTTGTGTGGAGATAGTTGGAGACCTGGAGAGTGACATAGGCTTTTTTCCGTGACACAAACGGAATTCCAAGCGGGCGAAGCCGCGAGTACAGCTAGTGTGTAACAATTGCGAAAACATAAGAAATCATTAAGTTAGCCATATTCTAAAGCAACAAATATGAATTTTGAATTTAAATTTGATAAAAGTTTTTCTAATTATATAGGTTTTATAATATATCAAACTAGATGTAACTTAAAAATTAAGTTTCGCCTCTTAAATATATTTAGTATACTATTTTCGATAGTTAAATACCGCTATTAAATCATACATAAGTAAGCATACATCAAATTATGTACATTTCCAAATGGAATATGTAATTTATATTAACTCAAACAACAAAATACATTCAAAAATTTATTTTCAATAATCGGGTAATAATTTCAATTTCATAAATCCATACTAATAATATAAATGAGAAAGTCTGTCTATCTGTTACGCTTTCACGGCCAAACTGCTGAACGGATTTTGATGAAATTTGATATGAATATAGTTGAAGATTAGGGGTCAAACATAGGCTACTTTTAGACGCAGGCTGAGCTGCGGGAAAACAGCTAGTAATCCATAAGTCACACTGAACTAATGTGAAAAACAATGTTCACATAATATTACAATAATTAGGAATGAAAAACTAATTTAAAATTCATAAATAGAACACTTGTAATTTAGTGATGCAACAAAGCAAATGGAACCGATACAACGTATCGATATTCGATATTAAATTGTTACACAAAACGATTTATCGAAAGCAATAACATGCGCCGTGGTCCTCGAAATTAACATCTAAATGACTGATTGGAAAACACTGAGGCTCGTCATGGCGTATTAACACTGAATTGGGTTTCTGAAGCGGTTTTCAGTTATGTGCACTTATATCGGACGATAAGAACGATTTCCCATTTTCACTCGTAACGAAATGGTCGATATTTTGTTTCATTTACTTACGAAATATACTTTTTTTGTTTTGTTTTCTATTGTGTGGTTAACATGTTGAATATTAATTTAATGTACGAGTTATGACTAGTACGTCACGAAACCTCATTCAAAGTAATGCAGAAAAAACACATTGAATGTTTCCAAATTTAAAATTGTATATTTCGTATGTTTTAAATTTAGACTGAAACTTTTTTGATAACAATGGTTATGAATGGATTTTTAATGTTATGTATGCTTTTTTCATATTTTTTATACCTTGTTACAGATGAACCAAAAGTGCAAAGTGTGCGGTGAGCCGGCAGCCGGTTTCCATTTTGGGGCTTTCACATGCGAAGGATGCAAGGTAAGATATTTTGCTATCTCTCTCGACCTTATTTATTGATTTATTTTTGTACTTAGTTTAAAGCTCCTGAGTATATATGTATATATATGATCTATTTGTTATAAATAGATAGGTTTACCTACACAAGAAAATAATAAAAAATAGAAATACTATTTTAATTTCAATATCTTCCTAGATCTTAAACTAAAAACTAACCCTAAACATAACCTTAAGGACGTCCAATGAGAAATCATCTCAAGTCAAAAAGCGTGTGACGACTAATCATACCAATGAGGTGGAGTAAGGTTGAGTCGAGTTTGAGTAAAGCTTCTTAAGATTATGGCTGTAAGACACTACTGAGTCCTTGTTACCACGGTTTCAAATAAACGAAAATTCTAATTATAAAAAAAATACCTAATAATTCGTCTTATAAAATCGTAATATCAAAACAATGATCACTTAGCCAACGATGTTGCATAAGATTCGAACACTTTTCGACGGATGCCATGTACTCTAAACAATCGTATTTGGATGAAGCCCATTATACTGATTTCGCTATTCAAATGAATCCGGAAGGTATGGAAATCTAGGATAGGGCTCAAGGATGGCTTGTAACACGCAAATGGTTTATTATCGACAGTATTAGAGTATCGGTAAGAGCCGGTCTCAGAGAACATACTGCGACCAAATCGCAGACATATTAAAAAAGGGAGATGTCAGGAGTAGCCGTAATCGACGAGCGTGTATGAAGAGAGTGATGAGCGTAAAAGAAGCTAGGGAAGTCTGTAAGGATCGTAGCAAATGGAATTCCGTGTTCTCTGCCTACCACGGAGGGAAAAAGGCGTGATGGTATGTATGTATTAGAGCAAATTTGTTTATAAATCCAGCCATCGCCTTCATGTCTTCAGAAGAGTCCGTTGATATTTATTTCTTCGCCTTTACCTAATCCCACTTTGTTATCTGCATAATATATATCTGTTCGTTTCACTTTTTACCATTAAGAAAATGTATGATTAGCATTATCTATACCTAATAAAATCTACAGGTATACTACTAATAGTCGGTTTAATGAGAGAACGGAGAGACCATATTTCTATTAAAATCATCTTCTACTTCAGTCATCATCAACATCCTAGTGTGTATTCCTAGTTACGTCGTCAGCTTACGCTTCCGAGCCTGGGGTACGCTGTAAGTTATGGTCCTAGATTTGGCAGAACTAGTTATTACAATGGAGTAATTGCCGTCTGACCTCCGTAACCCATTTTAAAGGGAAACCAGACCAACAAGAACATGGCCCGAAGTTTGTTAGTGGCCAACACTGTCAGAATTTTTCAGACTACCCTAACGCATCTGACACAGCCTCACGACTGCTGTCTTTCGATAACAACCGGGGCCAACGGCTCAACATGCCTTCCGAAGCACGCAGGAGCTCAAGATAGAAAATGCCACTAAATGGCGACCAATCAACTAGTGATCGCGTCACGCGGTCGCTTGACACGCACATTCGCTACGGATACGCGGGTCGCGCTCGACTAACGAGCTTCTCAAACTAATCTTCTACTTTAGTATATTTTAATATTTAATTTTGCAATAATTGTACTAGAATTTGAAAATTACATCACTGAATTTATAGACTCAAATTTTTTTTTTTCATATTTCGAACGCTGAAATTAATAACGCACCTTCAAATCAATAACAAAAAATTTCTTAAACAATTTTACTGTTTTAAATTAAATTATACGATTTTAATAACGCTCACGCTCTGTATATCCGATTATTCATTCGATAATTACAACTATTCCGATTCGAACTCGATTCTTCCCTTTGCACTTGCCCACGATGTAATTTAAACCATATTATGAATACGTTAGCATTGATAAACATTTTTTTGCGTATGTTTTTAGATATCGTGTTTCCGGGAGATACGCGTCAATAATTCGATCATAAAAAAAATACCGTTCATATAACACTCGATAATAGATTATTTCACTGACGTTCTTGTAACCTCCGGCTGATTTTCACGAATCCTTTGAAGATCTATTTTTTTAATTTTAGACTTAAAAAATATATATAGATAAATATATGTCGATGATAGAGATCGAATTGAATTATTGAACTATTCTAAAGTTAATGTTTGAAAGTTCTTCGAAATTCAAAATTTTCTCCCGATTTTTCAAGCAGTCATTTTTTTAGGCGATCATAAATTACGTATTTGCGTCAGTATTAGAAATGTCTTTAAGCATACTGTTCTAAATTCAAGCATGTATCACATTTAAATTACTCTACTAATACAACTTTCTATAAAAAGAAAAAAATTGTACACATATAATTTTAAGAAAAAATATATTTAAAAAAAAACTGACTAGCAACACAACCAATCATGTTGTCAAAATTTAGCAACTGCAATCGAATTTTTTCAAAATTGCGAAGCTTCAACGAGATGCTTATTTTCCGGGCCGTGGGTTCTTAGGCAACGATCACCATAGCCGACCTTCAGAGGCTTCCGATGATATCTCATTGCAGGCACATCAGCCGTTTTGGTTAATGGTCCGTAGATCAATCCTCAGTTTCATCAATATTAAGTAACTAAGTATGAACCTAAGGTATGAATGATCTTTACTCTGTTGCTGTACTTTACTTTACTTATAATTCTTTTATTTTGGCCTTACACACACACAAGAACAGGGATTCTTAATTTCAAAATTAAGAACGCTATAATTTCATAATATATTCAAATTTAGAACACTAAAGATTAGGTTTAACACACAGGCAGCAGAAGAAAAATACTCTTACCAGAATAAATTCGCATTCGATAATTCGAAAAGAAAATTCAAATTTGAAAATTTTCTTATTCGATTAATTTAAACTGTAGACAAGAAAAGTGTGCCATTGACCGGTAGGATATTACATCTGTGACAAATGCAAGTGGGCCGATCGACTGTCCGTCCGTCCGTGCATCCTGTGACATTTTCCTGCGCTTGCTCAACGCATTGTTCTACTTGCATTGATATCTGTTGCATTATGTAAGTAAGGATTGTTCGCGTTTGAACACTTTAGCGAAAATTCGATTAGTGTTGTGTAATTTTACTCTAGAACTCTTAGAACGTTCTTAGCCAAGGAGGTTGAGGATTTGCCTAAAAATCTTAGTTCCTGAATCTTCTATTCATTGTGGTGGGCATGTGATTCAGACAAATCATGCTTTTCTTTACCACTGTTTGTTTAATGTAGATATTCCTTTTTATGATTGGCTGCAAATCCCACTTTTGTATCCATTTAATTAATATGCGAACTATTTTTAATCGATTTTATTTACGTTAATAAATAAATAGTAATTATAAATAAAAATGTGCCATAAAGTATTCATTCATTCATTAGACTATACGTCATCGTTCCAATACTATCTGAAGCTAGTCTACTTTGAAATTGAGCTAAAATTAAATAATTGTCATAATTCCAGTTAATCAAAACACACCCGTATTAATGTTCAACTTTCTTCTATTGAATTAAGTAATGTTTAAAAGCCGAAACACCAAAAAACTATATAAAGACGCGTACGCATGACCAGTGACGTCACATGCGCGACTAATCGCATTAATTCTCACTTAAGAACTGTCACGTCACACGCGCGACTAATCGCATTAATCCTTCCTCACTTAAGAACTGTCAAAACTTGCGACAGTCGGTAGCCTCAAAAGAATGGTCGTAAGCAGATGCAGCGAAGGACAGACAATAAGGGCCGGACTAAATAGATGGTCAGCCAAAGGTTTAATAGGGCTGTCAGCAAACACTTGTAACTGTTTTATTGTATCGTAAAATAATCTCCTTTACAACATTATTCTAAAGGCATTGTTAGTTTTGTTTTCTTTTATACTTGAAATTATGAAAGCTAGCTACTTAGCTAGTGCATTAGGATTGAGTGTTTCATCCTTATATTTTTATTGAGGCTTAAGCGTACTAATGGCTATTGTCGAGATTACTCTAAAATATTTTAAACTATACTACATCAAAGTACATAAAATACATTTAAATATAATAAAATTCATCAAAGTCAGCAAAGCGTTGTGATTTTGTAAAATTACAACAATAACCATTTTCTATCAAATTTTACTGAAAAACTCACATAAATACTTAATTAAAATAAAAAATAAAAAGTGAAAAAGAAATCTGCTCACTCGCTACTCATTCGTTGACAAGAAAAATCAAAACTTATCGACACTATTTCGCCAGCCCTAGCTTAGTTACAATTAGTGCGCACGCACATTTACATACAAACGGTGGCGTTTAATTGTGTGCCGACAAATTGACGAGAGCCGATTGTGTGTGCAACACAACACGACCTCTGGCGACTAGACTGGCTAATTAATTGCTACTCGGATACAGTTTGTGGAATAATGGGATTTTGTTCTCATTCTTAAGTATTACGTCAGCTTTTTTGTGTTGTATCGGTTTCCATTCTTCCGTCCTGAGCTTTCTTCGTCCAAGCGTGTCTTCCTAGACTAATCCTCAGATTGCGCTATGGAGCCTAAGGTACGCTGTAAGTTATGGTCCTAGATTTGGCGGCACTGGTTATTACAATGGAGCGACAGCAGTCGTGATCTCCGTAACCCTTTTTACAGGTAAGCCAGACCAACATGAGCATGACTCGAGATGTGTATTATTTTTTAAAGATTTGTCACATCTCTATTAAGTACTTTTCTTAAAGGCATATCTTGATATATACGAAGAGCTGAGAAACAAACATTTTACTTCAATTTTGATGCTTTTTAACCAAGACAGTTATACGCAGATTGATTTAAGTGATGATCGACGATTGAGATGCTCGGCAGAATGCCAAGAAAGCGTCATTGTACTGTGAGTTCCCACAAGAAGGGGAGAATAGAGGGTAATTAGAGAACTTGTAGGGAGATCAAGCAGATGCGACTAGACAGAGCCTCTCCCGAGATTCGACAGAGTGCGCTGTACTTGAAAGCCATGGAAGAATACAATAAAATTTATTAAGTCATGATCACACACAAGGTTAATACGAATACATCAATATTTTTCATTTTCTTTCTCTACAATAAAGTTTCTACATACATACAAGACATTATCCTGGAAGTGATCTGATCACATGTCAATATGGAGGTAGAGGAGATGATGTACTTTTCCGTTCTGTAATGTATAGAGCAAAATTGAAGAAATGTCCTATTTTCTGCTACCTCGACTTTATTTACTTTCTCAAATCAGACATTAATTACGTGGTTACACAAGATGACCAATAAACTAGCTGCAAATGATATTGAGCTACTCAAGCACATGAGTGGATAACTGAACAGAGATAAAGTTAGTAATTCATCCGTTTCTCAATAATTCTGGTAGAGATTAGAGCATAACCTTTATCTCATTTATGCCTAAAACAAATGTTAGCAAAATTTATTTTGTTAGAATACAACTTTCTCCCTCTCAATTAATAGGATACACTTATTAAGTCTATCCTTAACTCCTTAGTTTAAAGGTCTGCTCTACTATTCTTCTTTTAATATTTTTCTCTGTCCCAATATCTACTCACGTGGCAGACGGGTAGTTACGCGTAATGGCTGCGATGGATGACCAGCAAAAACGTGTGAACTCCAAATGCTCCAATTATTGCGTAAGAAGCACCATAGACGAACACGAACGGATGAGAACTGCCAGTGACGTGCGTGAAGTGATTTATTTGTCTTTACATTGTTTTACGTTTTGAATTTAGAACGATTTGGTGTTTTGTTTTTTTTTCTCATTAACTAGTAGACGTACTTTTGTTATGTGTTGTGCTGTTTTTTGTTCGGTAATGTGTTAAGGCCCTGGAACCGAGTCCTTTCGGACTTATTTCTGACTAGCTGTTTACCGCAGCTCCGCCTGCGATAAAAAGTAGCCTATGTTTGACCCCGGGTCGTCAACTATATTCATACCAAATTTCATTAAAATCCGTTCAGCGGTTTGGCCGTGAAAGCGTAACAGACAGACAGACAGACAGACAGACAGACGGGCAGACGGACAGACAGACAGACTTTCGCATTTTTAATATTAGTATGGATTAAGTCTCAAGCTCGCGTTGTCATATCAGCTATCGTTTAATCTATGAAAGTTTTTATAGTAATGAAAAGTCACACGATGTTGACTTAGTGTATAAAATTTATCAAATATTTTATTTTTATAAAATAGCGTAAATTTACAATGCTTAGGTGACGATAAGCAAACGTATCAATCCAATTAAGCCATTGTAAATAACATGCAAAGTTCACCTCAAATCTAGTTGTATAATGTAACTCAGAGACAGCAAATGACATTGCAAGCAGTATAAAGTTTATCTACGGCTCGCACATTCTTCAAATCGAGACACAAATCGATCTGTCATCACTCCGTCACAACACGTCAGCGATCTCCTCACTAGTCCGATAAGCGATCGCCGATCGCACGACTGTCGGGCAACTCGAATTATTTTCAAATTTAGAGCACATTCAAATTGCGGTAACGCACGCGAACGGAAAACGTTCAACGGAAAGAGATATTCGGGTTAAACCGAGACGTTTTGTTTCGTAACCATACCGCAATAAATCATAGCTACTAATTTGCTTTTAAAGGTTTCTGGAAAGAATTATCTGTATGTGTAATCGGGTATTGTGTGAGGACAATCGCGGCGCGCGACAGTGGCGCCGCTCCGCCATTGTGCGGCAGGTTGTCCAAAGAAGCCGCCTTTGCGTAATTTGTCAAGTGAACAAAACAAAAGTCGCGCCTTTAATAGCCCGCCTTAATGCGAGATTTAATTAATTGGATTGTTATTTTATTCGTAATTGGCTTAGCTTTTATTTATTCCTTGACAAATAGATTACATTGTGGAAGCGATGGAGCGCGCATAAAATAGTTAGCATACAGAGAATGAAAGATAAAATATTGCGTGCCAGCATTGAAACTATAGAAAATTACTGCATTTAGAAAATTTATGCAATTTCCAATATTTTGCATTAATTAATAAATAACCTTTTTAGTTTTCCACGAACAAAGTGTTAACTAACTAAGAAGTTCATTAATTGATCGTGAAATTTTCAGTTCCACGTGTAGCTTTTTTCAAATAGCCAAATCAATTTATTATGAGTCTTATTTTTGCGGCCAAGCAGTTTTTATCCTTGTCCTCAGCGTATACTCTTCGGAGCCTAGAGTACGCTGTAAGTCATTCTTTCATTTCAAGATTTGGCGGAACGTTTCTTTTTTCATTGAAATAATACAGCGGACAGTTTATTTGACAGGAAAACCAGACCAACTGGAAGATGACCTAAGGTGTGTGAGCGGCCAATACTGTCAGATTTTTCACCTACTCCGAACCAGAAAAGCACCTAAATGACAGATAAAATGTATATTTGAAATGGTGTTTCTGTAAATTCGTCATTTTGTCTCATAATGGTTATAGGAATATAATAAATCTTGGCAATTAAATAGTGTGAAAAGCGATTCATTACATGATTGCAGCGTCGAAGTTAATTATTGGTTGCAATGTTAAATGGTAGACATAGACAATGAGGCGGCTGTATTAACATAATCAGGTTTTTCATATCCTTGGTGCTTATTTTGCATTTAGTTAACAATATTTGTTACGGAGAACTTGAGGAGGTCGATAACCGAGCGAAACGCGCGTATCTGTAACAATTTCGTGCGTCAAATGGTTGTGAAACGCGAGCTGTATTGGATTGGTTGCCATTAGCGCAACATGACCCGAGGTGTGTAAGTGGCCAGCACTGTCAGATTTTTCAGGCTGCCGAAAGGCATCTGACACGGCCTAACGAATTTCATCTATTGATAATAACCGGGGCCTACTACTTAACGTGCCTATAGAAGCACGGAATCATCATTACTATCGAACGATATTGATATCTCATCGGACCTTCGAATCAAGAGCCTTCGAGACCAGGGTACGCTTCAATTATGGTTCTAAATTGACTTATTATAACACGACCTTGGAATCAATAAATAATTAAAAAATTAGATCAAACAGTCACGGTTAATGTTCCGCAGTGGTCGCATGGAAACAATGCCTAGTTCATTTGCAATATCATTTGCAGGGTTAATCGATTAGAGTCGATTCACCCGCAATCGATATTTTGTACTCGGAAACCGCATAAGTACAGTCCGCACCAATTATTATTCATAATTGGAGTGAAATCTAATTCGATACATCCTTGATTTATGCTTTTGATTATTCAAGATAAAAAGTGAACAGTTGTTGGTGTGGTGTTGCTTCTTGACATTTTTTTTAATTAATGAAAAATAATACCTTAATAGAATTTTATTTCTAAAAAGTTTTAAATTCTAAAAAGAATATAACAATTAATAATTATAATCGAAAAAAATATGTTGTATCTAAATTCAAAATCACTTTTCCGTGACAAAAAAAAATTCTGTGCCACAAATTAGGCGCGCGCGAACTCCGTCATTATCGATAATCGAATGTTTACAATCGATTGTAAATACAATCTTTGCGACTGTCATTGTTTTATAGCGGTCATTTTGTAACCGGCAGTTGGCTCACTCAACTTATTGGAGCACATCGACCATTTTTATTCCTGTCACGGTCCGAGCGCGTCCGGACGACATGTCTCTCGATCGTGAGTTTATCGATTTTAATATTGTTTTGATATGTATGTAAGATCCTTTGGATGACAAATAAGGTTTGCGAATATTTTTAGAAATATCTTTTTTTGTACAAAAACAATTGTATAGCATAATAGGTGAGCTTAACGCTTAAAGAGATATCGAACAGTCAACCTTTGGGTTAATCAGAGAACGTCAAGTGGGTATTGAATATATAAAAACATACAATGTCAGGATTCTATACACTTATATAACCATACAATATTTACGGAACATCTATTACAAACAATTTTTTACAGTATTAATTTTACAGACTTCGACACAAGCATGAATATGAATCTGTTCATCAAATTTTTAAAAATACTTACTATGTGATGTGAGTTGACTACTATATCTGTCACTCAGTACCTGCTTGTGATAACAGATTGACATAAGTTATTTCTGAATCTGATAATATTCTCAGAAATTATTATTTTTAAGTTTTATTTATTATTTCTCAGAATTAAGTTGCAATGATACCATTAGTTTACTTAATGATTCTTAATCGCTTTTCTCTTAAAACATAATTATTGTTTTAATATGCGATTAAAGTTATTATCACAGCTTGATAACATGTGATTTATCTTATGAAATACAGATCACTTTCATTTAGACTCCAGACAAACATTTGATTTCACGCAGGAAGTAACTCATCATTAAGCGAAAACAATTTTTTACTCTGCCCATAAAATAAATGATACAGATGTACCAACATAACACGACAAGAACAACCGCCAATTGTTCCACCATTACAATGCTGAAGAATGTTCCAATTTCAAATTGAAATCACAATCGAGCATCGGCAGCACGGCATCAAGTCACGTTAATCGAATAATCGATTGTATTCGAATGTCAGAGCCAATCAAAACATCGGTACGAGTGCAGGTCACTGCTTCTGAATTCAAATGTGAGATGACACGACTTCAACGAATTTTGTATTGCAGCGTTTGAATTGTAACAATTAGGATTTTGTTCTCTATTTTGATTGGAACAAGGTTTGTAATTTTCGGATTAGTTTTATTCGAGTGTTACGTATAAGTTTGTTGGAGAAAGGTCATGATATCATCTGTATATTTCTCACGCTCTCGGTTGCGTGCAGAAAAGTCCGAATGTTGGTTCTGAACGATTAGTTACAACAATCAAAGATTGCATAGTGAATTTGATTCTACATAGCTAACTGGCCATTCAATGCTTTCGAGTTCTCATGGAGAAATTTCTATTTTGTGTTATTTTTAATGCATTGATTAAACCTGTTCGTTTGGTATCCAGTCTATCTTATATCGATGGTCATTCATGTCGATAAGCTTAAAAATAATGTGTGTCCCATCACTTAGGCCGCTGCACAACTTCGCCTGACAGTCCCTCTCACAATAACAATCCCTTGATTAATATTCGTAGGGTTGTTACTACTAGTGACGGGCATGTTTAATTTGGTGGGTGCAGACTGGTAGTAGCACACATGTTCATTTCATATCTCAGTACATCACGCTCAAAGTAATTCTTTATCATATCTTAAAATTTGATATGCCTGAACAAAAAAAGTTGTTATGCAAATCAGATTAACTTTTTCAAATTAAACTTTTATAGTTATAAATTGTAAATGATTCCTAAAATTATTAGAAATTCGTTTACGCAATAGTAATTTAACTATAAAGTTTATTTAAAAGCTTCAATAGAACTAGAAAACTGATTGCGTGCCAACAAAAAGCTCTGCGGTAGGTACGTCTAACAATATACCCATAAAATGCACCATAACCTTTTATGCGAGCTTTACGAGATCCTAATGAGCTTCGCGTATCGCAGCTTTGTACATTGTCTCATGTTAATCTATTTGTATGTATATATCTTCGGAACTTAATGATAACGATAGTTCAGCCGTAAAAACGTTGCAATGTTGCATGTATAAATTATAGCTTAGAAATATATAAATATGATTATATGAGGATTATACTTAAGCCAGTGATTCGTTGTTAAAATGTATTTCTTAACATTTAGGAGATGGTTGACAATTTTACCCTAAAAATGGTAAATATTATATTTTTTTTACATATTTACGATGTGTAATGTAAAGACTTACTAACGAGTAATTACAAGTAATTACAATATTAACATATTTCAATAAATAAATTGTACTTACGATCAAAATCATTTTCTAAATCTGAAGGTTAAAATTTAGTCAAAACCATAACCCTCCTTTTGTTTCGCCGTAGTCGCGTAAACTAACCATAAAGTAATCAAACTATTCAATGACACAATATAAAGGTATATAGACATAACCATAAGTATGTTGGTCCGGGATTAATCTACTCGTACCAGTTAATGTTATTTTACACTTACATGTTAATTGTGTTAATAATACTTTGCATACATTAATTGATGTATGTTAATAATGTTAATGTTTTATTAGTAAATTATTTTCTAGTTAAATACTTCTTGCATTAACGTAAATGTACCGAATACATTATCAAACGAATGGATTAACATTATTTGTATCAAATAATGTAGAATGATGTAGGATGTTAGTTACATCATCGTCATCATTTCAGCCGAAGTCAGTCCACAGCTGGACATGGGCCCAATGATTTCCTAAATGGCCGGTTGGAAGAAGTCTGCATCCAGCGACTGATGGTTCGAGGTCGCTATTCAAGAACCTTTTTGTCCCATCGGTCATCGGTTTTCCGCGCTATATGCCCCGCCTACTGCCTCTTCAAGGGATGATGGATGTAGAATGATAAAGGTTGTTACGTCGCAGAACAATAAAAGTTGCAGTTTGGCGTCAGAAATACCTAGAGAATGATGAACCCAAGTAAACCATCCTTTATGCGAGGTTCTCAAACAAAATCCTTGTGTATGTAGTAAGAAAAGCACACACATACCTCTTTAAAAACTTTCACATGTGCGGGATAGAATTAATTCTTCAAGCATTTTAAACTACCACAAAACAATTTACAGTTAACGTTAATTAAGTCCAACGAAGCCAGCTATAAAATTAACTTAAACTTAAAACAATACAGCATTAGCCTTGCCGTAATAGCTGAAGTTACATTTACTTAGTGCTATAACAATCAAGTGTTATCGCAAACCAAATGTTAAGCGCTAAAAGTTGTGTATGCCTGCTCTTAGCGACTCTGGCTAATTATTTTTGTTAGGACCTCCGCACCTGACATATTTTGTCAGTAAATTCGTAAAGCTATAGGCTCAAAAATAGGTGTATTTAAGGATGGAATCGAGAACACGTAAATATGAGAGATAGTGAGAATCATCCAAGACCGTACGAAGTCTTCTTCATAATGAGTCAACTCTAATAATATTCCGAGAATGACAAGATATGTCACTAGATTCTTTCATCTACTACAGGCTTAGAAATAACTAGGATGCAATCAGCAACACGTAAAGATAAAGAGAGAAAGGGACAAAAGACAATGAAATCATTGCCAAGACCTGGAAGAACTGGAGAATTCTTCTTCATAGCGAGTGGACTCTAATAATATTTGTAATACTCCACAACTGACAAGGCGTTGTCAGTGACTTCGTACACCTGTACGAAGTCCCAGGGAGTGACCTCCCTGAGAGTGCAAGCTGGGCACGCAGGGCAAGACAGAAGATGTGTCAAGGTTCGGGTAGAGGCATCAAACTGGTGGGTATCTACGGAACTCCACAGTTGTATATTTACAATTAATGTGTGCTTTTGTAATTATAAAATTAAACATACTTGAACATATGGAACAAAGGCGGACTTATTGCTTAAGAAAGAAAGAAAGAAAGAAAACATTTATTCAGAGTACAATCAGATATTACACATTAATAATTCGTCCTAACAATCAACCATTTAGGCATGCAAATGTAAATATGATTTAATATTTAAATAACTACATTAATCATAATAACAAGTCAAATATTATTATTTCCTTCATCAGTAAAACATGTCAATTTACTATCCAAAAATTCCCGAACACTATAAAAACATTTTTTTGTAAGTATCGACAATAATTGCAATAACTTTTAACCTATTAATGTATAAATCATAATAATATAACTGAAAGATCCTAAGAATTTATGTAATAGTAGAATGGATTATAATTTACTTTTGACAATATAAGAAGCGAAAGTAGCGCTATCAACTGCAATTTTGATTAAATGTAAGTTTTTGACGAGTAGATATGTCATGCATTTTGACGAAGTTAATAATTTCAATTTTAAAAACCAATTAAAATAGACTTCAAAAAGGGGGAGATTCTATGTTTGACTGTATGTATTCTTTAATTAACAACTCCTTTTGTATAATTGAATATAAGGAAGCATTATTCAGCCTTAATTTTAAAACGCATATCTTCATAGGATATAAATACGTAGGCGGCAGACTATAACTCGAACCTTTTAACCCCAACGACAAATATTTCAGGATATATTGCGCGTCTCATAAATTTATCAGTCGGTATCACTGTAGCACAAAATAAATATGCAACAGATGTGACACTGTTTACAATGTTATGTTAGGAAAAAAGGACAGGTTAAGTTTTATGTGAATAGAACTTAATCCTCGAAAAGCACTTAACATAATTTTTCATGAACAGAAATAGTTGTGTGTTCCAGAAATTAGCACATTAGAACTAATTACTATTCAGTGATAAAATTATTATATAGTACACTATAGAAATAATGAAATGAATAGATTTACCAAGAAACCTTTGCAGAGACTGTGTTAAACGAACTTCAAGCTCTAAATGAATGAATGAACACTTTATTGCACCATTTACATATATATATGAAAAGATACAGCACAGAAACCAATTACCGTTAAGAGAAATGAGTACAAAGGCGGACTTATCGCTAATGCAATCTCTTCCAGCCAACCTTACGGTAGAAAGGAGCAGAGAATAAAAAAAACTTGAGCGAGCGGTGCGGAAAGCTAAGATGTTATCTACAACAAAAAAGATAATAAACTTAAATAGATGTTTTAGTATATATAAACCTACATAAAATATTTAAATAAATAACATACTTAAAACGAGTAGGACAGTATCAAGCAGCCAGAAATGGAATAACGAGAAAATCAACATTCAGTACAGAATTCTGGAAATCTATCAACATCATCATTGACGGTCTTTTACATAGGCACTGGTATGCCGCATGTACCACTTACAAATCTTGATTTATTGGCAACAAAGGCTTGTAAGATAATTTTAATTCTAAGTTTGGCTGGAAGAAATTGCAATAGCCATAAGCCCGCCTTTGTATTCGATTGTTTAAATGCATTACTTTTAATTTTGTGTTTGGTACAATTAAATTTTTATAATTCTAATGTTGGTACTTTTTAGTAATAAAAGTAAAATAGCAACTTTGTTTTTAAACATTATCGAAGTAAATATCTAAACTCTCGATATTTATGAGCGAAGTATCATTCAGGTTGTATATTGACGAGGTGACGTAATGTCGTTAATATGTATGCTGTAAATACAAGATTTATATGAGAGATAACTCTTTTATATATCTGGCACTTGGTTTCACCTCTGCGAGAAAAGAGGCGTACTAGAACTGTATAAAAGTAAAGTACTTATCCATTCTAATATTATAAATGCGACAGTCTGTCTGCCCGTCTGTCTGTCTGTCTGTTACGCTTTCATGGCCAAACCGCTGGACGGATTTTGATGAAATTTGGTATGAATATAGTTGAAGAAAACATAGGTTACATATTATAGGTTAACAAACCGGGGTCAAACATAGTTTACTTTCTGACGCAGGCAGAGCTGCGGGAAACAGCTAATTTCTTATATTTTCGTGATTTTAACACATTTAATTAAAATATTGTAATCTGCCTACGAGTATGAACGCTGCAAAGTGTTTGAAACATAAATAAGTAACAGATAAATGCGATTAAAAACCGTAAAATAGTTTAATTTAATTAATAAAGAAGTAATAACCAAAGTGACAATGATGCAGAAATAGACTATGTAAAGTGAAAGTGATTTCTTGTTTTATACAGTAAAAAACAGAATACTTGTTTCACAAATCAAACGATCATTAAAATCGTTTTTTTAAGGAATTAAAAAAAAGTTTCTTATATATTAACTTCATAAAAAAACTGTTTTTATTGCACTTAATTGATTGGTTTTACCCATTATTTGAGAGTAAAAACATGGACCCCATGGGCCTACCAAAGTTGTTCATATATATTTTACGTTTATAAAACTAAAGTACCTACAACGACACTGCTAAACTTCTTTATAAAAAAACATATTTAAATTTTAATTAAGCTGTTACAAAATAAATTAATGTGCGTGTCCAAAGTAATTCAAATTTCCTACGCCCCGTTAGACGATATTTAATGAATCGTCGAATATTTAAATCAAGGTTAATTTCAAAAAAGTGTATTAATTTGACAAATTGATGACACGCGATCAAATAAGATTTATAGTGAACTTAGATTTATAATCTCTAATACAAACTTATTACCATATTAACATACATTTAATAGTATATTTTAGACTTTTACCCGACTGCGACAGAAGGAGGTTTATGTTATTCGAGGATAGGTATGTTTGTTAGATAGAAATTTCCCTCTATATATATATATTGAACATCATCATCATCATTTCAGCCGCAGTCAGTCCACTGCTGGACATAGGCCTCTCCCAATGATTTCCAAAATGATCGATTGACAGCAATCTGCATCCAGCGTTTGCCTGCGACCTTTTTCAGGTCATCTGACCATCTGGTCGGTGGATGTCCAACGCTGCACTTACCGGTACGCGGCCGCCATTCGAGAACCTTTCCGCCCCATCGGCTATTGGTTCTCCGCGCTATGTGCCCCGGTATATTGAACATAAAACATTCAAATATAAAAGCGGATGTATGAATGTATAATTGATTGGCACGCTCTACAGCCTGAACGGCTCCATGGATTTTAGCTTGAGAGGTGTCGTTAGATTCGTATTTGCTGTGAGAGTAACACTGTGTATATCAAAATAAAAAAGAAAATAGTGGACTTTTTTGGGTTTTTTCATTTCCAAATAACACAGAAACGCAGTCGGGTTTAATAGTTTTTTATTAAATTAGCATTATGCCAGCCGGGACCAAAGGCTTGAGAAGCCTTCCGAAGCATGGCAATGGCAAATGGCAATCATCATTTTTATCAGACATGTGATTCATACCTGCAATGTCCTAACCAAACTGGAAACAACAAAATAATGTATGCTTCCCGGGGAAATAGAACCCATGCGTGATACACCAGTTTTTATGCGTTTTTTAAATATAATGTACGGAACCCTATGTGCGCAAATCCGTCTCGCACTTGACCAGTTTTTATATTCTGATAAATTGTGGTAAAAAAACTGCAACACGCTCATATAACTCGAAACATTAATTCCAATCACGTCTACCTTTAGATAGTATTGTCTTAGTTTAAATTCCTCTTCTGTGACGCGTCTGGGGCCCTATTTTTGATATGTATTGACTTGCATGACGAATAAAAATCGGTCTACTCACCGGTTATGACTAATAGAAATCAATCGATATCGAACGAAAATTATTCGACTCGACGATATTGCGTGAGACACACTTTTTAAAATAGCTCTCCTGGTGCATTTCGCATTCAGCAGACGCGTGAGTTGGCAATCATTTCGGTAGTGCCAACATGACAAGCAGTAACTTGTGACCTGTATGAATAAATGAATAAACACAGATATAACATACATGTGCAGACAAATAGTGTTAGGTATTCAAACGCGTTTTTTTTTTGTTACCAAACTCGTTTGTCGCGATGAATTTTGTTACAGAATCTTTGAACAGGCTGATTATTGTTTTTTTTTAGTAAAGTTAGGACTTTTGGCGGGAAGCTGTGAAGAGCAGTATCGGTGCTGTATTTTATTTTCCAATATTTGTGTTTTTTTGAGTGTTTGTGCTTAATAATACTGGATTATTATTCGCAAAGCGTTCGATAATAAGTGAGAGTGTTGGAAAGTGATACAGTATTTGATTTATGTGATTTTATGCTTGTTGCCAAAAGCTTTTGGCAACAAGCATAGCGATTACTAGGAGCTCCTAGTAATCGCTAAGTGCAGTTTTTCTACCACTTCACTAGCCTGATTCTTACTAGACTAGACTTGACTACCGACTAGACTTTTTGACTATAACTTTACGAAACCACACTGAAGGACTGAAGAAGTTAGAAAAATTGAGAAGGGATATAAAGGACTTGTATCCATGGCCGTAAAATCCATTATTAAAAAAAATCTTAAAGTCATTATGTTTTGAATTGGAACGATTTCCCTACTGTCATTTAATGGCCGTTAAAAAATGACGTCTGAGTCCGAAATGCAGTTCCGAAAAAACACCGGAGCGTATAGCGTCTATTGACCATGTTACCCACTCGATATGAATAAATTTATTTTAATCTTAGTGTGTAACCACTTTAAATGAAGTGGTGTCTAATTAATCTGCACCAGTACAACAATGTTGCCAATTTTTTCTATACATGTGCAGTCGAAGACAGATTAAACCTGACCCTTTACTGAGTTTGGTAAGTGGGTCACGTTTATCTGTCTTTCGCTATACAGTCTCACGTGTTATTTACTTATTACTCATCTGGAACCATCTGGAATCGCCCAAGTGTTTCAAGTGGAATAAACCGAAAAAAGGTTGAAATAAAACATTTACTTTTTTTTTACTTTTAATGATTAATCACAGACTACGAGCCATGAGCCCACTCTATAAACGATAGCTCTATGATTCGGCTATTGCGGAATAAAACGAGACACTAAAACAATGGGGGCATTACGCTACCAATTGCCAAGGTCGGTGGAAACAAGCCATAATGAACAGGCCAACCGAACTGGAACAAACTTGGCCATAGGAAGTGACCTGGCTAAGTTTTCACTATCCAAGCACGTCACGCCATCAAAATTTTACAATAATAGAAACAAAAATTGTAGCAAGATTATCTAATTTGAATAAGGAACAAGAAATTAATTGTTCGTCTGCCTCAATTCCAATTTCGAAAATTTGCCATGAAGAAATTGCTAATTGTATAAGGCTGCCTTTTGAATGTTACGTTTCAAACTCTGTTGTATATTTTATTGTTTTTGTGTTAAATTTGAGAATTGAGATGAAAAATAATTGAAAGAACATATTGTAAGGAAATGACATTCATCTATTACTCTAGTTTATTAACCCACTGCTTAGCCTTAAGTCTCTATTGTGTAAGCCAATTTATACATTCCGAAAGTACACACAAAATTCCTGAACTCTTTTTTCATATTTTTAATTACTTTAGTTAGATCATGAAGTAATTAAATATAAGTCATTGTTTTTAGAATAAAATCTTTATTTTCGGATTCCCTCTCAACACCATTGACCTAAAGGCGCATTTACACGGGCTGCTAGTTACCAGCGAAGCGAGTAGCGCCGATAGTGAAACGTCACTTGCAGGATTCGTTCCAACTCGATACATCCGTTTGGTACAGTTTTGTTTTCCAATGACCTTGACTGTCGTAAGTTTACGTCATAGGACTTGAGTTCTTCAATTTCTTTCCTTGGATTACCTGTTTATTTTTCTATTTTATACCAGAGTTTGATCTGCAGTGAATACTTCAGCGCATTTACCAATTTTTCTGTTGTAAGTAATAAATAGATTTCGAAAGCATCAATTTGCCAGGCACCTCCACTAGGACATAACGGAAGTAATCATTGGTTGTGAAGATATTTGTACGCATATCCACTGTGAGGCCTAACCAGCATTTTTTAGGCTTGCAATCCCTTCTAGTCAGCCCGGTAGTAACCACGGGGCTACACTTAATCCTCATCTATTCAATCCGCCGTTTCATCATTCATTCAATCCAAAGATTTCGCAAGACGACGTCTTGATTCCGTTTTTAACGCTATTAATATTTAAATTTATAATTTTATAATAATCCTTCTATCATGTGAACAGCCATCTCTCTCATTTCAGCGCCTTTCCGGTTGCGTCCTCGGCTGTTTGCCTAGGAGCCTTTTTTGCCCGGTCTTCGGCATCCGTGTGAACAGCCATATCCCTGAATGACTTAGGATAACCCGAACATTATTCTTAAACATGACATAAATCGATTCCGGAAAGCGACTATTCAAATCGATTCATCAGCCAGCTTAATTAAACAGATGCAAATGTTAACTGTCATAGTACGTGACGCGGGCGCAGGAGTGAGGTGGAAAGCGGCCGCGGTCGGAATTAAAACAAGGACTAAACAGGAGCTAAACAGTGGTTTTGATCTTAGGTTACTTAATAGGAAGAGCTACCGCGACTGGCTAAGTCGATGTGCGATCATGATGTTTGGTTTATTAGATTTATATTACTTTGAGCTGCTAATCAAAATTTGGTTTCTTTTGCTATAGGTATATGAGAAATTTAACGACAATCTATATATAAATATTACTTTTTAAAAATTTGAAAATTTAAAGACAAGTATTGAACTGGAACTAAACGGTGGTTTTGACCTCAGCACCTGATTTTTAATTTGCTGGAAGATATTTCTTTTAAATATGTGGCTACTTTGTGTTTTATTCTATATTTTACCTAATACCAATGACGGAATTACTTTTATACCGTGTTATTTTTTACTATCTATCAATACTTCTATCACCTTTTTTCTAACTAACATATTTTTTCTCTTTCTTTCCAGTCCTTCTTCGGCCGGTCGTACAACAATCTGACCTCCATCACCGAATGCAAAAACAACGGGGAGTGCATCATCAACAAGAAAAACAGGACAGCGTGCAAAGCGTGTCGACTGCGCAAGTGCCTCATGGTCGGAATGTCAAAATCCGGCTCGAGATATGGCCGAAGGTCGAACTGGTTCAAAATTCACTGTCTGTTACAAGAGCAGCAGCAGCAAGCAGTTCAAGCACGATCACCACCAAGAATTCCTCAGCCGCAACATCACTTAAATCCCCCATTTCCACCAAGTCTCTTTCCCTCATTAGCCAGACCGAGGAAAGAAGAATTAGCATTATTGGGTCTTGATGAATACAAAGCTCCATGTTCGGGGTCACCGGATTCTCATCGCAGCGGGTCGTCCCCGAAATTAGACGAAAAGTCAAGACTACCACAGTCTCGGCCTCCAGACAAGCTGCTGACTCCGCCTAGAGATGCATTCGTTCCACTGCCTTTACCCAATCTAGCCATGTCCCATTTCGCACAAGCGGCTTTATTACCGCCGCCAAATTTCAACCCGTTCGCTGCCAGCCACTCATTCCTATTCCCTCACGGATTTCATCCAATGTACTCGAGACATCTGCTAGATCCAGCAGCATTGCGACAGGTCGTAGAGAACAACAATGACGTAAGAATCGATAACCACAACGCTGATTCGTCGAAGCGATTTTTTTTGGACGAGATTTTGAAGCAACAGCGACCGACTCCGCCGACGCCGCAAGAAGATGTATACTCAGAAGCCGAATTTGTTCCTACTCCTCCGATAGAGAGAAGGACGTCTGAGTCGCCATTTCAGGAAAATCCTATGGATTTGTCGGTCAAATCTGATGGTCGATCAAGTTCAGCACGAAGAAGGTCAGATGATAGTGAAGTAATAGTGCCAGATAATGAAGACGGTGAATCAGTAAGCGGGGCTGCATCTGCTAGTGAAGAAGAAGATGTATCTTATTCTGACATCAAGAGGATCAAACTTCACCCTTTAGACCTCACGACCAAAGTTTGACGTCACGGGACGTATCTAGTGCAGGCATAGAAAGAAATTACTCCAAACATCAGTGAATTTATTATGGCCAGTAAATCGGATTGTGATTTTAAAAATAAGTAGCCATAGTTTTCTGAATATTTTGTGAGTTGTAATAATTTAAATAAATGAAGAGTCTATCCAAATACGTAAACTAAGTTCTAGATAAATGTTATTGGTAGTTTCAGCCCGGTAGATGGTTATGTACAAAATGAGTGTAAATAAATAAATTATTATGTGTTGATTAAGATTATGATAATGATAGTTAGTGGTTTTTGACAATGGAGCAAGCCGGGTGTTGCAACCTTCCATTCCAATTATTTTTTGTATAATTTTGGACGTAATTTATTCCATTAGCAGAATTTTTGATGATGTATTTTAACTTCGAGTGCCTTCAGCGTTGCCTATGGAACTTTTTTCTTACCTTGCTTCGTGTATGCTTTTTGTATGTCGGAGACTAGATAAAAATGATAAAGATAAAAAAATGTGTTAATGTATGAAATTTCTTTTTTGTTGCCTTTCGAAATATGGACTAGAGGGACGGGGTCTTTTTTCAAACAAAATGTAATGAGGCGGATCTAGTGAATCTTATAATTAAATAGTTATTATATACACAGATAAACATTAAAAAAAATTGTTGGTTGGCTGGTCCATCCTTTACATTATGGTAATGAAGTTAAAATAAACATTGTTATTTCCTCGACACATAAAACTTGGCCAGCAGAATGAGGTGATTTTGATTCATATAATTGCTTTAGGTATGCATATCCCACAAGGATTCATCCCTTCTGGCATCCTTTATCCGTCTCCGACATAAATTTATGACTATTAACTTTTAGACTTTCTTTACATTCCGAGATTTTTGTACTTAAAAGATACTCGTAAACATTAATAAATTGTCATTTTTCAATCTTGCTAAAACGTCAAGTAGTTTATTATACTAAAAACTTTTAGCAAGAATGACCGTGCTCTTAGACAAAGCTGCAATTTGTAAAACTATATAAATTTTTGTTGTCGCGTTCGGTCGAGATTACTATGAAAATCTGATCATGCTCAAAATGTCTATTTAGCAAAATGTCTCTTTTTCAAACTGTCGCAACTAGGATTTTTTTTAAATTGATAAAATAACACCTAAATTACTTGAGACTTATGTTCTACACCTGTTGCGATTTTTGAATAAGAGACATGACGAAGAAGATATATTTTACGACTGAGATTAGGACATTTTGGCGAAAATCGACCTCAACAAACTGCTTCAAGGGATTTTTTTAATAATAAATAAATCAATTTCTGTACCAAGTATTTTTGTGTGTTAGGGATTGACCCTCGTTTTTAAAAATACTTTATTGGTCTTAAAGATTAAAAATTTATTATAATATAAAAAAAAAACTTTGGTTTTTAAATTTGCACTTTGTGTAAAGGCCAATGTCAAGTATCTACGCACATTCCTATGAAATTGCTCAAATATTTCGTTGTTGTATTTTATATATCCTCTGTACTCATTGTAGTGGATTTAGTCACAATCGCATACATACTCAGTTGTAATACTTGTGGTTTACGTTTTTGTATATATAATGTGTACCTTAGTTAGCGTTTTGAATTTAAATGTTTGTTGTGAAGTAATTTCACGGAGATACAAAATAAACTATCAATGCACTCGATGTCTGTTATGTTTTATTTATTTTCCGTACAGTTTTCGCCATCATTTAGAATTTCCCTTTAGTATTTCAAGCTTTGGAGCTCTAAGTCTGCTTATACTCGAAATACTTATTTTTTTTATAATATGACCAGCCGTTTGTCTAATATCAGTAATGTGAGGGTACAGTCACGAATATTAAAATATGTTTACATTTTCATTCTTTGTGGCGAGTCGACTCTGTGTCTATTATTTGTGACGATCAATATTCAATTCGATGGCCGACAAGACATGGTCATTAAAGGAAAATAATTATTTAATTACCTTTGAACCGGGAGTATCTACTTATATATTAATGCTCGTGACTGTAATATAAAAAATATAAACTAAGAATATAAAAAAATCAAAGACCAGGGCTTGTCGCCCCTTTTAATCGAGGGTATGTACTACACTAGCCGTCTAATAAATAATTTACATAACATACCTTACCCATACGAGTACATTCACATTCATATCTTAAAATATTTACCTTGCACAGGGATCTTGATTCGTAAAATCCAAAGCAAAGGAATAAAAGGAAGAAAAAGCTTAAATTTACCAGTATTAATGTTCTATTTATAACATGACATGTAAATGGCGGACTTAAAACCGTAGGCTTTTTCTACCAGGTGGTGCAGAAAAAGTGATTAATTTATGGTAAGCGTTAAAAGAGTCATGATGATATAGTAAACTTACTTCTTTAAATACAAAACCTAAAAACAAAAATATTTTAAAAGAAAAAAAGAAAAAGAAATACCCGTGAATGAATAGAATAAATAAATAATATAAATGTTCTGTATTTACCTATAATTTTTCCTTGCAGTACAAGTATAAATTATTCTGTTCCCCTACTTAATGATTGAAATTAACGGATACACTTTGATTATACAGATTTAAACACAAGAAGGTTATAAACATAGAAATTAATTCAGTTCATTCAACAAGTCGTACGCTAAATCAGCTATCAATTAAACATATTAATGAACAGTGCAAAATTAATTATGATTAAATTTAAATTACGCAATTAATATGCGTAAATATTGATATATTTATGCTATAGAATATAAAGACGCACTTTTCAAAGATACCGCAGATGGTGAAGCATAATATATGAGCGTAGTAATACTTTACTTATCAACTATGACTAATTTCATTTTTGGTTGTTTTTTATTAATAAACTAATATCTGAGATGAGAGAGATAGGAGTACCCGTAATCGACGAGCGTGTATGACGAGAGTGATGAGTGTAAAGTTAGAGGAAGCGAGGGAAGTTTGTAAGGATCGTAGCAAATGGAAATCCGTTATCTCTGCCTATCCTTACGGGAAACAGGCGTGGTGATATGTATGTGTGTATATAAAACTATCTTATATATAGCAGAACCTGTTACTAGTCATCTTAGCGCCTTCCCGGTTGCATCCTCGGCTGATTGCTTCTGAGACCAGGGTCAGCTTTCCTACTTTTTCTCCTCCATTTCCCCCGGTCTTCGGCATCCTTGGTTGTAAGTCCATTAGCACGCATATCTTCCGTTGCGACGTCGAGCTAGCATTATTTGGGTGCGCCCCTTCTACTCCGGCCTGGCGGAGGCGGCATGGCGACGACACTTGTTCCCCACATAATTAGCCGGTTTCCGTAAGTAGTCTAAATAGCAGAACCGACACATATTTATTATTTTGGATAGAAAATGCGAAGGAAATAGAATAATTTAAAAAAGTATTTTAGCCGATCTTAAAAAAACTATACCTAAGTACAAATGATAGAAGCCGAGTTGTTTTCGCAAGATGTTTACAATTTCTACAAAATATACTATACAATACAATATAAGTTTATTGCCCACGTCTGGGAAATCACAAAAAAAATATAGCTAAAAATAATGGCCAAGATTTATGCTTTTGTTGTAAATTTGATATGAAATTGAATGCATTAACTACTGTGCAAAGTAAGGTTGACAAAATAAATTAAAATTGCAACAATAAAAACATTTAGGTTACATTAAAGTTATAACTATCCTAAACTAAAACTGAATATAATCTAAAACTTGTAAAAAAATTAATAGCGTTAAATAAGTTAATTGTTGTTCACGTTTTTGTTGCATCCTAAGCTTATATTTCGTAGTCCAAACTGTCATACAAACTATCTAGGTACTGAAAAATGTCATTAATACAACTATCAAAGTTTATCACTATTCAGTACTTTGAAACATCAAAAATTTACAATTCTTCATATGATTCGTCTAGTAAAATTTCTAATAAAATAACTCTATCAGCCACACTTAGAGTCGTTAAAAACTACTTATGCAAATTCGTGAAACTCAAATAAAAATTCTCTCTTCGTGAAAAAAATCGTAAATGAATACTGATGGACTTTAAAAAAAAATCACATAATTTTATTAATAAACTTGGAAATATAGCGATCATTAAGTATGATGTGTAAATTAACAAATAAATTTTCCCTCTAACGGAGAACATTTTTATTTTAGTAGTCAAGGTGAATTAAGTCAAATACTACTACATAACAGAAAAATAGAACTTTGCTGCAAATTCAATTTTTTTACGAAGTAGCAACCCTACTAATAGGGATCATTGATAAATGCCCTCTTAAGCTATAAGCTGATAAATTCCCCTGTAATGATAATCGGACCTCCAATAAAAACAAATGACACATTTTATCATGCGGCGATGCCTGCCTTAATATTTGCATCGTAATATGCTAATTTACATACGAAATGGCAACAGAGAAGTGCTACGTACTACAAAAGTGCGATTGTTTTCTGTTTATTAAAAAAACAGAAATCTACAACATGAACTTGATTGAGTAGCGCTTTCCCGATTGCACCTTAAACTGGTTTATTTATTTACATACATACTTATACATATAACATCATGCCTGTTTCCCGTAGGTGTAGGCTGATCCTTACAGACTTCCCTCGTCATACGTACACGCTCGTCGATTACGGGTACTCCTGACATCTCCCTTTTTTAATGTGTCTGCGATTTGGTCGCAGTATGTTCTCCGAAGCCGGCCCTTACCGACATTTCCTGTCACCTTTGATTTGTAAATGCCTTTCGTAAGTCTCCTTTCATCCATCCTTTCTACATGCCCAAACCATCTTAACATGCCTTTTCCTATCTTTGTCACTACATCCTCATTCACACCACACCTTAAATTCTATTTTTGAGTATGCAAAACTGGCGAATGATTTTGGTTCTATTTCGAATGATTTTCATTCCGCATTATCGTTGAGTCAAACGATTTCATTTGCCTCACTGGTTTTACTATAAATGCTCAAAAATTGCCCTAGCGATCGTGGTTCAGTTTTGATACGATAAAGTGATTCGCAACTTGAGCGTTTGGCCGAGGTTGTAAAGGTTAAAAATTGTAAGACTATTTTCGTTTGCTCGTTAAGAAGTCCTAGTTAAAATTAAATATTATCGGTTTTCATAAGCGGCTGGTCATAACGTAGTTGCTTTTAATGGGTAATTCCGACGCATGTGAGCGGCGCGCCTTGACCCGGAGACACGAGCTCATCTGCACTCATGAGTTATTGGTGCTGGATGTGGTACACAAATATGTAAGTATTAATACGCCTTCGTATACAGTCAATAGAATAAAACCTTTTTTTAAATCTATGACTGTCTAAAAACCGTGGAGAATCCAATGATTTTTATTCAACTCACCAATTTTTGTAAACTAAACCATAATTTATTATTGATATCGTAATTGTTTCAGTACTTAGTAATGTTCAGATGACAGAAAAATACTTTGAGAGCAAAGTGGCTTACGACTACGCGGTCTTCTGTCCATTACTAACTTTTGGAAAAATATATGATTTCAAAAACAAATTATAGTCTTGTTTAGATTATTGTTGGTGTTGATGTATTTTTAATAGTCGGGTTTTAGTTATAAAACTTATTTTTATTGAATGTTGTAGTCTTACGGGAGAACCAGTCCAGAGTCTCAGCGTACATGAAACAAAATTTCTTGTTCGCGCTCCTTTGTGTTTCGATAAGTATAATTATTTATTAAAACTTTATTGTTTCACAAAGTACACATATACTAATTACAATCGGCCGACTTAATGCTTAGAGCATTCTCTACCAGTCAACCATTGGGAGAAACGGAAAGATAGTTTGGGGCAAAAAAGTTAAGGGGGAAAATGTATTACTTATAGAGCAAATTTTATCAAAAGCTTAAGTTCATACACTACGTAAACACACATAATACATACACAAATACTGTTTTATTTTAAATATATACCTATACCTACACAAATACCAATGATAATAAATGATAATGTATTCCCTTGCTAACTTAGGACATTGCAGGCTTGAATCTTAAATTTTTGAATAAAGATATTTTCTTAGCGTACGATTGATCCCGACTATCATCTATGATCTTGTACAAACGGACCATGATTCATTTGGTCTGGTTATTCTATACAAAGAGTTTAGGACGTCATACCGCAGTCACTCAATTGTTAAAACTAGATAAAAGTGAAAAGTTCTGAATTATAATGGCTGGTTTAGACAGATCCAGTGCCAGCAATCCAGTAGCGTTCATGGGCACGAAATTTACCCATACACACACAAACAACTTCGTGTCCAAGAAAGAGCGCGCCTACAAAGCCAATTTCGCTACTGGATTGTCCGCACTGGATCCGTCTAAACCAACCTTAAAGCTCCGTCGTAGCATCTGAATGACCTTTGACATTGCAATAAAATAGTTTCACAGCGCCATCTAGTGGTTGTATATGTTGGCTGTCGACGATACCTATCGCAAGTGGTTGCACTTGTGTAACAGTAGTAAACCGAGTTCACAATGACTGACATATAGACAGACATACATTATGTACTATACTGCTGCAGGAACTAACGGAATCCTTGATATTTATTTACTTAATGAATATATGATTGCTACCCTATAATGATTTAAATTTTTTTCTGAGGAGTTCAACAGTCGAGCCGCCATTTAGTGGCATTTTCTATCTCGAGCTCCTCCGTGCTTCGGAAGTTTAGCCGTAAGTCCCGGTTTGTTTGTTTGTTTGTAATAACTTTATTGCATAGAAAATAACATTACAGTAAATACAAAACTAAAAATAAATGCAACGGCGGACTTATCCCATATAGAGATAGATCTCTTCCAGTTAACCGAGACGTTACAGGAATACAGTTTAATAAGACAGGTGGTAGAAGTTGTGCATATATATATATATATATATACACAACTTCTATATATTATATTATTATTCATATACCTATATATATATATATATATATATATATATATATATAAAAGAGTTTTTGGTATATGTATATATATATATATATACCAAAAACTCTTTTTTTTTAAATAAAAATACTTATCCGGTTATTCTTTATACTTTATACTACCCGGTTCTTATCAATAGATGACAGTTAGGCTGTGTCAAATGCCTTTAGGCTGCCTGAAAAAATCTGACAGTGCTGGCCTTGAGTCATATTCCTGTTGGCCTGGTTTCCCCGGAAAAGTCGCTCTATTGTATTAACCAGTGCTACCAAATCTAAGACCATGACTTACTGTGTATCCTATGTTCCAAAGCGTAAACTAAGTACTAGAAAAACACGCTTAGACGAAGTATTATTTTGTTTTTTATGCAGCACTCTTTTTATTGAGAAAATACCTTTTTGTCTTTAAAAATTTGTTAAAGTTTACAATTTTATTCTAGCATTATGTAAATTTTTAACCGAAGTAGGTGTATATAAATACGCTTGTAACTAAAATAGCCAATAATATTTGCTAAATGATTTGTGAGGGTAAAAACTATTTAATCTACATATATTCCGTACACAGTGGGAGACAGGCTACGTGGCGTAATAGACTGCTTTTGTAGTTAAATGGATACGAAATTGCAAGTTATTAAATTCAGATACTAAATCATATCAACTAGCAAGAAAGTACGCTGAACTACAGGTATCAACTGTGGATACAACTGGAAAAACTTTCGAAATTATCACCATTGTTGCAGGCATTCATAGGCTACGGTAACCACTTACCATCAGATGGTCCTGCCTTAGTGGTACAGTGGTTAAGGCGTTAGCTTTAGACCTAGAGGTCGTAAATTAGATTCCTATGAGAAGCATATTTTGTTTCCAGATTGTTGATCTGTAGATATTGAGTAATTTGTGGTATGGTTACAGAGCTTAGGCTACTTGAATGTATTCATACTTGGGCAATATTTGCATACGAAACAATATGTACACTAAAAAACAACGACAAAATTGGTTGTTATTTAAGGCAGTAATAGGATTTCAAAGTTTTTTCAAGAAAGAAAGTGGACGTCTTGCTATCTCTTTTGTACGCACGAAACCAAGTGGCAGTGACTGCACACACAGTGCATTCTTTTTACTTGTGATTTAACAGTTTCCCCTTCCACCGAATTTCAAAGGCTAGCTGTTTCCCGCGGCTTCGCCTGCGTCAAAAAGTAGCCTATGTTTGGTTTGTTAATCTATAATATGTAACCTATGTTTTCTTCAACTATATTCATACCAAATTTCATCAAAATCCGTTCAGCGGTTTGGCCGTGAAAGCGTAACAGACAGACAGACAGACAGACAGACTTTCGCATTTATAATATTAGTATGGATTTATTTAAAAACGGACTTAAAAATATATTTCTGTTATCAGTTTCTGGTAGTTAAATATTTCATATGAATGATAAAAATAAATTGAGTAGGATACCCAATTCTCTCCGCACCAGATGGACTATACCTTACAAAATGACCTACCTCTCTTAAATTCAATATAAACCTCTTTTCCCATATTTTGCAAGCTCAAATGAATTTCACTATGAAAATCACAAAAGCGCATCTATTGCGCTATTTGTATAAGTAAATACATTCAAATCTTATTTTTACCCAAACAAATTGGATTTTAAATCTAGTAATAGCAATGAGGCATTAACGACCGTCCCACGGTAATTCAAGACAATAAGAACAAAATCCCCTCTATACAGTGATCTATGACACTTGTCACCATATTTCAGCGCCCCGCTGCGCGCGCGCAACATCCTCTCATTATTTTTAAAACATAGCACTCGTTTTACGACAAAAAGGAAATGTATTGATGCAAAAAGTGTTATTGCAAAAATTCGTATGCCGGGAAAATGGCTCGGCTCCGCAGGCGTTTTTTTTTTGCTACCATTTTCTGCCACTAGGTGGCGGGAGAGTGGTTTTATGTGGGATTGCTTGCATGCATTCTTGTGTGCAACTTTGTTAGTTGTTTTACTAACATTGTTGGTATAGGTGGTATAGGCAACTTCACACACACATTCTAAATAATATTATAAAAGCGAAAGTTAGTTTGTGTGTATGTTGATCTCACGCTTCACCTACTGAGTCAATCTTCCTAAAATTTCTGGACTGCTAAGAAAGACTTGATTAGGATACCCGATGACGGTATTTCTATTATACATCAGTACAATGCCTGATATCCATACTTCCATACTAATATTATAAATGCGAAAGTCTGTCTGTCTGTCTGTTAGCTTTCACGGCCAAACCGCTGAACGGATTTTGATGAAATTTGGTATGAATATAGTTGAGGACCCGGGGTCAAACATAGGCTACTTTATGACGCAGGCGGAGCTGAGGGAAACAGCTAGTTTACTATAATTATCCGCAGGGTTACTTCTCTTTACGTTACATAAGGCAATTGTCTGAAGGCCCGGAAGTTGTGAGTTCGAATCCTACAGAAATCATCATTCTTTATAAGTGTTTGAGTCTGTTATGGAATATGGATACTACGACCTTAAATCACCTGACTGTATTATGCCTTCATGCTTCAAAAGGCACGTTTAGCCGTTTATTTTGAATGCCATCTAGTG
This sequence comes from Euzophera pinguis, assembly GCA_947363495.1. Classification (NCBI taxonomy): domain Eukaryota; kingdom Metazoa; phylum Arthropoda; class Insecta; order Lepidoptera; family Pyralidae; genus Euzophera; species Euzophera pinguis. The sequence continues at coordinate 15,923,223 of OX376163.1, forward strand.
GTCACTATTTACACACGAAACGTTAACACTAAGATATACTAGGTCAATGAATTTGAGACAGACATGGTCGGCTAAAAATGCATTAAAAATGCTCATAAAATAGCATTGCCTGGTGAATCATAGCATCAAAAATGTATCATCAGCTATTTGTAGAATATCTTAGAACCATAAAGTTTCACGTATAAACCAATGATAGAAATCATGGATATCGATCCGATGACTCGCATAATCGCACGAACACAATTGTAATTAATATTGTGCCATCATGACCTGTGACCCATGGGTCAGGCTGATACTTTTTGTGGTCTTACTATTGCACAGTTCTACGTTTAACCTCAAAACCATGGTTCTATATTTAACACAGAAATAAGATTACATATAAATCAAGGGGCTAACTGACCCACACTTGCCTCTTCTACGTTATCATTTTCCTGTGATATTTAATGATCATAATTATTCATGTAAAAATAAAATCAATTATTTTTTTATAAATGTAAATCTTTAAAGATTTTTGTAATTAAAATCTAATTTGATCGGTTCTTAGCTATCGTCATCCTAGCGTGTATTCCTAGTTGCGTCTTCAGCTTACGTTTCGGAGCCTAGGGTAGTCATGGTCCTGGATTTGGCGGAACTGGTAATTAGAATGGAGCGACTGCCGTCTGACCTCCACCTTTTTACAGGGAAACCAGGCCAACAGGAACATGACCCGAGGTGTGTTAGTGGCCAACACTACCAGCTGCTGTAGTGAGAACAGTTCAGCCATTTGAAAATAATCAGCTCATTTGATACTAGTCACAGAATTTCACCAACTTTGGATTAATATAAAAAGTATGTATTACTTACTTGTCGTTCTAAGATGTAAAATATAGAATATTCAGACTGATGCTGCAGCAAGTGGAAGTTTGAACTCAACTTCTCAGAAACTTTCAGCAGATTAGCGTGTTTGGGTTCATACGATCTCATAATGATGATAACTTAAAATAAATCTGTAAGTACTAAGGGATGGGTGAGAAATGAGGAAGTTTTTTTTTAATTCACTTGGCCAGTAGTGGGATAAAATAGGTTACCAAAAATACTGCTATTAGTATTGGTAACTCATTTCATCTGGTTTCGTTCCTTATTTTCATGTCAGTATACTTTTTGCGTCGTACAGATTTTCTGTCTCTCCATATGGTTGAATGGTAGAGAATGCTTTTAGCATTAAGTTAGACTGAAGGTATCAGTATTGTACAATTATTAATACATACTTACCGCTAAGCATAGATTTAATTTGACCACAGTTGAAGACTAATAAGTCCTAGTATTAATCAAAGTTTCATAATTATTGTGTGCATATTAGCGAAACAAACTTGTTTTTATTATCAAATATATTTGTAACTGCTAATTAATATTCATACAAATACATTTACTTAAAATTTGAATAATTAATTAGGCGTGCATCTAGACTAATATACATTATATGATAGTAAATACCTTAGAGTAATGATTAAATGTAAATAGATCACGCGTTTTATTTAATAGCCAATAATGTAGCTTGTCGCTTTACAATAAAAATAGTCTTTATTTATCTGGACTCCTTTTCGAATTTCAACTTTATGTGTTCCCAAGAAATATTGACTTCAGGCAAACAGATAAGAATCTTAAACAAAAAGGAAAGCTTAAAATTTTCCGACTTGTTCATTGTTCACAAAATTTAATTTTTAAAACAATTTTATTGAGATATGTTTAGTCCCGGTCGCTCTTGTATTGGCTATCATCGTTTCTTTGATGTAAAATAATAAGACAAATAGTCGAAGTGACGAAAAGGGTAGGCTGTCATCAAGTAACAGGACAGGATGGCGGTAATAAAAGCTCTCTTTAATGAAATAATATGATTAGGTTAACAATAAATCATCATTAAAATCTTATTAAAAATGGACAGAAGGACTGTTAGTCCCGATAGGGGAACAGTATCCTAAATCGTGGTTAAAGCAGATGCACAGGACTCCCCGCGTCATAAGATGATCCACAACCAAGAGTCTACCTGGATCTCACCAGAAGACAACTAATTAAGTGTCAGGGTTAAACAAGGATAGGTGCACCGAAGTGCACCTCACCGAGTCAGAGCCATGACTGGCCTAAACTGCCGATTTAGTCGTTGTGTGTTCGATTTATACCTGTTACAAAGGAAGGAGCAACATTAGAGATATTAGTGGAGATGGTAGACGCACGTGTTGTTTACAACAATGCGCTATACCCCTCTCATTTTACGTTATATATTAAATTATAGATAGGTCAGTCATATGCCAACAAATACATTTTAGTCAATCCACAAACGTTTTTTTTTTTAAATATTTAGCAATTATGTTTTAGCAGTTCCCGAGCTGCGATGCTTTAAAACTTGATAATGCAACCGGGAAAATGCTTAAATTATGTTAAATATTTAAGAAAGGAAGGAAGATAATTTTCTTATCGAGTGGGTTATATGTACAGTGTCATACTGTACACTGACCATGGTGTCAGAGTTTTATTGGAACCGCCCTTGGCTTGACGTGTTTTCTTTTAGGACCACCAAATTGCAGCTGGGGCCAACGGCTTAACGTGCTTAACTGATTAATTTAGATGCGCGCACTCTACTACAGTGTTGAAAGCAACACTTACTCTGTGGTAATTTTAAAACCCAATCATCGAAGCAGAGTAAATTCCTCACATACCGGGCCGACTTTCAACTTGTTTAATAATTTATTTTATTGATTTTAGTTGATAATTATCGTATTTTATTGATTTCGTCAATCATTGTGATGATTAGGACTGACGTGTTGATGTAAAGAAGTTGTAAATTGTTGATTAGTTTGTGTTATATTGAACTAAAATAATAATAAAGGTTACAGAAAAACGTTTGATAATAAAAAAAAAAATCAGGTCAAAAACCCATATAGTGTTAGTAGATCTATATTAAAATTATGTGAGGGCTTGGTGTCCTTTGCCAGGTGGACGCGGGTCCAGTGCTGCATGAGAGCACTGTCCACGTCCAGCCTGCCAGCGACCGTCTTCACCAGGCTGTTGGTGCTGCAATAAACAGGTATTATATTTGTCCGATAAACCTATTTTTAAATAAATTCCATTGCAACGTGAAATCTAGAATTTCTTAACTTACCCATGATTGTAGAAAAATATAATGATGGCGCAAAAATTAAAGCCGATAATAGTATGTCGACTTCGCTCCTCTACCACTTGGTCGCGAAGGTAGCCAAGTTACGGATGATTTTTCTACATATAGATAAGCCAAGCCATAGCGTTTGACATACCAAATCATATAATTCTGTCCTAGAAGCAAATATCTCCAATAATCACAATAAAACCATAGGCAAGTCAAAAAAATCGTAACAAGCCATTAATTTATATATTTGCATATAAAAAAAATATACAACAGATTCTCATCTATTCGCTCACTAACCTTTCACCCACGGCGTTGCTTGCCTTTCATCTCGCCATAGGCATCAACACAAGTCATAAAACGATTTTTACATCGTAAATTTATTAACCAAAGATTTGGCAAGTGTGAATCGAAATCGTACGCTAAGAGTTCCGTAGGTATAGTATGACTTCTTCGTCCAAGCGTGTTTTTCTAGTTGTGTCCTCTGCTTTCAACTAGAGAACGTTGTCGTAAGATATTTAATGTTGTAGTTCAGTATAGTACGATATTAAACATAATTTATTAAACAAAGCAATTATATATGTTTATAGATCGCCCGGACTTCATTTCTTATTTTAAATTTTATAAGTCCTTCCCAAAATTTCAGCTTCTTAACTTCAAAGTTTTTGAAATATTACGTTTTCTAGATGGGCGACTTTTCGCTTATAAAGTGATATAATATATACATGCATCGCTATTTCGTGTTATAACCTTCTTATGATAAGATTTCCTACATATAACCAGCATTCAAAAAGGTTTCATTTGAAATTTTCGAGGAAATTTAATGTTTAATAGACGAAGGCAGCTTCGAGGTCCAAAATGGTGTTAATATCAGCTGACATATGGTAACCGTCAATGAAACTAGAATCACACCGACCGAGGGATGGATGGACGCGGAACCCTAAAATAAAGAAATCATAAACATTTATATGTCTTCGAAATTAGACGTCAAAACTTAATATTTGTGATAAATTAATTGTGTTGTTTTCTAATTTGCTACATTATTTATGAATGCAAATAATATTCAGCCCTAATATTTCTCTGTTGTTTGGTCGTATAGATATATATATATTTTCTATTTGACGTCAGTCATTCCCGTTTTATCCCTAACCATGAACATTAAAACCACATTTTTATCTTCGTGTTCTAAACCTTTTTCCCCAGAAGCGTCCTCAGCTAGCGCTACAATGCATAGACTACGCTTATAATTGGGTATTCTACTAATTTTTATTTTTTCTTTCACCAATATTTTTATTTCCAGAAACAGAATTATGAAAGAATTTTTGTAATCCGTTCAAAAATAAATAAGTTATAAGCCTTTGAAATTCAGTGGACGGGGGAAACTGTCAAAAAACAAGAAAAGGATGCACTGTGTGAGTTGTGACGTCACTGCCACTCGGTTTCGTGCGTATAAAAGAGATAGCAAGACGTCCCCACCACGCTCTCACTTTTCTTTTAGAGATAACTTTAAAATCGAATTACGGCCTTAATTAACAACCAATTTTGTTGTTGTTTTCAGAATCGGTTACTTTTTAGTGTATATTTTGTTTAGTATAACAATATTAACCAAGTATGAATACAGTCAAGTAGCCTATTGCTGATCATTACTATGAAGATCATCACTATCATAAGCTAGATCAATGTGCACAGTCACTTGCAAACGTGCAAAAATAACTTTTAGAACAAAATTTACTTTAGATATACATTATAAATGCGGACCGTATTTTAGCCGTGTGTTAGTACCTAACACCAGTGAAGTGGTCGTCTGCCTAACGCCAATTCTACTTGGGGAAGCTTTTTGACGAAACGGACATAACACACTTCCATTCTCTTAATTACCTATTATTTCAACCACAAGTTTCTCTATTCCTAAGTCCGTGTCGGCCATGGGTGCTATTTCTGAAAAGTATGACTCACGAAATATTTGCGAACACTCGATATCGAATGATTTTTATTACATATCGAACGGTTTTTATTCGACATATTAATCAAACATTTCAAAAATAGGGCGCTAAATCCTGGAGAGCTTTTATTGAAAAGTATGGCTGAAGGAAAATCGATGAGTCTAACAATTATGAATGATTAATCCAAGTAAACGGTAAGTCGAACGATTTTCACTCGACATATTTTTTTTTATACAACTAAGTAGGCAAGCAGGCGTACGGCCCACCTGATGGTAAGTGGTTACCGTAGCCTATGAACGCCTGCAAAACTGGAGATGTCACGAGCGCGTTGCCGACCTAACATATGACTCATACATTTCAAAAATAGGACTACAGTTACCTTTTCCGCTATTCCGCCGATCGTATACCATGTCGTAACATCTGTATGTCTGTATGTGCGACCAACTGCGGGTGAAACGGCTTTGAACCAAAATAGGTAATATCTCACAACAAAGCCATGCAAAGCCATTGAAATTGAGCCATCCTGGTCAGGGCTGACAAAATTCTATGCGGCAGTTTGCAGACAGGCTTACGGCCCATACGTTTTATCAGTCGGCGAAAAAGAGGTGTCGTAAGTTTTATGTGCATTGTTGTCCATCTTACGCATAGAAGTTTGTTATTCAGGTTGATTTGATCGTATAGAGGAGCTCGTTAGTCAAGCGCGACACGCGTATCCGTAGCAAGCGCGTGTCAAGCGACGGGGTGACGCACCCACTATTGGATTGGTCGCCATTTAGTGGCATATAAATAAGGGTTACGGAGGTCAGGCGGCAGTAGCTTCATTGTAATAATCAGTTCCCCCAAACAGGACCATGACTTTCAGCTTACCCTAGGCTCCGAAACGTAAGCTGACGATGCAAGCAAAGGAATACACGCCAGGATGATGATGAAGATTTGATCGTAATATTTTTTGTTTTAAATTCTTGGAAATTGGTTGAGATTTTTTATGGACCACAAAAGCAGTTAACTACACTAACTTCGATACGTAGCAAATTTACACCGTTGATGATCGAGATAGAGATGTCGATGCCAAGAATCCCAATCTTGTCTGATATGGAAAGAGGAGAGCCGAGGAATTGAGGACCATCAACGAAGGGAGCCTTTTTGGCGGTGAATGCGAACACTTGTGTCTTAGATGGGTTGAAGTTGACAATCAGCAATTTTCTCTCTCTCTCTCTGTCAGTTACGCTTTCACGGCCAACCCGCTGAACAGATTTTGATGAAATTTGGTATGAATATAGGTAAAAACCCGGGGTCAAACATAGGCTACGCATACGCATTTGACGCATATTATACTATTTTTTTTTATATTATTGGTGCCAAATTATTGTACTATTTTCAAAGCGCCTTAAATCTGTTGGCTACTCTTTGGCAACCCTACTCCTGACCCATACGGGTCACATATTGTCTCCTACCTTCGGCTCACGAATCGAACCCATGAATAAGTCATTAAAAGTTATCGCTGAACCGCTGACCCCCGTGTCTTCATTCACCGAACGCTATCGAACGGCATCTAATTGTTTATTGTGGGGCATGGGAAACTGGGATACTGTGAGTTGAGAGTTGAGGTCTCAAACGGACCAGGTTAAGACTCAAATCAAATAAAAAATAATAAGTATTGGTAAGTTTATTACCATTCAAACTTTTTGTATTTATAGCTATACACCGTAAAATTTAGTCGTTTTGGACCCATCGTCCAGTGACTCCATTCATGCAACCGAACAAATTTCCCCAAGGAACATAGCTCAAAACATGAAAAACAAATTTGGACTTCCCATAGTAAGTTAGGTCACGTGATGAGACATTTTGTATGGGAGGTCCAAAAATTTACTCCATATTTCGACCCATGTATCTTGACGTCTTGTCTGGACGATGGGTCCAAAACGACTGAAATTTAACGGTGTATATTTTTATTAACCACATGACGATATCTGTTTAACCCAAAGGTTGACTGTTAGATAATGATTTTAGCATTAAGTTCGCCTATTGTGCTGTACAATTGTATTATGTACAATATAGTTTAAATAAATAAATAAATCAAAATCAAAATGCTTTATAGTCACAAGTTATCCAAAAACATACATAGGTTGGGCCTTCCTTGTAAGTTATTAAATCTGTGTCAGGGAGGCTAAGAGCCTATAATATATATATAACAAGATGTGTGTTATTTTATGACAAGAAGCAAAAGACAAATTCTATCAAAGACTGTGTCTAATGATTTGAAGATCCATAGAGGTATTAAACAGGAGGCAAGCTTTAGCAAATTTACATGAAAATGTCAAAACGTGGGATGCTATAATGATTTGTGTTCTGCCCCGCAAACTTGATATGTACACAGCACGATCCAGTTTTTAGATTAGAAAGAAAAAAAGGGCTGTCAAAGTGACAGTTTTTTTTTTAAATTTATGTTGTCTTACCAACAGAGGGGAAAAGGTTATTTCGTGCTGTTTTCAATATCAACAATTTTCTACTAATAATTTGAAAGACTTTACATAATAAATAACATTCAAGCTATCTCCGAATTCATAATAAATATTCTAAAATATATTGTTATTCAGCAGTCGGATTTCAGTTCTTGTTCTGTTCTGTTGCGTCCCAATGTGGCGCGTTGAAATCTTTTGTATGCGGACGACAAATAGTTACTTTTTGGCATAGAAAATGAAATATCTAGAAGTACTTTAGTAAGAAAGTGAACCGTATTTTTGAAATAAATGACTCGCACAAATTCGCTGTGTCGAATGATTTTCATTCGATATCGAATAATTTTCGTTTCTCATAAACGACGAGTCGAATTATTTTTTCATTCGTCATTGAGTTGAATGATTTTGTATATTGTAGTTAAAAAAATATTTTTTTATCTACATGAAATTTTAATATAGTTTTATTCTCGTCTATAAATAACACACAACATTAAAACACTATATTTCTGCAAGAATTGGTATTTATCATACAATAATGAATATTAAAAAACGTTTGTTTTGGACACAAAGCGACGTGTACAAAAGTGTTGGATGACTCTATCTAGAGTATTCTTTAATCTGTGCCTTTTGGCCAATAAAAGACATTTAAATTTATAAACTACCATGATACCTTAGTGGGTATAAATTTCAAAGTCTAAACAGGTGTTTTTCAGCCCACTATAATTCCACTTTTTGTATACGTCATATTAAAATTCCAGTAGAAAACTTCTAACAAGTGAATCAGACCAATACGAGTAGAATAATGTTCCAACCTACTATGTACATCTAGACCTAGTGCTTTGAAATTTTTATGTAGTACAATAAATATCTTTATTTATCTATATTATAAACTATACTAATATTATAAAGCTGAAGAGTTTGTTTGTTTGAACGCGCTAATCTCAGGAACTACTGGTTCGAATTGAAAAGTTCTTTTTGTGTTGGATAGATCATTTATCGAGGAAGGCTTTAGGCTATATAACATCACGTTGCGAGTAATAGGAGCGAAAAAACAGTCGAAAATGTGGAAAAAACGGGGAAAATTATTCATCTTTGAGGGCTTCCGTTGCGTGCGCTGCGAAAACAGTTCGAGATACCCAAAAAATATGTATGAAAGAATTTTTCCTCTTTAAATGATCTAAAAAAATGTCTTTTAAGATTAACTTACAATAACAGTTATTATGATAATCAAATTTGGTCGAAATTAATGCATTATTACAAATTATTTGTCAGAGTTGTATCAACTTGATAATATTAATCTTTATCCAAATAAATGTGTCATTGATTCTGCCACAAGAAAATAAAACTAAAAATATAATTTACGCAGAGGTACTTTAAAATATATTCTTTTTAAAACTACTTTAAAATATATTCTATTAATTATGTAACTAAGTCGTCTCAAATAAGTCGTGGGTAACAGCTATAGGTAATTTATAATAAAGCTGAGGAGGTAGGTTTGTAAACAAAAAATAAATATGATTCCCAAAATAACTATTCCACGCGAACGAAGTCGCGGGCACAGCTAGTAATATTATAAAGCTGAAGAGTTTGTTTGTTTGAACGCACTAATCTCAGGAACTAGTAATCGGATTTGAAAAATTCTTTCTGTGTTGGATAGCCTATTTATTGAGGCAGGCTATAGATCTGGGTGAAGTCGAGACGGGCTGCTAGTCAAATGTATAAATAAATAAAAGAATCCTTAACGACAGTGATCTATCGATAACAACCGGGACCAATGGGTTAGCGTGTCTTCCGAAAAACGGAGGAGCTCCAGGTAGAAAATTCCACAAATCGGCGACCAACCCAATACAGGTCGTGTCTCGTCGTCGCTTGACACGCACATTCGCTGCGGATCAGCGAGCTTATATTATCAAAAAATTACAAAAACATACACTCTAGGTATTTTGTACACTGATTAAGCTAAATTAATATCTCTATAACATTTAAAATATCCAATTTAATAATAAGAGAACATCCATAAATATTTATAGGAAATCAGCATAAGATTGTGGCAATCAGTAAGTATCAATTTTGTGTTATAAATAACTGAATAAGTTGGCTCCTTTGAAAACCACACCTGGCAATCATTATGAGGGAGTTCACATTGGTCTATGAAACGGGCAAAAAGGGCAAATAATACATTTTCTACTCAATTATATTTATTTTTTATATCAAAAATTTCAGTGCCAGAAACCGAAAACAGAAAGAATTTTTTAATCCATTTAAAAATAAGCTAAAAGCCTATGAAATCCGGAGGAAGGAGAAACTGATAAGGAACAAAAAAACGCACTTAGTGTGAAGTGACGTCATTTCGTGCATACAAAAGATGCAAGACTTTCAACCATGCTCCCACTTTTCTTCATAAGAAAATTTTAAATGCTTATTACTGTTTTAATAAATATCCAATTTTTTTAAATTTTGACCCCAAAACTTGTTGACGCCACTGGTGACAAGAGGGCCGGCTCATTTCTCGCGCAGAGAATAGCGGTTGCTATCCAGCGCGGGAATTCTGCCGGAGTTCTTGGCACCATGCCGCAAGGACAAATTTTAGATTTTATTTAGTTTTATTTTTAGGTTAATTTTTATTATTAGGTTTTAGTTTAGATTTATTTAATTTTATTATTTGTATTAAATTAATTTGTAATATAAGAAATAAAGAAATGTTAATTTATATGTTTTAATAATTGAAAATACGTTTTTAGTAATTTTTTAACCTACGTTACACTTTGAGACTTACAATTTGCTATTTGTTAACATTAAAATAACTATTGATTTTGTTTTTCTTTCTAAGTATATTTTAGTTTATTTATTTATTAAGTAATTTTTAATTTGATATCAAATTACTTTCAGTATTTATTTATTTTATTGTACAATTTTTGAATTTAATTTTAAACAATGCATATTAAGTATACAGATATTATACGCACACAATCCTGCTATTTTATATTTTATATATGAACTTGTATAGGACAATAGACCAACTTAATGCTAAATAATATTTTCAATAAGCAAACAGCTACTCGCTCTAAGACTACTCTAATGTACTCGACCAACGTGAAAACTTGTATAAAATTCTTACCAAACGAAGTTAATGTAACTTATTACTTTAATAGACGTTAAGATTTGATTCTGTAGCACGTGGCTTACTTTGGTAGAACTTATAAATATTTATTTGGCACTAATGACCGATTTTTATTATCTGTCGGTGAAATTTTGTTGATTCCAAGCTTAAGATATTATGCTTGCTTCCTCTCAAATATATCGTGCAATAGGCTACTTGACTGTATTCATACTTGGGCAAATTTTGCATACGAAACAATATGTACACTAAACCGCCGCTTCTTCTCCACTTGCGCTTTGGAAGTGGTGGTAAACTTAATATAAGTAAATTGACGTCAATATGTGATATTTATATCCTATATTGATGGGGACATGGTGGGGACGTCTTGTTATCTCTTTTGTACGCACGAAACCGAGTGGCAGTGACGTCACTGCACACACAGTGCATCCTTTTCTAAGTCTTGTTTTTTGACAGTTTCCCCTTCCAACGAATTTGGATTTTAAAAAATCTCTCTGTTTTCAGTTTCTAGTAATGAAAATTTTGATATGAATGATAAAAATAAATTGAGTAGAATACCCAAATTTTTTAATTAACCTGGCTATTTAAGGAGTAAGAACCAATAAGAACAAACGTGGTCAAAACGCTTCAATATTTTCAAGAGCCCAATTTCTGAAAAGGATGTCCCACGCAATACAGCTGCGTCGAAAGATTTTAGTTCAATAACGAATAATTTTTCATTCGTCATAATCGGCAAGTAAAACAATTTTCAATCGAAATTTCGGATGAGTCATTCAAAAACATGGTTCCAACTCCTTTGTGCTTTAGAAGCTGTTCGCTAGATAGCAGTCATTAGGCTGTGTCAGATTGCCTTTAAGTAGTCTAAACATCTATCAGTTGGCTGCTGTCACACTCAGAACAGAATAGGTCGTCGTGTCATTTTAAAGACCAAGGCTTTCACTCTGGATAGAAAAATTACCTGTTTTAATAAGTAATCATACTAATATTATAAATGCTAAAATCTGTCCGTTTGTATGTTACGCTTTCACGGCCAAACCGCTGAACGGATTTTAATGAAATTTGGTATGAATATAGTTGAAGACCCGGGGTCAAACATAGGCTACTTTTTGACGCAGGCGGAGCTGCGGGAAGCAGCTAGTATTATATAAGATTATTATTATGTTTTTTATTGTATTTTATACCACATTGTGTTTCAATTCGTTAATAAATTATTTGGTTTTTCTGTTTAAAAAGCCTCTTTTCCCCCAGTACTAACTACAACCAGCCAGCACTTACAACAAAAGTGAAACCTTTACAATACCATTAACGACCCGCTAGTTGCACACTTCACTAATTGACTGCGCCAACGCAGCGTTGATAAACGATGCTATATTCACTAACATTCGGTTATTGGGAAGTGTGGGTATCTGTTTCCATTTGTGAATGAATGAATTATTTATTTGGAATACTTAAGCACACACAAGCTAACACAATCCATATTACAAACCATGGAGCAAATACAAAGAGGAGACGGCGTATCGACTGGTGCACCGTTACGGTCATTGGCGCAGTAACGCCTGAAGTGGGCGTGGCTTACATCATTTTTCGTTCAACTGTGAAAGATTAGACGTGGTGCGAGCTCTAATATTTTTCTTATTTTTCTAATTTACCTTTCGTTTCAGCTTAGAATATTTTGTTAAATATTTTAAACCATTTAGTTTTAAGTGTTTCAATGTTGTACTGTTATGGGATCATAATAAACGTAAGTAACAATAACATATTTTCGAATTTATTTCATTGATTTAGTGTTACACAAAAATGTGTCTGTTTTAATGTTTAAAATATCTGTTATATAAAGAATTAAAAAAAATATAAATCCTTTTTGTAATGTTTTGTAGTAGTGTGTGTATCTTAGATTTGCCAGCGACATTTATTGGTAAGTAGAGGGGATCGTCAATAGGGGCGGAGCCAAAGCCAAACCGAGCTCCCCTCACGTCTGCCCCGCGTAGCCTCACACAATTTTTGTAAGAAAGCTCTCGATACGCCATCTCCTCTTTATTATTACTCCGTGTTACTTATTCTATGACGTAACAACAAATTGGTTAGATTGGAAAAACAAATAAAACTGTAATAAAAATATAAAGTTAATTGATATTATATTGCGCCTTTGATCGTTCTTACAGTAAATTTATTTATTTATTTAATAGGAATAACAATCAGCTACATTATAAGTATCAGTACATTGAACAGGAAAAACTAAATGAACAAATTAATTATAATGTAGCAACAGCAAGTATTTTTGGGCTAATAAGTATATAATACAAGTTTACATAAGATATTCAAATATATAAATGCAAATATATGCATACAAATGCACACAATTACATTACATAGATTGGTTTTCCGTGATAGAAACTTAACACTAAGAGTTGCTACATATAAAAAAATCTGCAGAAACAACAATGAGAAAAAATAAGGGAAAATAAAATAAAACAAAACAAAACAATAACAATCAAATTATATTAAAGTATAACAAAAGAGGGCCTTATTACACTGCAATCTAATCCAGGAAACTTTAACGCTAAAAAACGTAAATCAATAGCAAAAATCCAGATCTATGACTCATTCAAAATTGGTGAATGAAAATCATCCAACCGATTTCAGTACCCCAATTTTTTTTTATTTGCACTTCAGGTAATGTTAGTATGCGGGAAACATTATTTCTACTAAGTTATTCTCAAGTATGTCTTCAGCGATTGCAGGCTTTAAACACTAAACCACTTCATGGTACCAGCAGCTTATCATGTTAAGGCGCTGTGCATCAGAGGAATACCGTAAAACGTCTATTTTTCCGTCGCGCAGTTAGCCTAATTTTACATGAAATACTAGCATGAAAAAAATATGAAGTTCAAAGATCTAAATAAATGATTAGATCAAAATATTTTCAAAAAAGTATTTAAAACCTAGCAAAATAAAATAGCAAAAAAGCTATATCCAGAAAAAGTTTCGTCGCGAATTACTTGATATTTTCAGCGACAACTACCAACTTTTTTACGTCTATAAAAAGTATAACTTAATGAGCAAGAGGGATACCTAAAAAAATTACAATATTTGGTTATAATTATTGAATTATTAAATTAAAACTGGAAATAAAAACAACCGAAATTGCAGACACGGGTTAAAACTGAGACTGGTGTCAGGCCAACCGGTATCGCCACTTTCAAACCTTATTTCATTACGAGTACGTACTGTAATCACAACAATTAAGGGGTACAGCCTCTTAATATCGTTGTACAACGGACACACTCTCCGATCGACACAATCGCTTTACAAACAAACAAACATTCACACTTTCTTAACGTAATCGCGGGTGGTCCCGAATTAGGCAGTCAATCAACACATAACTCAACTGTCTGTTTGTCTGTTGATCCGTGACTTATGAATATGCAGGATTACGTAATTTTCTTCTTTTCTTTGCTGTGATAAGTTAATAAGAGGAATTGATCAGGGGGCCGATTCTCGCGTTATTAAAGATAAAGTCGATTTCGATAATTGTCGAAAAAATTAAGCCTTATTGGCTTCTGGAACTCTATATGTAATGAATTGAACAGGGGGATGACTCTCGCATCTTTACAGATGAAGTCGATTAAATGGTGCCTGACTACTGAAATCCAATACGTACGCCATTTTCTTACTTTTTGTCTAAAGGCACGAGGATAACCCCCTGATCATAGAGCTTTCCCGTGTATTGTAGACATTCATTTATACTAATCTCGCTTCTATTAATAATTCTGAAAGTGTAGTTCAAACAGGAGGCTATGCCAATAATTCCGAATATTATCTATATTGTGATGACGATGTCGTACTGGATAACTTTCCAACAAAGAAAAGTGTGCTAAATACCATTAAAAATTTGCCATGCATGCACTTGCATCTGGCCAACTATACACCAGTATACAATTTTTGCTAATCTTCTTCATCATCTTTTCCTTACTGCAGAGGATCGTGGCCACATATGAGTTTCCAAACTATGCCATCCTCCGAACTATGGACTGCTCTATATTCCCTGCAACACAAGTTGCTAATCTTACACGAATGAAATCTAAGAAATCGATAAAATCACACAAAGATTCATACACGCCGGGATGATGTTAAAAATTATTAATTTTGTTGCGTAGGGTAATCAATTTGACACAGGTGAACAGGTCATAGATAGCGATACAGGTTAGGCCAGAACACGGTATTTAGCTGATATCCCAGTAAAGAGCACAAGTTAAGAGCCTATACTCTTGGGATCGCACTGCGGGATGCCCATCTGATATCATCTCTGTATCACACCCAATCGCCTTTGTTGTTTCAACGCTGACAAGCATTATTATAAATTAAGAACTGGGTTGGTGGAGTGCCTTCCATTCTAGTCGATTATTAGCGAGTTTTTAATTTTGATTCTTTACGTTAACTTTATTTTTGCTTTATGTAGCTATGCCGATCTACCCCTTTTTTAGGGTTACGTAGTAAACACAAGGTTAGGAAACCTTATAGTTTCGTCAAGCCTGTCTGTCCTACGTTAACTCGGAAACTATTAGAGCTACAGACCTACAGTTTGGTATGCATATGCATATTACTTGGTTTCGTAACCTCGATCATTCCATGATGGTGGTGAACTACACTTAATGAAATCTCTCACCTCGCCGGATAGGATTCGCAATATGAACATTATATCACACATAGACTTAGAATTTTTTTGAAGGTCGCCTATTCTTGAACTGTTCGTCTATAATTATAAGATTGTTGAATTATGAAATTCTTCTTCGTCTTCGTCCAAGCGTATTTTGCAGTTGCGTCCTCAACTTACATTTTGGAACCTGTGGTACGCTGTATGTAATGGATCTTGATTTCAGTGTTGGTTACCACAATGGCGCGGGTGCAGTGTGACTTCCGTAACGCTTTTTACTCGAAAACCAGACTTTTCGGGCTGCCTAAGGGCTTCTGATACAGCCTAATGATTATCATCTATCGACAACACCAAACGACATAACGTCCCTGCTGAAGCGTGGAGGAGGTCAATATAAAATAATAGTGACCAATCAATACAAGAGCCCTATTTTTGAAATGTGTGATTCACGTAAAATCTACGAGTCGAATAATATTTTGTTCGATATCGAATCTAGCCGTAACGTCGTCGTTTGATACGTTTGACACACGCATTAGCTACTCGTACTTCGGATACGCGCGCTCGGTTCTTGAGCTTCTTCTTATTTGTGCTAATAGATTAAGAGGTAGCAACGTATTGACTAAACCATCGCTAGACCGACTGATTTAGTATCCACAGCGTGTAGGTCACTTATGTGAGTTGGAAAAAGGTTGGTCTGCCATCATAACGTTGGTGCGTTTGGTAAGTACAGCCGTTTAAACATGGGTTATGGTTCAGCCAACAAAACGATAACTAGACCGACTGATTCAAAGAAAACAGGAGAGTCCACAGAGTACCAATATGAACAGTACAAAAACTGACATGATACCTTGGTGCGTTTGGAAGATATGGCCATTCAAAGATTTTCAGTTGTCATAACAAAGTCACAAAAATAACATTAGAATGTCTGATTTGGTATTAAGGGCATGAAGAACAATTATGCGAATGGAATAGAACCGGTCTGCTTCAAAAATGTTGGTGCGTTTGGTTACTACACGCGTTTAAAAAACGTGTAACAGGTTTGTAAAAGAAAAAATATTTAGACCGACTGATTCGTGAATAATATAATGCTCGCAGTGGCCATACGAACAGTCCAAAAGTCATTTATTGATTGAAACATAATAAAGTTTTTGGTAATCGTACACCTTTTATTCTGCTCATCATAACATTTCAAAAACATTAACAGAAGAGAGTAATTTTACAGGAAAAAAATATTAAAATTAATGAGCTGAGTGGGTGCGGTGCCGTGCCGGCCGCGTTTATTTCCCTATTTAAAAACCTTGTCTTGCATTAAGCCCAACTATAGTTTAACATTGTTGTAATTTACATACAGTGATAATTATATTCGATGTCATACTACTCGTGGGAGTCGTGAATAGTTTATGGTTTTAATTTTTAATGACGTTGAATTTAAAGCTATTTATCAACTAAAGAATTGTAACTTAATACGTGGTTTCTATTGATAATTATTCTGATTTGTATATTTTTTATTGGAATTGGAAAGCTCACAAGGAATTTTCTTGCCGGATGCGTAGATGCTGAAAACATAATCGTTTAATAATGCTACCAAAATATTTATTTCAGAAAGTAAAAATAAGTAAATTTCAATTTGTTTTAAAACAACAAATGCTGCTGAGCAGATTGAGCGAGCATGTCGACCGAAAAATCGTTGCATCTCGCACTTAAGGAATAGACAAATGTCACTTGAATGAGAGAGATGATTAAGAATACGAATACAAGGTTGTCGATAGACATCCGACATATTATATTTATTGAGATATCTCCCTCAGCTTACGCTTCGGAGCCTAGGGTGTGGTGGAGCGACTGCGTGTGTTTTGAAAATATAGTCTTTTAAGATTATGATGTTATAAGAATATGACATTCATACATACCATTACGCCTTTTTCCCGTAGGGGTAGGCAAATACTAAGAAGAATTATGTTTTGTGAATGTGGTCTTTTGAGTATATGGTATTCAGCGCCGAAAGGACACACACACAAAGGCATCTGACACAGATTAACGACTGCCATCTATCGATAACAACCGGGACCAACGCAACGGCTTGACGTGCCTTCTGAAGCATGAATGAGTCGCGTCTTGCCGTCGTATGAAACGCGCATTCGCTACAGAGCCACAAATGAAGGACATCTACTTTTTTACCTATTTTGTGATCGAGCTCCTAATTTTTCGAGATATCTTTTATTATACCTTTATCTAAGGGCGTGAGAATTGGCCTTTGCTTATTTCGCCATTCAAGATCGAGAACCAATAGTACCAACTCGCTTAGAACCTCATACACGATCGTTAACAAGTACGTACCTAATTAGATAATTAGCTGAACGTTGTCTAGTCCGTCTGTACGTCCGACGTCCGGGTTTATGGCGCTGCTTAGTAATTACTTATTTGGATCATCATTATAAATATCACTTCGAATGGACTTATTACGGTATAGGATGACTCTATGACTTTGATTTTATTTAAAATATATATATAATACATATAGATAGATTAAAATATTCATATCGTTAGGGCCGCGTACTTACAGGTGATTCTGGTTCGTCATAGGTATACTATATTATAGGTAAGGTAACCCACCTTGTATAGTTGATTGGTAAACGCCAATACCACGGAAGCTCTTCCGTTTATAGAACCACTAGCTGTTTCCCGCAGCTCCGCCTGCTTCTTAAAGTAGCCGATGTTCGACCCCGGGTCTCCAACTATATTCATACCAAATTTCATCAAAATCCGGTTCGTCCGTGAGTGCGTAACAGACAGACACAATGACGGCACGACAGAGAGTCTATTAGCACGCATTTGCGACGTCAAGCCAGCTCTTTTTGTGCACGCCCCTTCTATCAGGCCCTGGCGGAGGCGGCATGGCCGGACACTTGTTCCCAGTAGGAGTTAGTTATAATCTATACTAACAATAAGGATTACAAGATTCTCCCTCTGAGTAAAAATTTTTCTTGTATTAGAAAAACTTGCTTCAGTAATAATTAACGTCTTTGAGTGCGGCTGTGAGAGACAGAAAAATAGAAGATTTATTCCTTTAAAATATTCTCAAATGTGAATAGTGTAGTAATATTGCCGCGAGATTTCACACGATAGATAATCGATTAAAATTACGCTGTAAAACTTTCCACTGCGTGAAATCGGCAATTGAAAATGTCAGTTCGAATTCGAGTGTTACAGGAATGCTATTTTTTTTAAGTGAGACGAATGATTTTCGTTCGACATTTATGTCACACATTTCCAAAATAGGAATTATCTATTATATAATTAGGAGGGAAATAGGGAAGCAGATTTGCATGAATTCGCGTAGAAAAAGCTTCATGTTTTATGTTTGAGGTATCTGTATCGAATTTCAGATTCTTCAAAAAACTTTCCGTTATTCTGAATTTTAAATGCGAAAGTGAATTTGGGTATATATATATATATATATTTTTACCTGGTCAGGTTTAACAATTAAAATCGCATTTTCGTTATCCTCTCCTTTTGTAAAGCTTCTGCCAAAACCCGTTGTCGGCTATATCAATACATGATATGCTGTAATGCCATTTTTGCTATGCCATAAATATTAAGTCGATTAACTGCCTAATTGCTCGATTGTTGAGTAGGGGATCGATTCCGCTAATGAACTTTTAAAGGCCACGCAACTGATATTCAATCGCGAATTAATTGTGTTGCATTTTTTTAGATACACTCAATAGTGGTATTCTGCATAAACAGTTTTTAATCTCTATTCATTTGCGACTGGAGCGTATTTCAATGATATTAGTAGGGAAATGTAAATAAAATGAGTAACGGAATATCAGAAGCGTCAAAGTCAAGTCATTACGATCCAATTGCGATTTAATTGTGCACTAGGTACCTATTTAAAATAAGAGAATTGACTCCTCCGTGAGATGTATCGATTGCGATCGTGGAAGCAACATTCTGTATTTCTGAAATGTACGCGGGTGGTAAACGATAATCGAATCATTCCTTACTTTCCGTATTTCTTTAATCACTCATTGATTCCGTGCGAGTTGGTTTAATTGTCGCCGGCGTATCTCAAAAATCGATACTACATGCCTGTTGTTTTCACACGGTTTGGCACGAAGTCTATAGATAGTTCATCGAGTCGATTCGAGCAAATGTCGACTCCCGATGTCCCCATCACTACGACTGAACTGACAGCTAGACACTTGCCGACACCGGCGGACGAAATCAGATGATTTTCGGAGCGGGTCGATAGTTGCTCGCTATTTTTATAATTTAAAGGTTTCAATAGCCATTTAATACTGTTATTTTGGAGTTTAATAGTGCAACCGTCGTAACAAATATTTTCGCCGACGTGGTTGTCGTACGGCGTTATAAGACAAAAGTGTTTTGTTGGATATACATAAAGAACCCTGAAAAGGGTTAAAAAGAACACCTCAAGTTTCCCTCAGCACTCCCTCCGCTGAACACTGGGAGTTCTTTCTACCAGCTTCCCGAGGTGTCAGGAGTGCATACCACATTTCTTTTATTTAAACAAGAGGACACTGCTTATACTACCGTTTTAATCTGCGATAGACATTTTTGCTTAAACTGAGGTAACCACACAGCCGAAGCCAGCATTATCGGTCAGCCAGTGCCTGCGCTTTCTACATTTTTTATTTTATTAACCTTTGATTTTTTTTTTAATTTAAAACTTTAAAGGGATCTAAATATTGGCCATTCGATCTCCTGCGCCCCTAATTTTCTTTTCTCGTTTTAATCGCAATTACTTCTTTACTCAACATTAAATAGGTAACTTCCAATATAAATTCATTTTTTTTTTAATTCGAGTTTTTAACTTTGTGTAACTTTCAGCTTCTTCTTCTTCAAATAAATATTGTAAAAGTTTTTTTTTGTTATTTTATTTTAATTTTGCTTATTTCCCTTCAAATTTCATAGAGGACAGGAATTAGATAGCAAACCCAGGTAATAAACATTTCAATGCCCATAAAAAAAAAGATGATTCCGTGCTTCTTAAGGCACGTTAAGCCGTTGGTCTCGGTTGTCATTAGGTCGTCGATAAAGGAACCACGTCAGAGGCCGAGAGGCTGTCCCAAACAACTCTGACACCACGGTGTACATTTATTTGGGTGTAACTTTATTGTACCACAAGTAAAAATACAATTGGCGGACTTAATGCTAAAAACATTATCTCCCAGTCAACCATTAGGAAAAACAGAGAAAATACAAAGCGGCGCAAAAAAGCTTCGTGTGATATTACAGAAAAAAAAAAGAACCCTACAGCTAAATAAACATACATAGATTGTGATGTCGATTGACAATAACCTACACTAAATGATGATGACATAGGCTACTTTTTGACGCAAAAAAAAAACCACCTGGAGATTTCTCTGTAAAAAGGGTTACAGGTCAGACTGTACAAACGATATAACTAGTAATGTCAATATTTTCAAACTTCGCTTTTCTAAGTAGCAAGCTGTTGCCCGCGACTTCGCCCGCCTGATCAAAAGAGATTTCCAATTAGGTTTGAATCACTTAGATTATATATGACAGGTCTCTCCGGATCTTCTTTTTATGTATTTAGAAGATTATTACCAAAATTCATTTACAGATCAGTGATCGTTTAGGTTATGCATTTTCGTCGTTTGTACCCCTTTCCCCCCTCTAACGGGGTGAATTCTGAAAAGTCCTGAAACACGTGTCTAATCATTTATCAAAAGAAATAATCGTGTGATGTTTCGGATGAAACGAACTAACTAATCTCCTTCCCCCATACCATACATACTATGAACCCCCATTTCAAAACTTTGACCCAATTTGAAAAAACCTTTCATAACTGATGACTATGTAATAATATAAAACTTCTGTCTTAATTTTACGTTTAGAGCTGTTGGTTTAGGTTGGGAGTTGATGAATCAGACACCCTTGTTCTTTTATACATATATATAGATTACAAAATAATTTCGATATTTTATCTCTCGATATAGCTAAACTAAACGTTTTAACAATTTGCAAACACGCAACGGTATGGTAAATTTTTTCAACAATGAATTTCTAAATCAATTAAAAATAATAACACTTAATGTGTGTATATTCGTCCATTGATATCTCTTGAGTTAATAATATAGATATTACTGTTGCTGGCTGCAGACAAAATAAAACCAGTCAAGTGCGACTCCGACTCGAATGCGCACGCTGATTACATACATACATACCATCACGCCTTTTCCCCGTAGGGGTAGGCAGAGACTACGGATTTCCATTTGCTACGATCCTTACAGACTTCCCTCGCTTCTTCTACGCTCGTCACTCTCGTCATACACTCTCGTCGATTGGTTTGGGTATGTAGAAAGGATGGATGAAAGGAGACTTACCAAAGGTATTTACAAATCAAAGGTGGCAGGAAAAGTCGGTAAGGGCCTCGGAAATATACTGCGACCAAATCGCAGACATATTAAAAAAGGGAGATGTCAGGAGTACGCGTAATCGATGATTTCCGTACAATATATCTATCATCGATCTATCTATGTACTATAATATCTATTTAAACCGCAAAAAAAAACATTTTATTCTGTTTTTAGTATTTCTTGTTATGGCGACAATAGCAACTGTCTAATTTTCACAGTTCATTATATACAGCCTAGTGACAGCCGCACGAACAGCGGAGTCTTTAGTAATAGGGTCGGAACCCTAAAAATCTAATGTTCGAATTACAAAAATATGAGATGGGCTGCCAGATGAAAGTTAGATCAAAATTTTGTAGAATCAACGTGCCTATTTTATATATCTCCGTTTATAACTAAAAAAAGGGGGTAAAAGCTTAAAAGTTTGATTTGGAAATAAATTGGTTTATATGTTATTAAATTAAATAGAAATTAAAATGAAAAAATAAATGTAAATGATTTGATTTAATTTGAAAATCAGTGTACATTTAAGAACTCTGCACCTTCAATTTATTAAAATTCTTCCTTCTCTCATACTGAGTTATTTAGAATTTTTCACACAAAAAATAATAGTTTATTACATAAACCCAAATTTTTGCAACCTCTTACCTCATTCTATAAAATCTATAAATAAATGCGCATTCGTAAAATTATCATCACGACTTTTTAAGATAGTCCACACAATTAGATTCGCACGCAATATTAATAAACCCAATAGTTTTTGCGCGTTCAATTTCATGAATAACCCATGAAACAAGGCTTTGAAACAAATTAACGATAAAACAGAAAAACCACCACACACCACATTAGCTCATCTTAAGTAAAATCAGAAAATGTAGAAAAAATTAAATGACGGGGGAAGACGTTCAAGTTAAGTGACTTGAACGTTTTCTCTCTTCATTAAATGTTTTCTACATTTTCAATTAAACTAACGAGTTTGTGAATTTAGGGCTTGTAAAGTAAAGGAGTATAAAGTCAAAAGGCAAAACATTTCCTTTGTGAAAGGCTCTATGTGAGCCTTTCACAAAGGAAATGTTTTGGCTTTACAATAATTAAAAAACAGTGTCTCTCATTATGGTTCTCCGACTCGAGGAGTAAGTTGTAATACATATAAAAGCGTTATACGTTAGGAACAAGTATCTAGTCAAGCCTCTTTCTCCGGGGCCTGGTAAAAGTGGCGCGCCCAAAAGGAGCTGGCTTCAGGTCGCAAAGCAGGACATGCGTGCTAATGGACTATCTGCCACCGCTGCCGAAGAACGAGCGAAGTGGAGACGTACAAATAGGAAGGCGGACTCTGGGCTCCAAAGCAACTAGGAAAACGCTAGAACGAAGAAGTAATAAATATCCTAGCAAACCATTTATCTTCCTGTTCCCTCATTATTTTGCACACCGGCCATCATCCGCCAATTAGTTGTAATATCGTGCGCGTAAAACAAATGACGATCATTTCTCAAGAAAACAAGATCAGTCGCAATTACAACACGCGCACATTATATATGTAGATACATATACATACGTGAACTATAACCCTAGCAATTATTAATGCTTGCATTTGTAAGTTAATTATTGAAATAAGACCGTCTTTTAAAGTTGCGCAAGCGCATTCAGAAAATATTACACTTCTTTTGATCGTCGCGTACGGCGTGAATTATGAATGTACACCGATCTTAACTCAACACAGCATTTTTCATTTCCTATACGAATTTATTATGAGCTCATATTTATTTATGATGAACTAAAATCTATTTTATTTTTTCTAATTAGGAAAAAAAATGTATTTGATTTTCTATAATATTAAAAAGCTCCGGCCGGTTATAAACCAATTTATGTTGGCAAAATATGTCTTTCTAAGTTGGAAAAAATTGGTTCGGTTTATTTTACCGACAGAAATTTTCTTGAAATCAAAATTTTCTTGAGACCTATTTATTATTCTTGAAGAATATTCTTGAGACCTTTTAGTGTCGACACTAAAAGAAGAAGAATTTATAGGGGCGTGAATTTTTGAGATGTAACGTGTAATGGTGAAATAATGTGGAAATTAAACATCGAAACTATTACACCTATCTATTGGAAAATGTAAATCTCGGGTGATAGCTAGTACACTTATAAATATAATTGCTGTTTCCCGCAGCTTCACCTACGTTAAAAAAGTAGCCTGTGTTTGACCACGGGTCTTCTACTATATTCATATAAAATTTCATCAAAATCCGTTTAGCGGTTTGGCCGTGAAAGCGTAACAGACAGATAGACAGGCAGACTTTTGCACTTATAATATTAGTATGGACAGCATGGAAGTACAGATGTCTATTATCGACTATACAAATATACGTCTGTGTGTGCGATGAATCCCAAACCAAATGAACCGATTTTTATTATCAAAAATTGAGTGTTCACTAATTATATTATTATATAAAAACTAGCTGACCTTTTAAACCTTCCCTGGACCTCCCTAAATAATTCAAAAGCAAAAATAGCCAAATCGGTCCAGCCGTTCTCGAGTTTTAGCGAGACTAATGAAGAGCAATTGATTTTTATATATATATAGATTTGGATTTACTCTTTTTAAAAGAAAGTAGGTCTGTATATAATAAAAAAAAAACAGTTGATCATCTAAACTTATCAACATAAATAATTTACTGAAGTATTCAAGTATAAAACTTAGGCAACACCTAAACAAATAAAATGATCTACGAGACAGCTTCAAATTAAGTTCAAAGCATTTACCCTGTGTGTGTAAACGGCAATTTGTTTTGATATTTGCAAAAACAATTATAGACGTTCTGCCATTCACTTAAATCGAAGCAAAGCGTGATTTGACTAGAATCGATGTGCGAAATGTATGCCGTGACTAAACATTCATATAAGTCAATCGATTTAACAAGACTCGATTTTGACGTGCATCACTCATTCGGAGAATCATAAAAATAGTAGTTACGCTCTAGGTCGATCGATGATCGATTGACTTCGTCTAGATAAGTTCAGATCTAATAGTGCAAAATTGGTCAAGTGAACTCGACTAGTTGTCATTTATCAACTAGTTTATTGATTGAGTTGCAATAATAATTAATTTTGTATATCATAGTTACTAGACTTCTAAATTGTAATTTAAAAGAAAAACGTTTGCGCAGGAAAAATGCCATACGCAATGATGATGATCGAAAGAAATAGTCATAGTCCAGTTTAATATATGTAAAGATCACGTTTGTTGTACTTACTTATTTGTTTTAATACAGTATTATTTTTAAAACATGAGAAAGATTATTAGTAACACGTTACTTGACACGACACGTGACAAATCTAATTGTTATCAATATCATCAAACTATGCCTCTAGACATAGACACAGCCGCTAGCTCACTAGCTAGCGTTAGGATTTGTATGGAATTTAGTTACCTTACTGACCGCCAGGGTGCTAACAGATTTGAAATACAAAATTTTATATTAAATCGCATGCGGTATTAAACCGGTAAAATACTAGGACTTTGATTAACCTAAATTACTAAAGTCAATATTAAATGTAATCCATTTACTGCCATGTCGACCAATGTGAACTTGACCAAAACATTTGTTTGATAGCTCAATCGATTCCCATATTATCTCATGAATAAAAGAAGCATTAAAAAAGAGTGTGATAAACATTGCCCTCTAATCGTATGTGTGTTTGTACGTCCGTCCGTGCCGCCCGATAAATTGCATGCAACTTGATCGAAGACCGATACTTTGATTTTTGACAGCTATTAATTGAAATAAATTGCTTATTTGTAACTGAAAATAAATAACTTCTGCGTACTTATGAGTAGAATGAGGTGTGTTGTAGTTAGATTGTATTTCTCACTTGAATTAGCAAGGTATGTATGGTAATGTACTTAAGTATAAAGTGGCTAACATCATCACACTTTTTCATACTAATATTATAAATGTGAAAGTGTGTTTGTTTGTTTGTCCTTCCTTCACGCCCTAACTAAGCAACCAATCGACTTAATTTTCGGCATAGAGTCAGTTGAAAGGATGGAGAGTAACATAGGCTACTTTTGGTCCTGGAAAACATCATTTTCCCAAAGGAGGTTCACACGCGGGCGAAGCTGCGGGCACAGCTAGTAAACAATAAAAGTAAAGGCTCTTAGTACAGTTCTAAATAAATATGACAGTTGTAAATTTGAAATATGTAAATTAATTAAAATGAGATGAGACATGCAGATTTTTGTGAAAGAACGAGACAGAACATATTTTAGCTTAACAAACCTTCTTTTTTTTTAATGAATAAGGGGGTTAATCTTTAGTTCACTTTTTCCACGACGGCTGCCTAAAGTGCTTAACCACGGTGATTTTCCCTTTGACATTTGCCTGTTAAGGTGTAATATGGAACACGGCGTTTGACCCTGGGACCATGGGACCGTTGGGATCAAAACGCGGGAAACATCCACGACTGAACTACATTTTATTAGTCGTGAGAAATTGTCGTGGTCCGTGCTAAAGTACTCTTATTTTTTTTAACTTATTTCGTTCCCCCGCTGGGCAAAGGTCTCACCCCCCTCCACTTCTACTCTTATTATGAAAAATTATTTTGGCACTTTACCCATGCATGGCGGAAAATATGTGGTGTTTCGGAAATACAAGCAAGTATGTCTATTAGTACGAAGTGGAGAAAAAAGAGCAGAAAAATGAATCATTGACTATAAACTGGTACAACACTGAGATATAAGGGAGATAATTTTCAGCTTATGTTTCAGAGCCTCCGTGGTCTAGTGATTAAGGCGTTTGCCTTAGACTGGAGGTCATGAGTTCGATTCCTATGGGAAGCATATTTTGTTTAGTGGTTTCCAGTTTGGAACACAAACTGCTTAATACAAACACTTAATTGTCTGATAATACTTAATGTTGATTCCGTATTGCCATTTGGTAATCGTCAAAATAATCGCGTCAAGGGCCGAAAGTCGATTATATGACCCACTAAAATGTAAGAATGAAGGGTAATAAGTACGCTTGATTTACAGACTTACCAAAATTAGTACTGGTTGCTACAAAAGAGCAACTGCTGCCTGATCTCTGATAAGACGATCACTATCAAAATTAATCAAAACATTTCAAAACATAGACATCTTTGAGCAAGGTCGTTAATTCAGTGACCTGCGACCTGCCGACGACTCCGACATCGCGAATGACAAGTAAACAAAGTGGACAGCGCCATCTGTCGTGGCCGACCGCCGCGGGGCACGCGCCTTGAGAAAGACGTGTCCTTTGCGATCTAGGGTTGCCACTAGCTCATTTTTTGAGACAACTATAGCGAAAGAGAAATCTTAAAACTACATTTATTTAAAAATCTTTATTGTACACAAAGAGCATGTTAACAGAATACAGGATACAATAAAAGGCGGACTTATCCCAAATAGAGATCACTTCTATTCAACCGAACACACAATTTGGATACATCCTCTTACTTCAATCGTTTGCTCACGGCTTAGCTTAATGATATTGCCATCCTATCTTGTTGACCATCTCGTTCCACTTGTGGCGATCTTTTGCTCCATGAATTGCGTTGGAGGTCTGAGTGTCGAGCTGCTGCCTGATTTGGTCAGACCACCGTATCGGTTTGCGTCTCTGGCTCTCCTTCCGACCATCCTGCCAGTACGGGCTTTTCCAGTTGTCATCTGGTTTTCGGGATATGTGACCAAAGTATTGTACTGACGATCTCAACAGGAGGTGTAAGCTAATCAACAAAATAGAGTATGATTGTAGAGCCTTAAAAATTGTAGACACATTAATGTAATCTCGTAGTCAAAACACAAAAACTTTCTTAATTTATGCCACTAGAACAAACCTTCTAAATAATAAAACGGCTGTCACCGAGATAGTTAACAAAATGGGCTCTCAATCTTCCAACGCCTCGGGCTAAAGAAAATATATAAAAACTAATGATAATTTGAGTAGAAGACAAATCATGTTAATGCACAACAATATAACATTTGTTTTAATCATATAGAAATAATTCTTGTCAGTTGTATTTTTACAAGAATATGAAATTATATAAAATTTGGTACATATTTTTTAAGATATATAGGATTCCCATTGGACATATGTATCATTCATTTCCAAAATAGCGTTTCTGTTATTATACAGATTATTTTTTGTGAACTATTTTTTAGTATTTTATAATGAGTCTGTCAGACCCCTATTGGTAGTGATTCGTATAATAGATTAGCATTTTGGATGAATTTATAATTTTCTGATCCACTTCCAAAAATAGGAAATTTTTATTTTAAAAATGAAACTACGCTCTTTTTGAATCAAATCTAAAATATATCAAAATATGTATTTTTTGATGAACGGATTTCTAATACGCTGAGATGATGATTATCGCGAGCTTATAGTATACGGATCGTATATTTAATTTTCTACTTGATAGTATTAAAAATGTAATGTATACTGGCAACCCTAATGGACCGCCCTCCGCCCTTCAATCGCGCGGCCGCTCTTGACGGATAGTTCACATTATTATGTCGCTGCGATCATCGAGTAATGAGAGACCACAGAGTACTTACCCGAGACAGAGATATCTAAAAATCCATAACCATACATAATAAGTGCGAAAGTCTATCTGTTACGCTTTCACGACCAATCCGCATAACGGATTTTGATGAAACTTGGTGAGAATATAGTTGAAGACCCGGGGTCAAACAAAGGCTAGTTTTTGATGCAGACAGAGCTACGGGAAACAGCTAGTAGTAGTAGTAGTTTAGGTAGTAACCTAAAAGCAACTTTCTAATAACGATACAACTTTCTAATAGGGTTTGCACTTCTTGGCAGTTTTGCAGTAGTGATTAGAATTTCTGCGACCTGCAACTGAACATGGTGTTTTATTTGTGCGGGTACATCCCATCACTTTTCCTCTTGCATACCTCCAGCCTACTATCGCGTCACTTCACTTGTCATAGAATTAATTTTTGTTTACCAAACCAAATATTATGAATACATCTAATATCCAGGTCCAGTTATCCGTAGACTCGGAGGCCATTGATAGTAAAGTAGGCATACTTACTTACTGCGATGGCTCGACGATCTTGGTCTCCGGCACAAGAGATCCTGTTTTATTTTTGTATTCATATCCTATTCACTTATTATTAGGTAGAGACCCTTTGGAGAAGTTGATGTCATGTGGTGCTCCTTCCCAAACCCGTCCTCGGCTATATCAATAGATGGCATTTCCATAAACGTGTTTGGGCAGGAAGAGGAACTACTCCTAATGAGTAAAAACAATAAAATAGGTTATGGTTATGAAGTTTGGATGGGTTTAAACTGGGCTTTTGCAATGGAAATCGGACATCTGCCATAATCATGACTCCTGACTATTTTTGGCAGGCGGTGACTCGCCACTCAGTGAATGGGCGCCCCAAATAGTCGCCGCGTTTGGCAACAGAGGAGTAACATTGGAATGAGCAGCTAAGGGTGCCGAGAGGTGCGGCTGCTGTTTCGCTATCGCGAGTTGCCTCGTGAGCGGGTTTCCCCGTAATTACGCCATTGCGTGCAATAAACTTCTACCTTCGAGCATATAGCTCTTGTAACTCCACTCTTGACGGCCGGCTAAAGCAAGCCAGAGGTAGGGGTCCTGTCCTTCATCGGTGTCCACTCCGGAATTGGCGAAGGAAGACTCACTCCCTCACTCAACAGCAGCTCGCAACAAGCTGCCCTGCGGAGACTGACTGTCGTCATATCCTTACGCCTTTATTATTATTTTTATCTCCACTGTTCCCTATTCAGCTCAACCTCCTGTCTGTCGGCTCAAAGTATACATAAGTATAAATAAATTTTGTTAACACTCAATATGTCCAGCTTGAATATCATTTATCCAGCTACCTATCCCATTTAAAATATTATGATTCTACATATTAATTCAACGATCGTCGTAACATTATAATCGCAGACAGCAAATCGATATTTTAAATCGATTAATAAAAACCCATTAAGTCAATGTACATAAGAAATAGAGTGCATATAAATCTTAAGTAAATTCGCTCGTAAAATTAAGAGATATGGTCTTAGGTATATAAATCAGAAGATTATAATTTAAGAGCAAGCTTATGTTTGACACCAATAACCTGATAATGTTGGGAATAAATAATACATGTTAATGTGAGTGTATATGTTTGTTTTATGGCAACACTAAATGATTTAAAAAAAAGACAATATTAGTTTCTGTGACATTCTTTTTCAAAAAGTTTTAAATTTGCTATCCGCGTGCCGTAATATAATAAAAACATATTAACTAATTTGGTCGTTCAAAATACAATTTAGTAATTTTCTTCTAGGTGATTTTTTTTTTGCATTGGTTTATACAATTACTAATTATTTAATTTCTATTTTCCAAAGACATGTCTACTATCAGACCCGTAACAGGAACAACAACAAAGTGGCGTACAAAATAATTATTCATTAATTATTTATCATCTCGATCCAAATGAAACCGATTTGTAGAGAATGCAATTAAATTTTGTATTGTAGAATAAAACCCCTTCGTAAATACTCAAGAGGACAATAACAAGTTTAATACAATAAATTACTCCGAAATGTAAAATTGGTAAAAAATTCGTCGACTCTGTATATCTCATTGATCTATGGAATTTTCATAAAAACTCTCATTGTCCTGCCATTGTTGATGTTTGCCCAATAGTGGGAAGTTATTTATTAAAACGACCAATTTAGACGTCTAGCAAATATTATGCATAGGTCAGATCAGACTAACTGGTGCCCGCTGGGAACGAGTGATTTGCGATTTATTGTTTTGATGTAACTATTTTCTTAAGTTGTCATAGGAAATACTTTATTTATTTTCGTGTCGTATCACATCAAGAAATTAAAGAACTTCTCTCTCGTCTCAGCGCTTTCCCGGTTGCGTCCTCAGCTGTTTGCCTCAGAGCCCAAGATCCATTTTCCTGCTCTTTCTCCTCCATTTCTCCCGGTCTTCGGTATCCTTAGGTGTGCGACTATTAACAGGTATATCCATCCCTCCGACGTCAAGCCAGCACTTTTTGAGCGCGCCTCTTCTACCAGGGCCTGGTGGAGGCGGTATGTTCCCCACGTAATTAGTTGGTTTACGTAAGATGTGGCCATACTATCGTAAGCGACTTTCTTGGGACATTTAGGCTACCCCGAATGTGGGAGTTTCTTACCCGATCTTGTCGTCAAACTTTTACAGTGTGAAACTAGTTTTACGTAGGCACTATAAGCATTCAATCACACTGTAAAAATTTGGCTAGTATTGAAAAAGTATAGGTATTAGTTGTGGGTGTAATGTTAAAAATTAAAAATATTTCGTCGTAATTTAATTAAAACAACGTCACAAGAAATCAGAGCAAAGGAAGCGACCAAAATCGTGTCCCGTGCAGTTTTAGTCGTTCGACAATTACTTTTAACTCGTGACCAAAAATGTCGTAAATAGCAGCGGCTGGGAGGGCCGATGACAATTATCGACAATTACGATTTAGCGGACAAACACACAACTAGAGAAAAACTTGAGACTGAGCGTCGTAATCGTAACCAACCCAAGAAATAACCCTCCTTTATCCGTTTCGCCGCAGTCGGATGAAGAGACGTGTTGGCTCTAACACACTCAAATACTGCATGCTGTTGGTTTGGTTCAAATCTAGTTAGTTAAATACACCCAAGTGTCAAAGTTTTCCGAACCCACGAATCCAGGAGGCCAATCGCACTTACTTACTTTCACATAAATCAAAATCAAACAACAACCGCGAGGGCTATTGTTGAGAATGTAAAACCGGTAAATCGAATGATAATCATTCGACTTAACCATTCCCCAACTTAATTCCTTAACAACTAGACCACAAAACAGTTGTCATGGTTTTCTGAAAAATTAACGTAGAGATAGAGACTTAAAATCTCCGGAAAGAATGAGTAAAATCTATCTTCAAGCCCAACGGATGTAAGATATGTCCTCACAAAAGTGCAATAAACTTTAATTTTTAACTCTTGGAAAGAGTTATCTCCATGACAGTGTGTTATTGAAACTGAGACAGTAGTAGAGTGCTCTTAACTTTATGTAAATAATTTATTTAATTATTTTTTCATTGTATGGCGTCTTTACTTTACAATGGTTGAAAGCATTATAACATTTTAAAATGACAGCGGGATAACCGATCGAGACCTAAACTAGATCTTAACATCGCTGAAAGAGTATCAAAAGTTGTGTAAAATATTCGAATCATGACTCTCTTAACGTTGGAGTAAATTTGTTCTGTATTGTCTAAACCAAACGAATTCTTAGCCTTTATAATAACTGCTATAAGGTTGAAAATAATGAAAGTTAGACATCTTGATGGACTTGAGTAAAAAGGGTCTAAACGATTGCAAATTGACGTTAGGGCTTATGGAGTATTTACACGAGCGATCAGACAAGTCATGACGTAAAACAATGATAGCAGAAATCCATTCTTTAACCAAGTAAGAAAATAGATTTTGGATTTTTTATAAATTGGTTAAGACCAAATTTTTTGGGTTAAAATACCTATTGAGTGGAACTAAATAAATATATGTGTAGGTTGAAAATGAGCCTGGTTAATTATTATGAAAAACCAGGTTTCCGACCCCAGAATGCGGTTTCGTAAGTGCATTTGTCATGTATATTTGTTTTAGTAGGTCGGTAGGTTCGCGCCAAAATTCGCCCTAGTGAATTCCCTTGTAGCCAGGCTGTGACAGTGGCATTTTTGTATAAAAATTTATAGAAGATTATAAAGTGATAAATGAAGAACCGCTCGACCGATTTTGTGCAAACTTCACATAAACCATCTACTAAATATTTCAAACAAAGTCTAAACATTTGGTATGGATAGGTGATCCCGTTCTTGAGTTATAAAATTACAACGAAAAGTGGCATTGATTTTTATATACATATAGATAGCAATGGATGCCCCAATTCATACAAGGATAACACTGGTTTGGCTTAGTGGCTTGTCTATAGACTGGCCTCGTCTAAACGGTCCATTAGATTTAGTTCGACATAATGATGACATTCCATAAACGATTTACAGCGATATTATATTTCGATAGAACGAACCACAATTTTGTTATTAACTAAATGCCAACAAAAACGTAACTGGAATATTGATCGTCATACGCCCTTCTATAGTCTTAGAGATTGGTATCTTTTGAGGATTTACGTGAGAAAATTTTATAGTGCTTATTCCTTTTCAGGCGGATTGGAAATACATAATTGTATCTGCCATCTCGTTTCCGTGGTATTCTAATGGCATTCAAGTTAAAATCCATGCTAATTATAGTGGATTAATATTATATTCATTTTGTTATTAGACCTATTTCCGCTGGATATCTGAGGTCGCATAATTTTTGAGATTAAAAGGGATATTAACACTTCTTTTTTTGCGTGAATGTTTCACCTATAACAACTTTCCCTAGGAGAGTTGACGTTGGGCATGTTATCTAAAAACAATGCTATATTACGCCATTACGGGTTGGCCATACAGATGACTGAAAATTGTTCTATATCGAATGATTTTTGTTCGATAATAAACGATTTTCAGTTTTCGAAAATTATTCTATATCGAACAAGAATCGTAAAATCTTTTTTCACTGTGTGTGAACTGTGAAAAATGTTGACAAACGTGTGAATGGAAAGTTTTTTTTTGTATATTGACATTTTGAAAAAATGCTGCTGTGGAGTTTGTGGCGCCGCTTCTTCTCCACTTGGAAGTGGTAGTAAACTAATGTTAATTGACGTCAATAATTCCTGTAATGAAAACAAACTATTTCATTTCAATGATTCGACTTGTCGATTTTGCTTTAATTACAATTTTTGTAAATAACACTCCGGGTTGGCTAGCGCTCTTTCGTTTCGGAGGCCAAGATCCACTTCGGGTCGCTGAGCCAACAGAGTAAGTAATTGGCCATCGACAAAGAAAGTGGAAGATGCCCCCTCATCCTAGCGTGTATTCCTAGTTGCGTCGTCAGCTTACGCTTCGGAGCCTAGGGTACGCTGTAAGTCATGGTCCTTGATTTGGCGGAACTGATTATTAGAATAGAGCGACTGCCGTCTGGTCTCCGTAACCCTTTTTACAGGGAAATTAGACCAACAGAAACATGATCCGAGGTGTGTCAGTGGCCAACACTGTCAAAATTTTCAGGCTGCCCTAAGGCATCTTACACAGCCTCACGACTGCTATCTATCGACAACAACGGCTTAACGTGCCTTCCGAAGCACGGAGGCGCTCAAGATAGAAAATGCCACTAAATGGCGACCAATCCAATAGTGGTCACGCTACAGATACGCGGGTCGCGCTCGACGAACGAGCTCTGAAAAATATGCAATTAATATTAATGTTATTGTACTAAATGTCACTAAACCACAGTTTACGGTCTGTTATTGTTAACAAAGACCAGTGATTCTAAACATTTATTGATAGCAATCTGATTAATATAAAAAATATTTTATTAATTAACTAATATGACATTTAGAAGTACATAGTTGGATAGGATAACTCATTGATTTTTGTTGTGGTCATGTTTATGTGACAGTTCATAAGGGTGCAATAAAGAGTATTGTACTTATTATTACTTTCATGGATAAAGTAAATTCAGTCAGATATCTGAGTGTAGGATCTGGTCAAGTAAACTACGTTTACGAGTTCTTAGTTTCGACCACTCAATCGTAATCGAATGCAGGCAGTATAAACCCTTAAAGCCTGTCGTCGTCGTCGTTTCAGCCGCAATTAGTCCACTGCTGGACTTAGGCCTCCCCCAAATTGAGGGGTTGTTGCCGTACTCGCCACGCTTGGCAGGCGGATTAGCGAGCGCAGTTTCAACGGCTTATTTTACTTCCGACGCTGCTGCCCATCAGAAGTTTTCTTTAGCTAGGGAAGGGTGGCATGTAGTTGGGTTTGGGGAAAGATGAGGTACTAGGATGCTACTGACTGGACATGGGTTGACTCAGTAGCAGCTCGGGTAAGTCGGGCTCGCGTACCCGTATGTTATGTATCCAAGCCATCGGAAAGATGCTTGAAAACAACACCCCTGACTGATTAAAGCCTGTAACATGAATGAAATAAATGAAGAATCGCTATGTATTGCCGATGACATAAACTAAAATAATTCAGTTTCGACCGTACCAAAAACGCCCTCTAAATCTAACATTGACATTTAATAGTCAAGCTATTGAAGAGGTGTCAAATTTAAACTTTTAGGTCTTACTTTAGACTTTCACATTGGAAATACCATGTCACACAAATAAAAAGTAAGATATCTAGATTTATATATGCCCTTAGAATTATAAAAATAAATACAAATATTGAAATAGCAGTATCTGCATACTATGCTTATGCATATGCTTGTTATGGAGTTATTATGTGGGAAACATTGCAGTAATAGAGAGTGATAACACTTTTATGCATATGTCGAAACAGCATTTAGTAAAAGTGTTACTCTGTAACTGAATTTTTTGACGACAGGAATGCCTAGATTTTAGAAATTTATTAATTTATTTTGATGATGAATTTGATTGTTATTTGAAAATTACATATACTTATGCAATGTAATTTATGGACATATATGTAAATTTACTAATGTTTTAATTAATGTGTTTAACTAAAAATTGTAAATTCGCAACACCCTGACAGGGTACATATACAGTATATAAAACAATATGACATCTCATGTAATTATTATTGTAAATGTAAGCGAAAAATAAATGAATTATGAATTATGATCACAGCAGAAGAGCAGAGAGGAGCTTTAAGCAGAGATTTTAATACGCATACAGACAAATGTCTATATATTGAAATCTCTGCTATCTTCGAATAAGGTGACTTAAAAACTCGGTGATTCGAATGATTTTGGTTCGATATCGAATCATTTGTCATAATCGGTGAGTCGAGCGATTCCCATCCGACATAGAGTCACACTTGCACAGGCGGCTCCTAGAGTAATCTCTATCAATGAGAAATGTCAACACTATACTGGTGGTCTACGATACATAGTTTTAGAACCACTGTCTTTTGAAATTTCACTACAGTTAAACTAACCCGGGGCAAAGCCAAGAGCGACGAGTTATGGTTTTGTTACAGACGTCATAAAGCATCATTTGATTTCATTGGTTAATGAGCTAACTACTTATTTGGTTAAACCACGGTTAACATAAAATAATGCTCGACAAGTCGTTAATGGTTCTATAAATGCGATAAAATTGGTACTGCCGGATAAAGGTGGGTACTGACTGCGTTAAGTTTCGATATTTATTTGGTACTAGCTGTTTTCCGCATCTCCGCCTGCTTTAAAAAGTAACATATGTTTCACCATGGATCTTCAACTATATTCATACCAAATTTCATCAAAATCCGTTCAGCGGCTTGGTTGTGATTGCGTAACATACAGTCAAACAGACTTTCACACTTATAATATTAGAATGGAAGCATGGATTATAGTGTAAAGCCGCGTTCGCCGCAATTTCGCCAGATTGCAAACTTAAAAACAACTGTTCAATGTGTTTAATAATTCCATCTATTTGTCTTGTACCTAAATAAGTCTAAACCATAAGTGCATTATAAATGTCGTTTAAATCTATGGTCTAAACAAACTGTAGAGACTACGAAGAAACTAAGGTAGATTTAGACTAAGCTATTTTATCAGATTAAAATATGTATTACCAGCCAGTCTACCTGTTTATCGAAATTCGTCATATCAATTTCAAAAAAATAATCTAATACTAAAAAAAAACATTTAATTTCGTCTTAAACAAATGTACACATTAAATAAACACCCTAACAGATGACATTTAAAACAAAAGTCATAAACCATATATTAAACAATCCCAAAAGGCTCTGGGAGTCAATTAATAAATAATAAAAAGTCAATCTGACATTGGACATCACATTACTAGTAAAGACAATAAAAACTCAGGATGGGGGAGTCCGCGCACTATTGTTCACATTGAGACAGTATTATGACAAGTAGATTAGACGAGTAGTTGAAGATGTTATTTTGAAATAATTGTCGATTAAATATATTTTAAACATTTTTTTCTGCGATAAGGATCTGAACTAATCTAAAAGTAAACATAAAACTGCGACCATGAACGATATAACATAAAATCTATCGTTACCTCTCTTGGGTGTGCTGGAAGACATTTCTATAGAAATAAGCAGTACTCTTGTACTAATGTTTTGTTCTATGTTGTATCCTGTTCGATTTACTGAGTACATGAATTTGGTAAATAAATAAGTAAAACATTATTAGGAATTAGGATCTCAACTACCTTCGGTCTTGGGCCACCCAACTATTGTCTTGATTTTTTGAGATTGTGCAACTGAGTGTAGAAGTACTTACGATGACTTACATACATAAACTAACTACAGTCCGCGCTACTTGACACCATTACGAGCCTCTCTTTGTCAATTGGTAAACTTTTCAATTTTTGTCGATTACGATTCGTAGAGCATCCATTTAGAAAGAATAGGATCACATCCTATCAAAATATTAATATTGTGCCAACATTACGATGTGATATTCCAAGTAAATAAATTTCATTTCACGACAATTTCGCTGGACAAATGTAAACTTAATGATAAATTTTGAATTCGGAAGACAGAGTCCCACGGCGCGGGATCGATATGCGCCTGCGTCGCGCGGACTAGGAGCGAATAAATTATGTGATGCCAGTACTACTAGCATGTAGTGACTTGGTGACCAATAGTCAGGCGAGTGCTATGGAGTAGTGTATGAATTATTTAATATATTTAAAAAAATAAAACACTTAAATAAAGTACTAGACGAACAAGTGCTGCGTTGGACTGAACATCCACCAAACAAATGGCCCGATAACCTACTCTAGGTCGCGGGAAAAAGCTGCCGCTATGTTCAACAGTGGACATTCAGCACGTTCTTATTGCTGTGGCTTGAGATGATAATGATGATAAAAGTTCTAGGATTGTAACAATTCTTTAAGTTACTGCCCATAGAAAAAACGTGCACACAAAACCATGGAAAACATCAGCTAAATATGTCTGAACAATTTTTTTTATTGGTTAGTACCATACACGAATTAACTGAATTCAAAAAGACACAAGCAAATATATATATTTATTTATTAAAATAATCATAAGCATATAGAATTTGTTTACGCTTTTTTTTTAAGGTCTTCAACAGACCCAAATAAATTAATCATTTAATTTCTCCTATCTATTTGGATTTTGACCTCTGAATTGCATATAAAACATTTTTAATATACAAATTAACATTCTCGCGTATAATTCAAATACAAAGCTATCCATTTTATGGCAATTTAAAATGTCGAACTAAATATATAGTTGGGTTGACCTGATCTTATTAATATGCTGTTTGTCATGTCAAGAAAAATAATAAAATTTTATTATATTGTCGCCTCTTCTGTTCATATTTAAATGGCTTCAAAATAAGTTTAAAATAAAGTATCAAAAAATTTCGTATAGAGATTATCAGTCCCTATTCAGCGCGGGAATACAACTCCCTAGCTAAGACATTGCATATATTATTTTAATTTTTATGTATTTTATTACTTCAATATATTAAAAATGTACTATTTAATTCAAAAGCGCAAAACAGTACCTTGATAGCATGCACCAAGGGTCCATTTACCTGGCGACAGATGTCAACAATCAGAGATCTGAGATCTTTTTCCGAGCTTCGGGAGGCACGTTAAGCCTTTGATCCCGGCTGTCTGAACACTAAATCAGGATATGCAAGGTCGATTGGCCCTGTAGCCCACCAGATATGATGATGATACTGAAAAGGAAATAATTATGAAAGAATTTGGATGAACAATAGGCTAGTTTCCTAAAAAAGTATAATTAGTCAGTCAGTTAGATAATCAAAAAATATTAAAGACGTATTTTTTTCTTTTAAAAATTAAACAAAGAATGGCAAAGATATGGCGCGTTAAAGTTCAGACGTCACAGTGTGCTACACTTTTCGCAATATGTGACGTCACGAGCCCCCACTCCTAAACATTGATGCGTTATATCTTTATAATTTATCGCTCAATTGACAAAAGAAAAAATACGTCACTAATATATTTTGATTCCCTAAATAACTGACTAATTTTAATGATAGTCTTTTGACCCTGGAAACTAGCCTATTTCAAGTACACTTGTACCTCACGCGTAAAGATCAAATAATACTTTTCAAAAAATGATCCGCGTCATCTCCATAACACCCGCTGTTCCTTAGGGTAAAATAATTACATTAGTTTGGTGGCAATAACAATAATTTTGTCCCGTTAAGGGCAGGCGACCTGCAGCGCCGCCTTGCGTTTCACAGATCACCAGATATGAGCTAAGTTACGCACGGTCGCCCATCCCGATCCAACGGGTTACGATTACGAGCTCAATCTCATATTTTTTTATCATTACGACATTTGTGAATGTATAGGTTAGGTGTTTTGTTTTTTTTTTATATCATTGGTGTTAACTAGAGGCGTTTGATTTCTTTTGTTGTGCTAATTTTCAATTTAAGGTTTTATTCCGATCTTCAATCTTTTGTCTTTTATTCTGGATAAGACGTCATCTTTTCTAGATTATTAAAATTATTTATTTATTTAGATAGTTGTCAAGTCCTAAATGCTGATATTTGTGGCCATAATTATACCTACGTGTATGTCTACCACGCCTTTATGTAAGTGGCATCGCCGGGTGATAATCAAAATACTGAACCGTAAAAATAATTTTTGCTCGACTTGGAGGTGGCACTGCCGTGCCCCCAGATTCAAATTGAAAACCTCCTCCTTTTTGGAAGTCGGTTAAAATCAGCAAAAAAGTACCTCAAAGTCTTGCGACAACTCGCCGATTTTCATAAACGTGATCTCGTTTGTGAATTTATCAAATAAAGTTTAATTGTTTTACTTCTGTATGATGTCCATATTATTTAGTGCAATTAAGGGACAAAATCTCACAGCTCTTGCTAATTTAATAATTAAGTCCTAAACCACATGTCTCCATCAATCCACCTCATCAACGGTAAATCCTCCATGTTAATACCACAGAGTCAATCCACTACAATCAAATTAACCTTCGAGTCGACAAGTTAATTTGGCCGTTAATTCACAAATCGTTTGGATTACCGTCGGTACGGATCGTCGTGATAGACGATGGTCGTTGGTACATAAATATTCCTTTACATGCTAATACAAGACTAGACCAACCCACTGACTTGAGTGGTTATAATATAATCAGAAAGAGCGTTAAAGTCCCGTTGATCTGTTATGTGTGAATGATAGTCTTCTTCTGACGGTATTGTAAGTAGGCGATTAAGAAAATGTATATAGTATCGGTTTTTTGTTATTTTTGTAGCTAGAAATGTTACTATAATTTTATCGTTGTTAATTGTTTATTTTTTTATACAACTAAGTAGGCAAACAGGCGTAAGGCCCACCTGATGGTTAGTAGTTACCGTAGCCTATGAATGTTTGCAACACCGGAGATGACACGAGCGCGTTGCCGACCTGTCCGCTATCAGTACAGCGACCCCTCTAGAGCCCGGATTCCCTACTTACCAGCAGGAACACAACACTGCATCAGTGTTATTTGGCTGCAGTCTTCCCCAGACGGACTACTTACAAAATGTCCTACCTCTCTTTAAAAGTCTCTCTGTTTAAAAAGTGTGGCACCCGGGCGAAGTGGAGACGTAGCAGGGACCGGACCCTGGGCTTCGAAGCAACCAGCTGAGGATGCAACTGGGAAGGCGCTAGAATAATGATAATGGTTTTTTTGCAACAGTTGTTTTTTTTTTATTATTCATATTTTATGTTTAGGTATAGACAAGCTTATCACCCAGTGTATAGTTAGCAGTTTTCGTAATCAATGTGTAACACGAGATAACGGGTGATGTAGTACACAAAGTTCAGTCTTTCAATATGAACCAGCGGATATTAAGATCCTTAACATTCTTTTTCAAAAGCCATATCAGCCGATGCAGACATCACTCCAAAACAATTTGATAAATAAAACGCCCATTAAACAGATAAAAATTAATCCAACTACAAATCTATGAGAAAAACTAAACGTGTTCATTAAATATTCAAAAAATAAATAGATCAAATAAACAATCTACAATAACGCGTATTAGATTTCAATTTGAATAACGAACATGTTGCGCGCGCCTCAAATTCCATAGATTCAGTATGGCGTCAGTTTATTTTTTTTATTTTACGTTTTAGGCGCTGGATTCCTGTCATTATGCCCATATATTATCTTCACGGGGCGCTCGAGATACGATAAAAGTTCTGTTACAAATGTCTGGTTTCGTTTTAATACTGTTTTATATGTAAACTTCTAATTTAATGTTTGTCTATTAATAAAGGGCGAGATAGTCCCTAGTTAGAGTAAATTGACTTGTTTATTTGATATTTTGCCTTATCTCCGTGGTAATTAAAAGAACGGAGTGAGTACCTTTGAACTGTTGGTGTAAAACGTGTGTTCAATTAAGGTGGACAACTATTTGCAATAGGCTGTACCAGCTCGTATGTTTCATGTCGTCTCTCGTATCTAATCCATTAGGAATATTTTCTTGCCTAACATTCATACTAATATTATAAATGCGAAAGTCTGTCTGTCTGTCTCTCTGTTACGCTTTCACGGCCAAACCGCTGAACGGATTTTGATGAAATT
Source organism: Euzophera pinguis (assembly GCA_947363495.1). Taxonomy (NCBI): domain Eukaryota; kingdom Metazoa; phylum Arthropoda; class Insecta; order Lepidoptera; family Pyralidae; genus Euzophera; species Euzophera pinguis. Next base: position 15,964,630 of record OX376163.1, read on the forward strand.
TGGTATGAATATAGTTGAAGACCTGGGGTCAAACATGGGCTACTTTTTAACGCAGGCAGAGCTGTGTAAAACAGCTAGTTATAAATATAGTAAAAATACTAATAAGTCATGATCATTTTTTTTGATGCGATAAAAAAATTGACTTATATTTTGTAATTAGAAAGTTTCCTCAGTTCTTTTATTAGTATAATATTTATAAAAAATCACTTCAATTTTTTAAACTTTCTAGTGCTTTAAAATGTGCTTAAAACAAATTTAATTATTGGTTTACTTTTCTTTTTTTTTCTTTTTCCTATTTACAGCTTCATTTTTTATGATTTTTTTGTAAATACGAGTATCATTTGACTCAGACATTTATGAAAGCATCAAAAAACACATAGATAACTATTTACTGCTATGTACCTACTGGGCCAAATGTATTTAAGCAATTGACACACACCAAGAAGACTACGGAAGGGACGACGTGGGAAAGACCCATGCCAATGTTGGTTGTTATAATTTTTATTGACATCTTACTTGTTACATTTAAACAATATAACCTATTTATCTTTATCTTATCGTTTTTAAGCTTTTTTAAAAACTCTTATACAATTTTAATAAGACAGTAAAATACAATAATAAATGATTCAACTTAAGTCAAAATCAATTATTACCTAACTTTTTAAATTGTATGGCGCACTTGTGCACTATTATATCAAGTGGGAACTCCTAACTTTCTTGTTCGCAATCAAATCCCCAATAATTACCTATTCAATATGCCTATTAAGGCTAATAATTATAAACAGCCTGCCAAGCGGAAATGTAATCAGTACAGTCGGCTTCCTATAAGATGCACTACTCCTGACTTGACGCCTTTTTAACATACTAGCTGTTTTCCGCTGCTACGCTTGCGTCAAAAAGTAGCCTACGATTGACCCCGGGTCTTCATCTTTATTCATACCAAATTTCTTTAAAACCCATTTAGCGGTTTGGCCGTGAAAGCGTAACAGACTTTCGCGATTATGATATTAAGTCCCATCCATACGGATTGGGCTGTTTTAGGCGGATCCAGTGCTGGCCATCCAGTAGTGTTCATAGATATGAAATTGTTTGTGTGTGCTACACACACAAGCGCGTCTACATAGACAAATTCGCCCTAAAAGTGGGATTACCAGATTCGAAAATAAATGATTTGATTTGATTTGAAAACAAAAATGTATGGGATTGACCGCGGTAAATCACTAGGTTGATTTTCATACTAATCGCTATGTATCGCGTACACGAATATCGTTCGTTGTTAATTTGTGACTTTAGCCCCTTAATATATCAGTTGACTTGACTTCCATTGGTCGCCGCTAGTAGCTTTTCTATCCTGAGCTCCTCGGAAGACACGTTAACCCGATGATCCCGGCTTTTTTCGCTGGATTATTAGCCATGTCAAATGCCTTTAGCCTGAAAATTTTGACAGGATTCGCTCCCTATGATAAGAGTTACGTAAGTCCTGTAGTCGCTCCATTGTAATATCCTGTACGTACAGTCCTATCTAAGACCTTGATTAATCGCATCGTTACTTCATTAGTTTTAAAGCATAAACTGAAAAAACCACCTCTCATTCTAGTAAGATCAAATAGATCCAATGCTACATTTGTCTCCTCTTCGATCCACAGGTAGATGCGTGGAAACTTTTATTTCCACTTAAATCCAAAGATGGACTCCAACTCTCCTCCTCCCATTGTGCCATATAAATATGACTATACCAACCGAGCCCAATCCCGGGAGAGTGCGCGGGAAGTATACTTGCTTGTGGCCCTTTCCAGTCGCACGCACCCGTTTGATCTCCCTACTAGTCCTCTAATTGCTCTAGTGGCTCACGGCTCAAAGACGTCACGCTAGCCTTCTGCCACAGGTGAACTCGTGGAAACTCATATGACCTCTTGAATCCACTGGTACCTGTAGCCCATGCTAGAAATTATGTGGAATTCAAACGTTTTTAGAAACATATTTTAGTTGAGTTGAATAATATTATTATATTTGTTTGAATATCGCGCAGGTTAGTTTTTTAGATTATAATTTAAAAAACAAATATAAAAATGTTTTTAAAAGTTGAATAACGGATTCCACTTTCAAAACATAAAGCTTATTTTTTATAAAAATTGCCAGTGGTATTGCTCTCATATTTAGAAAGATACGAATCAGCACTTTTTTCTGGGATAATTTCCATCTCACGATGTATCTTTCTAAATAATAGGTTTCCAAAATAATTCTCAGGGAGCCTAGAATCCACTGGTGGATATACTCATAAGGATGCAAAAAAATGTCGTGATTCCGTAAGCCGACTGTACATCAGAGGGCAAGCATTCCCTTCCATAAACAACATGAGCGACGCACATAAGTTCGACGAAACAGCTCATTTATTTCGAGCACTGCTCAAATAAACTTGAGCCGAAAACTAATTAAAGGGAGATCACGCGATAAGTGAATTTTCATCACCATTAAATACGGTCTCATGTCTTTATCACTGACGGGGCAGACAGAGCTTGTGAATGAATTTAAATTGATTCTTTTTTATTAAATCTATTTTGCCCACTGGAAAAAGGTCGGATAATAATAATGATTCCATGCTTTGGAAGGGACACTAAGCCATTGGTCCCGGCTGATATTAGGTGGTTGTTAAAGGAACCACGTCAGAGGCCGAAAGGCGGTTCTGAATAACACTGACACCTGGGTGCAGAGGGTATGTATCTTTAATGATCTTAGAAAGGGTTTCAATTTTATAACTCCCACAACCATCAAAATACTTTGAAACAAAAAGGTTTTTAATTTTTTAATTCAATGACTCTAGGGACATTTTTGCGGCTTCCCTTACCTCTATATTATCGTTTAGCCAAATGATTTTTGGTCATCATTTCAGCCACAAAACGTCCACAGCTGGACATAGGCTTTTACAATAGATTTTCAATCTGATTTTTATTACATTAGAATTACGCAAGAAAGTTGCTGAATTAATATATTTTAGTCGCAGTATTTAGTTTAGTCAAGAATAGATTAGAAAATAGATGTACCTAATGTGTTAATCATATTTATAAAAAAAAAACCTGGTAAATAAATTCGTCATTCACGTCACGATTTTTGGTACGATACACCAATTAATCGACACTCGATTATGGGTGTATAATTATATAATAATAAAGCGTTTTGCATAATTCAAGTTATTGATCTAATAAAGCGGCATATCTAAGGTTTGATGCACAGAACACCGATGGTACAGAAAACTATGGTTTGACCGCAGCCGCTGTACTGCTCCTTGGGTATGCGCGGGGAGGTGGGGAGTGGAATAAAAATAGCATGAGATTATAGTGCCAGACAGATCTTATGATATCGAATAACAATTTTTTTAAGCAGACTAGATGTCCCATAACCCGTATATTTATGAGTACCTATAATTATATCCAATCCCTGTTTTACCCGACTGAGACAGAAGGAGGGTTATGTTTTTTGACAGTGTGTATGTGTATATTTTTTTCGTTTTGCAGCCTGAATGGCTCGATGGATTTTAACTTGAAAAGTGACGTTAGATTCGTATTTACTGTAAGTGACACTGGGTATATAAAAATAATAAAAAAAACAGGATGGAGGATATTTGGGTATTTTTTATTTTGAAATTACACAAAAACACAGTACGGTTTTTTAGTTTTTGAAATTACCGTTCAATAGGTATTATTTTTAACTAAGTAGTAATAGAAAAATATATATTGAACTGAAACTTTAAGACCCTTCTTTAGATATTTTATCTCATGTGCGTCTAACACATTCCCCCCCCCCCCCCGTCTCGCCGCTCGCATACCTCAGAGGCGCGGTACAGCGGTTGTGGTCAAGCTATAGATGATGCTTAAACTATTTACTATCAAACAAAGACATAAATTATTCTGATTCTGACAAATGTTAATGTCTGGAAGGCTGAACGGATTTTGATGTGAATACAGTTGAAAGCCCGGGGTCAAACATAGGCTACTTTCTGACGCAGGCGGAGCTGCGGGAAAAAGCTAGTATTACATATGTATTCTGTGGTATTAACAATAACGTCTTTAAATGTTATATGTTATACGTAGATAGATAATTATGGAACTTCTATCCTATCGCATTAGACGTTGTTTCTGTAATGATAGGTTAAGCTTGTTGATAAATAAATAAATGTAATAAATAAATAACATGAAGTATTTAAAAAAAGCAACGAAATTTTTAATATTTCTTATAATTGATGGAGTCAAATTTTTATTCTATCTTTGAAAAAAGTCTTACAGTCTCACTTAAATACTTTAACGATTATTTAAGCAAATTCTTCAAACTCAACACAATTCTTCCACAAAGGGATATTTTTTTTATTTAAATAATGTAAGTACAAACTATTTTATTTATGAAATTTATCATAATCAATTTGTACATCTTAACTAAAGGCCTTAACCTCTATACCTTTATATTCTACATTTGGAGTGTTATTAGGGTAACGTCTTCATCTGCTTTCTTTCTTAAAGCCTTGCCGACGAGTGATTGATGGGTTACTTGTCGATAAACTGGTCGATAAACTTATCGATAATAAACACTATCGACTCGGCAAGGTTTTGAAGGGGTATTATACTGTTTTATACTATTTAACACGTTATTAATCTATCCTATAGTAATTCCCGGATCAATTTAATGGATAGTCTCCAATATGGTATGATCTTGTTCCTTTTCCGATAAAAATGTTATGGTGAAATATTTTGGGACACTGCACCATACATTTGGGAGGTATAGTATATTATACAATTAATAATATGGATTATCGCTAATATAGTTGAAATTCGGCGTGCTCAAACTCTTGCGAGTTGTAAAGCACTAGTGAAAGAGCATTTTCTGGATGGGGGTGAATAATGTGAGATGTTACGTTAAGTCCTAAAATTTATCTTACATCATTATTTGAGGTATTATAGTACATTTATTTATTTATTTCTGTATATTATATGTGTACTGCGATATGTAACTTTAAGTATGTTTATTTTGTGTAAGTTTATACTATTATACTTAGCTTATGTTTCTGCACCATACCTGTCTCCTTTCCTGAAATGTTTCCTACAAAAAGTGTTGCCTGTAAGAGATTGCTATTGCGATAAGGCCGCCTTTGCACACCATTATGTCTACATGTACGTGTCTCAAAATTGTATTTTCCTGGTGCAATAAAGTGTTTATTATTATTATCGCAAATAGGTCTCAAAATAATGACTTCTAAGATTTTACCATGTAAATCAGCATATTTAACAAATGTCGTCATTCTTATAGTACATATGGGAATGGGACCATTGACTAAAGCTTACCCTACCTCAGAAGTATAAGCTGATGATATAACTGGGAAAAACGCTCGAAGTGGCTGTGGTGACCGCTTACCATCAAGGTTGTATGCCTTTTTGCCTACTTAATTGTATAAAAAAGATGATACCCAAGAAATAAGTTGGCTCCTTAGTCACCTTTTTCCTTGTCCTAGCGTGTTTCCCGTTTGCATTCAGATTGAGCTTCAGAGCCTCTTTTTGTACACTCTAATTATAGTCCTCTATATTTAGCGGCACTTGTTGAGGAGCTCGTTAGTCGAACGCGACGGCGTGACGCGACCACTATTAGATTGGTCGCCATTTAGTGGCATTTTCTATCTTGAGCTCCTGTGTCCTTCGGAAGGCACGTTAAGTTATTGGTCCCGGTTGTTGTCGATAGATAGCAGTCGTGAGGCTGTGTCAGATGCCTTAGGGCAGCCTGAAAAATTCTGACAGTGTTGGCCACTAACACACCTCGGGTCATGTTCCTGTTGGTCTGATTTCCCTGTAAAAAAGTTTACGGAGGTCAGACGGCAGTCGCTCCATTGTAATGACCAGTTCCGCCAAATGTAGGAAAATGTAGGAAAATTACAGCGTACCCTAAGCTCCGAAGCGTAAGCTGACGACGCAACTAGAAATACACGCTACGATGATGATGATTTGGCGGCACTTGTTATTACAATGGAGCGACTGCCATTTGACATCCAAAAACTTTTTTAACAGATACCATGTACCATGTCATGATCATGTTCTTATACAATCACCAAATGGCATTCAAAACACTTCTACTAAATTTAATATAGACTAAAAACCCTCAAGCGTAATATTAATAACAGAACTTCAAGTTTAAAGAGGATATTTATAGTTTAATTTACCGATAGTTTCACAAAACTTGATAGACGTCCCCGCGTCTAACCGCCCACTGGTCGAATAACCGATAATAATAAACGAGTAGGTAATTACTGTGATTATTAAGATTGATTAGCTTAGCATTAGCCCGTGCTATGGTTCCGCCTTTAAAGCTTAAAGCTCCGAAATTATCTAGAATTCACACGCTTTTGAAAACATATTTTAATTGAGTTAAGTAATGTCTCTCATAAATAAAAAGGTGCGGTAAGCAGTATTTTTTCTAAGACGAAATAATTATCAGTTCTTGTAACTATGTGTACACATATATAGCGATACAACGGGGAAATGCTGCCAGCATACTGGGTACGTTGCATCGATGGGGTACGTTGGAAGTTTTTATTTTTATTTTAATGTTTGCTACATGCTATGCGTAAGTACTTTTGTTGAATAAATTATATAATTATATTGTGTGAATAAACACTTTTATAAATCTTAGTAGTCGTAAAATTTCAGTTACTTTTATGACTTGATTTGACTTATAGTCCTGTGCCCCTATCTGGGGCAGAGGGCATCCACAGTGATGCTCCATGTCCATCTGTCTTGGGTTTCGCGCTTAATTTCGCTCCAGATCTTGCCAATTTTCTTGGCCTCGCCTAGTACCGTGCGTCGCCAGCTTTGTTTGGGAAACCCCCTACGAAGAGTGTGGCCGATCCAATTCCACTTGCGTAGCTTGATCTGTTGGTCGATCGGAATCTCGCGGCATCGTTCTTATGAACATAGAATTACAGTATTAAGCGCGTAAAATACCTTCATACTTCCGACGTTTCTGAAAATGCTGAACCAGTCGTTCCGTGACCACGGCCGTTGTAATACGGTTGAAACGTCGGAAGTATAAAGGTATTTTACGCGCTTAATCCTGTAATTTTATGTTCTGAATATGCAGTGCGTTAGTTTAAAAGTTAATATCGTTCCTACGAATATAAATGCGGCTAAAAATGGCCTTTCATCTATACAAAACGTTCTGTTTCTTCTCGTATATAATGCGGTACATTTGGTATAAGGTACAATCAGGAAAAATTAAAATCGTTTTTTAATATTTTATATATAATATTAATATTATTTTTAATACCCAAAAGTAACATGTCAAACACATTAGCTGTCGTAATTTTACCACAATTAAAATGTAATTATTTTCTATGAGTATAGTCGTAATTGTCAACGGAGATGTTAATACGAGTAGATAAAAACCTGGTGTCCTCTTTACCTGCATCTAAATATCTAATTTAACACATACAAGAAACCCTAGAAAACGAATCGAAACCGTTGCGTTACCACTCACCATAAAGATCGATAATTAAATATTTATTCGGTTCTATTAGGATCGAATCGGAACTATTACATGGAATCGATTCGACACTCTGGAAATGTAAAGATTGCTGGTACAAATTAGTGAAATTACAGATCTGGAGTTGTCACTTAACTTGGGAACTAAATAAAGTCATCATCCAAATATTACATAAACAAAATACGGAATCAGAAGTCTAGACTAAGTTTTGGAAGATCTTATAAAAAAAAAATTGAATAGAAAAAATATGTCAAAATTTAAATTTTATATTAATTGAAGGGTGAAATTCAAGCAATGTCAACCAGATAAGCACCATGACAACATATGAAAAATAAAGAGTGTAACTCCATAGAGATGGTATATTTTTAACATATCTGAATGTGGTTCTGTAACAAGCAATAAAAATTTAAATATGGTATATCCATTGATATAGCAGAGGACGGGTTTGGGCAGAAGCACCACATGACAACAACCTCTCCAAAGAGCCTCTACGCTTTGGATCTGTCACCGGAAAATAACACGAATCTTTTGCGGTAAATATAGGGTAAATAATACATTTCATCTGCAGTTAATTATTTTCCGAAAGTTTATCAACTACATCGTGCATTGATCAACTTACGATTCTTGTTATTTTCCGGTGACAGATCCATAACCCCGAGCAAGCCTCTCAAAGGACCGGGGCAACCCGTGAATCCCAAGCTTATCCCAATATTAAAATGGCATAGAAAGCATTTTTTTTCAAATCCTGACCAAACTAAAACTTGGGCAAGATGAACTTGATTTTTTTTTAAATACGTAATGTACGTTTAATTAAAGTATTTTAATACGGTTTTTCTCGCGTTTATTACTTTTTTATTTACACCTAAGTTTCATAAATAATTAATACATACATGCTTTGTTTCACCTTACGGCTTTCTTACGAATTCCAATTCTTTGTTGCAAAAATGAATACATTGAATAAGGCCGATTACAATGTACAATCCTACTACAAAGCATTGCTGAAATCATCACAAGTAGAAAAATCCCATTTTTTTTCAGGAGCCTAAAGTAAAATTTGCAACATCTGCATTCTATATATTTTGATATCGCTGACCAAAAACAACAAAATTCCGTGAAATACATTTGACAACGGACGAGAGGAAGTGTGTGTTTACTCGCAATTAGTTTATTATAATCGATAATTGTTGTATGTAATCGATACCGTTTATCTCAGTGTATCGATGATCGAGAGTAATCAGTTACGTGTTGGATTGTGAATCGATACGATTAAAACCAACATAATACGTCTGTTAATTTTATAATTTGTTACGCCTGTATTTGTTATACGATATTTAAGATAAACGTATGATATTCAATTCAAGAACAGACCACTAAATATATCCCTATATTCTATACAACATATTATCCATACTAATATTATAAATGCGAAAGTCTGTCTGTTACGCTTTCACGGCCAAACCGCTGAACGGATTTTGATGAAATTTGGTATGAATTTAGTTGAAGACCCGTTGAAGAAGTCAGAGGTGTTATTAAGTCAGGGGTGTTATTTCCAAGCATCTGCCCGATGGCTTGGATACATAGCACACGGGTACGCAAGCCCGACTTACCAGAGCTGCTACTGAGTCAACCCATGTCCATCCGAGTCAGTAGTATCCTAATACCTCATCCTTTCCCCAAACTCAAACACTTCCCACCCTTCCTTAGCTTAAGAATAGGTCCGATGGGCAGCAGCGTCGGAAGTACAATAAGACGCTGAAACTGCGCTCGCCAACCCGCCTGCCAAGCGTGGCGAGTATGGCAACAACCCTCAATTAATGGGGAGGCCCAAGTCCAGCAGTGGACTGACTGCGACTGAAACGACGATAGTTGAAGACCCGGTGTCAAACATAGGCTACTTTTTACGCAGGCGGAGCTGCGGGAAACAGCTAGTAAGACATATATTACTTTAGTCGAGAAGAAATTGGTATCGCCGATACAGTGAAATGTTTATTAACTGGGTTTGCTATCTAATTCCTGTCCTCTATGAAATTTGAAGGGAAATAAGCAAAAATAAAATAACAAAAAAAACTTTTACAATATTTATTTGAAGAAGAAGAAGCTGAAAGTTACACGAAGTTAAAAACTCGAATAAAAAAAAAATTATATTGGAAGTTACCTATTTAATGTCGAGTAAAGAAGTAATTGCGATTAAAACGAGAAAAGAAAATTAGGGGCGCAGGAGATCGAATGGCCAATATTTAGATCCCTTTAAAGTTTTAAATTAAAAAAAAAATAAAATCAAAGGTTAATAAAATAAAAAATGTAGAAAGCTCAGGCACAGGCTGACCGATAATGCTGGCTTCGGCTGTGTGGTTACCTCAGTTTAAGCAAAAATGTCTATCGCAGATTAAAACGGTAGCATAAGCAGTGTCCTCTTGTTTCAATTAAAGAAACGTGGTATGCACTCCCGACACCTCGGGAAGCTGGCAGAACCCCCAGCGTTCAGCGGAGGGAGTGCTGAGGGAAACTTGAGGTGTTCTTTTTAACCCTGAAGTAGGAATAACAAAATAACTTTCAAAAGACTGCCTATGAAACAATGGTTTACTATAGGGCGGGGCTCTGGAAATTTCTAGGTTTTATTCCTGTTCAAAATCCTTTTCAATATATGTATAATTTTGTTTTAATGGAGTATGTTTATTCCTAAATTTAGAGCTGAATCTTATTTGGTTGTAATTATAAAAAGAAAGTCATAATTCCAAATGGTAGGTTACCCGACAATGAAAAATCTACATAATTTTGTAAAAAAAAACGATTTTGTATGAAATATTTCAATTTGAATTTATATATTCTACGCTTATTTATGTGTACCAATGGTGAGAAATCATTTTAAGACCGAAATTAGATAAAATTTTAATAAAATGCACATGTGAATAAAATACACATTCTACCCACTTTTGTAAATTATAAATTTCTCACAAAACCCCCAACTTAACCAGAAAGTTATTAGACCAAATGGAAGAATTAATCGGTTATTTAGCTTAATAGGACAATAATTAAAATAAAATAAATTACCTTTTCAGGGTTCCTTATGAATACCCAACAAAACACTTCTGTCATAAAACGCCGAACGACAACCACGTCGGCGAAAACACTGGCTACGACGGCTGCACCATTAAACTCCAAAATAATCGTATTAAATGGCTATTTAAACCTTTAAATTATAAAAGAAAAATAGCGAGCAACTATCGACCCGCTCCGAAAATCATCCGATTCCGTCTGCCGGCGGCGGCAAGTGCGCCAGCTGTCAGCTCAGTCGTAGTGATGGGGACATCGGGAGTCGACATTTGCTCGAATCGACTCGATGAACCATCCATCGACTTCGTGCCGAACCGTGCGAAAACAACAGGCATGTAGTATCGATTTTTGAGATACGCCGGCGACAATTAAACCAACTCGCACGGATTCAATGAGTGATTAAATAAATCCGGAACAAGTAAGGAATGATTCGATTATCGTTTACCGGCTCGTGGAGTTATTCGCACGGCCAGGCCACACCAGTCGAAATCAAAAACTACCACCCGCGTACATTTCAAAAACACAGAATGTTGCTTCCACGATCGCAATCGATACATCTCACGGAGGAGTCAATTCTCCCATTTTAAATAGGTACCCAGCGCACAATTGAATCGCAATTGGATCGCAATGACTTGACTTTGACGCTTCTGACACTCCGATCACTCATTCTATTTACATTTCCCTACTAATATCATTGAAACACGCTCCAGTCGCAAACGAATAGAGATTCAAAACCGCTCAAGCAGAATACCACTATTGAGTGTATTTAAAAAAATGCAACACAATCAAGTCGCGATTGAATATCAGTTGCGTGGCCTTTAAAAGTTCATTAGCGGAATCGATCCCCTACTCAACAATCGAGCAATTAGGCAGTTAATCGACTTAATATTTATGGCATAGCAAAAATGGCATTACAACACCCCCTTCCCCGGATAAGAATTCACGTAGGGAATTCGCGGGACGTCCTCGGCCTATTCTACACCCTAAAGATTAACATTAGTTTAATTGAACTCATAAAAATAAATCGAGAGAGATCGATATCGACAACGATGAAAATTTTCACCGCACTACTTGACGTTGACAGATGAAAAAAAAAACTTTTTTTATTTTAAGGAATGAAACGGATTCTGGGGAATTGAGAAAAACCTATTTGTAGAGGAAAATACACCGTTACAGTACTATGTATATTACTCTGTTCAGGTAAAAAAAACCACAGCTGGCGGAAATCGGTCAGACGTTGCAATCGATTTGTTCGAAAAGAAATCGATCAAGACTGATACATAAATAAATAAGCATGGATTCTAGAATGCTTAAATATAAAAGGCAAAAATACAAAAAAAATATGTAATTTGCATAAATTAAAACAAAAAAAAATCGCCATTGAAGTTCTAACTAGAAAAGACCAAAAGAAGTTGCGTACGCAAAAACTCATGGTAGTAAGTATTGACTTGGAAATTCTGTGACCAATGATTTCTCACATAATTTCCAGTCCGGTGAAACTACAAAAGAATAACTTTAAGATAATGATGGATTCCTGAAAACAGGAATGAATCCAAAGTAAAAATAAAATGTGCTTAAAAAAATAAAGTAAAACCCTTATCTAGGCTAGTTAAAATGAACAATTAATTCCTGAAAACAGGAATTAATCCTTAGTAAAAATAAAAATAGTTAAAAAGGAATAAAAAAAAAATATTAAACTAATTAAAACCTTTGACTAGAGGTGGCTTATAGTTAAATAATAAAAAATTTAAAGGTGTGACAAGCTAACCACTACTTACAGTTTCATTAAAACCTGAAAAATGACTAGTAAGTCTGTCCTAGAAACGCCTCCCAACCCTGGATAACAAGAGAGTAATAGACCGATAAATTTAGTAGAAAAATATTCCATTATTCTCCTAAAACAAATAGACTCGCTTGTATGAGTATATTATAAATGGGGAATAAAAGTAATAATATGATAAATCTACCAACACCGGTAGGGTGTAAATAGACATAATATCAATGCTAATTGTCATGGGATCCCTTAGACAACAAAGCTTAAAAGAGATCAAGTTTTCTTGTTAAACAGGTCAAAATAAATGAGAGAAAATAAGTACAAACTTATGGTTATCAAGTCACTCAAGATATACTGAATGAAATGGTAGATTAATAAAAGTGGTGGTTAGCTTAAGATGGAAAACGCCTAAAATAATCCACAGTCGCCTCTTACGACACGTCCGGACGTCAGACGGGGAGACAATTCTAAAGCCGATCATCCCGCGGCCGATGAAGGCTAGTCTAAACATTTGAAATCTTTTATGTGCCATTTCCCTATGTATTTACCCTGTTCATCTTCCAACTCATACACTAACGGTGAAAGCTTACAGATAATCTTACATTTTTCATATTTTGGAGCAAGCCTTGCGGCAAAGCACTTACTCGCAACGCTCTGCTTGTAGGTACGTTTCCAAACAAAATCCCCCACATTAAAGGACACATCCCTACGTCTTTTGTTGTAGTACTTCACATTTTTCTGATGCGCTTGCTTAAGAGAATTTTTAACATTATTGAAAATTTGTGATAGATGACCCAATCTTTGAACATGTGTATCAGGTGAAGTAACGCTTAATTCGCTGAGATCACTACCATCTTTGTAAACATCACCGTTGGCCACAGCTTCCCTGCCGTGGACTAGAAGGAACGGACTATAAGATGTGGCTTCGTTTACAGATGTGTTTATGGCAAATTGGATCTTTTGAATGTTTTCATCCCAGGACCTATGGTCGTTTTCCACAAAAGCAGAAACAGCGGTCATTACGGTACGATTATAGCGTTCAACGGGATTAACCTGTGGACAATACACTGGGCCAAGGTGGATCTGAGGGATATTGTATTTTTCATATAAAGCCAAAATGTCACGACCTGTAAATTGGGAACCGTTGTCAGAAATTATAGTTTGAGGTATTCCATGCACTAAAAACACATGATCTTCCAATCTTGTCGCTATAACCTTCCCAGTAGCCCTGCGAAGTGGAAACAAAAAACAGTACTTTGTAAAACAACAAATGACAACTAACAGATAGTTATTTTGACGCCGTGACATGGGCAGTGGTCCGACTAGGTCAATGCTTAAGCACTGGAATGGCCGCGTACAATTTTTTGGTTCTCCCATAAAGCCGGGTGTACACTGTGAACTGTGTTTATAAGCACTACAAATGTCGCAATTTTTAATGAAACTCATGGTATCTTTATACATGCCAGGCCAGAAATATCTCAGCTTCAGGCGTTTATAAGTCTTAGCCACACCAAGGTGAGCGGCAGTAGGTTTAGAATGATTTTCAACAATTATACTTTCCCTCAGCTCAAGAGGTATCACTTCTTTCCACTGGAAATCCTTACTGAGTTGGTTAGAAGTTTTTGTAAAACGGTAAAGCCTACCATCAACTAATTGAAAATTCGGACAAGCCCGAGGTCTCTCGGTGCAACGTTTTACAATATTCAGATACCAAGCGTCCCTAATTGCGGTTAAATCTATGGCATTTACAGACACGGGTACAGCCCGCGATAATGCATCAGGTACTACATTTTGTGACCCTTTTCTATGTTCTATTATGAAGTTATAAGGAGATAATCTACAACCCCAACGCGCTAAGCGACCGGTAGGATTTTCAAGATTTAAAAACCATTTTAAACTAGAATGATCAGTGATTATTCGGAAAGGTTTACTGCCCTCCAGATAAGGACGAAAATGCTCCACTACATGAACTACTGCCAGAGCTTCACGCTCTGTCGCAGAATAATTTCTCTCTGCTGGAGAAAGCGAGCGACTACAATAAGCGATTGGATGTTCTTGTCCGTCTATATTTTGAACTAAGGTCCCACCTATTCCAAAATCCGAGGCATCGCAGTGCACAGAGAATTCGCGCGAAAAATCTGGACATGTTAGAACAGGTGTTGTGGTCAGAGCTAACTTTAAATCATTGAAAGATTGATCTGCCTCAGGAGTCCAACGGAAGGGTGGAGCTCCTTTACGAGTGGACGTGAGCGCGTTTAGGGGACCGGCGCGATGACTGAAATTCTTAATAAATCGCCTGTAGTATGAAGCAGTGCCTAGGAAACGTTTAACATCTTTTCGGCAAGTAGGAGTGGGAAAATCGACAATAGCCCTTACTTTATCCGGGTCGGTACGTAAACCGAATTCATCGACCACGTGACCTAAAAACTTTAATTGTTTTCTAAAAAATTGGCATTTGCCCATATTAACAGTGAGATTTGCCGCTTGTAATTTCTCCCTGACTTTACGTAACAATTCTAAATGGCCGGCAAAGGTTGAATGAATTATGATAAGATCATCCAAATAAATAAAAACTTTATTATCAAATTCCGGACCGAACAACCTGTCCATAAGACGCTGTTGGGTCGCTGGGGCGGAGGTTAGACCGAAACACATGACCTTAAAATGGAACAAACCTCGTGAAGGTATGGTAAATGCAGTTTTTTCACGAGATTCCATCGAATCCAAAGGTACCTGAAAGTACGCAGATTTTAGGTCAACAGATGATAGGTATTTAGCATCCCTGAGTTGATCCAAAATATGGTTAATATAAGGAAGCGGATACGCGTCGTGTTTAGAGATAGCGTTGAGTTTTCGGCTGTCCAGACAGAAGCGAAGTGTGCCATCTGCCTTACGGGCTAGGGTGACGGGATTATTCCAAGCGCTGTTACTGGGTTCCACCACATCGTCTTTCAACATTTGATCAAGCTGCCGGTTCATTTCGGCGAGCATCTCTGGGGACATCATGTAGTAACGTTGCTTGATTGGAGGGTGATCACCGGTGTCAATACGGTGACTCACCAAATGGGTACGCCCTAATCCTCTCTTCTCTGCCGAAATCTCTTCAAATTCTTGAATCACTTTACGAGCCAATTTACATTCTGACTCGGAAAGCGAATCAAAGTCTCGTAACGCTTTATCTTTGGCGGCTATGGTATGGACTTCGCGGGTAGATAAAAATTGATTATCATCCAACAGAGATAAAACGTCGGGAGCTATATTGAAAGCTTTCCAAAAATCTATTCCGAAAAGTAAGTCAGTGTTTATCTTGGGAATAATATAAAACTTAATAATCGCTGTTCTATCCTTTACTGTAACCGGCAAAAAGATATAACCAGTGACAGGTGCGGTAGAATCATTAGCAGTTTTAATAGAATGTAGATCAGTCGACTCGTGTACCGTAGCAAATTTTTGATAGTATGAAACAGCGCTGGCCTTAATTATACAAATTTCGCTGCCCGAGTCCAACAAACCAGAACATACCATTCCGTATATACTAGCCTTTAGATACGGTCGTCTGTCAAAACAGTTGTCAACGTCGCTTGTCATCGAGATAGGTTTGATATCAGAGTTATGAACATGAACCGACAACACGCGCTGGGAACGGGTTGATAAAAAGAAATTCTTCAAATAATTTAACCAAGAACGCCATTCTGCAGCACAAAAGTTACTAGAAGTTGCGGAAGTTTGTTGTCGATTCACGCTTACTCGTTTTTTGGAGATGACGACGGCGCCGGCGACTTGCCAGACTTCGACGGGGAACATTTAGGACAAGTTTTGGCAGTGACGTCCCTCTTCCCACAACGGTAGCATATTATGATGGCAGGCGCCTTGCAGGACTTCAACGTGTGACCGTCCATGCGACAACGGACGCAGAAATTGCTGCCATCAACCTGTGCCACCGCCGCGGCCACTTTAGGAATAGCAGTGGACCGGTTGCCCTTGTAAATAAGGTCGGGAGCAAGACAAGAAGACGAAAATTTAGGGGGCTCGGAGAATAACTTTGAACGCTCCTTCGCGTCCTCAAGAAGTCGACATTTACGTTTCAAATCAGTCCACGAGTCAACTGGATTTAAACCTAATTGAGAAGTGTAGAAAGGCCTAATATTAAACAACACTATGTTAAGTTTCTCTTCATCAGATAAGGGCTTGGACAAACGACTGAAATAATTTTGCATAACACTAAGATAATTGACTATATTTTCATCGGATCCTTGTGTGCGGGCTCTAATTTCTATCAAAAGTCTGTGATCATAATTAGCAGGTAAATACTCCTCGAGAAGTGCAGATTTCAATTCGGACCAGGTATTCACCTCATCACGCACTCCACGATACCAGTATAGTGCCTCCTCAGTGAATAACTCGGCAGCAGAATTGAAAAGTTTGAAATCATTGATACCGCGAGATAAGCAAAGTTCTTCTAAGCGTTGCAAGAATGCCTTTACACAAGTTTTCCCATTAAAATGAAGATTTAGCTTATAAATTTGAGAGTGAGAATTAGAAGAATTATCAATCTTGCTGGAAAGCATCGGCGGATTGGTTGCCGGGTTAGAAGAGTGATGCTGCGATGAACTACTCTTAAAATTGTCCATAATTCCATCAATTTTATACAAAATGCGGTCTAATCGTCCTTGAATATTATCAATTTCCGAGGTGTATTCCTCCTCATCTCCAGCATCCAATCTACCTAGACGGTGAAACAAATGGTGACCTAAGGTTTGAATTCTATTTAATATTTTAAGAGAACCCGACTTAGTAGAAGTTCCTTTAATTAAATCCTCTAATTCAACCATTTTGGCTTTTATTATGTCCAATTCCTCCCCAATATCCACATCACAAGTGAAAATCTCATCCGATGGGAGTTCTTTATTAAGCGCGCGAACCTGAGCTCTCAGACCTATAACATTATCTTTAGGATGAGTGCCACGGATCCTTACTTCATACTCTAATTCATCTTTGTGTAGCAAATTAAAGCAAATTGGCCTTTCCCCCATTTTTAGCAAGTTGTAAATAGAAAGCAGGGCAAGTAAACAATAGGGTTAAAAAAAATATTGACCAGACGTTACAAATTGCTTGGTAAAAAAAGAAAATAATACTATATATAACTCTGATTTTATCAGAATGTAATGCAGGTTAGTAAAACAAACTTTATTGCAAAATAATGCAAGGGATCAATATTGGGCAACTAATTCTGAGCGAAAATGACCAGAAAAAAGGGTAATTTAATTAAATTTGAAATACAAGTTAATTTACCTCGATCTCCTGTCCCTGTTCGGGCGCCATGAAATGTTTATTAACTGGGTTTGCTATCTAATTCCTGTCCTCTATGAAATTTGAAGGGAAATAAGCAAAAATAAAATAACAAAAAAAACTTTTACAATATTTATTTGAAGAAGAAGAAGCTGAAAGTTACACAAAGTTAAAAACTCGAATAAAAAAAAAATTATATTGGAAGTTACCTATTTAATGTCGAGTAAAGAAGTAATTGCGATTAAAACGAGAAAAGAAAATTAGGGGCGCAGGAGATCGAATGGCCAATATTTAGATCCCTTTAAAGTTTTAAATTAAAAAAAAAATAAAATCAAAGGTTAATAAAATAAAAAATGTAGAAAGCTCAGGCACAGGCTGACCGATAATGCTGGCTTCGGCTGTGTGGTTACCTCAGTTTAAGCAAAAATGTCTATCGCAGATTAAAACGGTAGCATAAGCAGTGTCCTCTTGTTTCAATTAAAGAAACGTGGTATGCACTCCCGACACCTCGGGAAGCTGGCAGAACCCCCAGCGTTCAGCGGAGGGAGTGCTGAGGGAAACTTGAGGTGTTCTTTTTAACCCTGAAGTAGGAATAACAAAATAACTTTCAAAAGACTGCCTATGAAACAATGGTTTACTATAGGGCGGGGCTCTGGAAATTTCTAGGTTTTATTCCTGTTCAAAATCCTTTTCAATATATGTATAATTTTGTTTTAATGGAGTATGTTTATTCCTAAATTTAGAGCTGAATCTTATTTGGTTGTAATTATAAAAAGAAAGTCATAATTCCAAATGGTAGGTTACCCGACAATGAAAAATCTACATAATTTTGTAAAAAAAAACGATTTTGTATGAAATATTTCAATTTGAATTTATATATTCTACGCTTATTTATGTGTACCAATGGTGAGAAATCATTTTAAGACCGAAATTAGATAAAATTTTAATAAAATGCACATGTGAATAAAATACACATTCTACCCACTTTTGTAAATTATAAATTTCTCACAAAACCCCCAACTTAACCAGAAAGTTATTAGACCAAATGGAAGAATTAATCGGTTATTTAGCTTAATAGGACAATAATTAAAATAAAATAAATTACCTTTTCAGGGTTCCTTATGAATACCCAACAAAACACTTCTGTCATAAAACGCCGAACGACAACCACGTCGGCGAAAACACTGGCTACGACGGCTGCACCATTAAACTCCAAAATAATCGTATTAAATGGCTATTTAAACCTTTAAATTATAAAAGAAAAATAGCGAGCAACTATCGACCCGCTCCGAAAATCATCCGATTCCGTCTGCCGGCGGCGGCAAGTGCGCCAGCTGTCAGCTCAGTCGTAGTGATGGGGACATCGGGAGTCGACATTTGCTCGAATCGACTCGATGAACCATCCATCGACTTCGTGCCGAACCGTGCGAAAACAACAGGCATGTAGTATCGATTTTTGAGATACGCCGGCGACAATTAAACCAACTCGCACGGATTCAATGAGTGATTAAATAAATCCGGAACAAGTAAGGAATGATTCGATTATCGTTTACCGGCTCGTGGAGTTATTCGCACGGCCAGGCCACACCAGTCGAAATCAAAAACTACCACCCGCGTACATTTCAAAAACACAGAATGTTGCTTCCACGATCGCAATCGATACATCTCACGGAGGAGTCAATTCTCCCATTTTAAATAGGTACCCAGCGCACAATTGAATCGCAATTGGATCGCAATGACTTGACTTTGACGCTTCTGACACTCCGATCACTCATTCTATTTACATTTCCCTACTAATATCATTGAAACACGCTCCAGTCGCAAACGAATAGAGATTCAAAACCGCTCAAGCAGAATACCACTATTGAGTGTATTTAAAAAAATGCAACACAATCAAGTCGCGATTGAATATCAGTTGCGTGGCCTTTAAAAGTTCATTAGCGGAATCGATCCCCTACTCAACAATCGAGCAATTAGGCAGTTAATCGACTTAATATTTATGGCATAGCAAAAATGGCATTACAACAGATATATCACTTTCCTGTGTGGCGAGTCCGTAGGGGTAGCATAAAATGTGATCATCATCATCCTAGCGTGTATTCCTAGTTGCGTCGTCAGATTACGCTTCGGAGCCAAGGGTGCACTATTAGTCATGGTCCTAGATTTGGCGGAACTGGTTATTACAATGGAGCGACTGCCGTCTGACCTCCGTAACACTTTTTACAAGGAAACCACACCAAAAGGAACATGACCCGAGATGTGTTAGTGGCCAGCACTGTCATAGTTTTTCAGGCTGCCCCAAGGCATCTGACACAGCCTCACAACTGCCATCTATCGACAACAATCGGGACCAAAGACTTAGTGTGCCTTCCGAAGCACGTAGGAGCTCAAGATAGAAAATGTCACTAAATGGCTACCAATCCAATAGTGGTCGCATCACGTCGTCACTTGACACGCGCATTCGCTACGGATACGCGGGTCGCGCTCGACTAACGAGCTCCTCTAGAAGCAGCATCATCACTAGCCTCTAGAGAGCATAAAATATGATCGCGCATATTATATTATTGACTGGCAATAAACTGGATCCTATTAAAATCTGACCACACGAGGCTTTTACATAAGAATAAAAAGTACGTACTTTTAAAGAAAACTTTAGGTAAAAGTAGTATTTGGTGTATTTTACTAATTATAATATTATCAATTAATTACATATATGTTTACATATTAGGGTTTGCATTAAAACATTTTTTATATTTTTTGGTTGGCTGAAAGAGATCCCTTCATGGGATAAGTCTGCCATTGTATGTATATATTTCTTGTCTTGTATAAAGATGCGTGTCACGGAGATAAAGATGCTGCGGTAGATGTGTGGAGTGTCGGGAAAGATCGCATACGAAACTCCCGTATCCGCGGCAGCCTTCATGTTCGTGATATAGTGGACAAACATCAGGAGAGCCGCTTAAGATGGTACTGCCACGTCTTACGGAAACCGGCTAATTGTGTGGGGAACAAGTGTCTAGCCATGCTGCCTCCGCCGGGCCGGAGTAGAATAGCGCACCCAAAAATGCTGGCTCGCGTCGCAACGGAAGATATGCGTGCTAATGGACTTACAACCAAGGATGCCGAAGACCGGGGGAAATGGAGGAGAAAAAGTAGGAAAGCGGACCCTGGTCTTCGAGGCAATCAGCCGAGGATGCAAGGCGCTAAGATGAGTAGTATATGTACATTCTGTGTACTAAGTATCGAGAATTTGTCAATAAAACAAAAAATACAAATTATTCATCTAAATTTATTTTATCGCCTTCAAAGTAGGCCCCATCGCTTGCAATACAACATCTCCAACGCTTCACCCAGTCTTCCATACATTTTTCATAGGCTATTTGCGGTATGGCCTTTAGCTCATTCAGCGAATTTTCTTTTATGGCTTCTATCGACTCAAAACGTTTTCCTCGAAGTGGTAATTTTAACTTGGGAAATAAAAAAAAGTCAGACGGAGCCATATCAGGTGAATACGGTGCTTGGTCGAGAACTTTTGTTGAATTTTTTGCTAAAAACTCTTTCACTATAATGGCTGTGTGTGATGGTGCATTATCATGGTGCACATCCATGAGTTGTGTTGCCACAAATCTGGACGTTTTCGGCGGATACTCTCACGCAAACGCTTCATGACGCCTAAATAATATTCTTTATTCACTGTTTCTCCCTCAGGAAGGAATTCGGAGTGAACCACACCACGGTAGTCAAAAAAAACTGTCAGCATCACCTTGATTTTGGAGCGACTTTGCCGCGGTTTTTTGGGTTTCGGCTCTTTTTCGAGACGCCATTCTGAAGACTGTTGGCTTGTTTGCATGTCGTACTCATAAACCCATGTCTCGTCGCCAGTTATTATACGTTTCATAAAGGTCGGATCCGTAGAAGCTCGGGAAACCATGTCTTCAGCGACATGCTTTCGCTGCGCTTTTTGAACGAAATTGAGCTCTTTCGGAACTAGTCGAGCGGCGACGCGTTTCATGCCTAAAATGTCAATGAGAATGTTGTGGACGGACTTAAAAGATACGTTTACCTCACTAGCCAACTCTCTCAGACTCATACGTCGATTTTCGAGCACTAGCTTCTTGATTCTGTCGATGTTTTCTTTGGTCGTAGCGGTTGAAGGTCTACCAGAACGAGGCAAGTCTACTACTACTTCTCGGCCTTCTTTAAAAGCCTTATACCATTCATAAGCCCTTGTTTTCGATATACACGATTCGCCGTAGGTATTTCGCAACATTTTTAGTGATTCACCACATGAAATATCATTCGAAACACAAAATTTAAGGCACACTCTTTGTTCAACAATATTTTCCATTGTAAAAATCGCCGAGAACTCAAAACTATGACCAACAAAAAGTGTAGTTTAAAACAAATTAAATGACAGATCCCGCTCAAGTTTTGCGCGCTAAATCAGTACAGTGCTACCAACATGCAGTAAAAAAATTAGAACGACCTCTTTTACGCAGGTCTTTTTATTGACATATTCCCGATACTTTTTACACAGAGTTGTATATACTTCTTGTGTTTTAGTTTTTTTGATCTTGATATGCAATAAAGAAATTTCTATTTATACTACTAAATTAAGCGGATAACTATTTATTTGACTTTTAAGTTGTTGAAATTGTATGAAACACTTCGCAAGAACAAAAGACATCAACGAACTCGACAATATGGAAAATCGATACCACCAAGTTTCAACTTTTACCAAGTTTCTTATATTATTATTCTTATGTTTATATCAGAAGCACAAGATAGAAAAGCCAAAAGCGACCAATCCAATACAGTCCGTGCTTGCCGTTGCTTGACACGCAACATCTTGAAACCTAATTAATACGTCTAAAACTGTTACGTTTGAAAAGAACTTTTCAATATTTATATTTTAATCTTTAATTTCTTGATTAACTAACAATAACTAACAAACTAGCTGTTTTCTGCCTATGTTTGACCCCGGGTCGTCAATTATATTCATACCAAATATCATCAAAATCCGTTCAGCGGTTTGGCCGTGAAAGCGTAACAGACAGACGGACAGACTGACAGACTTTCGCATTTATAATATTAATATGAATAAATTAACCTAAAAACTTTAAAAAATATACAATATCACGCCTTTTCCCCGTAGGGGTAGGCAGAGACTACAGATTTACATTTGCTACGATCCTTACAAACTTCCCTCGTTTCTTCTACACTCATCACTCTCGTCATACACCCTCGTCGATTACGGGTACTCCTGATATCTCCCTTTTTTAATCTGTCTAAACCTATACAAACGGTAAAATATCGAAGTTAAAAAAATTGTATAAATGCGATAAAAACTGTATTTAAAATAGTTAATGTAAACATTTAAACCTAAGCAATGTCCGTGTAGCATGGTGTCAAGAACACTGGCCTCCCACGCAATTGCAATTCTTTTTAAATCTTCAATCCCAGTTTACAACTAGCAAGAAATCATAGCTTTCGAAGGCTATCAAAATATTATCGCGGCTATAAAAGTCAGATTGTGAACACTGTGATCCGCTGTGACCGTGTCACCAGCACTTAGCACAATTAACGAGATAAATCTAATTCTCGGTAGTGCAGGTTAAGGCACGGTTTCGTTGGTACAACATTCAACCAATAAAAACATTTATTTGCATAAAATGTTACATAATTATTACATGTCATGTTCGTTTTTTTTTAAATAATGTATATTATTTAAATAGTTAAATTAAATTTATTTATTTCATGATTTCTTGTGTTTTCGCAATAGGCTAGTTTCCAGGGTCAAAAGACTATCATCAAAATGAGTCCGTCATTTAGGGAATCAAAATATATTGGTGACGAATTTTTCTTTTGTCAATTAAGCAATAAATTATAAAGATATAAAGCATCAAAATTTAGAAGTGGGGGCTCGTGACGTCACATATTGCGAAAAAGTGTAGCACACTGTGACGTCACACGGAACTTTAACGCGCCATATCTTTACCATTCTTTGTTTAATTTTCAAAAGAAAAAATACGTCCCCAATATTTTATGATTATCTAACTGACGGACTAATTTTTTTTTTTTTAGTAAACTAGTCTATTGTTACACATTAAATTAAACTATTTAAGTACGGTTTTCGCGTATTACTTATGTATTTTCACCTGACGTTTCAAACACTACAGGGTTCATGGTCGCGAGTAGACAGTATTTAGCTATTATGAGCAAAAGTAATTTCATTAATCTTACAAGTTATTCTAAGGATATAAGCGTTTACGACGTAGATATTGAGAAAATAGCTGGCAACAACTGTATTGCGCTGGTTCTGAACAGAGATGTTTGGGGTAGACCGGTGGAGGCTTATGCCCAGCAGTGGATTATGTCTACAATAGAACTTAATAGTTTACGAATAAATTTGTATGATTATTAATTATCGTGTCGAATCTTCTGGAATTCTGGTAATGACATTAAAGTTTCAAATATATGTAGATAATGGAATTTAAAAACTAATTTTAATGTCTTGTCAGTTGCATATAAATTATTCCATTTGTAATAAAAATATCGCCAGTACAGCAATGAAATCGTAGCGTAGAAGTACATAATTGTCAACCGTCCCTTGCATACGTGATATAATTGATGCTAAAATATACAAAAATACTTTATTTGTTTGTTTTATAGCATAATCGAATTAATTTCACACGTATAAGCTAATTTAGTTTAAACCTCATTCATGTCATATATTTACGGAAATCTAAAAATAAAGCTTATCGTGTTAATTGTCTTTTTTTTTTGTTAAAGTAAAGTTTTGTATTTTTTTTAATTAGTTTCAATTTTGTCAATCAATCAATCAAATCATTTATTTGTGAAAAAGTTTAATTATCGCTCTATTTATCTATGTTTTTTCCTGAATAAAAAATATGGTGCTTTTCTAAAGAAATAGATAGTTTAAAAAAGAAAGAAAGAATAAAATCAAATATTGCGAAAAAGTCTATGGTGCACTCACACAATCCTGCCAAAACCACAAAGGTAACATTTTTAAATCAAAATCAACTAAATATCTTAAACCCAAAATCTCCCTTCCTCGTAGATTCAGGGAACGATATAACCCTTTGTCCCCTGTATCTGGGAAGGCACTCCAGACATGGCAACACTATCGCTTAAGGCTGTCCATATGACAGATGCTGATAGCCAAACCTGGAACCTTGCTGATATCGTTAAGAGCCAATACTGGCGGACATGATGAACATTTTTCATGGAAATACGCATAGGAATTTGGATAATGTTTGTATAAGTTTGAATTTTTTGTAAAGTAGTTTCTGACTTAATTCTATTTTGTTGAAGTTTATTTTTTCAGTACACGATTTTTTTAACTTTTGAGTGCTGAGTTTTTCTGGGCATGTTGCTATGCGATTGATTCGATAAAAATCAATTGTAGTTTTAGGATTTTAGGAATGGGGAGAACGGGCAATTCATAATGCTAAGTATGACGTCACATATTGAAAATTTAATAATTGCATTTTTTTAAATAAGCCTAATTTTTAAAAACGAAATACTTAAATTTATACTAGATATGATTCTTAATTACATATCGTGAATTATAAAAATTCTCAAAAAGTTTACAGAATAGCAAAAATACTGCCCTAACAATGGCAATACATTAACCCCCTTAAAAAAAAGTTTGTTAAGCCCAAAAACTAAAATATAAACAGTTTCGTTCTTTTACGTCAAATAATCGATAAAAGAGAAAATATGTACGTTTTATGGATGTTAAGCCTTTTCAACTTTTTAACACAAACATATTTTAGTTAAAAAGGCCTAACGAACATTCGTCACTGTTTATGAGTAAGACGGTACATACATACATACATACCATCACGCCTTTTTTCCGTAGGGGTAGGCAGAGACTACGGATTTCCATTTGCTACGATCCTTACAGACTTCCCTCGCTTCTTCTACGCTCAAGACTCTCGTCATACACGCTCGTCGATTACAGGTACTCCTGACATCGGAGATCGCAGTATGTTCTCCGAGGCCGGCCCTTACAGACTTTTCAATAAGACGGTAAATGAATAGAAACAGACATTCGCACGTAATATATATATATATATATATATATATATATATATATATATAGTTGTATATAAGTAAGTGTGTAATATACATTATATGTGTAAGTTTATGTTTTGATATTTATTAAAATTATTATGTTTCTTCTTACTCTTGTTGACACCTACCGCGCACAATCTTTAATATTTTTACTCAATTTTCCGTAAGGTTGCCTGGAAGAAATTGCTATTGCGATAAGGCCGCCTTTGCGCAAGGTTATTTTTCTTGTAATTACTTGTATTTAACAATGTATCCTTGTTGTGCAATAAAGAGTTTTTGTATTGTATTGTATTGTAATTAAACTATTAAAGAAATATTACGAATAGATTGGATGACGACCGGCCATCAGGAATGAAATAGTTTTAAATAATAAGTCGTCGCTACCGCGTAAATGTATGGCCGTTAGCAGAACCCACCATTAAAGTCCAATATGATTTTATGGTTCGCCATAATTCAAGACCACTCATTACTGTTCGACTTAGAAGTAAATCGAATTGCTTAGAAGGATAGTTCAAGGTGTATACATGCGTTGTATGTGCTAGATTAAAGTAAGCGTGGTATATTCCTCACCTTTTTCAATAAATAACGCGACAAAAAAATATGGTGCTATTTTTATTTGCTCTTTGTATAGCCGAGAAAAAAGAATTAATACATATTTTCAGATTTTAATTATGAGTTATCTTAAATGTACATTAAAATAACATTTAAATTAAAAACGGAATTTTACAAAATACCACAGTCCCTTGAAACTATGTCTTCGACATACGCATATAGCGCGGAGAACCGACATCCACCGATCAGATAGACAAATTACCTGTAAAAGGTCGCAGGCTGCTTTCAATCGGTCATTTTGGAAATCGCCTATGTCCAGTAGTGGACTGACTTCGGTTAAAATTATTACGATGATCCTATAGATTCGCTAGTTAGCTTTTGCTCGTGTGAGATATGAATAGACATACCTACTCCTTCTATAATTATTTACTGTTATGACTAATATATCTAACTGTCGGGGAATCCTCTAACATCAAACAGCTCAATAACTCGTTTATGTCACCGTGAATATAATTGGAAATAGAAGAAGGTACCTCGTCGCATATTATACTGCACAGCTATCTCCGGATGTTAAGTGAGCAATTAAAAAGTTAAATGTCAACCCTAACCAATTAACAAAATTATACAATTTCAACAATCGTTCATAAAACTCACGCACGCCCCGAACACTGGCCGCTAATAAAATAAATTACTTTAATCGAAAAACAACGACAATATCGATTAAAAAAATTATCACCAATTACCGCGCGGCGGGTCATCAACGCTGTGTCCGAATTTAAATACTAATCGACGGGCGGCTTCGAACAATCGATTAAATCGTTTCAAATCGCTCGATTATGTGTACGTCTTAATTGTGCAACATCTTAGAGGATCTCCAGTCATTTATCGAAAAGAGTTGGCCCTTAATTAGTATGTATGCCGAGTTCGATACAATCAGTCTCACCTCTCTATTCCTTTTAAACTGCTCTTTGGTATCTCGCATCTCGCTCGTTTTTAGAATTTAGTAATAGGTAAGATAGGGACAGGCGTAGTTCTGTGAGATAGTGATCATCGGCGGGCGCCGGCACCCAGCGTTCCTAATGCGTGTTTTAAATGTTTACTAATGAACACGATTATTTAAAGTGACATTTTCGGATTTCTCTGCGGCCATTACAAATACTCGCATCTATATGGTGAATTACTTACTACACAACTTTTTGTTTGATTTGTCTACATTGTCGTCTTCGAGACGCCTAAAGCCTTCGAATTCGATTGATATTCCGTCGAACTTCGACATCGAATAATCGATGTTTCGAAACTAGAATATTCACATTATTTATGAACATCGTTCGATCAGATCAGGGTCACAAGAACTCGAAAATCACACTTAACATAAATGTTAATGGTAGTTAATGAAAAACCATATCGATGAACTATTGAATTTGAATGCTAATAAGTCTAGTTCAGATTGGTTAAGATAAAATAAAAAATATTTTGTCGGTAGATATAAATAGTTTGGACAAAACTGGAACAAAAATTGTGGAAAGAAGTTAAGTACGAAAAATAAAGTCCAAGCCATAGGTCGTTTAAGCCCACCACGGTTTGATTATTCTTCATCCTAGCGTGTATTCCTAATTGCGTCGTCAGCTTACGTTTCCGAGCTTAGGGTACGCTGTAAGTCATGGTCCTAGATTTGGCGGCACTGGTTATTACAATGGAGCGACCGCCATCTGACCCCCATAACCCCTTTTACAGGGAAGCCCACAGTTTGATTGATCAATTAGAAATGAAAAACTGCTTTTCATTTTAGCTTACGGACCAAGGAATGAAAATTAAAGATTGGTCTCGTGAGCTCGCTTTTTCTTTTTATTAAGAGCGTGCACTGATATCCCAAGAGTGCTATTTTTATCCAACGATTTTCATTCGACTCACCGGTTTTCGGTGTGTCACGTATTTTAAAATAGGGCTCCTCATTCTAAATTACTAGGTACTACTTCGTCTTGGCCAAGCCTTTAACTTCGGCTTTACAGTATTACTCGGCCGTAAATTTCTCTATTTCAGACCTCATCAGTAATTTTCAATGCATGTTTATATCCGTTGATTAAATTAAAACAAACTTACTCATCATTCTCAAATCCATGAGGCAATCATCGTAAAAGTCGGACAGACCGTAAAATGGCCACAATAAAATTGTAGGTGTAAATAACATTAATTATTCAGTTTAAATTCATTATAAACCATATTTCACGTGATTCCTAATGGCGGACAGTTATAATAAAGCTTATGGTTAAGACAAACAGTCATAGAGCATAGACGAATGAGGGATTTGTTCTCTTTGGATCCGTTTTTGGTTAAATAACTACTCTCATTGGACTTTTGGCGGGAAATTGTGAAGAGCAGTATCGGCGCTGTATTTTATTTTCTAAAATTGTATGTGATTTTCTTGCTTGATGCCAAAAGCTCCTGGAAATCGCTAAGTGCAGTTTTTCTACCACTTAGCATAATACTTCTGAACCGACTTGACTTAACAACTAACTTGACTTAGACTTTCCTGACTTAACGACTTTATTGTATAATTTTTACTTGACAAGGCGGCCTTCTTAACGTGTTTTAAAATTGTATGTAACTCACCATGTTATTTTTCTTAATATATTTATTTTAATGCAATAAAAGGTATTGTATTGTATTAATGCTATACATAGCTAATGAAGTAATCTCTTAAACTTAATAAGAAAACTACTTTTTTTTATATACAACTACACCTGATGGTAAGTGGTTACCGTAGCCTATGAACGCCTGCAACACCGGAGATGTCACGAGCGCGTTGTCGACCCTGAACTACTACTTAGTGATCGTGGTTTTGACTACCGCTCACGATAGTATCTGGTTCAAAGGATTTCCATTGCTATTCACAGAGGCAATGCTGCCAGCATAATGGGTACCTTTGAACTGGGGCGGCAATTTCGATTAATATTTTTCTGTGTATTTTTATTTATTTATATGTTATGGATTTAATTATTATTATTTTCTTTTTTTTCAATAAATTGTGTATGTATTTTATAAATAAGTAGCTGTTTCCCGCAGCTCCACCTGCAGTATATAGCCTATGTTACTCAGGGTGAATGCAGCTTTCCAATGGTGAAAGAATTTTTTGAAATCGGCACAGTAGTTTTTGAGTTTATTCATTACAAACATACACACAAAAATACAAATATTTCCTCTTTATAATATTAGTGTAGATTAAATTTGAGAGCATAGTTTAAAAAACTTGGTGCTACTTTATGGTCACAGTAGAACAAACTAATCGTACTAATGATATGTAAATCAGACGAGACGTAGGCGGTAAGGCTAATTGGTCAATAAAGCGAGCAACGCCGGGGCACGCGGTCTGTCTAAATTATTGGGGCGTGTCGCTTGCCATAAACCTGTCAAATCATTCATACAAATATAATTTAGGGCCAGATTTCGCAGGTGGCCCCAAAAAGGTGCTTTTGACAAATTCTTATTTAGTGACATAATGTGACGATACCATGAAAAATTAAATATCTAATTGGTTTTCGACAGCAAGTCACAAAAAATTAAATACTATCGCATGTTGAAGATGATATACCTAGTGTTACATTAACTATGGCTATTATCTATTCTTCTCCAAGCCAGTCCTCCGGTGTATTTTTTAAGTAAAAATATTAATGGACGAGTCAAAAAACATGTTGGGATCACTTTTACACATAACCAAAATGTTCACTAGCTTTTAACATTAAATAATAATTTTAATTTAAATCTCTAATTTGACTTAACATTTCGCACACCATTTTTTTTTAGGTCACAATGTGGCCTATGCAAAAGTGTTCCATGACATCTTACTTTTTTCTGAATAATTCGGTTTTATGAACCAATTACCTAAAAAATTTATACCCATTTTGACCGAAATATTAAGTAGCTTTTTTAATTATCAAAAAAAGCTAAGTTTTTTTTATTCAATGTGTAAATGTAATAAACAACGTTATTTAAGCCATCTTTAGCGGCTATTAGTCAATGATTGTACGATAACGTCAGGGCCGGCTGCGGATTGATGGATTATACGAGTGTAGAAAACACTGATTGTTGTAACACTGACAACTGTAAATATTACACACTGGAGTGTTATATTTGAAAAATATTACTGACGCAAAATCGTTTAGTCGAATAAAGATCAATCGATATCGAATAAAAGTCATTATGATTTCAGTTTTGTGATTTCCCAGATTTGGGCAATAAAGTTATATTGTATTGTATTGTATGTTTCAAGGAACATTTTTTGTGAGCATGATGCATGATTTTAAGTAAGTCGCAGATTATTAAGTAATATCTTTATTTAAATATCTCTAATATCAATAAAATATTAATTTAATAACATAAAGTATTGACTAGTTAATGTGAATTCGTTTATTTCGTTGTAATATTGACGATCAAATCAAATGAAATCATTTATTGCTTCTTTAATGTAGGTACAATACAGATAATAAGTTTTTATTTGTAAATTGACGAAAATACTGCACTTGATTTTGAACGCGCTTTGGAAGTGGTAGTAAACATAATTTAAACTTGACGTCAATAAGTTTTTTTTTTTTTAAATTTTACTCTATCCTCACTCGTTAACTTTGTCCTAAATTTAAGTTCAATTAAAGTTTATTCGATTAAACAAATACGTTTTCCGTTCAATGTTACAGCATTGACTACTATACGATATTTTATAAATATGAATAAAATAACATATTTGCTGCGTCGTGCGATGCTCCCGGGTCAAGGCGAATATGCAATCTCCACATTATTGTATCACGATTACATAACTTTGTTGTTAGATTATTATATTTTGTTATTAAAATTGTTAACACGTCTTATGTTAAATACTTTTAACAGGCCATTCTATTCAATTTATTTTTATCATTACTATCAAACATTTTAGTACCAGAAACCCAAAGCAGAAATATTTTTTTGAATCTGTTCAATAATAGGTAAGTTATAATGAGCCTTTGAAATATGGTGGAAGGAGAACTGTCAAAAAAACAAAAAAAGGACCCTAGATTTTGTTTATTTTCTACTTTATTTTTCTGACACAGTCTATCTGTCTAAATAGTTTCTTTTCCTATCATTTTTAATTATTAAACTAACTTCTTAAGTAGTATGGAACTAATATTATAAATGCGAAAATCTGTCTGTCTGTCTATTACGCTTTCACGGCCAAACCGATGAACGGATTTTGATGAAATTTGGTATGAATATAGTTGAAGACTCGGGGTCAAACATAGGCTACTAAAACCCTACTGTGTTTCTGTGTAATTTGGAAAAGAAAAAACTCGAAAGAAATCCGCCATTTCTTTTTTATTTTGACATGCCCAGTGTCACTCTCACAGTAAATACGAATCTAACGATATCTCTTAAACTAAAGTCCATCGAGCCGTTCAGGCTGCAGAGCGTGCCAAACATTATACATACATACTCTCGAAACACATAACCCTCCTTCTGGCACAGTCGGGTAAAAAGATAAATAACTGTATCCCAAACAATAACAAACAATCTCGTTGAAGAACCAATCCATACAACAACACTAATAAAACAAGTACCGTATTGGTTTATAATACACCACATAATGATAACGCTAATCTTGATACCTTTACCTCCTATCCAAGAATCTAAGCATAGAGAATAGATGACAGACATTTTTATTCTACAGACAGAGCCCTTGTATCGGAATTATACATGGATTAACAGTATATTCTTGGGTTAAATGTGGTTGTGCGTCATTATATTTGGAATAAATCTTATCCGACTTTGGTGAAATGAGCCCTAAACAATAACCGAATCCATTTAAAGTATAGTACTAAGATTAATTAAAGTACATAAAATAAGGCGCCTTTGGACATAACAAATACCAATCAATATTAATGAGTAATTTACACGCGTGAGCTTTCTAATGCAGCTTTTACACTGAAGGTTTAATTGGGTAATAACCGATACGAGTAAGCTTCATGCATTCCTATGGCTTCAGTGCGATTACAGTTAAGGGTTATACGGCTAAATCAGGTGAATATATAAATATATAAATAAACAATAAGGGTCGTGACATAAAATCGACTACAGTCGCATAGTAATTCTGTTACATTGGTGTAAAGACGATAGAACTATTGAAATTATGTTGGAGATAACTTTTGATATCGTAAAAAACGAATTATGGTCCTTTTTGTATGTCGCATGTCAGCTACTGGCTACTTATCTACAAATAATTTTTGTTTATACCATGTTTATAGAGTTCATACATTCATTCAAACTCATGTTATGTAGATCATTTCAGATGCAGAATTCCAGTGCTTGCCTGTGACCTTCTACAGAATAACTGACAATCTGGTCGGTGGATATCCAACGCTGCGCTTGATTTTAATTGAATTACAGAGGGCGCCATTGAATCGTCGCCTATGTGTGAATGTGTGAGTGTTGCCGTGATGCGGAATGGTGATTGGTGGCAATGTCACTGTCTTTATTTATTTATTTAAACTTTATTGCACAAAATACAAAAAGGCAAACTTAATGCTAGGTGCATGGTCTAACTGTATAGTAGAGTTGGTGAGACGTATATTTGTGTGAATGAAACCCCTATAGCTAGAACTGATATGCTTCATTCGTGAGGACGTGAGACTACGTCTGTAGTTATTTGAAGTCTGTCCTTTAAGTATAACTTGCCATAAAAAACAATAAGGCAGTGATACGCAAAACATGATCAGAGATCACTGGCACCGCTTCATTAACGACAGACAAACACGCGACCAATGTCTTATATATAATAAATGTCATCAAAATATACATTGTAGCAATTAACCTACGGGTGGTCTTCTAATTGTTGATCATATGCAAATAATCAAGAGATAGTATTTTAACTAAGTTTTGTATTTATGTGGTTGGGAGAATTTAATATCGGATAGACAACTGTAAAATTGGCACACTAGCGCTTGCCCGTGGTTTCTCGTTTGTTAGCAAACTACTTCCAGTTGAACGGATGTGGATAAAAAGCAATATATTATTTATTTAAAAGAAAAAAAAGAGAGAGGTAGGATATTTTGTAAGGAGTAGTCCGTCTGGGGAAGTACCTCCGCCCTACAGAAGACCGCAGCCAAATAACACTGTGATGCAGTGTTGTCTTCCTGCTGGTGAGTAGGGTCGCCAGGCTCCAGAGGGGTCGCTGTGCTGATAGCGGACAGGACGGCAACGCGCTCGTGACATCTCCGGTGTTGCAGGCGTTCATAGGCTACGGTAACCACTTACCATCAGGTGGTCCGTAAGCCAGTTTGCCTACTTAGTTGTATAAAAAAAATGTCGGAGATATCTTTCTTAGCGAATCTGTCTCCATGGTCCAGTAGTATATTTGCCTTCGACCCGGAGGTCATGGGTGGGATTTCCACGGTAAGTATACTTTGTTTAGTTGTTTCCAGTTTGGTTAAGACATTACATGCTTGAATCACCTGATTGTCTGATTATAATCATGTTTTCATGCTTCTGAAGGTACGTTAAGCCGTTGGCTACGGCTGCCATCTGGTGGTCATTAAATGAACCACTACTGATGATAATAGAAACTCTAGTGACTGTTCTCATAGTTTTCAATCTAACACCTTTTGTACCTTACTCACTTGCAAATAATATTTATTCAGTCAAAACTCAGTACCTCTTCCACGAGATTTTATTAACACAGACGCTAGCGACCGCGTAAATGGTTAATCCATACTATAATGTGTGTCTGTCTGTAACGCTTTCACGGCCAAACCGCTGAACGGATTTTGATGAAATTTGGTATGAATATAGTTGAAGACCCTGGGTCAAACATAGGCTACTATTTGATCCAGGCGGAGCTGCGGGAAAAAGCTAGTATGGAATAATTTTTTACCTTATTATCCGCCAGGGGCGCTGTACAGGTTTGCCAAACTAAATTGTTAAGACAGTCGCTAGCGTCATATATAATATACGTAATAGATAATACTAACGTGTCTAACTGTGATCTAATGTTTTCATTCAAAATTTCACTTTATAAATGTTTTAAACTCCATTTCAGGGTTTCATTGTCATTACAAATCCTAAATCAAAACCATTTTTATCGATAAAAAAAAATTATACATAAAAAAATGTTGTTTATTGCCACACAATTACAAGTTTTTACAATTACCATAAACATACAAAAGAAGAAATAAAGAAGAAAAAAAAATCTTTTCTTTCTAAGGCATTCCTCAGCTTGTTTTTGTTAAAGATATACAACCTCTACTGAAGTCTACTGCCACATTGCTATGGTGATTGTTTTGTTTTTTTTTGAGGTTGTCATTCTTTCAATAAATAAAAACTTCGATCCTCTAAATATCTTTTATAATCACTTTTTCTCTTCAATATGGTAGCAGAGGAATAAAAAGATCTGCAGCAAAGATTTTTTCCACGACGCAAATCTGATATAATCATGTCGACTAACATGAAAATTGAAATCGGGCGGTTTGATGGAAACAATTGGCCCACTTGGAAATATAAAGTGCAGCTACTTTTGAAGACCCATGCTGGTGCGATAGAAGCGCTTAATGGAAGCTTAAAGATGCCCGCACATCCAGGTATGCAAGCCACGGCTGATGATTTAAAAATTTATAAAGAGAAAAGAGATGAATTTGAGAAGATTGAAACTACGGCTTTATTATTATTGACTACAACATGACGGAGGAAATGCTTACTAAAGTTATACGGTTCACATCAGTAAGTGAAATGTGGAAAGAATTGAACCGTCTATATGAACGTTCATCTCAAGATAGATCTTATGACGTATGTATGGAGTTCTTTAAATACAAAAAAGATCCTAAGCACGATATGGGATCACATTTGTCTGTAATAAAGAATTTCTGGTACGACTTGAACAAAATGCTGTCGGCAGGTGGGAATCAATTACCACAGATTCTACTCATCTGTAAAATCTTGGATACTCTTCCAGAAGATTACTTCAGTTTTAAATCTAGTTGGATGCTTTTAACCACACAATTGTGCGCTTATGAAAGAGCTTTAACTAACAAAGATGATGACCAAGAAACAAAAAGTATAACTGAGGCACTGTTAGTCAATAAAAGAAAGCAAGCAAATAAGAAAGAAAACAGAACGTTTAAATGTAATTATTGTGGAGAAGAAGGACATGGTGTGAAAAGATGCACTAAGTGGAAAGCTGATGGCAGACCTCCTAAACCTAAGCATCAGTCCACATGCAGCACTGGCACTACACAGTTAATGAGCTTAGCATTATCTTTAAATGAAAACGAAGACAGCAATTCGTGGTATGTCGATAATGGAGCCACCAACCACATAACCAATAGAGGGGATGTATTTGATGATTTCAATTATTTTGCTGACACACACGGAGTTGTTACAGCAAATGGAGAAAATATCAAAGCGATAGGAAAAGGCTCGATTAGACTAGAAGCTGTCGTAGATCATAAAAGAAAGGAGCTTATTACTTTAACCAATGTTTGGTATGTCCCATCCATAAAGAGCAATTTATTTTCTGTTTTAGCCACACAAGATCTATGTGATAAAAGTACATTTGAGTCGAGCACTAAGTCTTGTTCGTTGAAGATTAATGGACAAGTAAAGTTGATGGGATACAGGGAGAGATATGGAGGTTTATACAAATTAGATGTAAAGATAATCACACCAAATCCTCAGGTAAATGCCCTAACTATGTCAAATCAACTTCAACTTTATCACGAACGTTTCGGTCACCGAAACAAAAGACATATAAAAGACATTATTCAAAGAGAATTTGGAATTAAAATCAAAACAGAGAATGATGAACAACTTTGCACAGGATGTGTCTATGGAAAGACTCACAAAAACAAGTTCGGAATAAGACCAAGAGCTACTCGTACTGGAGAACTTATACACACAGACGTATGTGGACCATTTCCTTATTCTATATCAAAATACAGGTATTATGTTCTATTTAAAGATGATTTTTCCCGATTTCGTTACATTTATTTCTTGAGACATAAATCAGAAGTTGCTAATCGGTTACAAGATTTTTTGTTAGAATCGAAAACGTCTGGTCACGTTACTCAAGAAATATTAAGTGACAATGGCGGTGAATTTGATAACGAACAAGTACGCCGTATATTAAAAGAACAAGGAATCAGGCATAGGCTCACGATGCCTTTCACACCTGAACAAAATGGCTGTTTAGAACGTGATAATCGGACTATCGTAGAAATGGTAAGAACACTGATGCACGCTCATAATGAGATTCCTAGAGGACTATGGGCTAAAATAGCAAATACTTCAGTTTACATACTAAATCGTACGGGACCTACAACACAACAAGGAAAGTTACCCTACGAACTGTGGTATTCTAAGAAACCTAAAATTAGTCATCTCAGAATCATTGGTTGCGAATGCTATGTGCATATACCTAAACAAAGAAAAGTAAGGAAGTTAGACAGAAACGCTCAGAAATGTATTTTAATCGGATATGATGGTGATGACGGATATAGATTATATGACGAGAAAAACTTCAAATTGGTTCGTTCCAGAGACGTCACATTTTAAGAAGTTCCTCTTGTAAGTAACTCGCCTATCGAAGCTGCATCTGAACCACGACTGGAAAGAAATACATATGAGTTTGAGCTCCCTACTTCTTCTAAAATTATACAGCCTGACTCTAACAATCAGACAACTGACATTGTACCGATACAGTCAGATGAAGACTTTCATTCATTAAATTCAGAAGATGGTGAAAATAATGATATAGCACAAGACGAGACAACGCCTGTTGTAGAAGGCACACGGCGTATACTCCGAAATCGAAATCAAATCAAAGCCCCAGACAGGTTTAATTTTGAAAATTTTGTTAATGAAGCCATATCGAATCATGAACTATCTTCATATCGAGAAGCGATGCAAAGTCCTGATAAAGAGAAATGGAATGAGGCTATGAATAAAGAAATGTCTTCTTTGAAAGAAAATCAGACATGGGATTTGACGAAGTTACCAAATAACCGCAAAGCCCTTCGTTGTAAATGGGTTTACAAAATCAAAAGAAATCCTGATGGTACAGTAGATAAGTACAAAGCAAGATTAGTGGCTATTGGTTATTCACAGAAAAAAGGCATAAACTACGATAAAACATTTAGCCCAGTAGCAAAAATGAGTTCGATCCGAGCATTGTTGAGTATCGCCGCAAATGAAGGTTTGAAGCTAAGACAATTTGATGTCTCCACAGCGTTTCTTTACGGGACGATAAAGGAAGAACTTTATATGAGACAACCTGAGGATATAATGACGGGTCTAAGAATGTTTGCAAACTAAAAAGAAGCTTATATGGACTTAAGCAGTCACCGAAGTGTTGGAATGAGTGTATGCATGATTTTCTGATAAAATCCGAATTTAAACAGAGTGATGCTGATCCATGTTTATACGTTAGACAACGTGCAAAAACAAAGATACTGCTAGCACTGTATGTAGATGACGGTTTATTGGCTTCGTCAAACGATTCAGAAGCTGAAAATTTCATAGAACAGGAATTGAAAGGTAGATTTAAGATAACTACAAAACAGCCATCATATTTTCTAGGTTTGGAAATAGAAAATGATAAAGATGGAAGTATAAAAGTACATCAATCTACATACATAAAAAAGATAATCGAGAAATACGGTATGAATGACTGTAAAATAGTCGGTACACCGATTATTAAAGATATACCTGAAAATGAATTACATGAAGAAAATCATGTTAATTTTCCATACAGACAAGCTGTAGGAGCATTAAGTTACCTAATGGTTGGTACACGGCCGGATATAGCATACGCTGTAGGCGTAGTATCGAGAAATCTGGAAAATCCTTCAAAACTGAATGTACTACAGTTAAAAAGAATTTTTCGTTATTTGAAAGGAACTCAAGGCACCGGTTTAGTGTACAACAAAGGCGATAAAAAGCTTCTATGTTATAGCGATGCGGATCTTGGTGGTGATGCTGCAAGTGGCTGTTCCACAACAGGAATTTTATGTCTGTATGCAGGTTCAGCTATCTCTTGGAGAAGTGCGAAACAAGCCTCAGTTGCCCTTTCATCTACAGAGGCAGAAATAGTGGCAGCAAGTGAAGCTTGTCGAGAAATAATCTGGCTTAAGAGATTGTTCCAAAGTTTATGTGGAAAAATGGAAACACCTATTCTCCGCATAGACAGTGAGTCCGCAATTAAACTTGCTCATAATCCGCCTTACTAGTTTCACAGGAAAACGAAACATATAAAGCTAAAACATTTCTACATAAGAGAATGTGTATCAGAAGGCAATGTGAACATAGAACATGTTTCTACACAAGAGCAATTGGCAGATTTATTTACAAAGCCAATCTTCAAACCAAAACTGATGAAGTACTGTTCACAATTTGGTTTAAAAAAGGAGAGTGGATGTTAAAGATATACAACCTCTACTGAAGTCTACTGCCACATTGCTATGGTGATTGTTTTGTTTTTTTTTTTGAGGTTGTCATTCTTTCAATAAATAAAAACTTCGATCCTCTAAATATCTTTTATATTCACTTTTTCTCTTCAATAGTTTTACCCTTACCTTGGCTGTCATAGCCTGGTCTGAAAATATACACATTGGAGAAAGAAGAACAATATGGGCACTCAAACAAATTATTTTAAATTACTGACTTTGCATACCATCATTTATTTAATACAAACACTGACAGCACTTACATTTTCCCAGTTTATTTATTAAACCTCTGCCACCTGTGAGTCCCGCAGGCTGCCAAGGCCCTGCCACAATCAATAAATACTATCATTATCATGTAGATTTACTTATATTTCGCGACACGATCAAGAACCACCAACAGGGCGGTAGGATTATTCTATACCTTGTCGGGAATTTATAAGAGTTCCGTACCGAAAGTATTAAAATAAGACCCTATTAATAAGCCCTCGATATCTGGTCTTGCTTTTCCGTGGTTGCCTTAGACCCAGGGGTCGCGGGTTCGATTCCCACGGGAAGCATACTTTGTTTAGTTGTTTCCAGTTTGGTTAGAACATTGCAGGCTTGAATCACCTGATTGTCTGATAAAAAAATGATTCCGTGCTTCGGAAGGCATGTTAAGCCGTTGGTCCCGGCTGCCATTTGGTAGTCGTTAAAGGAACCACGTCAGAGGCCGAAAGGTGGTGCCGTAACTTTTTGATATCAGGGTGTACAGGTTTTATTGACCATGTAACCCAATCGATATGAATGAATCTGTTTTTAAGTTCATATGTCCGTCATCATTATGTAAAGAAAGGTAGGACATTTTTGCTATGGATGAACAAGCGAGCTCCATCATGGACCGCATAAACCTTGGGATCGTGTGTTCAGTTGCTAGTCATTCAGAATTCTAGTTATGAATCTTCATCTACCACATGAGTACAGAGAAAGCTTCATGCTTGGCGAATTAATAAGTTTGAATGAACTGAATATGTTTTATTAAATTCTCGTGGTTATTTGTGTACCTTTTAAATTTTAAATAACGCACTGCATATTTAAAAACAACGGCTTGATTATGGGCCTCTTAAGAAAGCTCAAGGTCGCCCAGAGAGATATGGAGAGGGCGATGCTCGATGTTTCCTTACGAGACCAAATCAGAAATGAGGAGATCCGTAGGATAACAAAAGTCACAATACAATCACCGACCGACTTACCCCAGCGGATTAGCTCTTTGAAGTGGCAGTGGGTGGGGCACATGAATGAAGCAGAAAGGTTCTCGAATGGCGACCACGAACCGGCAAGCGCAGCGTTGGACATCCACCGACCAGATCCAGATTAGATGACCTCAAAAAGGTCGCAGGCAAACGATGGACACCGCTTACAACCGGTCATTTTGGAAATCATTAGGAGAGGCCTATGTCCAGCAGTGGACTGACTGCGGCTGAAATGATCAATAAAACAACATGTTTTCTCATTTTATATTCTTTTGCAATTCCAGTTATAGCGACACTAGCCATTACAGTGGAGTTGCAGCCGGGGGACATTCGTTTGAGGAGTTCCACACTCCTGCCAATGCGGCACTCCTCAAACCATGGCACATCTCTTGTCCTACCCTGCATGTCCAGCCACGTCCACGCTCAGGGATCAATAATGACATTGGCGGAGTTTTGGTCCTCAAAAATATATTTCCAGAGCCGACTTACTAAGAAGAAATGAAGCGACTGCCGTCTTAACTCCGCTTCCCTTTTTACAAGAAAACCAAATCCATAAGATCGACGAATTATTGCCAACTAGCTGTTTCCCGCAAGTCTGTCTGTAAAAGTAGCCTATG
Organism: Euzophera pinguis; assembly: GCA_947363495.1. NCBI lineage: Eukaryota > Metazoa > Arthropoda > Insecta > Lepidoptera > Pyralidae > Euzophera > Euzophera pinguis. The sequence goes on from OX376163.1 coordinate 16,005,212, forward strand.
TTTATGCCCGAGTCTATCAAATTTCATCAAAATATGTTCAGCAGTCGGCCGTGAAAGCGTCACAGACCGACAGACTTTCGCATTTATAATTTTAAATATGAATTGATACTTTTAAGTAATCACCCTGCGTTTCCATTCAACTAATAAATCGCCAGCGATTATGTCATTGTATAAATTTCAGAATAGAGAAGTATTCGACCCGACAACCGATAGACCGTTATGGGATTAAACTCTTGCCCCTGCTCATCCTACGATCAAAGTCTTATTTATGGGAGAGCTGCGATTCTATCCTACTAATATTATAAATGCGAAAGTTAGTGAGGATGTATGTATGTTTGTTACTCTTTCACGCAAAAACTACAGAACCGATTTGTATGAAATTTTGAACACAGGTAGAATTTAATCTGGATTAACATATGGGGTACTTTTTATCCTGAAAACTTTAGCGCGGGTACATAATATAAATTAAAATCGCACTTTGTCTGTTTGTCTCAAATGGATTTCTTATTATTACTAATTTAAAGTGATTACTCATAGTGAAGTTTTAATTGAAGAAGTCTATTCTGTGCTCGAGTGGTTAATGCGTTTGCATTAGACTCAATGTTCACGGGTTCGATTTCCATGGAAAGCATACTTTGTTTAGTAGTTTCTAATTTGGTTAGGACATTGCTTTGCGGGCTTGAATCACCTGATTGTCTGATGATATGACATTTATTTTATTTATTACAAAATGTGCAAGTGGCTGATTTAAAGCATAGGCTTTATATATCAGTCAAAAAATAGCTGTTGTTGTTTTTCTTTTTCAGAAGCGTGTTTCTCACTTGTATCCTAAATTTACACATCAGGAGCCCTATTTTTGAAATTTACTTTTGAAGTGTGGTCAGGGTTTGCCAGACGAAGGGAATTAGCGCTATGCACGTTGCGATTATTGACACACTGGATGAAGTTCTTATTGGTCTGACTTCCCTGTAAAAAGGTGCCAGAGATGAGGCTATAATTTCATTATAAAAATCTATGACCATAATCAAATATTTTCAAAAGTATGACTCACGCAAAAACGGTGATTCGAATAATATCGAATGACTTTGACTCCTCATAATCCAGAGGGGTCGCTGTGCTGACAGCGGACAGTTCGGCAACGCGCTCGTGACATCTCCGGTGTTGCAGGCGTTCAGCGTACCGTACGCATGTTTGCCTACTTAGTTGTGTAAAACAAAATGACTATATTATATATTATATGTTATTATTAAATTTTCATACATTACGAAAATAACTTTTTTTTCCACATAATGTTTATTGTTTTTATGAATAAATGAAATATGAGCTATAATGAATGCCATAAAATAGTCAAAAAAGAAGTTTCCAACTTGACACAGATACAACAAAATCAATTCAAACACATTTAGTTAAGAATCAACGAATCGAAATCCAATGTAAATGAAATGGACATTTACCAAAATGCCTGATTCGTTGACGGGAACCTCACATAAATACGTTTTTTACATTCAATCGTAATTTAACAAGATTAACTGTGCTTAGTTAAGCTGAATAAGTTCACAGTTAACACCCACAACTTACAGCAGATCACCCTTTAGTTAAGTTTAAACGGATGACAATAATGATGATGAAAATAGAATCTACGATATTATGGATGTCCCTTTCTATTTACTGATTGTATTCTCGCGTTAATGATTAGGATTAAGAGATCTTGTTTGATGTCGATGTACAAGACATGTATGTACACGGTATCACATACAACTAATGATGCATCAAACCATGATGAGAAGTGGAGAAAATAAAATCAGAAAATCCGACCCTGGCCTTCGAAGCAACTATATATCATACTAGCTGGGCTTCGCTTGCGTGAAATTCCGGTTTTGTCATGGAAAAAAGCCTATGTCAGTCTCCAGGTATCCAACTATCTCCACACAAAAAATTACATCAATCCGTTGCTCCGTTTTAACGTGAAAGAAGGACAAACAAACAAAACACACATATGATAAGTTCGGTTACTCAATCAAATCATGATTTTTTTTGCATTGTAAAAATATTCCCTACTTAAAGTAAAAAACTTATCAGTAGCATGACATTTGCTGTAGTGAAGAACCTTTTGTGTAACAAATTGCAATTAAAAAGTAACATGATGTTGTCAGATCCAATAAGACTCCTTTTAATTAATTAATAACTTATTTACATTTGTTTTCACTAAGGACCTCTGCCCAGGAGTGGGACAAAAAGTATAATAATATGCCTATGTCAGCACTCCGTGTCAAACTCATCAATCCACTTGCAAGAAATATTTTTGTTATTTGAAGGCCATTGCCATCTTACCGTAGTTCAACTCTATTTTAAGTCAAAACGGAGGAACAACGATAATATGTAAATGAATATTTGAGAAAATTCTGTTTAAATTGTTATGGGTGCTCTGATCCTATTAGAAATTGGTGTGAACGAGTCTAGTATCGTTAAGTTCCACTCAATCGTTGTTAAAGGTGCTTATGGAGCTTTTTATGGACGACATAGGCGAATGGGTATCGGCTTAGTGATTGCGCATATTGATTTTATGGCATGTTTGAATTTTAGGAATGTGCTTCGTTTTCTAGAAAAATAGTGGTGTTGTTTGGTAATCCATATCCTTATCTGTATGTCTGTCTGTTGCGCTTTCACGGCCAAATCTCTGAACTGATTTTGATGAAATTTGGTATGAAAATAGCTTTTTTTCGCTGGCGGAGCTGGAACAGCTAGTAATGTATAGTATAGTCTACAGGAAGCCTACTGCTGAAAATACGAGGACCCAAATAGGCACAAATATTTGATAAACTAAAAAGTAATTTTCACTAGAATCAAACCCTGGTATTTTTAAATTTATCCATTAAAATTTATTGTTGATAATTTTCAACATACACAATATGACATATTTTTAATAGTTCAAAATCTCGTCTCACCTACGATATATTTTTTTTAAATAATACAAATCAACATATCATTACCATTTGTCATGTTATAATAACCCTTGAATGGACATATTACGAATCCGGAAAACTTACGATGTTAAAGACAATATCGAGCGATAAATAGCTAATAACAATCAGATATTCAAAGGCGTGCCTTAAATGATAATCCACTATTGTACACATCCCACAAAAATTCTAATCTATGATAACACACGTTTATTTAAAAATGTACCGTATGACAAAACAGTAAAGTAAATTTTTCAATGTCGAATTTTATCGATAACATTTAAAGAATTGTACTGTATAGTGTATTTTATTCGGCTGATGTAAAAATTGAATTTCGTCGTCTATTGGCGATTTAAGTTTATATGCGTAAGCGTGGGAGGAACTATGTCTTTCAAGGGGTCAAATGTGTCGATAAATAATTATTTAAGAAGGTTATATTATATTTGGAAGGTTGTAAACTTCTATTGATGGGTAGAATGACAATGTCTGACGTTTGAAAGCTTTTCGGCTAAAACGTAGATTTAGCCGAAATGGTCGTAAATATAGGAAGCTTCGATTGCGGTTGTGGAGGGTCATGAGAGGTCAATATAACAAAAAAAAAGTGAAAAATTTTGTGGTGTTCGTTGATGTATTTTCTTTATACGAGATGTACCCTGTCTAGATTCAGTATGTCTGTATGTTTATTCTGTGTTTCAAAAAGTTTGTGCTTCCACAATCCTTTTTTGTTACTTAATTTAATCCAAGAATACGCTCCCTTAGTGATTTCGGTATGAAAAAATACAAATGTTGCGTTAATTGGATTGAAAAATGATTAATAACTACAGAATTTGGAATTAAGATCGGACCTGATGGTTAAGATGGTTTAAAAAAACAATTTAAAGAAAAAATAAAAAAAATCACCTAAACATTACAAATTGAACACTTTTTTATAACTATTACATTTACAAATTGGTCCTTAAAACAAATTGGTCAATGTTACTACCAGAAACATAAAGTGGCAAATCTTGGCTTCCGGCACGAGAAGACGCCATTTCTTGCGGACCAGTCGCTCGCTCCCAGGCTCCGTATTTTTTTAATTTACAAACATCCTCTACAAAATAAAAACTGTTGCACAATATCCAGAAAAAAAGCATACTCGTCTGTAACCGAGTCATTAGCACCCGATAGATTTACAATCCCAATAATGCTTTCTGAAACTCACTCCTATCTCCCACTTCAAACCTACACATAAACCAAGCCAACCTCCCTCTTATTCCCAAACTTTAAGGGCTATTCAAGAGTTTTCGACAAGTAAAAATAAGGTTGCATAAACTGCCACCCAGGGCGCCCATAGCCACTATAAATGCGTACAATTTACAACCTCCTTAAGTTGAAGTTGAAAAGTTGGTTGTGGCGCGAACTTAAATAGGATGAATGGAAAGCTCCGTGGTACATGAAAAAGCATTCAGCTTGTGGTATTTAATTTGACGTAATTCAGTTATAAATTTGTTTGTTTGTTTGAGGATCCCACGCTGTCTTGTGATGCAACGTTTGTGAATTTTTTTTCGAATTATAGCTTTATTTATAAAAAAAAAATGAATGTTGTACAATGTTCTTAAAATCTATATTAGTAACTTTGTCACAAACAAATATTCCACCCTTCATTTCCAGAATAATTAACAACATTACAAAAAACAAAAATAAACTATTTCTTATAAATAACAATACTCCTTAAACGCGCCGCACCAAGGCAACGTGCCTAAAACACTGGCAGCATTGCCCCTCTGGACGGCGAGACTTATCCGCTGAGCGAAGAAACCTGCTCTTGGGTCGCCAGTTGCCTCGATGAGACGCGTTGAGATGTCTTTTAGATTTAGAGCTCCATGGACCCATAGTCTCCTACCTCATAGGTAAAAAATTGTAACTATCAGCCAGTCCCGCGTATATCCGTTTTTTGCCCAATTCTGCATGACAAGCAGCAGCCCCACCATGAGTCCAAGACAAATGCGATGGCGCCAAGGTATCCACGCAAGTAGCGTCCCAAACAAGGCACTTGCCCAATTTCCATGAAACCAAAGTCAAACGTCGTTTACCGTCAGTGCGGAAGATTCCGTTTGGTTCCAAAACTAATGGAACACCGACAGTGGCCAATTTCCTACGGATAATATCGATTGACGACGCATGACGTGTGTATAGATGTGTGTATTTGAAACATCTTCTACCATCGTGATGGGAAAAATTGCCGGAAAACCCAGAGTGGGGGGACTCAGAATGTCATGCCTCGGGAACATCCTTTGTTATTACTCCGTGGGAACATCCGTCAACAGGGATCAGAGCTGTGGAACAGCTGTTCAGACTCGCCATGGGCAAGACGAAATTTGAGCTGACAGCCAACCTTCAATAATAAAGTGGCATTTAAAGAAGAAGCAGGTGAAACATCTTGCACTTGCAGGTTAGGAATACGAGAAGTCCGATGTCGATGTTTTTTTTTTATTTTCTCATTTAATTTGCCATTGCCGTTATTACCTACCATTTCTACAAAGTAAAATAATACAGTAATATATTACATTTCAGAGCAGCATTTGCGAAAAGACATCATCCATTTTGGTCTAAAAAGTGAAAAGTGCCTGCCAAAAAAGTGATCTAACTTGTATGAAGAGCGGATGATGTCTTTTATCAAAGAATGTTACCTCAAAACCTATACATTTGTGTCGATGATATTATACTCGTCCGACCCAGAGACCAACGAGTCATCGGAACAGTTCTGTTAGAGGCTTAATTTAAGTATTTTGGTACAGGTTGCACTACTACTTGAGTTCGCAACCTATTGAGAGACTTCTAAACAGGTTAAAACAAGTGTTGACCATCGGGAAGTTCCTTTCGTGAAAGTTTCGGTTTATCTCCTATAAAAAAAAATGTAGGATAGGTTCACCAATTTATGCGTTCATCGCATTACCAATTTGCAGTAAATAACCTTATTCTGCCGCAAACAAAGTATGAGCAACATTGTTTGAATATGTATCGCATTTAGTGCCCATTACGTTGTTGGCCCGTAAACGGCCCGTAAATCAGGTGTTCATTACCGGACGGCCGTAGACCGGCAGACCGGGCCGGGGCTAGTTGATTGATGGCGATGTGCCGTGCTTATAGAGTAGGTTATGCAAATATCAGGAACTGTTTTTATTGGTCGTAAAGAGAGTCATCTGGAAATTAGTGCAAACTATCTTATGTCATCGCCGTCCTGGTTTCCCTGTTCTCTACTTACGCTTGGAAACCCAGGGTAAGCACTCTTTTTCTTTTTGAATCGAAATAGTTAACTCAATGATTTCTTATGTTTTCGCGATTGTTATTCATTAAATTAAACTATTTTAATACGGTTTTATCACGTTTATTACTTTTTTATTTACACCTGACGTTTTTATTTACACTTTACAGCGTTCATGGTCGCAGGCAGGTCAGGTGTAAATAAATAAGTAATAAACGCGATAAAACCGTATTAAAATATTTTAATTTAATGAATAGTTAACTCGCTAAAAATCCGGCATTTCGGATAGATGCACCCACCATACAAGCATTAAATCACAGTTTAAGATATTGTGACACTGATTATCTAATTATCTATTTATTTAAGCTATATTGCACGAATTTAAAAAAAAGACATACACGATGGCGGACAAGTGACAATCTCTACGAGACAACCATACACATAGCCATAACGTGACCTACGTGACGTGACATCCGTAACCATTTTTATAGGAAAACCTGACCAATATATAATAGTCCAACCAATATATAATATATATAAATATTAAATAATAATAGTCTGACGAATAATTAATTACAAACAAATATGTTTGTGGCTAACACTGTCCACTTGATTCCTTTAACGACCGCTAGATTTTTTTATTGGTCACCGTAGCCGCCGTGGGGAGGTTGATATTGAGCGACTTGTAGTCCGGGGCTTTCCCCGTGGCATGATACCCTCCTTTGTTGAGGGTATCATGCCACGAGGAAGATCGCCTATGAAGTGGACTAACTAGATATGAGCGGCGGCTAACTCATCACCACTACACGAATTTACGAGGAAGGTGGCCATCAGAGGAGAGTGTCGACGTGTTGTAATGCTTGCCACTAACACCTGAAATGATGACCACGACCACTCTGTTAAGAGTGGTACCGACAAGGAAGAGATGGTAGCTGGTGCCGACGGTTTAACATGCCCTACGAAGCACGAAATCATCTTTACTTACGGAATTATCTTTCTTTTACCATGATACGCGCGAATGTGTACGATCATTCCTTTCTACCTTAAGGTTGGCTGGAATAAATTGCATTAGCGATAAAGCCGCCTTTATACGGATTTTGTTTTATTCGATTAAACTATGAGTTTCTTTTGTTTGTTAATAATTCAATAAAGTGCTCATTCATTCATCGTTACAGACTCGCCCGTGTGGCGATGGCCTTCTACTTCACATCTCATAACTAGAAAAATAATTCATTATTCCTACTTTGTCTATCCAGATGTTTCAACTAGATAACCCACAAGATAACCAAACAACTATTAAAACACAGCTGGGTAGCAGAAATAAAAATGTTATTAAACCTTTAAGGCGTAGTTAGATAAACAAAGGTTAAATTAAAGCCTATTTTATGATACTTTGTAATTTGCATGTCGTAAATACTTGGTTATGAAAATGTAAACAAACGTCACGTTTTTATAGAAAAATATGGTCAAGCGCGAGTTGAAGTTTCTTTCTAATGAATCCGTACCAATGTAAGTACCACTGAGGTCAAATCTTCATGGACAGTTTTCCATAATACTTATAAATGCCAGGTAAAATTTATCAACTTATTTTTTTGACTAAGTTTTCTTATTTATTAATTTTAAAAAAAACTTAATTTAAAATAGTTTCGTGATTAAAAATACAAAAATAAAAACAATAAAAAAATAATCAAAAATTCGAACCATCCGGAGCTATATTTTGATGGATTTTCGATAGAAATTACTGATCTAGTTTAGTGATCAGCTAACAAGAGGTCGAAAAAACGCCATGCAAACATTTTTGTGTTGTTACTTACTCTGCATACCTTAGCCAATTTGGAACGCAAATATGGCGTTCGTTGAGTACGGAACTCTACAAATAAAATCTTGTTTACACTTCAAGTTAAACGGACAACAATTTACTGGAATTACCAAAAACTCGTTAATGAAATTAGTCGGGATTTCTAAATTACTACTATTCATTATATTGCTGTCAGTGACGTACAACCCCACCCATATATTTTTTTCAATTCTATATTCATCATAAACAGAATAAGAAACTATCGTGCTCTTTTTGAAATGTATGAATGATCATCGTTCGATTTTGAATGATTTTCATTGAAATGAAAACGTGTATTTTCAATATAGGATATAAATATCACTTATTGACGTCAATTTACTTGTAATAAATTTACTACCACTTCCAAAGCGCGAGTGGAGAAGAAGCGGCACCACAAACTCCACTGCAGCATTTTCTTCAAAACGTCAATTTACAAATAAGAAAAAAACTTTCCTTAATTAACTAGTTAAATGAACGAATTCACATGTTTGTCAACATTTTGCACATTAATTTATTGTGATTTCAAATTATTTAAATAAAATAAAAATTTAATAAGAATAATAATATTTAAAAAAATATCAAATGTAAAAACAGAATACATAATAATATGTCAATTTGTTGAGGACTCTGCACCAAGCTTAGGTTCAACATTTCTGTCATTAAGAAAATCGCTATAATATGTACAGTATAGTTTTGTTTGTGATCATGTAGGTATCCCTCTTTAGACCGTGGATTAGATTTTCACTGAAATATACTTTGTCAAGTTGTCCTTTTACATTGCAAGCTTGAATAACCTAACTGTCTGGCAATAACTTATTTACGCACAATGTGTGGGACTCCCAGGCAGAATGCCTGGACTACCCACTAAAACCCCTCCGGCGTTTCCGCACCGGCTGTTGAGGGCGCCATGGGGTCGCGTTAGCATTCTACCACGACGCCCTCCAGCCATGGCCTTTCGGCCCCCTCTGTTGGCCTTTTGGCCACCCCCCCAAATCGGGCAGTGGCCCATAAATGGACCACGCCCGTCCCCCAGACCCACATCCATTCGCCGTCTCATCATAGACGGCGGTGGAGTGGGCTGTTGGCAGAAATTGGCCGACAGTCAACAAGACCCCGACTACCAGTGAGTTATTAACTGTCACCCAGGGTGCACCGACCCGAATCCCTTGTCAGCCCGCCCTCTCACCGGATCCTTGGGATCAAGTGAGAATGCAAAGCTTTCAAAGGACCGGGCACTCGAGGAGGTTCTCTGCCCTGCATCCCGGCAATAACTTACCTAGGTTAAGCTGTTATTCTCGGCTACCTTCAGAAGCCCTATTTTAGAAATTTATGACATACATGTCGAATGAAACTCGATCGAAATCTAACAAAAATCATTCGTCTCACCAATTTTGCGTGAGTCACACTTTTCAATAATAGAACTCCTCTACTTGTAAAAACATAAACACATTTACGAAAAGCTATGAAACCAGGGTGTGCAACATCAAAGGACTTTAATCTACACGACATCAATGAAATGACCAGCGAAGAGTAGACCTTGAAGGAATCTAATTACGGCCTTCTTGTAAACCCCCGTCTAGTAGTTACTTTAACAATTATAAACTAAACATTATTTGGATTAAGCAGCTACTCTGAATACACCAAACATCTACGTTAATTAGCGTATTATTGTCAAACTAAACCTGCCTACCTATTTGTAGGAATTATGTAAACGGAAAAGACAGTAGCAGAATAAACACAAAGTCACATATTAAGTTGATTTTAGGTTAAATTAATTCGTAATTTTACTTAAAAAGCCCCTAAAATTGAACTATTGGTACTAACATTCATGACTAATGTTTTTTGTTTACGATTGTAACACATTAAATTAAACGACTTTAATACGATTTTAGTGCTTAATTACACATCATTTCAAACAGTTTTAGAAGAGGCCGTATTAATATTAAGAGTAGGTAGTAGCTTTTGTATAGTCGATCGCATACTTCTACCAATAATAATAATTTTCGTTTGATATCGAAGGATGTTTGTTCGATATAGCAAGAAAATCATTCGACTCACCGATTTTGTGAGAGTTACACACATTTCAAAAATAGAGGTCCTGAATTAGAATGATACTATTGTATTCTAAGCCTAGCACTCGACATCATCATCATTATCCTAGCGTGTATTCTTAGTTGCGTCGTCAGCTTACGCTTCGGAGCCTAGGGAACGCTGTTAGTCAAGATCCTAGATTTGGCAGAACTGGTTATTACAATGGAGCGACTGCCGTCTGACCACCGTAACCCTTTGTACAGGAAAACCAGACTAACAGGAACATGACCGGAGGTGGCCAACAGTCAGAATTTTTCAAGCTGCCCCAAGGCATCTGACATAACCTAACGACTGCTATCTATAGACAACAACCGGGACCAACGGGTTAACGTGCCTTCCGAAGCTCGGAGGAGCTCAAGAAAGAAAATGACACTAAATGGCGACCAATCCAATAGTGGTCGCGTCACGCCGTCGCTTGACACTCGCATTCGCTACGGATACGCGGGTCGCGCTCGACTAACGAGCTTAAGCCTAGCACTCGCCATGTGATGTAGGAATAGTCTCTTTTTTTTAATATAGCCTGCTTTCCATAAGATTGCACTTACAATCCAAGCTAAATTGTTTCAAAACCCACAATACATTTTAATAGTAATAATATCCCCTGCATGTCTTCTCTTTTTGTTTTACGAGTATTGCCGCCTGAAGTTTGAAATGTCCACCAAAATTATTGCATAGTTTTCCGGGTCAAGTGGTGTAATCATTATGTCATCATTATGACTACATGTATGTGTCTCAAAATTGTATTTTTCTGGCTCAATAAATTATTTAATAATATTATACTTTTTATTATTATTATGTATCTCCGCTTGGAATTCACGGGTTGCCCCGGTCCTTTGAGAGGCTTGCGCGGGGATATGGATCCAACGCGTAGAGGCTCTTTGGAGAAGTTGATGTCATGTGGTGCTCCTGCCCAAACCCGTCCTCGGCTATATCAATAGTTGATAATTGCTAATGAGTGAAAAGAATAAAATGGGCTATGGTTATGAAGTTTGGATGGGTTTAAACTGGGTTATTGCAATAGATATCGGACACCTGCCATAATCATGATTACTGACTATTAGTGGCAGGCGGTGTCTCGCCACTCAGTGAATGGGGCCCCCAAATAGTCGCCGCGTTTCGCAACATTGGAATAAGCGGCTAAGGGTGCCGAGAGGTGCGGCTCCGGTTTCGCCATCGCGAGTTGCCTCGTGAGCGGGTTTCCCCGTTATTACGCCATTACGTGCAATACACTTCCACCCTCGAGCATATAGCTCTTGCGACTCCACTCTGGCCAGCCGGCTAAGGCAAGCCAGAGGTAGGCGTCCACTCCGACCTTGGCGAAAGAAGGTCGAAGGTGAGGGACGGATGCCTCCCCTGGGAGCACTCTGGTCCGCAGTGTCGCCACTCACCAACAGCTCGCCACAAGCTGCCCTGCGGAGACTGACTGCACTGGGAAGAGAACCCAATGGACGATAGGGTCGTCACATCCCTACGCCTGATTATTAATATTTATACCAGAAAAAAGGAGTGGTCTATCCTCAAGCTTCACAGCTCGCCACCCAGTTCGTGACGTGTGTGACACCTAAAACCGAGCGGCCGCGTAATGGCGCACCGGTAATGACCACATTTGTTGGGCTTGACCCCGCACTCGCCAGGTGATGTAGGGATGGGATGGTTTGTCTATCAGGTGTTTAGACTCTTTAGATTTTGCTTTTAATAAAATTTTGATACCAGATAGGAGCTCGATAGCTGAGCGCGACGCGCATATCCCTAGCGAATGTGCGTGTGAAACGATGGCGAGACGCGACCGTTATTGGATCAGTTACCATTTAGTGGCAGGTTAGCGCCTCCGTGCTTCAGAAGGCATGGTTGTTATCGAGAGATAGTCGTTAGGCTGTGCCAGATGCCTTAGGGCAGCCTGAAAAAATATGACAGTGTTGGCCACTAACACACTCGCGTCATGTTGCTGTTGGTCTGGTTACGGAGGTGAGACGGCCATCGCTCCATTGTAATAACCAGTGCCGCTAAAATCTAGGACCATGAGTCCTACTTTATGACAAAAACATTTAATCCTTGAATGAGATAGAGATCTAATAAAAAAAAAACAATTTTTTCATAGTAGGTAAGTAGTATAAGTATTTTAATTGATGCACCTATGTTAAGAGCAAATTCCAACATTTCCTCTTCTAAATAAACTATAACAAAACTAAAAAGGCAAAGACGAATGAATAGGCTAATTTCCTTAAAAAAAAAATATAATTAGTCCTTCAGTTAGATAATCAAAAAACATTGGAAACGTATTTTTTCTTTTGAAAATGAAACAAAGAATGGTAAAGATATGGCGCGTTAAAGTTCCGTGTGACGTCACAGTGTGCTACACTTTTTCGCAATATGTGACGTCACGAGCCCGACTCCTAAACTTTGATGCGTTATATCTTTATAATTTATCGCTCAATTGACAAAAGAAAATATACGTCACTAATATATTTTGATTCCCTAAATGACGGCTAATTTTAATGATAGTCTTTTAACCCTGGAAACTAGCCTATTGAAGACGACATAAATATCGATTCATCTATCCATCTCGCAGTAAAATAAGTACACCTCCATACCATATAAAGTCAATTATTACAAACAAGCAAAAACGTATAAGTTTAAGTCAGAAATAGTTTCTAACAAACGAGTTTCGAGATTTATGTGCGCATTCAATAGATATGCCCGAATAAGTTGCGTTTCTCATCACTAGTCGCGAAGACACTGACCAATAACATCCTGAAGCGGCCGAGTATACTTAACACCACTATTACAATATTCTATACTTGAAACAAATAATTATTAACTCTAATGCCTTAGCAATAAAAGCTTGTGTGACTGCAAAAGTGATGTTGTGAGAAACCAAATTTATTTCGCAGTCAAAACAAACAATATTGAACTTTATGCGGAAAGTTTAAAGAACAATTGAAGTGTAGTATTAAATTTGTAATAAGGCTTCCATCGAAGCACGCTGTGCGGTTTGATTTATTCGAACGAACGTACTCGGTATTAATTCACTCGCAATTTGTCATTGGAAGTGAGAAAGTGGTTTATTGTTCCTCTTTAGCAGAAAATAATAGTATATAAGCCGAGGGTTTATATTTTGCGCCACCTGGCGATTAATTGCGGAATTAACTCGGGTTGCGGTAAAGCGATGCACTGAACGATAACTAATGACGTTGAGTATCTTAGGGCAGATATAGTAACGAGGGGGTGCAGGGCAGAGAACCTCCTCGAGTGCCCGGTCCTTTGATAGCTTTGCATTCTCACTTGATCCCAAGGATCCGGTGAGAGGGCGGGCTGACAAGGGATTCGGGACGGTGCACCCTGGGTGACAGCTAATAACTCCCTGGTAGTCGGGGTCTTGTTGACTGTCGGCCAATTTCTGCCAACAGCCCACTCCACCGCCGTCTATGATGAGACGGCGAATGGATGTGGGTCTGGGGGACGGGCGTGGTCCATTTATGGGCCACTGCCCGATTTGGGTGGGGCCGAAAGGCAAAATGAGGGGGCTGAAAGGCCATGGCTGGAGGGCGTCGTGGTAGAATGCTAACGCGACCCCATGGCGCCCTCAACAGCCGGTGCGGAAACGCCGGAGGGGTTTTAGTGGGTAGTCCAGGCACTCTGCCTGGGAGTCCCACACTTTGTGCGTAAATGCATTTCCCCTCCGTTAACAAAAAAAAAAAAAAAAAAAAAGATATAGTAACGAGACTTATAAGTCATCTGGCTCTTGGACTAAGGTTCCATTTTGTGATTACCCATTTTTAGGGTTCTGTACCCAGACGGAAATACGGGATAACACTATTCCTAAGAGCCTGTATCTCATAAAGTGTTAAAGTTAGACATGTTAAATTTACACTGACGATAGATCACAAAATTAAAATTAGAAGAAATACATTTAAATTGAGTACAAAGGCGGGGGTTTATCGCTATTGCAATTTCTTCCAGCCAACCAAATGTAGTATTGACGCTATTACAACAATTAAGTACTAAACAACTGAATAAAAGTCCAACTCGCGCTTGACTGGTTTTTTATTTCAGTAAAATAAGACAAATACGACTAGATCAAAGCGCATTATCAAAAAACCTAGTTCATAGGACCTATCACGTAACAGAAGCCATCTACGATAACAGCATTTTCAATGAAGGTGATGTCAACAGATATAACATATAATACGTGGGGCGCACTATAAGTTTCCGGAATGAATATGAAAAAATACTATTAAAGGTACAAAATTAATTTATTGTTTTTCAAAATAATCTCCCTTGGCGTCTATGCACTTTTTCATTCGATGAAACCAGTTTTGAAAACTTTTGTGCCACTCCTCTGTGGTGACCTCTGAAACGTGTTTTTCATACTCCTCGACAGCCTCTTCTGGTGATGAAAATCGTTGACCGCGTAATTGGTTCTTAATTTTTGGGAACAGAAAAAAGTCACAAGGTGCCAGGTCGGGACTGTATGCAGGATGACTCATGAGTTCTACATTTTTCGCCTTCAAAAATTCGTTTGTCTGTCTGGCCGTGTGAGAACTAGCATTGTCGTGGTGCAGGATGATACGGCGTTTACGATTATTTTTACGGAGTTCGTCAATAACTTCCGGCAAACAAATGGTCGTGTACCAGTCACTATTCACTGTACGACGATTCTCTAAAGCAACAGTAGCCACGTGTCCAGTTTTATTAAAAAAAGAAGCAATCATCCGCTTAGATGCACTTTTCACGCGCGCCACTTTGGTTGGTTTCGGCTCATCTTGAAAGACCCATACGCTCGATTGCTGCTTTGTTTTGAGATCGTAGCAATAAATCCATGTTTCGTCACCTGTTACTATGTCCCACACCAAATTTGACGCACCTTCGTTGAATCTGGTAAGCATGGCACTGCACCAAGTGACGCGGTCCGTTTTTTGAGCCTCGGTCAAGTTGTGTGGGATCCACCGCGAGCACAGCTTTCTCACACCCAAATGTTTGTGTAGGATTAATTGTATTTGACTCATGCCTATTTCTAAGGATGCGCGAATTTCATGGTAGGTCACATGCCTGTCTGTTTCAATCATACGGCGCACAGCATTGATGTTTTTGTTGGTCACAGCGGTGGACGGCCGACCATCGCGAGTTTCGTCACTGAGATTGATACGACCACGCTTGAATTCTGCAAACCAGCTATAAACAGTTGTCTTGCATGGTGCTTCATTGCCAAAAGCTGTTTCAAGCCGAGCGATGCTCTGTTGAGCTGTCAAATTACACTTAAAATCGTAGAAAATCATACTACAAAAATTTTCCCGAGTTAAATCCATGTTGATGCAGACACACAATTTTTTAAATGGCGCCACAAGGTAAAAACAAAAGACAGTCAGATGAAACAAACTGCATTCTACAGCCAAAGAGTTCTTTTTTCAAATGTTGCAATAAATTTTTAAATATTGTTTATGTAAGTGGCCAGTTCCGGAAACTTACAGTGCGCCCTATGTAAGTGGACATGGACTTTTCTTCATCTTGCTCTGAAATATAGAATCATATTTGTAAAAAAATCAATTGGCACAATGCCGGGCCTAGGCCAAAAATGTTAATTCCCGGCCGCTAATGGAGATTGTTTTAGTTCATTCATTTTGTCATTGTTTCATTCGTAGTTTTGACAAAATGACCGATTTACTTTTTTAAAACCTTTTCTAGCGGACGGTAATTAATATTGCTGGCCGCTTAAATTTGAAATTCGAACATTGATTTCATACCATCAGACACTCGAACAATAAACAAGTGATACTTACACATTGTTTTTCTACGAGTATTGAAGTGATCATTAAAAATGCGCCGGAGTGGATCTCGGGCGGCTGGGAAAGGAAACCTTAGTGGCTTTAGTTTCTCGGCTCAAGAGTCATCGAGAGATAGACTTTAGTCATTCCCATACTCAATGACTGGACTGGACTTAGTAGGGTGACCAAGCCAACAAAAAAATAAGGCCTGTATTTTAATATGCCCACTTACTTCGTTTTTTTAAAATGACTTGTCAGACAGAACTTACTACCTCAGTGATCTAGTGGGTCTAGATTCTCGGCTCAAAAGTCATCGAGAGATCGACTTCAGTCATTCCCAGGCTCAATGACCGGCCTGGACTTCGTAGGGTGACCACGCCAACAAAAGAATATGGACTGCATTTGATTATGCCCACTGACCACGTGGCTTATACTTGAATGTTTTCCTGAAGATCTGAAAGCGAATCCGAGTGCCTTTAGTATCTCGCTTGACTTTGAGCTGCCTCTAATTTCGGGATGACCAAACCATGGAACATTACGCCATCACCACAAGTAAATATTATCGGGTGATAATAACTTGGGAAGGTATAATCAGAAAAGTTTTTGAAACACAAGTCGACATGTATTAATTAATATATAGTCAATTGTATACATTTAATGAAATCAGTTAAAATTAGAATGAGATATCTGAAACATGCCAATTATAATGTGATGTAAAAGGACCCATAATTCTAAGGTTTTCATAAATATTAATGGCGTGTTTGAATATATTTACACATTGCGAATCCAGATTTATTTGTTCATAAAATAATGTGTACTGGGGCTTTATGGATTAGTTACTTGTTTTAAATATAAACATCGTCATCTCTATTTTTTTATGAGTAGACAAAAGTAAGCCTCTTCCACGCGAAAGCTATTATTAAATGGGAAAAAGGATGTATACCTACTTGTCAATCATGGTGGAATTATTGTGATAATTAAAACGGTATGAAATTTGTACACACGGTACTTTGTAGAAATTACTTATTATTATTTATTCACCTAGTAGTAGTAGAAATGGATGGAAATTCGACCACATCGTGTTAGAAATTAATCTATGAATCTATGAAATTTTACACAATACGTAGAAATCGTTATTCTCATTCCCCTAGTAGTGGTATACTTTGTAGTAGTAAGTAGTACCTAGAAATTATTTACAGAAAGAAAAACTATGAAAATTCGGCCGCAAACAGGAAAATTATAAATTTTATAGCGTCAAGACTGTCTTAACTATATATTATATAGTATATAATAGTATTATATTTTCGAACAAAAAAAAAACACCTAAGTCATGGAACACTACCTCTCCACTAATCCATTATCCATTGTTATTTTTGTCTTCAGTAGTACTATCTCATTGTGAGATATAATTTTGAAGTCGCAAACGATGTAGGTGTACAAGAAGTATCTAATTTCTAATGATATGTTCATTGTTCATTTTGATTATGATGTGGCAACAAATCGCTACATGTCGTGAAAATTATAACACACGCGAATAGAAATGGGCGCCTTCCCGGAAAATTTCCCATTTACACCCGGAATTTTTTGAATCGAATATGTCGAATGATTTTTATTCGACATATTCGATGAGTCGAATGATTTTCATTCGACATATTCAATAAGTCGAAGGATTTTCTCTCGACTGGCCGATTTAGCGTCACTCACGCGCCTTAGAATACACGAGCCCAAAATACCCGAATTCTAAATACCGTAGGTATATATAAAATGTCATGTACTAATTCAAAATGCAAAATATTTTGTTGTCGTACATTTATTATATGTACCCGTGTATCCCAGTAACATCTCATCATTAGCTCACCCTTAGTCGAGAATACGCTTCGGTCATACGGCACAGGTTATTAATGGAGGGGCAGTCCCTCTATTTTATTAGTCTATTTGTTAAAATCTAACATTATCGCCCACTAACATTGTTTTTTTTTAATAATCTTGTTCGTTTGTCTTATATTTTCAGAGTTAAGTACAGTCGAAGACAGATACACCTGACCCCTCAGCTATTACGGTAGATATGGTAAGATGGTCACTTTCATCTGTCTTTGACGGTATCTATAACCGTTAAGACAAACATAGACTTTAACGATATTCTGTTCCACACATGTTTTTTATTTCTTAATTCGAGCAGCACATAACTTCACTGTTATTCCTAATGGTTGACTGGTAGAGAATGCTTTTAGCATTAAGTCCGCCAATTGTAAAAGTATTTTTTAATCATCATCATCATCATTTCGTGTTACATTGTCTATCGCAGTAGTTCCCAAACTTATTTTTCTCGTGGACCACTTTCAAAATTTTACTGGTTTCGGTGGACCCCCTGCTGCTACATTTCTACCACATTCTTAAAGTCGCCAAAAAATAAAAATTGTGTCACTTCTGAGTTCTGTCCCTATATTTCGATATGTAAAATAAAAACGAAAAATGGTACATTTTATATCACTTTATTTATTAAAAGAATAGAATTACAAGAAAAAAATATTAAGGTAATATAGGTTCAGGTCATAATTTTAATTAATGGGAAGGATGTATCTGATGGAGTGTCAGCAAACGATCAATGTTTGGCTTTATTTTTGTGAGCAATAACCGCAAATCCCCCCGCTCTGTGATGTTTAATTTGCTCCTTTTTTTTGTTAAGAGGTTTGTAACGGCACTAAAACTCCTTTCGACAAGATATGACGAGGGAAAAGCTATTAAAAATTTCCTTGCGATTTCCCACAGTCCAGGATATTTTTCGGGTATTTCTGCTTGCAGCCAAAATGTTGGGTAGCCTTTTCTAAATTTCACCTTCAGCTCCTCATTAGTGCTTAGCTCGAGCAGCTCCTCTTGTAATACAACATTGGCCACTTCCGTTTCATCAAATGGATTTATTATCCATGGTGGTATATCCATCGTCAGTATATCTTCAAACCTGGTTTTGAAGTCATCATGCAGGGCACTTAAATGTTGACTGTAGGTATGGATATCCTCATCAATACATTCTACCTGCGACAAGTTTGGAAATTGAGAGAATTCGCGCCGACTAATGTTTTGCTTCATAAATTTCAATTTCCCAAGAAAATCCGAAATTATCCCCTTTGTTTTTATTAAATTCAGGCTGTCCCCTTGTAACTGCAAGTTAATATCATTAAATTTTTTAAACAAATCTGTCAAATACGCAATGTCTGCTTTGAATTTGATCAAGTTTTCTTTTAAATCTGGATCTCTACTTTCTAAGAACTCTAATATGGAATCGAAAACAGAGTAAAATCTCGTTAAGCATGCACCTTTCGACAACCAGCGTACTTCAGTATGTAAGAGCAGTCGTTGGAAGTCTTCATCATTTTCGTCGCACAATTGAGCAAATAAACGTGTATTCAATGCATTGCTTCTGATTTTGTTGACAGCTTTTATTACAAAATGAAGAGATTGGTTCAACCTGTCACTTAAATGTTTTGCCACAAGATGTTGTCGGTGGATTACGCAATGAATAGCTGTAAGTCCTGGTATAATTCTTTTGAGATGACTTATAAACCCACGATATCGCCCGACCATTGCAGGAGCTCCGTCTGTTGCCACTGAAATAATGTTTGTAAATGGGATCGATTTTTCCGTAAAAAAATTACTCAGGACATTAAATATTGATTCGCCTTTAGTGTCAGTCTCCAAAGTTCTGGCAAATAGCAATTCTTCGTGAATTTCTTCCTCAACAATAAATCGGACATATGCCAATAGTAATGCTTCATTACTGGGTAACGTTGACTCGTCCAGTTGTATAGAAAAATGAGTTTTTTGCAGATGATTGCACAAAAAGCTTTCGATATCAGAGCTCATTTCATCAATGCGTCTTTGTACAGTATTGTTACTTAATGGAATTCTTTTTAGTACGTCAAATGGAGATTTGTGCAAAACAGTTTTTAAAACCTCTTCAACAGCGGGTAAAATTAATTGTTCTCCGATAGTGTGCGGTTTTCCAGATTTTGCTATAAGTAATGAGATATTGTAAGATGCCCGCAAGCCATCATCGTTACTTTGAGATGTTGAAGCGAACATACTGTGCATGGTGGGTCTCTTTCCATATTTTTCTTTCAATGTTTGAAAATATTTTAAATCTTTACCTATTTTATCAGTATGACACCTTTTTAGATGATCTTCGAGCTTTGATGGTTTCATAGAGTCATTGCTCAAAACTTTGTTGCATAATAGGCACATGGGCAATTGTTTGTCTGCCTCTGATGGAACAAAACCATATTTCAAATAATCGACACTATATTGTCGACATTTTTTCTTTGCTGTAGCCATGTTTCGTGTCAGTTACCTTACCTGTAAAAAAAATGTTTTAGTAACCAAGTTTTTTTCTGAATATAGGTATCACACCGCAGCCTTTGTCAGCACGCGGAAATAGAATTACGGCTTGTAAAGGGACCAACTAATAAACCGCTGAGACAAATACAAACGTTTTCACAAAACGGTATCAATTTTAAAGTACATAATTTACCACTAATTTTTAATAGTATAAATAAAAATTAGTGTACTCAGTATCGAATACTGATCATATTTGTGTAGGAAAAAATAAACGTCGAAATCCCAAAATTGTCCATAAAAACGATAACTAACATTTTATTAAATCAATGAGTTCACGCGCTCCGTGTATTTGCGTATTTTTTGTCTGCGGCTTCATTGTTAAAACGTGACAAACAGGCATCGAAGTTCAAGCCCCGCCCTTTTCCCGTCGCCCGCGCACCGCTCGCTCTTTCCGAAAAGGAATAGTTTTGATAAAATAGTTACTTCAAAATCAATTTAACATGATTATGAAATTACTGTTTTATAAAATTAGTAGTTATTTGCAAGAAAAATTACAAAATTAATTGCTCTGCAATATTGCTAATTCGGCCTTTTTAGAGAGGCAGTGCTTCTCTCGTGAAAAAACAATTGAATAAAACGTGCTGTGTTTGTCTTCAAATCGAAAGAGGACAATTAAAATATCTGTAAGTTACTAAGTTACCTATCTATACAGGCCGTTGTGATCAACCGACTAGTACACGTAAACAAAATACTTAAGTAGGTACTATAACAAAAAAAGGTAGGTTACTTACTTTTCTCCGGCACTAGCAAACACAGATATAAATTTTCTCACAATTTTTTTCCAAATTCCGCCTTGTTTTCGAAATTCCGGAAACAAATGAATGCGTTTGGTTGCCTTTGGCATCAAGTATTTATAGTGTTGATCAAGTTCATGTCTGAACAAGCATTAAGCATTGTCGGGCGGATAGCGCTTTGCAAGTCTGTACACGAAATTGTACGTAATATCGAATACACAAGTTTGGACAAGTAACAGTCGCTTGCCTTATTAAAATATTATCTGCTTAGATAGGTACTTAAAACAATGTAGGTAGGCCCTTATAAAAACTATGCTTACATTTTTGCTCTTTACTATCAAAAGCAGATAAATTTTCGTGGACCCCCATTAACATCTTATGGACCCCCATTTTTTGTTCACGCCTACGTAGACCCCCAGCAAGTCTCCCGTGGACCCCTGGGGGTCCACCTGGACCACTTTGGGAATCACTGGTCTATCGCTTATGTTAACCCTGGTGTCAGAGTTGTTCTGAAGCCTCTCGGCCTCTGACATGGTTCCTTTAACGACTAACAAATGGGAGCCGGGACCAACGGCTTAACGTGCCTTCCGAAGCACGGAATCATCTTTATTATCAGACAATCAGGTGATTCAAGCCTGCAAAGTCCTAACCAAACTGGAACTGAAAACAACTAAACAAAGTATGCTTCCGGTGAGAATCGAACCCACCTCCCCCAAGTCGAAGGCGTACGCCTTAATCACTGGACCACGGAGGCAGTTTTTTTTTAAATTGTGGTACGGATAAATACTTGGATTTCAGTCTTGGGTAATTAAAAATGCACAGTAGGTATATCGTATTAGATAAACTTTAATATCTTTGGCGTTAACTGCATCTCGACATTTTAACTGCGCCACTGAACGCTAAATAGAGCAGTTAAATATATTAAATGCATTCAACAGTAGCATTGATAATCCCATTTCCATTTAAACCCTATTTAAAATATGAATTATTGGTTATTATTCAGGATTTACGTAAAGTTATTGCATAAAACCTAAGTAGACATAAATAAAGTTAATATGATATCTACTGTATTGGATTTGAATAACCTAATTATATTAAAGGTTATGATTTAGCCGTAAGACCACTCCTATTCCTCCAAAAAGAAAGTCCAAACGGTGGAGAAATAAATGTAACGTCAAGCAGGCAGCCAATTTTTGTAAACCGAATCGTTTGTTTTAAATTTATTTTTCCTCCTTGAAGTAAGTAGTTCAAAAAGTCTATGCGAACAATGCTCCCAATAATTACATAGGATGCAATCGGGAAAACGCTGAGAAGATGATGGTAACATGTTGTTTTTTTTTTCTTTCATTCTGTCTTGATACCGAGAGAAAAGAGGACATTCTAGTCCTGACTTTTAGAAAATATGTGAGAAATGATTTCCTAGTGGCCATAGGCTTACACTAATACAGTTTTTTCCATAATTTTACCAGTGAGGCCACTACTATTGAACGTAGATATACAGATAGTTATTTCAGCATTTTATCATAAAATTTCATTAGTATTAATAAAGGATAACCTCACCAGCCAGGCACTTTCCCGTACCGTGATCCTAGAAAAAAATGAGACCCGTCAAGCTCAACTTCAAATTCGTAATTAAAAATTTTTTCGGCCCTGGATGGCAATGGAATTATTTTTAATCGATAGTGACAGGATCGTAGTAAGCCGAGAAAAAGCCATAGACACATAGAGTTACTCAGTGTTGTGTAAATAAAAAGTGTTGCAAGCGAAAACAGTTGGGGCTAATCGAGCCCGGAAGCACAGTAGCTCAGAAAATGTTGGGCTCGATTGACCCCAAAAGCAGGCAACATACACACTTTATTGTACCAATCACAAAATTAAAATTAAAAGTAATACATTTAGAAAATTGAGAACAAAGGCGGACTTATCGCTATTGCAATTTCTTCCAGCCAACCTTAGGGTAGATAGGATAAAAAGTGAAAACAAACAAAAGGCGGTACAGTAATAAAATACTAAAACTATCATCCTCCCCTATAGGCCTCCCGGAAGATCGGTTGGAAGCGGCGGTTCCTGCAACCTTCAGATCATCTGACCATCTGGTTTGTTGGGTGTCCAACGCTGCGCCTCGAGAACATCCTGCCCCATCGGCCATCGATTCTCCGCGCTACATGCCCCGCCCACTGCCACTTCAAATGAGCTAATCCGCTGGGCCATGGAATTGACTTTCATTCTTGCAGATATTTTAAGGATGTATTTTTATCAAAGCAACACTATACCAGACAGAGTTAAAGTAGTTTGTATAAATTAGACCTAGCGCCGCTGTTATCGTTCCAAATGGGTGTTAGACCATCTTACCTGTGTCCGAGGCCCTCCTAATGAAGATTAGTGTTTCTGCGCAGCTTATCTCCACTTTCAATTAAGAGATGCGCGCGGAATGCCCGTATTTGTTTATGTCGAAAACAGTACAACAACTATCTCTATAGGTTTGTCATGATTGACTTAGATTATCTATGGTGAGAACTTACAAGTTTAATTTTTGTGGGAAAAATAGATCATAGATCTAGGACATTTAAGAGTCAATATAAGAAATGAAGGCTAAGAGAATAGCGAATGGAGGGTGTGTGTTAAAATTCCTCTGAAAAACAAGCGGGCAGTGCCTATATACATTAGTATCCTTACAACCATCATCATCATCATCATTTCAGCCGCAGTCAGCCCACTGCTGGGCATAGGCCTCTCCCAATGATTTCTAAAATGATCGGTTGGCAGCAGTCTGCATCCAGCGTTTGCCTGCGACCTTTTTCAGGTCATCTGACCATCTGGTCGGTGGATGTCCAACGCTGCGCTTACCGGTTAATCTGGGAAATCACGAAATTGAAATTACAATAGTTACAATATCATGTTTTTTTTTTATATAGCTGTGTCCCATTGCTGGGCAAAAGGAAGAAGGAGCTTCCTCCACGTATGCCCGTACAGAAGGTATGTACTTTGCAAATTATAAAATGATGGCTTGATGATTCTACTCACAGACTCTACAGAATTTTCACAACAGCGTTCTCCTTCCTTGTTTTTTTACGTTCGCGCCAAAACTCTATAGATCTTGACAACTTTTGCAGTATGGAAAATTTTTATTTGACTTTTGCAGATTAATTGCATAGCACAAAAAACATATTGAAAATCGTTGCACTATGAAGTAATGAAAGTGGAAGATTGTGATGTTGTTCAACTTTTATTATCTTTGCGTTTTGGTCAGCATTTGTTAATCTGTGGGTCCCTGTTTCTGTTTGATTAACAATTTAAGTCTTTTAACACTGTCTATAACACCTGCTTTAGAGTTAGAAAGTTTGTAGCTACGTTCGTAAAGCCACAAATGTATATAGAACGATAGAGTGGGCCGTCTGCCGTCTTGCCTACTTATTGTATAAAATAATCCCTCCATCGAAAGATTTTCATTCGATTCATCGATTTTCTGTTAGTTATACTTTTCGAAAATAGGGCCTGAGCTCACAAAATTTAAGAGTCATCGACAAGACGAAGAAAAATTTTGAAAGACTTTTGAACTATGCCGAAGCTGAACAATTCCCAAATTCTTCACTGAACTTTTCGTGGGGGTAATGATGATGATAATTTTATTAATGTCTCCGAAACCGCTACTCGGCTAAATTGGGACTAGTAGCAATAAAGTTATTGTGAGGTTTTTGATGTGTGGGAAAGACAAACATACAGGTGCTAATATGAAATAAATTGAAGCACAATAAAATGCGAGAGCGGGGGTCGTCCGGATCTGGACTAATGCTGGGTTTACACGGGGCATAGTGCATGAGACAGTTCACTAGAAAGCAAATAAAACATGTTTTAGGGTAGCAGGAGTATTAAAATGTGTGACTCATGCAAAATCGGCGAGCGAATCATTTTTGTTCGATGTGAAATGAATTTCATTCGATAACGAAGGATTTTTGTTTGATATCGAACGATTTCATTCGACATATATATCATACATTTCAAAAATAAAATGGGGCTTCAGGATTTGGGAGATGCCAAGAGAAGAAAAATGATATTGTGACCTCCGTAACCCGTTTTAAAGAGAAACAAGACCAACAGGAACATGACTTGAGGAGTTTTGGTGGTTGGCCACTGTCAGATTTATTCAGGGTGGATAGACATCTGAAAAAAAAAAAAATTAATCGAAAATTATTCGATATCGTAGAAAAATTATTCGACTCGCCAATTTTGCGTGATTTTCACGCACACTTTTCAAAAATAGCACTGCTGCCTAAGTCGTTTGGACGACTGCCGTCTATATGTCCGATCTAAGCTAAACAATCCTATTGGGCTCGCAAAGAAAAGGAACAGTGGCAGTATGCTAGTTTTTCGAGATTTTATTTATTAGGGCGTTTTTGTTAAAAAGTAAAGTATATAATTTATTGCACTATGTGTATCTTGTGGTGGTTCCATGTAAGTCGACCATAAAATTCGAAGAGGTGACACTTGGGTACCTACCTACCTTGTGACAGTGATCCGAACAAGATGTTTCTCAATGGTTGTAGGCGGGATGGGAACGAAATATCTTTGAAATTCATTTTTACATGGTGCGGACCTTACTTGTCGGTATTTGGCCAAATATTTGCCACAACAATAACTCTTACGTACGAATTTGTGTCTATTTTGGCAAAAGAAACAAAGGCAAATATTTTGGCAAATAGGCCATGTGTGGTCGCACCATTAGAATAGCATGATAATAGAGATGTTCGATAGAACCGAGAGCGCCGCGCGTATCCGTAGCAAATGCGCTTATCAAGCGACGATGAGACTCGACCCGTATTAGATTGGTCACCATTTAGTGGCTTTCTATTTAGAGCTTCGGTTGCTTCGGAAGGCACGTCAAGATGAGTGAATTTTAAACGATATTGAATGACATTACAGACGTAAAAAGTGAGGCTAACGATTTTAATAAAGATTTACATGTCGAAAAGGTTTTGTTCCTTATCGAAAATCGAACGATAATTACTCGACTTTGCGTGAATCACACTTTTCAAAAAAAGGGCTGCAGGGCTCCAGAAATGCGTAGAGCAGGCAACAATCGGGAGTTTTGAGTTGTGGCCTGCTCTATGTATTTCTGTCCAGAAATATCCATTTTTGAAGGACTTTTGGGGGGAAGCTGAAAAGAGCAGTTTCAGCGCTGTATTATCTGACACAATTTTTAAAATTTTTTTTTTAATGTTTGTGTATAATATTGGTGGAACATTATTCGCAAAGTATTCGTAAACAAGCATGAGTGGAAGTGATACAGTGTTTGATTTATATGATTTTCATGCTTGTTGCCAAAAGTTCCTAGTAATCGCTAAGTGCAGTTTTTCTACTACTTCACTTAGCCTGATTCTTTTGACTAGACTTGACCCCCGACTAGACTTTTAGACTTGAAGAAACCACACTGTAGGACTGAAGAAGATAGAAAAATTAAGCAGGACTTGAACCCATTACTAAAAAAACATTTTTGCACTCTTGTTTGGACTTACTTAGGTTTGTAGAGTAAGTGAAGCCGTCAAAATTCCAAAATTTCACATAATTCAAAAATAGCACTTCAAGATCCCTATTTTTAAATGTATGACATAAATATATCGCATGAAATCGTTCATTCGTTTTCTACAACAAATTTGACGACTCACCTATTTTGCGTGAGTCACACTTTTCGAAAATAGCGCTCCAGTACTGAGTATCGCACATCGTAGTGTCGGCCGCCATGTCGAAGCATCCTCGGAGTCATAGGTCGTCGCCCACGTGCTAACATGATGTACTCGGTAACTTGATACGATTCAGGAGTGCTATCATTGAAAATCGTGACATATATGTCGAATGAAAATCGTTCGATAACGAACAAAAATCATTCGTTTTCTACCAAAAATAAGGCCCTGAAGCTCTATTTTTACACGACTGAAATGTATGACTCGTAAGTGAAGCGGTAAGATTGTGAAATTCATTGCCAGCTGATATACGAGACTCGCGGAAACTAACTCAGTTTTTAAGAAACTAAGTAGTTTATCTGTATCTGTCCTTAGCACAATAGATATTTATGTATGTATTTTATATGTAGGTTTATTAAGTATGTATTATTTGTAATGGTGTTTGTGTATTAAGTTAAATATGTTTATATTACAATGATTTGTACCTAGGTAATTAGGTATAGTCTTCACGTTTCCTTTCTTTTTTGTACACGCTAATTACCCTTTTTTTTGTCATTTCCTCTCTTGGGTCTGCTGGAAGAAATTTCTTTAGAAATAAGCAGCTCCCTTGTACTGTCTTTTCCTTTTATGTATAATCCTTCAGAAAATCAGAAACGAGTGAGTAAACGAGATGGCGCCTTACAGCTTGTATTGCGCCATCTCGTTCACTCACTGCTCTGCTATTAGAGGTGATGGTAAGGGCCCAGTGCTTGAAACAAACGAAACGTGCAAAGTTACTTTCTCAATCCCAGCACTGCTGTGACCCCACGGATAAATAAAGATAAATAAATCACTAACAGTCTATAATTGTAGGCATGTGCTGTCTATACGCTTTACTGTGTGAAATAACGAGTAAAGCCCGACCAGGAAAGTAGCAGCCTTGGCCATATTGCGGAAAAATATTAGAACTAATTTCTTTTACTGGCAACTAGGTATTCAAGTAACATTCCGTCATGTCAATGTCATCTGCCAAAAAGAAACAGGAGTGGACGTTGTGTGTTTTGTGATTATCGAATAAAAATATCAAAATGCTAAAAATTATATATAGTAATGAGAGAAAAGTGGTATAAAAGATGTTATCATATTTGATGCGAATGAAAACGAAGGATTGATTTCTGTTTCATTAAATGACATTGTCAATTTTATTGTTGACATGGCAAATACAACATGTTGCCACCTAAAGGCGATCAGTATAAGGACTCCAATGCAGGGTTGTTATTTTCCTTGATCGGACTATACCGTAAGTTTTTCACGCCCACTCGCTGAGAGCGCGCTAACATTTTCATATCGTGTATTTTTTTTAAATGTTTGATTCATTTGTCGAATGAAAATCGATAAATGGAAATCATTCGACGCACGGTTTTACATACTTTAACGTTTTGTAATTGCGGCGATCGGCATCAAGCATAGCGTAAGCATAAAGTAAATTATGAATCTATGGGTACCTTTAATATAACACAAAATAAAAATAAACATTATTTTTTCATTGCAATAACACTGCGACCTTTTATACCGGCTATTGTGCCTTCCAAAGCACAGAGGAACTGAAAATACAAATGCCACTTGTATCGACTAGTGATGTGCCGGATCGTCAAAAATGTAGATCCGCGGATACGGATCTGAATACGGATATTTCGCGTCAAGATCCGCAGATACGGATACGGATCTTAGCTTTCTTACACAATCGTGTCGGTGCGCGCGATCTAGAGTTGAGACATGTTTCGACTTGCATTGCGCAGCGGATCTTTCTTTTGTTTTGTTTTAGTTTAATGTGACACTGGGCAGCATAGATAACGCTTGTGTTTGGTATTGGTACATGAGTTTAAAAAAAATGTCAATAAAGAAGTTTGGAATGTAATTTTTGAGTTATTTTGTGATCATAAATGATAAATTTGCAAATTTGCGCCTTAAATAATTTTATCTATAAATTTAAAATTAATAAGGTAAATAGATCCGTAAAAGATCCGCCAAAAAGTAACGGATACGGACACGGATACGGATCTTTCTTGTGCTTCGGATATCCGCGGATACGGATACGGATATCCGGCACATCACTAGTACCAACCTATCCAAGAGCCATATTCTTGAAATGTATAACATTTAGGTCGAATGAAGTCAAAACCTTATTCAACGAACGAAATTCATTCGATTTCAAAAGAAAATTATTCGACTCGCCGATTTTGCGTGAATCACACTTAAAAAATAGCACTCCAAATACAGCACCAGCCTATATTGTTGTCTTTTACGATCTTTTAGCTACGTTGCTAAAGGGTAAGCAAATCCACTTGGAAAACAACTCGCCATTCATTTCCCTGAAGCTCCAAGCTAATATTTTGTAACTACACTAAAATGAACCATAAAACTGTGTATTTATCTGTACTTGGTAACAGTTAGAACTATTTTAGCAAATATTTAACCGCCAACAATTATCACTTAAGATGAACAACACATGAGATAGCATTCCGTTTTAGTGAGATTAAGTACTTCCTCAATTAGTGTCTAATACCTACAAGAAATTTCACTAATGTTAGGAGTGCGAAAATTAGTATGTATGTATGTAAAATTCTTTATTGTAAATAAAAGAAAACAAAAAAAAATCTTAATGTACAATGGCGGACTTATCCCTATGAGAGATCTCTTCCAGTTAACCCCTATAACAGAGGAAAGTTTGTGACTGTAGTAGAAGTAGGTACAGATTATCGGATCTTACTTACATGTACAAAAAACAATAAATAAAAGCTATATTCAACTACCTATTACTCCCATTCATAATTCTCAATGATGATGCAGTGGAAAAAAATCTAACAAATCACTCTAAGGACAATTTATAGATTTCTTTAATCTTCTCCTTGAATGACTTGATTAGTTTCTTTGGAACTGTTGGAATTCCAAAAAGTTTTAGATGATTATTTTTCAAAATTCCTTCATCCGAAAATGTTTTTCTTCCACAAACCTAACCCTTCAGAAAGTACTTACCATGGAGCAATTAAAAAGAGGAGACGCCGTAATAAGCGTTTTGTAAGAAAGTATTTGTGAGGCTAAATGGGGCGGAAGGCAGACGTGCGGGGTGCTTGGTTTCGGCCGTGGCTCCAACCATGGAGCACGAGCAATGACAAGCTCCGCCCACTTTTGTGTCCGCGAGGCGCCTATGATCACATCACTGCGCCATGTCAAACGGCATCTCCTCTTTGTAATTGCTCCATGGTACTTACGTAGGTACGCTTTATTCATGGCCCTAAATTTGACGGCAGTGTGTTTGTCACACACTAGAATAGAAATTGTTTTTTACTTATACTATTTACTTTAAACCGCGGCTTCACATGCACTTTGCATACTCAACGCCCAAGAACAGTAGGTATCTCTTTACCCAAAAAAAAAAAGAAATAGATTTTGTTAACATTTTATAGTTTGAATTTTGTCAGCTACATTAGGTACTTAGACTACCTACTCACGAATCAGAAGCATTGAATAAATAAATAAATAAGCATATATTTTTCGAAACAAAATTCAAAATACTTTCATATTTCACACAACCGCAGCCGTCGGCTAAAACTAACACCTAGAATAATTACTACTGGTGCGGAATATGGCATTCGCAAACAAAAGCATTATTTTCCTTCGCGAGGAGCACATATAAACAGAGGTGGTCGCAAATATTTACTCTTCAACGCCAATTTGGACGAAACAGCTTCCCTCTCCGTAGTCTGTGGTACGAGTCAACATTTTATATCATAATTCTACACTAGCTTTTTCCCGCAGCTCCACCTGCTGACCCCGGATCTTCTATATATTCATACCAAATTTCATCAAAATCCATTCAGCGGTTTAGCCGTGAAAGCGTAACAGACAGACAGAAATCAGACAGACAGACAGACTTTCACTCGTGGAAATGCTATGATTTTGGGAAATAACAAAAATCTAAATGGCGGCAATGCGGTTCGCAACTCATTATTATTTATTACGTCTCATTTCCCGCGGTGGCGAATAGCGGGCTAGTAGTCTCTGCCTACCCCTACGGGGAAAAAGGCGTGATGGCATGTCTATGTAAGTAAATAAGTACTTAATAAACGCGATAAAAACCATAGTAAAATTGTTTAATTTAATGGCGATCACCATTGTTTTGGATGCACGACGGGTGGAAGAACGGGAGAATGAATGGCGACCACCTTCAATGGAATGCAATTTTTAAAAGTGTGACGAATCAGCGAGTGAATGATGTTCGATAGCTTTCATATCATTTCATTGGCATATTTTTTTTTTTATTTGATTTTATTCGACGCATGACATAGCTACATTTCAAAAATAGGGCTGCAGAATTCATAAAAATCCAAATAAGTATAATAAGTAGATAAACATCCCAGAAGATTTCTTAAATTATAGCCATACAATGTCATATTATTTTTCATCCGACCGTGTTTCCCAGTTACACCTTCAATTTTTACACTTCAGGAGCTCTATTTTCGAATTGTATGACACACATATCTATGTCAAATAAAAACGATCATTCAATATCGATCGAATTCACCGATTATGTCATTACTTACAATGGAGCGATTGCTGTATTATGAATTGAATTTCTAACGTTAGATACTTATTGAAATGTATTTATGCATTGTGATCTTATACTAACTCCTTGGGTCAGGCACACGCACACCTGTGTACTGCCAAGATTTCGTTTCGGAGCTAGTGTAGAAAACTGAGAAAACACTTCGTTTAATTGCTGGCCGACGCCTGTGCGTTCGGAAATGTGCTAATTTGAAAGGTTTTAAAGCTTAGTGCGTTGTATTTCTGAGGTTAGGTATAGTATACAGTCATCAATACAAAGAATGATGTTCGCGAATTATAACTAGATTTTTGCATGCAGATAAAACAATAGAAACTCATACGTTAATGAAAATCGTTCGATATTAAGCGAAATTCACTCGACTCACCGATTTTGTGCGAGTCATTAATTTTCAAAAATAGGACTCTAGTTAGTCTAGTTTGTCGTTATTTATCTATTACTTGTTTTACCTATCTCGCTTGCTCGCCTGGGTCATTATTCTGTGCCTGGGCGTACCTAAAGGGCAACTCCGCGCATACGCACATTAAATGTTGCTTTAAATATTTAGTAGGAGTACTTGCGTACTGTGGCAATGTGCTAGTAACATCCTTTTGTATTATAGCGGACCTTAGGCTCCGAGCCGAATAGCCGAGGACGCAACCGGGAAGGCGCTGAGATGAAAGAGAATAAGCTAAGGTAAAAATGCACAAAATAAAAAAAAATATAAAAATTAAAGTTTTATTAATAATAAGTCGTCACTTAGAAGTAAATAATTGCTAACTTACATAGACTACACAATTTCAACTAACCATTCAATCAGTAAGCTAGGTTATAGCATTTTCACCACATTTCTAGTTTCAGGAAAACCAGGACTTAAACATAGTATAATTTATAATGTTAGTTATCCCGACGTGAAGAACCCGTCTTCATTATGATACTTTACGATACTAGACCCAAACACCAGTTGAATACTAGGTCGCAACTATAAGCACACCCCGGACACTCCACACAACAGCGGCGAGCGCGTTACCTATTACCACGATTCTGTCGCGTACGCACGCGCGTCAATGTGTGAGGGTTGGTTATTTACCGTACTGCGTCATAGCATAGTTGTCCATCGCGGCTTGGCTGCAGAGTGTCATCCTTGCATTATTTTGCTCTCGATGTTTACCCTAAATCTGCTTGGCTCGGTGCGGTATCTTTTTCGGGTGGGTGGGTGTGAGTGTCCGTTGTGTACGCTAGTATTATTAAAATTCTGTGATATAGGTCTGCTCATTGCACTATTTAAAAAATGCTTAACAGGAACATGGGACGAGGTGTGTTACTGGCCAACACTGTCAGATATTTCAGGCTGCCTTAAGACATCTGAGACAGCCTAACGACTGCCGACTCAATAACAACCGGTACCAATAACCTAAAGTGCTTCCGAAGCAAGATTGAGGTCGAGATATAAGTGCCACCAGAGATAGAAAAGCATTTTCTAAATCTATGCGTGCCAGTAATAATGCCACAATCAAATACGGGTCGCGCTGCTGTAAACTCCAGTGACTAACAAAGAAGTTTTAAGCAATTGACTCGTGCAACTCATCATCATCATCCTAGCGTGTATTCCTAGTTGCGTCGTCAGCTTACGCTTCGGAGCCTAGGGTACGCTGTAAGTCATGCTCCTAGATTTGGCGGCACTGGTTATTACAACGGAGCGACTGCCGTCTGACCGTGTGTTAGTGGCCAACACTGTCAGAATTTTTCAGGCTGCCCCAAGGCATCTGACACAGCCTAACGACTGCTATCTATCGACAATAACCGGGACAAATGGCTCAACGTGCCTTCCGAAGCACGGAGGAGCTCAAGATAGAAAATGCCACTAAATGGCGACCAATCCAATAGTGGTCGCGTCACACCGTCGCTTGACACGCGCATTCGCTACGGATACGCGGGTCGTATTCAAATTGGTTCACAGTTCAGAAGATCGCATAGCTTCGAAACTCATAAATACATAATATATTATTTCTGGTCATGATCCTCAGCAGTGAGGGACCGATAAAGAATTTTACAAAAGAAAAAGCATTCATATCCGTATGACTTTTGATACTATAACTTAGCTTAAATTAACTTTTTACATCTCTTAAGGTTTATTTAGGTTTCGTCTCCTGATCGGTCACATATCTAATATAGATTGTATCCTCCGGCTTCGGGTCTTCAACCTGTGTCTCATCTAACTGCGAACAAGCGATGGCAAGCGCTGATCCATCATGAGAGAAGCTCAAGGACGACACAGCGGTGTTGTATCTATGGAATTGACATAGACGTTTCTTATTAAACCCGTCCCAGATATTGACATAGCCATCTGAACCGCCTGTTGCGAATGTGTTGTATACTGAGTGGAAGCTTATTGCGTTTACGGGGTAGATTTTTTCTAGGCCTGTAAAAATTTTTATGATAAATTACTACACTTCTTAGAAATCAACTAACTAATAATATGACAATGTGGCCAAGTTACTGGAATTGAACCAGAAATTTTTTTAAGCCTAAGAAGCCAATTATACTTCTTAATAACAGAGTGGAACAGACTCCCTGAGAGTGTCGTCAGCGCACCCTCAGTCAACACTTTTAAAAACAGATTGGACAATTTTATAAACTCTCCAAACTTCAAGACGCACACGGATCAGCTAATATAAGCTGCTAGTGTGTTCAAAAATATAAATATAAATAAAAAATTTATAAAATAATGTCCAAGAGACAGATTGCAGTATTGATGGAAAAAATCACTGTAATGGACAATAGGTCTGATCTGGGATTAGTTATTAGCCTTTTCAGTCCTTTTAAAGATAAAAACCAATTACAATAGAAATCAACTTACCACCATCTTTGATCCTATGACACTTGAAGGCATATTTCTTCTTCTGAACTTCCGGATTACTATCAAGATACTCCACGGCCACTCGGCCCTCTATAGAGCTCAGTACATAGCCCTGCTTGTTAGGGAATACCCGGATACAACGAGTCTGGTATTTGAGAGAGGATTCCCGTCTTTGGTTCACGTGGCCCATGTTACGGACGTCCCATACAAAGATCTTGCGGCCAGAGGTGCCGACAACGAATTTCTCGCCAACTATGCTCATTGTATAGACCTGAAACATAATGAAGAATGTTATTTATTGCAAGGCACTAAGTAAATATTCAAAATAATTTGTTTCATTATTAATATTTAGTGCATCCTCAGTTAACCTTAAAAAAAAACAAGATTAAACAGATTTACACACTCAAGATGCACGGGAAACAACTAGTAAACTATCTACAAACACAAAAGACCTCTTGAAATTGTTTATATCTTGTATCTATTAAAGATTTGTAATCTCTTTTCTTTTGTGTATTATAGAGTAATGTAATAATGTAACAATATTAGTTCTGGTTTTACCAACAAGGGCCCACGAAGATTGTGTATGTGTCGTGGCCAGGTCGTTGAATTGATCATTTCATGTGGTCAATCATATCATTAAATGCGACCAATATGGCCAAACCAAAATAAACCAGATCATTGAGCTTCAAACATTTCATGATGTCATCAACTGATGCACAGCTACACCATGACCTGGCCAAGCGCCAAGTAATCATATAGTAAAATTGTTACATTTTTAACCAGTAGAGGTCATCAGGTGGGATATCAGCTGTTCAAAAATTGAAGAATCGATAAATTGATTAAATTAAAGTGCTTAGTAATATTTACTAAACTTAAAATGAAACTTTTTTTTATTCTCTTTTTTAATGCGGCTTCTGTCATACATGGTGATTATGCCAGCCTCATAGGGAAAGTCAAAGGTGGAGTAAGCTCATCTTTTAGCCATGCCTGCTCTCCAGAAAGCGTAAGTGAACTTGGCTCCACCCGATAAATGAAACTTGAGTTATGTTTTGAGCCAAACGAGGGCCACCATATCATTAAACGCTGACGTTATAATGATACAGTCGATTCTGTTTTGGCCATATCATGAAATGGTTGCATTTCATGATGTGGTCAATGATATCCTAAAATTATCAATCCTATGATATGGCCACATGTATCATTGGACATATGTCCAATGAAACATATCAAACAATTCACCAGATTCAGGCTACAATGCAAAGATTTTTGAATCAAGATACAAGATCTTTCTTGTGCTTCATCTTTATCACCATCTTTCTCTACTTGATCCTATGGTTAACTGGTAGAGAATGCCACTTGGCATTAAGTCCACCAATTGTACAAATGTTTGTTTTGTGCTTAAATAAATAAATACTAAGAATGACAAAGAAAGTTTCTTATTAGGTAGTTTAGTAAAACCCTGTTTAATTATTTACTCACCCTCTCATTACCCTGGTTGTATGTGCCGACGCAATTTGGCACACGACTGTCCCACATCTTAACAGTGCCGTCCCAGCTACCCGTTAGTACTGTATTGACTTCGTTAGCAAACTCCACACAACGGATCGCACCTTTGTGTTCCCCAAGGATGGTCTCTGCGCTTGCATTCAGGTCATACATTTTAACGGTCTGATCCAGACCCCCACTGTAAGAATGTACTGCATCCTGCAAGAATTTGGTAATTTATAAATAAATCTTGTTTTATCAAGATTTGTTCGGACTGGGCCATAATGGAGGGAAGGGGTAAAGCTTGCATATGTTTACTATAATGTGTCAAGAGTTCTAGTATCAGCGAAAATTAATAAAAAGCGGTAAAACGACAACAACACTTACCCGAAAACAAACATCTAGTACCGGTAGCTCGTGGCTATATTTATGACGTTCCACATTCGCGGTAACATCATACAATCTAACAGAACAATCCCACGATGAAACCAGGAGGAATTGGTTTGATTTAGGTGCGAATTTCACACTTGAAATGCAGTCCTCCGGGAGACTCTTCAACTTAAACTCTGTGCGGGATTCCGCCACCCGCGTCACTGTCATTGTGGAAGCAATTTTGTTTGATATTCAAGAAACACAAAATAAAAGGAAAGTTATGTTAATACGACATAAAATAGTCGCAAAAACTAAAATAAAAATAATATCCACATTCAGAAAACCGAAATTAATATCCCACGCTAGACGCGGAAGGAAACTGTCTATCACCTGTCAACGTCGACAACGTCTAACGTCAAGGAACTTTTTTTTTGTAGGTAATGGATTTTACGGCCATGGATACAAGTCCTTAATAGCCCTTCTTAATTTTTGTATCTACTTTAGTCCTACAGTGTGGTTTCGTCAAGTCCTAGTCAAGTCTGAAAGTCTAGTCGGTACCTAGCAGTACCAAGTCAAGTCTTGTCAGAAGAATCAGCCAAGTGACGTGGTAGAAAAACTGCACTTAGCGATTACTAGGAGCTTTTGGCAACAAGCATGAAAATCACATAAATTAAACACTATCTCTACCCAACACTTTCGCTTATTCTCGGACACTTTGCGAATAATAATCCACCATTATTATGCACAAAAACTAAAAAAAAACACAAATTTTGGAAAATAAAATACACCGCTGAAACTGTATTTTCAGGAACTTCAGCATATAATCTTTTCTTCGTCTATGCAACTCGGTGCTGCCATTATAAAATAACAGATTACAAAAAAATATAGATGAACGCGTCTTTTACTGGCCGATAATTATTAGGTTTTTTTTATCCATAATTAATTACGCAATAATACTATATTTACTACAGTTTTCAGTTTATTGATAAGTCTACAAATGTTTTATTTACAGTCTTTTCTAGTTATTTATTGTTTTCTTTTACTTTACGGAAAATTAAAACCCGAGTGAAAGTGAACGCATCCCAATATTGACATGTTTGTGATGAGGTGTGAATCGTGAAATCTCCGTCTCGCAGAAATGGTTTTCCTATAATTTTTCGGTTGATTAAAGTTTTGTGATGTTGCGTACGTACTGTTACATATTGAATATTTACACCTAAAAATATTGAACAGCAGTGTCTACGAATAACCATCATAAATGAATGCAAAACCACGCAGTTAAGTCGATTCCGACAGGAACGATTAAAGTGATTCCCTCATGACATAATGATGCAAACTAATCTGAAAACAAAAGAAATGTTCATAGTCAGAGCTTTAGAGAAGATATTGTCTGATAAAGACATCAAAAGGTCCTATCATAGTCAACTGAAAAAATCCTGTGAAGTAGCCCTTGGTATGTACTCTTTGACAGATATTTTATGCTATGCCTAAGTATAATTTACTTTATAGCTATACAATACTATGTGCAGCCGCTAATTAAGTTAAATACAGCATATTATGCATTGATTTAGATAGTTAATAATTAGGAAGTGAATGGTAAATAACCTTGAAAATGAAAGTGGAGACCTACTTAGCATGTTACCTTATCATAGTAATTAATAATATGTAGGTACTCTCGATTGGGCAGTTTATCACAAAATGGCTTTAGCACTAGAGTATATTGTGTCTTCTATAATGTCTTATATATAATGTCTTCAGTTATAAAACTATCAAATTCTTGAATGTCTGGTTTCATTCGAATCTCATGTAAAGCGAATGGGATAGTAGATAGAGTAACTTATAATTAAAAGCTGTAATAGTTTTGATAGTGCTTCCTGTTCACATCTTTGTAGAAACTCAATATGTTTTGTAAGAGCAGTTAGTGATGTGCCGAGTCTGCCGTATTTGATATCTGAGTAATTAAGTATCTGGTAAAAAAAATAAGTGAAGCGGAGTGTATGCAGAATGTGTATATGAGTGTAATGTAAATGTGGCTCTGACAATGTTCTGTCGGAGGTTGTATTTATGCTCCAATCTGTAGAAACATCGATAGCAGGATTTAGTCTTCCATAGTAATTAGAGTTCTTGTATGGGACTTGAGATTATTTGCTTTTAGCGCCATCTGATAAGTCGTGTATTAATTACTTACTGTGTTTCTGTTGCCACATAAGTGAGAACTAAAGTGAAAGATTCATATACTCCAGTACTTGAACAGTCACTTGAATGCTTCTCAGTTCGCATACTTTTATTACTTAAGTTTAAATGCTAAGACTTAACTTAGGTTATTGTCTTGTAATGAACTAGATAATTTAATTAGGTCAAAACTATTAAGTAATACAAAAAATCCAAAAGAAAATTTATAGACTTAAACATTAATACGTAAATTCTCAAGTCTCAACCCGAGCATTCTGTATTCAAATACTATATTTTGATTGAATACTCTAATACAGAAATAACTATCAGATCAACCTGTTTTGGCACACTAATTGTAACTATCTTTCAGAGTGTCTAAAAATGGAGTGTACAGATAAAAGTGGAGGTTACATTTTTTTATTGCTTAAATTAATTTAATTCTTTCAAATCAATGTTATTTCTCACTGTGATTAAACACTTGTCCCATGCTTCTAAATTTTTTAATACTTTATTGTTATAATTATAAATACAAAATTTGTCAGCTACTAAATTTTGTACCTAATGCATGTTTTGTTTTATTCAAAAACTGCCTTTAGGCCTGCAGGATATTTGATGAGAGTAAAGAAGGCAACATTTTTAAATTTAAATGGACATTAAATAAAACTATTTAAATACAGTTCTTTATCGCGTTTATTACTTATTTATTTACACCTTAATATGTAACAATCACGAAAACATAACAAATCATTAAAATGGACAATGGAAATGGTTATTGTTTGATTGGACCAATAGTTTTAGAATTCAAGAATTTAAACCCACACACACTTCATCTTTATTTTATTCACACAATGCAATCACAATTTTCTCATAAAGTTATGTAGAGTATAGTTAAGTCCATTGTATGTTGGCAAGCAGCATAAAGGAATCTAGACTTCTAATAAATGAAACCACACATTTACTAACCAATGAAACATGTTGTTTTGTTTGGAATTTGCTCCATATTGTAAGCAATATTGTAATTTCAATTTTGTGACTTTCCCAATGTGGACAGTAAAGATATGTTGTATTGTATAGATTTCCTGAATGATAAATCCATATGGGATTGTATTTGTCTAGGTATAATATTTAGCAATAATTTATGATTAGCTTTTTGCCTAACATTTTAACATCATAACCAGTTTGTTTGATATTAAAGGTTGGATGTAGATTACCATCAAAAGTTTTAAATATCTGTCTCTTTACAGAGGAAATCAAAGCTGAATTGAAGAATGGCGGGCAACCGGAATCATCTGAGAGCCCGACATCAGGAACACTCCCCCTTCCTAAAAATGATGCGTCAAACATCATCACAGCAGAAAAATACTTTCTGCCTTTCGAACTGGCGTGTCAGAGCAAAGCATCCAGGATAGTAGTGACAGCACTCGATTGCCTGCAAAAACTAATTGCGTACGGCCATCTCACGGGCAACATTCCAGACTCTACTACTCCAAGAAAACTTCTTATCGACCGCATTGTCGAAACTATATGTAGTTGTTTCACTGGTCCACAGACTGATGAAGGAGTCCAATTGCAAATAATCAAAGCATTACTAACAGTAATTACGAGTCAGCATGTCGAAGTACACGAAGGGACAGTTCTTCTCGCTGTTAGAACTTGTTACAATATTTATTTAGCTAGTAAGAATCTAATTAACCAGACTACAGCTCGAGCCACGCTCACACAAATGCTTAACGTCATTTTCACCAAAATGGAGAATCAGGCATTAGAATCAGATGCACATACGACTGAAATACCCCATAAAATGCCTAACGGCAATATAGTCAGTGAGGATTCTAATCATATTATTGAACATGAAAAAGATACACCGGTAACGCCACACGACGAACAAGTAGATGAAATAATAGAAGCTAAAATGATTGCTAAGCAAATTGTTGACTCAGTCATAGACAATGCTATCTCTATAGCCACTAAGAAATGTACAGAGGAAGAGAATCATGACGCACCAGAAAACAATGAGAATATAACAGATATCCAGGAGTCCTCGGACATCGGAAATATTTCTCTAGAGAGTAATGGTCAAATCAGTACAGAGGCCACAATTACAAGAATACCCTCCCAAGAAAGTGTGGATGTGGCGTCAGAAAATGACAATTCAGTAACAGCTAAATTCACTCATGTTCTCCAGAAAGATGCATTCCTTGTATTCAGAGCACTTTGTAAGCTCTCTATGAAGCCCCTGCCTGAAGGCACCCCTGACCCCAAATCTCATGAACTGAGATCCAAAATTCTGTCTCTACATTTGCTTTTATCAATTTTGCAAAATGCAGGACCTGTGTTTAGGAACAACGAGATGTTCATTACAGCAATAAAGCAGTACCTTTGCGTTGCTTTGTCCAAAAATGGCGTCAGCTCAGTGCCAGAGGTATTTGAGCTGTCTTTGGCTATTTTCCTGGCACTTCTTCAGAACTTCAAAGTACACCTGAAAAAGCAAATTGAAGTATTTTTCAAAGAAATATTTATGAACATTCTGGAAACATCAAGTTCTTCGTTTGAACACAAATGGATGGTGATACAAGCCCTTACTAGAATCTGTGGTGATGCCCAAAGCGTTGTCGATATTTACGTCAACTACGATTGCGATTTGTCAGCTGCTAATCTTTTCCAAAGGCTGGTGAATGATGTTTCTAAAATCGCGCAAGGCAGACAAGCTTTAGAATTGGGTGCGACACCCAATCAAGAAAAGTCTATGCGTATTAGAGGTCTCGAATGTTTAGTTTCAATATTAAAATGTATGGTAGAATGGAGCAAAGAACTTTACATCAATCCAAACCTACAAACAACTTTGGGTGAAAGAACAACTAAAGAAGACACTGATCATCATAGTATTAAATCACACGGAGGATCTAGTCTGAGTCTAATTTCCACAGGGTCAAGTAACATTGGCAACCGAGAGACATTGGATTCTCCTGAACAATTTGAAGTATTGAAGCAACAGAAAGAAGTTTGGGAAACTGGCATTGATCTGTTCAATCGAAAACCTAAGAAAGGAGTTGCGTTTCTGCAAGAACAGAGTTTGCTAGGAACATCCACTAAAGAAATAGCTGAATGGTTGCTAACAGACGAAAGACTCGATAAGACATTTATAGGAGAGTATTTAGGTGAAAACGACGATCATTCCAAAGAAGTTATGTATGCTTATGTAGATTCAATGAATTTTTCGAATATGGACATTGTGGCAGCTCTTCGGTATTTCTTAGAAGGCTTTAGACTTCCTGGAGAAGCTCAAAAGATTGACAGACTAATGGAAAAATTCGCTTCTCGATACTGTGAATGCAATCCTAATAACACTTTATTCACTAGCGCCGATACGGTTTACGTGCTCGCATTCTCAATAATAATGTTAACGACCGATTTGCATTCGCCTCAAGTGAAGAACAAAATGACAAAAGAACAATATATCAAACTGAATAGCGGCATAAGTGACAATAACGACTTGCCGCGCGAGTATTTGTCTCAGATTTACGACGAAATCGCCGGTCATGAGATCAAAATGAAAAACGTTTCGAAACCAGGAAAACACATGATCGCCAACGAGAAGAAACGAAAACTTATTTGGAATATGGAGATGGAACAGATATCTACGGCAGCTAAGAATCTAATGGAGTCTGTGTCGCACGTTCAGACGCCTTTCACCACAGCGAAGCACGTAGAACATGTGCGCCCTATGTTTAAAATGGCTTGGACACCGTTCCTTGCTGCGTTTTCAGTCGGACTGCAGGATTGTGACGATCCTGAGATAGCTTCGTTGTGTCTTGACGGCATCCGATGCGCGATTCGAATCGCATGTATATTCCACATGTCCCTAGAAAGAGACGCGTATGTGCAAGCATTAGCTCGATTCACACTCCTCACCGCAAACTCGCCTATTACAGAAATGAAGGCCAAGAATATTGACACGATAAAAACCCTAATAACGGTCGCACATACAGACGGAAACTATCTGGGCTCGAGTTGGTTAGATGTAGTTAAATGCATTTCTCAGCTGGAATTGGCGCAGTTAATAGGAACAGGCGTAAGGCCCCAATTTTTGTCAGGATCGGGAATCAAACCGCAGCCTGATGCTCTTAAGTTCAGTTTGATGGCTTTAGATCCGAGTGTGAAAGAACATATCGGAGAAACCAGTTCCCAGAGCGTAGTAGTCGCCGTCGATAGAATATTTACCGGATCCACCAGACTAGACGGTGACGCCATTGTAGATTTCGTCAAAGCATTATGTCAAGTATCTCTTGATGAATTAAGCCACCCCAATAACCCTCGTATGTTCTCTCTTCAGAAAATAGTCGAGATATCTTACTACAACATGGGTCGCATTAGGTTGCAATGGTCCCGTATTTGGCAAGTACTCGGGGACCACTTTAACAAAGTCGGCTGCAGTGGCAATGAGGACATCTCGTTCTTTGCCGTGGACTCTCTGAGACAGTTATCTATGAAATTCATTGAGAAGGGAGAATTTGCTAACTTCAAATTCCAGAAAGACTTTTTGCGACCCTTCGAACATATTATGAAGAAGAATAGTTCTCCAACGATAAGAGATATGGTAGTACGATGTATTGCTCAAATGGTAAACTCACAAGCGCCGAATATTAAATCCGGTTGGAAGAATATCTTCTCCGTATTCCATTTGGCGGCTAGCGATCAAGACGAAGCAATCGTCGACTTAGCATTCCAGACTACAGGCAAGATTATTACTGAGCTCTATGAGAAACAGTTCCAGGCCATGATAGATTCATTCCAAGACGCAGTCAAATGTTTATCGGAATTTGCGTGTAATGCGAAGTTCCCTGATACTTCGATGGAAGCTATAAGACTTGTTCGGTCGTGTGCGTCCTCTGTTGGTGCGTCGCCACATTTTTTTGCGGAACACACTGGGTTAGAAGGCGAACAAGGAGCTGTTGAAGAAGATAGAGTATGGCTAAGAGGGTGGTTCCCACTATTATTTTCGCTGTCGTGCGTCGTTAGCCGGTGCAAACTCGATGTTCGCACGCGAGGCTTGACTGTCCTGTTCGAAATTATCAAAACTCACGGTGACTCATTCCGTCCGCATTGGTGGAGAGACCTATTCAATATCCTATTCAGAATCTTTGATAATATGAAGCTGCCTGAACATCAGCTAGAAAAGAACGAATGGATGACCACTACTTGCAATCACGCGTTGTACGCTATCGTCGATGTCTTCACACAGTATTTTGACATTCTTGGAACGCTGCTTCTAGAACAACTCTATGCGCAGTTGCATTGGTGTGTTCAACAGGATAATGAGCAGCTCGCCAGATCGGGAACAAATTGTTTGGAAAATCTAGTCATTTCGAACGGAACCAAATTTAATGAGGACACGTGGAGCAACACGTGTCAGATTATGTTGGATATCTTTAATAGCACATTACCGACAACCCTCCTTACATGGAAGCCGGAGGAAAACGACGAAGGAGAAACACCTCACGTGCGACATGGGATTCTGAAGAAACCGCAAGGAAGCGACGAATCTAAATCTTCGAACAGAATTTTCAATAGCTTGCTAATAAAATGTGTAGTCCAATTGGAACTTATTCAAACAATTGACAATATCGTCTTTTACCCGGCGACGTCTAGAAAAGAAGACGCGGAGACTCTGGCCTTAGCCGCTGCAGAATTGACTGGCTCCTCTCCTGGGACCGAACAGGAATGTCAGCGTGAAGAACAAGGAATGTATAGATTACTCAGTTCACCACACTTGCTGCGGCTCGTCGAATGCTTGATGTGCAGTCATCGTTTCGCGAAAACTTTTAACACTAACAATGCGCAAAGAAATCTGCTATGGAAAGCTAATTTCAAGGGGTCCGTGAAACCCAATATGCTGAAGCAAGAAACACAATCTTTAGCTTGTGTGTTGCGGAT